>OZ023182.1:12426618-13026618 GCA_963995505.1 Hypericum androsaemum
CCCGAAAGACGGGAGAAATTCCGAGTCGACCTCCGGATTATTTTTAAGAACATTGTTGCTAATCTCTAGTTCCGGTTCGTTAGGTTCACCTTACCTGTATTTTCGACCAAAAATTGGAAAAAAAAACCTAGATCGAAACCTGAGGGGCAACTTTGGGAAATTTTTTTTTCCAAAACTCTCCCCATCTCGCCCAATTCTCATGCCAGTATCCCCAAACCTAAAATCAGAAACAACAAAGTAAAAACGTGGGGTTGGGAGACGAGTTTCTGATTTCTTCACCGACCTCCGGCCTCCCTCCACTCTTCGCCGCGGTGGTTAGTCGTGGTGGTAACTGGTAACCCTGCTCTCGTCGCGGTGACAATTAGTTCCACCTACTTCCACCAAATTTCACCGCATCGTCGACCTTTCTCCCATGGCGTCGCTCCAGTCGTCTCCAAGCTCCATGCCTTAACACCCTCATGCATCTTCAAGCTTCGTCCTCTACCGAGCTCCTGATTTAGGAACTCGTACAAGATGTGAGCTTGGTTTTGAGTGGTCGACGAAGGAAAAATCGACGCCCACCTCCCATGGGTCTTTTGCCGTTGAGAGGCACTAGATTGATTTGGCAGTGTTCATGCTTGGAAACTAGATTTAGATGTGATTTTGGGAGATTTTTGCTTTGTTGGAGTTCAGAGATAGAAGAGGAGATAGAACGAGGAAGAGATGAAAATGGGAAGAAATGAAAAATGGTGGCTTGGGTAAAGTGAAAAAAAGGGTTACATGGGAAAGTGGAATGCTAGCTGTAACCTAGGGAAGAGGAATTGGAAAATAATGAATGTTAAATTTAAAAACTTGGAGAAGGTTCTCGCCTTCTTGGTTTTTTCCGACAAAGTACACTCATACAATATACATAAAATATACAAGTAAAAAAGTTTGGTCCAACCGGTGGTTTGATTGGTTGGACCAGTCTAATTGTAAACCATAGAGCAGAGCCGGTTATTCTCCGGGTCGTTTTTAAAAACTATGGCTGCCATGCCATCATATTAAAGATTTTGAGTGTTTAATTAGTTTTTGTGGGGATGGGGAGGTTGAAGATGAAAATGGGAGGAGAGAAGGGAGAGAGGCGTGGAGAGAGAAGAGGGGAGGGGAGGAAGGAGGAGAGTGGGAAGGATTTTTTAATTTTAATTTTTTTAACTAAGGGACAAATGAGTCATTTTAGGTCTTTTCTTATCGGATGATATCAGCGAAGGGCCTTAGAGTTCAATAAAAACAAACTAGGAGGGCCAAAATTTTGATTTCGAAACAACAGAGGCTGAAACAGTGATTTCAGCAAATCCCAGTGAGCTGAGGGCAATTTGCCCTTTGCAATATCTATAAAACACCGGTTTGACCGATAATTCAATCAGTCAGGCCGGTTGGCCTACGACCCGGAGAGAAAAGTAGGTCACTCTCCGGGTCATTTTTGAAAACCTTGACCGAAACTAATCGTCGATCTGCGAACTACCATCCTTCTGTTTGGGTTGACTACTTCTTCACCCGTGCTTCTGATTTCCGGGTGACGACATAGACAGGATGTGTAGAGTGGTCGTCCCAAGAACGATTTGAATGAAAAGTTAAGGATGGAAAAAATATGGGAGAGAGGAGAGAAGATACATCATGGAATTGATAGGAGAGAAAAGAATTGGTGGAGGAGCAATAACTTTATTGACAAATTAAGGGGAAGGGAAAATGAGAAACATAAAAGATAAAAGTTACGAAATTAGAAGATTTTGTATGATTGATGTGTAGAGTTATGGTCGTGTGCCTTAGCTCTGCTTATATAGAAAAACTTACCCCCGAAACCTAATACAGAAAAAATCTAATATAAAAAAAACCTTTCACACGAAAAGTCTAAACTGCCAAAACTTCCAATCCAATTTAGGGGGCATGTTATAGAAAGTTGGATTTCTGAGGACCTAGCGGCCCCTAGGCCCCTAGCAACTGCTAGGTGGTGTTGATAATTATTTTTTATTTTGCTCGGACTCTTGTTTTGGACTCCTAGGACGACATAGATAGGTTTATTGTGCTCCAAGGGTTCGCCTATTATATATGGACGTATTACCCAAGGGTTTTGTAAGACTTTGTGACTCGGATCTATCAATAAAAATTCTCCTTTCTTCCCGTGGACATAGGCATTAAGCCGAACTACGTAATCTCTTGTGTCGTATTTTTTGCGCGTTTTGTTCTCGAAGTTGCTGAATTCCTAACAGTGACTCAAGGGTGAGATGTCCCAAGGAGAGATGAGACGACCAAGGTGAGACCAAGAACAGACCAAGGCGAGACATCCCAAGACGTGCCCCAAGGTGAGATGTCTCACGGGGAGACGGGCCAAGGTGATATCATCATAGGCAAGATGGCCCGGGACGAGATGTCCTAGGGGGATGTCCCAAGATGAGATGACGCTCAAACACCAGCACATCGATGATTGCCTTGGTCAATCCCAGGCTCCGAGTCTTGATATTTTTACACTCCAACAAGTACAAATTATTAAATTCAAAGAATTACGAGATCCAAACCCTGACAATGTAATAGCATAAAAAATTCACTTAAAAAAAATATAGTTTCCGTCCAACAAAATATCCCATTGACCTCAGTACTATTTAGAGCCATTAAACGGTGCCGAAGAAACCAAAACGTGCACCCACAAAAAAGAAATAAAACAATTCAAAACAAAAGAATTGAAATAAAACCCGCGACCGCGAGGACCTTTCCCGCTGCAAAAGCAAAGGCGGCCCCAGTGGTGCCACGTTGGCGATCCTCGCACCCACAACGTGACCAATCAAATCGCGCCCTTCCTTCCTATATAATCCCACCGGCGCCTCTCTCTCTTTGCACAATCCCATCTTCCGCCTCCCAAACTTTTCTCGCAATTTTACCCTTTCATCCAAGATTAGTGTAGGGTTTCTCTTCGATTTCAAGTAGAGAGACGATGAGTTCCAAGGAAGGCGGCGGATCGACCAAGGGAGGAAGGGGGAAGCCAAAGGCCTCCAAGTCGGTGTCTCGGTCCAGTAAGGCCGGCCTCCAGTTCCCCGTCGGTAGGATCGCCAGGTTCCTCAAGGCCGGAAAGTACGCCGAGCGTGTCGGTGCCGGAGCTCCGGTCTATCTCTCTGCCGTACTCGAGTACCTTGCCGCCGAGGTATTTCTTTTCATTTCCTCATCTAATTAGATTTTTTTTAACTTCGGATTTTTCATTTATCGGTTTTCTGGTTTGTATTTTGAGTAAAAAATTAGGGTTTTGAAACAATTTAGGGATTTTTTTTCTTTTGGAGCAATCTAATGACAATATTTGGCGGTTTCCAGGTGTTGGAGCTTGCGGGGAATGCGGCCAGGGATAACAAGAAGAACCGTATCGTTCCGAGGCACATTCAGCTCGCCGTGAGAAACGACGAGGAGCTGAGCAAGCTTTTGGGATCTGTTACCATTGCTAATGGCGGTGTTTTGCCCAACATTCACAACACTCTTCTCCCGAAGAAGGTGGGCAAGGGAAAGGGAGACATTGGATCTGCCTCGCAGGAGTTCTAGATATATGGCTGCTTTGTTTAGGGTTTAGGCTCCACATCAATAGTAGTTCTTGGGAATATCACCGTCTCAATGTTTGGAGACAGTTTTTGAAGAATGAAACGATGTTGGTGATGATTTCTTCGTCTTTTGATCCTTGGAAGTCCTGTCAATATTTGTGTGTTGTGGGTTTGATTGCTATTGGAAAAACATGGATTACTTTCTGCTGGTGTTGGGGTCTTGTGTTCTTTGACATTTTTGTTCCTCAATTCTTTCTCTTGAATGGTTTCCAAGTTGAGTGAATGATTGAATTGTTAGATATGTGGCTCATCAGAATAGGAATTTATTATGTGATTGTAGATCAATGTGTGTTAAGAAGAATTAGCCTCTGCAATGAGATGCGGTTGGTGGCTGTTGTTGTTTTGATTAAGCATTCATCAGATGGTTTAAGCAAAGTTTAATTAAATTTTTTTGCCGGCAACAGTTATGGTGTTGGGTTGTTCTTAATCTCATCACTTTATACCTCCGGTTTTGTGGAGTGGCGGTGCGGTAGAAATCCAGCACTGACCCTGATATCGTTCACCGACTCTAAACCCGGTTTGATGTATTTCGGTGCTCGGTCACGCGGTTTATGCGCATACGTTCCAAGGTGATTTTGAATTTCTTTTTGGGTCAGATAGGTGTTAATAGGATTAAGCAAGGAAGGAGCCTTGTTATCATTTCCAAAGCAGCTCAATTAATTTCGAACGAATGTGTAGTTTAGGGCATTTTGAGAGGCCCCACAACGGGAAACGCTCAAAAGACATCACCAGATGATGATAAATTATCCATTCCTCTTTTTTCATGTGGTGGACAATTTTAGTCGGCTGTTCCTGTCGGGTGAAGAAAAAAAACCAAAAGTGAAACAGAAGGCACCCTTTCCCTTTGAACAAGCAGGCACCGGGTTTATGTATATATATGGGCGCCACTATCCTCACGTGGATTCTTCCACTGCCATTCTCAACACCGAGACGCCCTTCTCCGGCTGCTCGCATCCGCTGTGCGAGGATTGCGTGCTCGTTAGTCGGGTTGTCGAGAGAGCAGGTGCTGGAGCAAGTGGACAGGGAGCTGAGCAAAGGAGATGACCGGGCAGCTCTGTCCTTGGTCAGAGACTTCCAAGGCAAGCCGGATGGGCTCCGCTGCTTCGGAGCTGCGAGGCAGGTGCGTTGCCGCTTTTATGAGACCTAGGCTATGGTGGATGATGCATTGGGTGATGGTGGTTCACCTTGCAGGTACCTCAAAGGCTGTATACATTGGCCGAGCTCAAACTGAACGGGATCGAAGCCACGTCTCTTTTGTCTCCTGTTGATTCCACTCTTGGTGGCATTGAGAGGAACCTCCAGCTTGGAGCTGCCATTGGTGGCCTTGCTGCTTGGAAATTGTTTGGACCGAGTTCCGAGCAGATACTCTTCTTCTCTGCGGCTCTGCTGTTTCTCTGGACATTTGACGTGGTTAGTTTTCGTTGCGATATTGCATCTTCTTTGAAATTTCAATTTGCTTGGTATTGCAGATGCTGAAGCCTTTAAGTGATGCAAGATAGTGTCTTCTTATCCAATGGGTTCTGGACCAACAGGTCTCTTTAAACGGTGGAATCGGTTTCTTGCTTCTTGACACAATCGGACACACCTGGAGCTCCAAGTATCACAATAGGGTCATCCAAGTAAGAATTTTCTTCTTCTGCTCATGGTTCCATGTTGAAGAAGGACGGTTTCTGTGTCGATTCTTTTTCTACTAGTCGCGGTCAACTTCGAGTTTTAATCATATTATTATCTGTTGTGCACGCCTTGTCTATGGCAGCACGAAGCTGGCCATTTCTTGATTGCCTATCTGGTTGGCATTTTGCCAAAGGGCTACACGCTAACAAGCTTGGAAGCTTTGAAGAAGGAAGGATCTCTCAATGTTCAAGCAGGAACTGCCTTTGTAGACATTGAATTTCTCGAAGAAGTAATACCCTCTTTCCCTGGTTGAAATTTTTTTTGCACTTTTCATTGCAATATTTGAAGCTACCTCTGTGATGTACAATTGCTGTCTACTTGTTTCCCTTTCTTAATGCTATGAATCTGCCATGCTCTCTGAATGAAGCTTTCTACTCCATGATCATGCTGTTAATAATCCCGAACCAGTGAACGAACGATACTTGCTTGGCGTAAAATGCATTGTTGATTGACCATTTTCTCGCCTTGCTATATCTTTGAACGAAGCCTTTGTTAATAGTGTGGTGCACTCGTAATAAAAAGAGTTGCTTCCAGGTTTTTAGCTGATGATTACATGTTTTTGCTCATTGATTCTTTCGACCTGTCCCTCCGCAGGTTAACACAGGAAAAGTATCTGCAAAGGTACGATTATGATTTGTTCTTCGGTGATGCAATATTCTACAGAAAATCTCTGCCAACCAACCCTTCGATTGTTTACTGTACCAGACGTTGAACAAATTCTCGTGTATAGCGCTAGCTGGAGTAGCAACCGAGTATCTTCTCTACGGATGCGCCGAGGGAGGCCTTGGCGACATAAATAAGGTCAAAATGCAGACGCCTCGTGAATTCTCATTCGCACGAGGCAGTGACCAGAACTATAACTACCAGATAGCTTTGGACTACTGAAGTTCTTGATGTGGTTTATGTTGCAGCTGGATTCTCTGCTAAAGGGTCTAGGATTCACACAAAAGAAAGCAGATTCTCAGGTGCGCTGGTCTCTACTGAACACCGTCCTGATTCTGCGTCGCCACAAGGCAACTCGAGCTAAACTCGCCGAAGCCATGTCGACGGGAAAGTCTGTCGGTTCTTGCATTGGCATCATAGAAGATTGTATAGATGTCGCCGATATCTAATTGAGAAAGTCCGACCTTCTGCCGCCTTCGCGACAGATTCAGTACATTTCGAATCAAACTCGACAGTTCGCAGTGAATGATCCGGATGCAAGAGAAGCCGCCTGAGATGAGGCCGGCCTCAAAAGGATTTGATCTCTTGGTATGTGTACAAAATTGTTCCTTTTAAGATGATGTCTTGTTTGACTTTTGAGTACATAGAACAAAACAGTAAATTGTAAAGATTAGTTCTGTAATAAGGTCAACGCGGTTTATAGATTCCGACATCTATTAGCCTCTTCAGTTGCTTAACCGCATTGTACTTCTCTCCTAAACCTTATCAAAGACCAAACCAAAACTGTTCGAACCTTGACCACCACCATCCCAGGAATTCCAAAACTGCCACCAAATAATATTAAAAAAGTCGAAACTTATTTTAGAAAAGACGAACTCTTTAAAGAACCCTATTTGAAATCTAACACCTCTTTAAAGTCCAAAGCAAATCCTAAGTAAGCTAGCTCTCTCCACCTAACCTAACCTAACCATAATTATATCGAAATGGAAGGAGGGTGGGTGATATTAGGGTGCCACGGGGTATTGACCCTCGTAGTGGTGGTAGCTTTCCTGTGTGGGCAATGGCCCATCTTCCAAGGCACCCCCATTGAGCGCCTCCACTTCTTCCTCACCTTCGGAGCCTACGATTACTTCCTGTACGTGCTGTGTTAATTAATTCCTCTCTCTCTCTCTCTCTCTCTCTCTCTCTTGTTGGGTTTTTTTTCCCGTTAAAGGAACGATCTTTTCTGTTTGTTTGGTGTTAAAGGCGGTTCGTTGGGTTCGTGTTCGGTGGGAGAGGAACTGACGCGGTTCTTTCCGTTGAGCGTTTCTGCTGCGATCGCCCTAACCCTATCTTGCAGGTCTCTGATTTGGAAATTACCCTTCTTTTTTCTCTCTTTTTTTGTTTTTAATTAAAGATGACAACTTTTGAGAACACGGTGGTTGGTCTGATCTGGGTTTCCTTTTTGGAGCAGATTCTGTATCTGGGAATTGTTGGGGGCACCTATTACTTTATCGCTTCATCGTCCTTCTCGTACATTCCGGGTTTCTACTTGAGCGAGATTCACATGTATGTACTGAAGGTGATCGTTTTGGTCTTCCGTTGGGTTTAGTTTCATGGACCTGTTGATGTTTACTGAAGCTTCTTTCCTCGTGTGTCTGCAGATACGCGAGCTTGATTGCAGTTGGTATCGGTGTGTTTTTGTTTTTGTTGACGAGCTTTTCTGATCCGGGGACTGTGAATGCTGAGACTGTTTCTGCATATGTTGCTGCCTATCCTTACGATAATATCATCTATACGGAGAAAGAATGCCCTACTTGCAAGATTCCAAAGTTTGTATTCGACCTTACTCCTTTGCCGGTTGACTTTTTTTGGTTTTCTAATTGATGATGCCCCTTTGTCTAGGCCTGCTAGATCCAAGCATTGCAGCATATGTAACCGGTGTGTTGCCCGGTTCGATCACCATTGTGGGTGGATGGTATGCTCTTTATGAGGTTATTTGCTCTACCAATTTTAAGTACCATTTGTGCTCGCTAGGGTGCATGCCTCAAGTGTTTCAGTTTTGACGTTGGCTTAATGTCTCGTGTTATTACAGAATAACTGTATAGGAGAGAGAAATACTCGGTTCTTCTTGGCCTTTCTTCTATGGTGAGTTCTATGTAAATTATCTGGAAACGTTTATATGGAATTAACAAGTTGTCAGCTGGAGATGACAGTTTTAACACAATGCATATTGTAACTCTTGGAAGATGGAGGTCTTTTACAAATTTTGAAGTACTTTCAATGTTGGTGATTAGAGAATCCATATGTTGTTATGCCTAGTTGATAGGCCTGTTTGAATAACTGTATAGGAGAGAGAAATACTCGATTCTTCTTGGCCTCTTTGATGATGATTAAAGTTGTAAGAAAATGTTTAAACTGGTTTTTTCTAGGATGTAGATAGGTCTTGTTATTGTTTTTCCATTAATACTTGCCACCATGGCATTGTTTTGTTATCTATTTGTGCATCAACAGTTTAAGTATGTCTTGCAGGCATTTTCTTCTCTGTGTATACGGGACTGTTGCTCTAGGATTAATCCTTGCTGGACGGTTGAAAGAGTTAAAGATTGTACATATTCTAACAGGTACATTCAAGTCAGTGCTGAGGATTTCATGTTGCGTAATTGGTCATGGCCTTTAAGTTGGGATGCCTTTCTGTTTGCAGTTTACTATGGTGTTGACAATTCTTTCCGTAGTTTAGCTCCTCATGTTGTGCAGGTCAGTCTGCTGAGGCTTAATCCCACTGTGACAATTTTCGTAGTTCTTCCGTATCTTCTTTCTTCAGCATAGTTGATTAACAATTTTCCTGTTTACAGTGGTTGTTGGGATCATATAACACTCAAATACTCCTTATCGTGTTTCTCGCCGTGGTTTCCCTCTTACTGTTGGGGTTCTTTTGGTACCATATGAATCTCTGTCTCACAAATACGACAACAAATGAGGTTTGTTTACTTCTCATTCCTTTGTTATAATGCATGCTTCTGTCTAGCATTTTAAGAAACAATTGATTTGATATTGGCAACATGCATGCCATGCTGTTGAATTTGCTTGTACAACTTCATGGTTACTTCGGAAATCTGTTGCCGTTAAACACTAGCAGATACAGAAGTAAAATCTTAAACCCTTCCCTTGATTTGTGGCTTTTGGAATCCAGACCTTTAAATGGCAGGAACACATAAGCTGGCAAAGAAAATTAAATGAAGCAAAGGCTGGTGCGGCCGCACTTAAAGCAAGTATCACTCGGTTGAATACCGAGGCAAAGCCTTCGGAGAGCAAATGCAGAAGCTGTTTCCGGAGGTCTCCCCTACAAGATGCTGAGATTGCAGCAAAAAGAAACGTCTATGACAAGGGTTTCTTTCATAATATGAGCGAGGTCCTTCTTCCTTGTTCGACGAGATCTTCGTTTTTGACAATCAAATCAAAGTCCGGGTGACCTGGCTCCATCCCGGACACGAAGCTTGATCCAAGGTGTTGCCATGGTCTCTGCCATCTTGGATTTACGCGAGGCCGGTTCGTCGGGGAGAGCCCGCGAGAAGAATCTGGAGGCCTAACGTTCCAGGACATGTTGCCTATTCTCAATGTTGGGGATTTAACTTGATGATACAACATAGACTGTGAATCCATGAGAGGTTCCATAGATTTTGTAAAAAATTGGTTGACCGAGATCGAAGTCCATTCCTTGTTTATGACTTTCGGGTAAGCACTAAGCTACTCTGATGCTTACATTTTTATTATTATTCACGTTCTTAGATTATATCTGTCACTTGATTTTATTTATATCGATCAATTTTATAGAATATGGAAACAATATAGTATGGTATAATTGACTGACTTAACTTTCACAATTTTAGTTTAAAGATTTACCATTTGGTGCTAGTTACACCAGAATTTGTTGATCAATTAGTTTTCATAAGCGATTATAATTTCGGCCAGAACACCAATTTATTCAACATGCAATTAAACGCCACTGTTGCAGCTGAATTGATTAAGAAATGAGAATTTATTATTATTATTACGGTCATGTGATGGTGCTGCTGGATATTCTAGTCGACTTGCATGTGCGTCTTCTTTCATGGCTTTACTCTTTGGTGTTGGAAATTTGACATGTGAAACTGAAGTGGTAAATAAAGATATCACAATAATTAATAACTACTATAGTAAAAAGTAAATTGTAAAAATAAATGACGTGAAAAATTCTCTAATTACTAGAGAAAAGAATTACGTGACCATTTTCGAAAAAATATTGACTAATAAAAAGAGAGTATGTTTTCAATATTCGTTCATTATCATAATTTTCTTTTATTTTAAATTTCTACTATCTATCTCTGTAAAACTTAGAATCTAAGAAAAATTATTTTCAAGTTCCTCAGGTTTGTTTAAATATACTCAAAAGTCTCCCTGTTTGTAAAATACACGCCAACGTCTCTTGTGTTTGATTTTATTATACTTTCGGGTCCTTGGCGCATGTTAGCAGCTCTTTTTTTTTTCATTTTTGATAATAAAATGACCAAACTACCCTTAGAACAAAAAATAAAAAATTGTTAACATCGTCTCTCCTTCTTCCTCCTAAAAACTGAACAAAAAACAAAGAATTTACCTTCTGATTAAATTAACATAAAAAATACTTAACCCAGGAAGATCTAAGAATACCAAGAACCAAGAAACTACACAATCTTAGCTTATTGAACACCCATGAACCCACGAACTGAGGGACACTAACTTATTGAAGACCATTTTAATTAAACCCACGAACCCCAAACCCAGAAGATCCAAAGACTAAGAAACCCACGAATCCATCCTCCCCTGTCAAAAATGAAGCTTTAATAAACAACACCAACCAAATAACACCAAGACCCATCTTCCTCGACAAGCCAAATCAACTAAGACCTATCCTTCATCCCTCTTGGTCGAGGAGGAGGTTCCCCTCTTTAGAGAACGAAGACCCTGAGCGGGGTAGTCCAGGTCCGCCCCGGCGAAGGTGGTACAGGTACGTCGTTCTATCTCTATTTTTTCCCTTTTCAATTAATTGATTTTTTTTGTCTTATTCCGAGAATTGATTTAGGGATTTTGGCTTACAAGGTGTTAAGTTCATGTGCTCGGATTTCAATTAAGTTCATGGCTTATGAGAAATTTGGGGATGAAGGCGAGGAAGTAGCACTGGTGACTGAGCCCCCGGCCAGAGTTGTCGTCATCGTAGAGAAGGCCTTCTTCCTCTTCGATGACGTCGATCTCCTTGCCCTACTTGCCCTTGTGGGGCTTGGAATCGTTGGCGGCGCTGGAGGAGGACTCCCGGGAGTGGCGGCCGATGGAGGACTAGGAGTAGGGCGGGGACCCCGTCGGACTGGGAGTACACTTACCACCGGGTCGACTGCATCGGGAAGCCAATGATATCGCGTCTCGTGCTCGGTGCCAAATGCGGTTCTCGCGAACGACTGGTTCGAGGAGGAGGAAGAAGGAGATGAGCGACGAAGGAGGGGAGAGGAGAATCATGAATTACAACCCAGAATCCAGATTAAAAAGTTGGGTTCTTGGTCGCTTTTTGGCTTTTGGTTGTTAGTTTGAATCTGTGTTCTTGATTAAAAAAACCCAGATCTGTTCTTGGTTGATTTTGTGTTGGTGTTCTTGATTTTTTGGGTTGGTGTAATCGGAGAAGAAGAGTGATATCAATAGCTTTTTTTTCTAAGGGTATTTTTGTCATTTCATTGACAAAAAAGAAAAAAATTTATTTAGGGACCCGAAAGTATAATAAAAGCAAACTAGAAGAACGTCGGCGTGTATTTTACAAATAGAGAAGACTTTTAAGTATATTTAAATAAACTCGAGAGGCTAGAGAATAATTTTCCCTAGAATCTATCTTGGTGCAAATTTCCCTCAACTTGCTAAGCTCGGGAAATGTTCCTGCCTTTTGTTTTGAGAAAATATGCAGACAGAAAAATAGAAAATACAAGGATAGTTGTTTTCTGATTATTCGTCGTCACAAACTGCTGAAGAGTACAATTGGCCATTTTGGTCATATTAATAATTACTAGAGCAGAGATCTCCTCTATAAAAGAGTAAGAAGATCGGACCCAAACATTGTTAACACAAAGTTCAGCTAATACATATTGAACCACATACGTCTTGGATTTTATAAACACGAACCCTAAATTCGTAGCAGTGGAAGATAAAGTTTTTTACCAACACCGAACCTGATCATGGCTGTATAACATAAAATCAAGATAACAACATAGTTAGAGAATTCTTATAGTACGTTGTAGATCGAATCCTCAACTATGGTATCCACGTAGTCCTCGTCTACGAACTCCTTGACAGTTAAAATCTTCGAGAATTTGCTAGGAGAATTCTTTATCGAAGAAACTAGAGAAAATATGTGTCTTGTATCTAGGTTAATAAATTTCTATGTAAAAATCCTTGATACCCACACACATATATATAGTAAAATAATTAACCAACTCCTACCCTTTTAGGAGTAGGTTTCGCAGGAGGCAAGGTTGGAAGCCCTTAGTGGCTTCCAACATTGACTTTCCTTTTGGGCCTCCAAGCCCATTTTATTATTTTCTTGACCCAGTCAATATGTCCAACATCTAATAGATTTTACTATACATATTAGTATTTAATTAAATCTAACTTAATTAAATAATTACAATTATAATTCTATCTAATAGAATTATAATATTTCTCTATAGAATAAATATTCTTGATCAAATCAATATTTAATCTAACCAATTTTAATTCGTAAACTAATACTACTTGCTGTGTGACCCATAGGCCCTCACATGCCAAGCGATTAGTCGAACTAATGGTCTTAGTCGAACTCTAGATAATAGACCAGACAACCTCAACATATGAGGTACGTTGCGAGGATACTGCAACTACCTGTAATGTGAAGCTCACAGTAATACGGTCCTTTCATTCATGAATACTCGATTAAGTCTTGAACATGATTAAGTATCTATTCAAATAACTTAATCATATTATCTCATTCTACTAATTGATCATGTTGTCACTTTTAGACACCATTCCAGAAGTGACGTGCATTGGCCAATGACTAACGATCCAATTAGTTATGAGAAGACAAGTATTCTCTCCAAGTCTATTTGAGGAATGAATCCTATTCTTGGCTCAACTACTACGCACATGCACTTCGTGATGTGCCCAACACATGCCGTATCTACTCCGTCAGGAGTGCAAGCTTTGGTCATGGTCAAAGTCTATCACTCCGTACATGTCGTGCGTATTGACCTCAAGTCGGAGGACTATTGCACTACTCCACAAACCGATATTCCCGTAGACACGTAAATAGAATACACCAAACAGTTTCTCGGTTAGGTATGCCAATACTCTCCAAAGTATCTGTGCATCCATCATGAAATACCTAGTATCTCGTAGTTGTGAGAACCACTAAATTCTCTAAGGATATGATGCAGATTGCACACCAATCTCTATCGCATCATCGATATCCCATTCTCGATGATCATTGATTGTAGCTCTTTAAGAACTACGTGCATAGTCATCTGAGATCTCACATTCTCAATGACAACACTAGTTCATGAGAACATAAATATGAATATATGAAAATAATTAAATATTATATTCATTTATGTAATGCCGAATATTATTAATACACATTAATAATATAACTGAATGTCATCAAGTATAATGTCATTATATCGATTGTCTCTAGGACATCTATACTAACAATCTCCCACTTGGCTTAGAGCCAATCACCCATTTGTCTAACACCCAAACTTTCAAAGTGTTTGGTGTGTTGTTGCACACCCAGTGGTTTGGTGAAAGGATCAGCAAGGTTATCCTCTGTGAGAATATGTTCTAATTCTATTTTGGCTGTTGAATCCGCTGTCGTATTTTGCTTGAAACTATTTTAGATCACGGTCCCGCCATTGAGCATGAAAGCATACCCTGACTGTGACCTAAAGTCATCACAGTTAGTCATGAAACTGGCATCGGTAAACCCAGTTACCACAAGTTCTGGCTGCCCACTATAGACTAAGAAATATTCTTTAATTCGTCTAAGATACTTTAGAATATTCTTAACAGCAACCCAGTGACGTTCACCTGGGTTCTTCTGGTATCTACCAGTGACACTAAAAGCGTAGGCCACATTGGGTCTAGTGCAAGTCATGACGTACATGATTGATCCAATCGCAGATGCGTACGTGATACTTTCCATGTACTCGATTTCTACTTCTTCAGAGGGACAATCCTTCTTTGACAGCTTAATCTCATGATTCGCTGGCAGGTAACCTCTCTTAGAGTCCTCCATTTTAAAATACTTTAGTACCTTGTCTATGTGTGTGGATTGTGACAGCCCCAACATTCTTTTAGATCTATCTCTATAAATCTTTATTCCAAGGATGTAGTAGGCTTCACCCAACTCTTTCATCATAAAGGTCTTGGATAGCCAATCCTTCACTGATTGCATTAGCGGAACACTGTTTTCCAAAATCAATATGTCATCAACATATATGATAATGAAAACAATCTTTTCTCCACAGCATTTTTGATAAATGCATGGATCTTCCGCATTCCTGACGAAGTCAAACGATTTGATAGCTTCATCAAAATGGATATTCCAACTCGTAGAAGCTTGCTTTAATCCATAAATGGTCCTTTGCAGCTTGCATACTAATTTTGGATTTAACTTGGATACAAAACCTTCTGGCTGTGTTTATGTCATAAACACACGCTACTCGAGGTTTTCCTTAAGAAAAGTTATTTTGACATCTATCTGCCAAATGTCATAATCATAGTATGCAGCTATAGTAAGTAAATTTCGAATGGACTTGATCTTTGCAACTGGTGAAAAGGTCTCGTCATAATCAATGCCTTCGCGTTGCTTATAACCCTTTGCCACCAACCTAGCCTTGTAGGTTTGTACTTTGCCATCTGCATCGGTCTTCTTCTTGAAGACCCATTTGCAGCCGATAGGTCTAATCTCTTCAGGCAATTCTACCAAGTCCCAGACTTGATTTGTATACATCGAGTCCATCTCAGATTTCATGGCTTCTAGCCACTTCCCTGAATTGATGTCTGACATCGCTTCAGTATAAGTCTTAGGTTCATCCTTGTCCGAAATTTTCACATCGTCATGTTCCTCCATGAGGAAAGTAAACTTGACGGGTGGACGACGAATCCTAGTAGACTTACGGAGTTGTGTTTGTGTAGGCTGTTCATTCTGATTGTGAAGAGGTTCTTCTGCAATGATCTGATCAATGCCAGGAGAATTCTCAGGAGCAACGCTTTCGCGTATTTTCTAACTACGCTCCCACTGGCTGGAAGACTATCACCTAGTGAAAGACTCCCACCATGAGAATCACTGAATGCTCCCACTGATTCCTTGTCGTGGTTATCCAACAAGTTCTCAGCCTCAACATTACCTTGTGGTTCTTGAATTTCTTCAAGCTCTATCTTTCTACGACCTTGTCCTTTAAAGATATAGTCATTTTCAAGGAACGTCGCATGTCTAGAAACAATAACCTTTTGTTTCTCAGGGAGATAGAAATAATATCCTTTTGTTTCCTTAGGATATCCCACAAAGTAACCTTTTTCACCTTTGGATTCCAACTTATCAGTGAGCATTTTCTTCACATACGCAGGGCAATCCCACGTTTTAATATGTGAGAATGATGGCTTCTTGCCATACCATAACTCATATGGCGTTCTCTCAACTGATTTAGATAAAATCCTATTCATAATATAGATTGAGCATTGGAGTGCGTAACCCCAAAGGAATTTTGGAAGAGATGAGAAACTCATCATGGACCTTACCAGCTAACAGGGTTCCGTTCCTCCTTTCAGACACACCATTCATCTGTGGTGTTCCAGGAGGTGTCAATTGTGATTGGACTCCATGTAACTTTAAATTATCCAGGAACTCTTGGCTAAGGTATTCACCTTCTCGATCTAATCGAAGAGTCTTAATACTCTTCCCAAGCTGTTTCTCTACTTCCGCTTTATACTCCTTAAACTTCTCAAAGGCCTCAGATTTATATTTCATAAGATACACATATCCATACCTAGAGAGGTCATCAGTAAAGGTAATGAAGTATCTGAAATCACCCATTGCTAGAGTGGGTAGTGGTCCACACACGTCGCTGTGAACCAACTCTAACACTTCTTTAGCTCTTACCCCTTTCCTAGTAAAAGGTTTGTTAGTCATTTTACCTTTGAGACAAGATTCACAATTTTTATAAGACTCAAAGTCAAATGGGATTAAGTAGTCTAACTTTCTTAACCTTGTAATTCTTTTCTTATTTGCATGACCAAGTCTGCAATGCCATAAGAAGGTGAGATTTTTTCAATTACTTAATTTGAGCTTCTTGTTTTGTACATTAAGAACATCATGGCCACTATTCAACAAATATAAACCATTCACAAGAGAGGCATTTCCATAAATAATACCATTTAACGAAAAGCATAAACTACTTTTAGAAAAATGGAAAGAAAAACTTTCAATGTCTAACATCAGAATGGAAATAATATTTCTGGTAATAGATGGAACAAAATAACAATTATTAAGTTCCAGTCTATACACACTGGGTAAGTCTATACTATATATCCCTACGCGTTTAGCAGCTACTCGTGCTCTATTTCTAATGCATAGGGCGACTTCACCCGGTCTAACTGTCCAGCTGTCTTTGAGACCTTCCACATTCGTACAAATGTATAAGCCACATGCGGTATCTAATACCCAGCAGTCAATTCTATTATTGGACATATTTATCTCAATAACAAGCATACATGTTCCAGAGCTAGAGACACCTAGTGTCCTGTTCTCAGCAGCTAGAACTTTTGCAGTCTCTCTTCCAGTGCCCCTTCTCCTTGCAGTGGAGGAACACATCCTTGTCTACCCGCTCTTTCTTTTGAATACCACCCTTAGGTTTAAGGAACTTTGGCTTAGAACTATTCTTAGCCTTATTCTTCTGCTTCTTTCTGCCTTTATACGCAGAGCTAGAAGAGGAGCCCACCATGAGCATATTCCTTTTCTTCGAAGAAGTACCTTCAAAAGTCTTGAGCATGTTATGCAGGTTAGGCCTAGCCATACCAAGCAACATTACACACTTCGCCTGCTTTGCATCATCCTGATGCTTCTTCTGAGCCACTACGTCAAACGTAGCAAGTTCAGAAGAATTAGCCGCAGGGGTACCAGGGATGGGCGTGTCTAACACGTACTCAATCCTTTCTTGCCTTAGCACCAAACAAATGTTTCAGTGCCAATCCATAAAGCTTGGCCCAGCCAACTTGTTTGATTCCAGTACAAATCTCAACGACATGTTAGCCATTTCAACAAACCTAAAGAAAATAAAGTTAAAACGGAAATTAAACACATAATTCCTATGATCATCATTCAGCAATCAAAATAAACACGGCCTTTAGCTTTATTTTATCTCTATTATTTTCACATACTCAACGACCTCATTGGAAGAGTACGAATTTATATCTAATATAAATCATAATGGACTAGGATCCACATTACTACTATCACAACCCCTGCTTTGGCTGGTGATTGTAATAACATAACTGGTAGGTCTCCAAACCAATTACAGTTCATACAATTCCTAGTTATCGGACCCAGTCCAATCGATGTCCCCTCATTGTTTCCTTGCTTTGGCTAGTGAAACAACTTAGGTGGTTTGCAACCATCACACGGTGGCATCTACATGTCCCTATAAGAGTTCCATAAGACGTAGTTCCAAGTAAAAAACTTTGGTCTTAAATACTATAGAACGAAATCTCAGTTTCTCTTAATTACGACGGAAGACATCATTCATTCTAAATGAAAACCGTATTTAAGTTTGAGGAACATTTTATAGGGGTATTTAACTTGCTCAAACAAGATCCATTTATTGTTCACATATTATTTCATAAGATCTAACCCAGAAATAAAACATAAACAACTATTAGAATCTAATTCATTATTTTCAGTTCAGTCCAGGGACCTGATTACAATTTTAGAATTAATTCAGGGACCAAAAAATAATTTTCCAACTATCCCGAAAATTACATTAATATCCGGGGACCAAACTGTAACTCCAAGAAAAGTCCAAGGACCAAACTATAATTTTCCAAAAAGCAAATTCACAAATAAGTCCCTTCAATTGACCGGGACTAAGTTTAAATTTTATGATTAATCCAGGTACCATACCGTAATTAATCACCAAAGCCAAATTTCAGAAACACCCCAAGGGCATATCTGCAAATTCAGATTTCATGAAATTGCAATGAAGCCCCTGAAGAACATCAAATTTCCAACATCAAGTCCCTGGGACAATTGCAAATCGGTCCCCGACAACCAAAGGCCGATTGCCGCCGTTCCGGCCAACACCGACGGTCGCCAGGCGTAGCCTACTACTGGGCGAGTCCTCCGGTGGTCCTAGACCACCGAGTTTCCGCGCGTGGCGCCTGGAATCCATCGACGACGCTGTCAAAAATTTAACCCCGACATCGGCTCGAAGACAAAGCTCGACCGATGTCGTTCCGGTCGACACCACCGCCTCCACAATGAAGCTCGCATCGGAGTGAGAACGATGGTGGTCCTAGACCGCTGCTTCGCCGCGCGTGGAGCCCGGTATTGGGTCGAAAACCTTTCGATCGAAAAAAATGACGCCGAAGCTTCGAAAGCTTCGTTCT
Source organism: Hypericum androsaemum (assembly GCA_963995505.1). Lineage (NCBI taxonomy): Eukaryota > Viridiplantae > Streptophyta > Magnoliopsida > Malpighiales > Hypericaceae > Hypericum > Hypericum androsaemum. The sequence goes on from OZ023182.1 coordinate 12,445,221, forward strand.
CTCCGTCAGCGCATCACCAGTCGTCACTGCTAGTACAACGACGTCGCTCACAACGCGGCGAGCACGTCGGTGGTACCCTGGCTCCGTGAAAGATAGTTGTTATCTGATTATTTGTCGTCACAAACTGCTGAAGAGTACAATTGGCCATTTTGGTCATATTAATAATTACTAGAGCTGAGATCTCCTCTATAAAAGAGTAAGAAGATCGGACCCAAACATTGCTAACATAAAGTTCAGCTAACACATATTGAACCACATACGTGTTAGATTTTATAAACACGAACCCTAGGTTTGTAGCAGCGGAAGATAAAGTTTTTCACCAACATCGAACCTGATCATGGCTGTATAACATAAAATCAAGATAACAACATAGTTAGAGAATTCTTACAGTACGTTGTAGATCGAATCGTCAACTATGGTATCCACGTAGTCCTCGTCTACGAACTCCTTGACAGTTGAAATCTTCGAGAATTCGCTAGGAGAATTCTTTATCGAAGAAATTAGAGAAAACATGTGTCTTGTATCTAGGTTAATGAATTTCTATGTAAAAATCCTTAATACCCACACACATATATATAGTAAAATAATTAACCAACTCCTACCCTTTTAGGAGTAGGTTTCGCAGGAGGCAAGGTTGGAAGCCCTTAGTGGCTTCCAACATTGACTTCCCTTTTGGGCCTCCAAGCCCATTTTATTATTTTGTTGACCCAGTCAATATGTCCAACATCTAATAGATTTTACTATACATATTAGTATTTAATTAAATCTAACTTAATTAAATAATTACAATCATAATTCTATCTATAGAATAAATATTCTTGATCAAATCAATATTTCTCTATAGAATAAATATTCTTGATCAAATCAATATTTAATCTAACCAATTTTAATTCGTAAACTAATACTACTTGCTGTGTGACCCATAGGCCCTCACTGGCCAAGCGATTAGTCGAACTAATGGTCTTAGTCGAACTCTAAACAATAGACCAGACAACCTCAACATATGAGGTACGTTGCGAGGATACTGTAACTACCTGTAATGTGAAGCTCACAGTAATACGGTCCTTTCATTCATGAATACTCGATTAAGTCTTGAACATGATTAAGTGTCTATTCAAATAACTTAATCATATTATCTCATTCTACTAATTGATCATGTTGTCACTTTTAGACACCATTCTAAAAGTGACGTACATTGGCCAATGACTAACGATCCAATTAGTTATGAGAAGACAATTATTCTCTCCAAGTCTATTTGAGGAATGAATCCTATTTGTGGCTCAACTACCACGCACATGCACTTCATGATGTACCTAACACATGCCGTATCTGCCCCGTCAGGAGTGCAAGCTTTGGTGATTGTCAAAGTCTATCACTCCATACATGTCGTGCGTATTGACCTCAAGTCGGAGGACTATTGCACCACTCCACAAACTGATATTCTCGTAGACACGTAAATAGAATACACCAAACAGTTTCTCGATCGGGTATGCCAATACTCTCCAAAGTATCTGTGCATCTATCATGAAATACCTAGTATCTCGTAGTTGTGAGAACCACTACATCCTCTAAGGATATGATGCAGATTGCACACCAATCTCTATCGCATCATTGATATCCTATTCTCGATAATCATTGATTGTGGCTCTTTAAGAAGTACGTGCATTGTCATCTGAGATCTCATATTCTCAATGACAACACTAGTTCACGGGAACATAAACATGAATATATGCAAACAATCAAACATTATATTCATTTATGTAATGCCGAACATTATTAATACACATTAATAATATAACTGAATGTCATCAAGTATAATGTCCTTATATCGATTGTCTCTAGGACATCTATACTAACAATATGAAGTGTAGGACAATAAGAAATTCCATAAAGAAGACAACTCTGGTAGGATGAATTTTTCCAAAGTAGATACAGCTCGTAACAACAAAGTTGAAACAACCGGTGCAACAATAAGCAGAAATATGAAAGAACACGGTAAGAAGTAGAGCAAACAGAAATTAATTACACAAGGATATATGCATATATATATATATATATAATGATAAACTTTAGGAATAATACATAAACTTGATAAACATAAACTATAAACTTTAAAACTAATATAGAAGATAAACAATAACAAGGAGAGGAGATAGAGGGGTTACAGTGTAATAGAAGAATAGAGATGATCAGAGATCGGGGCTCTATACTTCTACTAGATTCCTGACTAAATCACACTCTGATTTACATATGAAAGGTCTTCCGCTTATATAGGCAAAGGATTGCTAGCAGAAGGAGTCCGTTGGTGGTCGTTACTTTCGGTGGCTGGGGTCCACCTATAATTTTGTCTGGGCGTTACTTTCGGTGGCTGGGGTCCACTGGTTAACTGATATGCTTTCGGTGGCTGGGGTCCACCATATGGAATTGTCTGGGCGGTGCTTTCGGTGGCTGGGGTCTACCATATTTTATTTGGTTGATTGTCGTTGATGCTGTTGTGGTTGATTATTGTTGATGCCGTTGCGGTTGATTTTATGGAAGGCCAAGGAAGCCAGCACCATCATCTTCTAGAGAGATGAACGGTTCTTCTTCTTCTTCTTCTTCAGTTGCAGAAGAGGCGTTGGACTGGACTTTGGCCATCTGGTACATGATGGCGAAGTATTCTTGCTCAGTACTGGCCGAGGCCAACATGGATTGGATTTTGGCTTTTTGAGCAAGGAACTGCGTTTGGGAAGCCAATGAAGAGGCAATAGCTTGTGAAGGATTTGCAGTTTTAAGCCAATTAAGAACAATAGTAGGCGTTAATTTTTCCTCTGCTCTGAAGGCATTCCACCATTTGACTTTAAAATGGCGAAGGAGCAGATTGACATTGTTTTTATCATCATAGGATTGGAACTCATAGTGCCAGGCACAAACCCATGGCAAATAGAATTTTGCATAGAAAAGCAATAAGGGGCCAAAGAGTTTTTCAATGGGAGTGGGTGAATATTTGGCTTTTAATAGGTTATAACATCCGAGGACATTCTCGATAAGGATGGTGAGGGAGCATCCGTAATAGCTCCACCAGGTGAGGGACCAATAAGAGATTTGGGTACAATCCAAAGGCTGTCATAAGTAAAACAGCTAGGTGTGGGTGAACTTTAGGTTTTGGTTTAAGAAGGCATTGAACCAGACTTGCTGGTAATCCCAATAACAATACATGGTGCTATGGTTAGTTGTGGGGGTGAGAGAGAGGTGTTTTGTTTGGTGCAATAGTTGACCCCACTGAGACGGATGAATAATACGTATTATTTGGCAAGTGGAGTAGGTTGGGGCTGCTTTATCGGTGGTGTTATAGAAATGTCTGACTTTGATAGAGTTAGTATATTCAAGGACAGAGGCATAATAGATAAGCATTTTGTGGGGATCAGCGGGAATCGTATGCTGACCAGGGGGAAAGATACGGGCGGCAGCGATGATAGAGTCAGTTTGGTGATAATCTCTTTCAACGAAGAGAAGGGACTGTGTTTGAGGTTTATGGTAATAAATGGCTTTAGTTTGGTTACGGGTGAAAGGTTGGGATGTTGGGGAAATAACATGGCTGGTTGATTGTTGAGAAACAGGCGGGGGTGCCGTTAAGGCTTGGGATTTAGGGAAAGTCGTTGGAAAACTTCAATAAGCTCGGTCGGATAGACCGGATTGTGTTGGATTTCCTCCAACTATTTTTGGACATTGCTGTTGGCTTTGAAGTTTTCTTCGTCTTCGGCGATAGACACCCAAGTGCGGGCAAGTAAAATTAATTTTTCTTTAGCTCCTCTGGAGGAGGCTTTTGGGGCATGGCTCACCTATTCGTCAAAAACTCATGGGTTAAAAAATCTGGGAGGGAATTGTTTTCTCCTTTAATATATTCAATATCAAATTCAAAAATACTGAGGATAGCTTGCCAACGGAAAAAAATATAATTTGAAGCTATGTTTTGAACATCTTTTTGTAAAATTTCTTTGGCTGCTTGAGCATCAATACGTAATAAAAATTTTTAGTTTAAAAGATCGCTTTGGAATTTGGTAATGCATAAAACAATACTTAAAATCTCTTTTTTGATTGTTGGGTATTTGCATTGGGTGTCATTCCAATGTGCAGATGTGAATGAAATGATATGCTCATGGGCGTCTTTACGTTGTTTGAGAATGCCACCATAACCTATATCTGAAGCATCAGTTTCAACAATTTTGAAAGCAGATGGATCAGCTAGATGCAGACAAGGAATGTATGCAATCTATTTTTTGATGCGTTGGACAATACTTGTATGCTCAGAAGTCCAAGGACATGGATTTTTCTTTAACCTATCATGAAGAGGTTTTATAATGCGATGGATGTTTGGAAAGAATTTAAAAATATAATTGAGGGAGCCTAAGAAGCGTTGTAGTTGCATTCTTTCATATTTTCCAAATTTGACATGAAATCCAGATTCTGGTAGATCCAAATCCACCCCAAGGACCGTTATAAAACCGCTTTTACAGTCTCTTTTGGTCAATATGAGTGGAACGTCATGCCTATTGGTTCAAAAAAAATACCCCCAGCGAATTTCAACAAATTATGAATGATATCTTCAATCCTTTTTCATCTTTTTGTATTGTTTACATTGATGATGTCCTTATTTTTTCCAAATCTGTTGACCAACATTTCAAACATCTTAACACCTTCTTTGATATTATTAAGAAAAATAGTTTAGTTTTATCGCAATCCAAAATTATTTTATTTCAAACAAAAATCTATTTTTTTGGCAATTATATCAGCCAAGGCACCATCACCCCTATTGAACGATCTATTTCTTTTGCTTCCAAATTTCCTGATGAACTCTTAGAAAAAAATACAACTACAACACTTTTTAGGCTCCCTCAATTATGTTTTTGAATTCTTTGCAAACATCCATCGCATTATAAAACCTCTTCATGATAGGTTAAAGAAAAATCTATGTCCTTGGTCTTCTGAGCATACACGTATTGTTCAATCCATCAAAAAATAGATTGCATATATTCCTTGTCTGCATCTAGCTGATCTATTTACTTTCAAAATTGTTGAAACTGATGCATCAGATATAGGCTATGGTGGCATTCTTAAACAACGTAAAGACACCCATGAGCATATCATTTCATTCACATCTGCACATTGGAATGACACCCGACACAAATACCCAACGATCAAAAAAAAAATTTTAAGTATTATTTTATGCATTACCAAATTCCAAAGCGATCTTTTAAACCAAAAATTTTTATTGCGTTGGGTAGAAGGATGGGGGGAGCTGAAAACAGCTCTGATACCATTGGCTCTGATACCAGAGGGTGCGGCGGAACAGGATTATATAAATATAAACTTTATTAATATAAACTTGATAAACATAAATAAACTTTAGTACAATAATAATAATATAGTTTTTAAGACTAAATACGGAGATAGACTTTAAAGAGAGGGATAGAGGGATTACAATCACATAGGGGAAGAGCAGGTATGATCAAGTATGATGATCAAGGGCTTCTATTCTCTACGGGTTTTTCCAACGAAATCACACTCTGATGTTAACAATAGAGGGCTCCTCCTTATATAGGGAGAGGAGGTCCTATTACACAATAGTGGTCAATAAGGGGCAGAAGGAATCTCTGCTTTCGGTGGCTTTGGTGCGTTGTCAGTTACTTTCGGTGGCTGGGGTCCACCATTTTGAAAGTCGTTGAAGTCGTCGGTGGCAGATGGAATCTCTGCTTTCGGTGGCTTTGGTGCGTTGTCAGTTACTTTCGGTGGCTGGGGTCCACCATTTTGATAATTCTGTTGACTTTTGGTGGCTGGGGTCCACCATTTTGATAATTCTGTTGAAAGTCGTTGATGCCGTTGCGGTTGAAAATCGTTGATGCCGTTGCGGTTGAAAGTCGTTGATGCCGTTGTGGGATGGGTTTATGGTAATCCATCGAAACCAGCACCATCATCTTCACTGAGGGAGATGTACGGTTCTTCTTCTTCTTCGTCTTCTTCATAAGGTGAAGAGGAAGCGTTGGAATTATTTTTAGCCATTTTTTGCATGATGGCAAAATATTCTTTCTCAGTGCCGGCCGAGGCCAACAAAGCTTGAATCTTGGCCTTGTGAGCCAGAAATTGCATTTTTGATGTTGAGGCAGTGGCATTAATTTGGGTAGGATCGGCAGCTTTAAACCAATTGAGGACAATGGTGGTCGTTAGTTTTAAATCTGCACGGAAGGCAGTCCACCATTTGATTTTGAAGCGGCGAACAAGTAGATTGACATTGTTCGTGGCATCATAGGTTTGGAATTCATAATGCCAGGTGCACACCCATGGCAGATAGAATTTCATACAGAACAATACCAGAGGTCCGAAAGGTTTTTCGTTTTGGGGGGGGGGGGGAATATTTTCCTTTGAAAAGGTTGTAACAACCCAAGACATCCTCAGTAAGGATGGCTGGAGTGCAACCATAATAACTCCACCAGGTTAGGAACCAAAATGGAATATGAGCACAATCGAAAGGCTGGAGGAAAAAGAACAGCCAAGTGTGTGTGAACTTTGAGTTTTGGTTGAGGAAGGCGTTGAACCAGGCTTGATGGTAATCCCAATAGCAATAAAGAGTACTATGGGTAGTAGTCGGGGTGAGGGGTAGGTGCTTTGGCTTGTGCAAAGGTTGGCCCCACTGCGACGGATGTAAAATCCGCATGATTTGGCAGGTTGAGTAGACAGGGGTTGAGGTGTCAGGGGGCGTGTAGAAATATTTTATGGTGATGGATTCTGTGTGCTTAAAGATGGTAGTGTAATAGGCTATTGGTTTGGCAATATCGGCGGGGACCATGTGCTGACCGGGTGGGAAAATTCGGGCAGCTGCTATTGTGGGGTCATTCTGGTGATGATCTCTTTCAACAAAGAGAAGAGACTGTGTCTGGGTTTTATGGGTGTAAACGGCTTTGGTTCGGTTTGGGGTGAGAGATTGGGAGGGCTGGGAAATGATATGGGTGGTGCTTTGCTTTGAGATTTTTGGGGAGGGTGTCGGCATTAAAGCTTGAGAGTTTTGGGATAGGCATTGGAAAACTTCGACAAGTTCGGGCGGGTAGACCGGATTATGTTGAAATTCATTCAACCATTTTTGGACGTTACAGGGAGCTTTAAAATCATCTTCAGCTTCAGCAATAGATGCCCAGGTTCGGGCAGGGACAATAGACTTTGTTGCAACGGACTTTGCCTTAGCTTCTCCGGAGGAGGGCTTTGGAGGCATGGCTACCTATTAGTTAAAAACTCACGGGTTAGGAAATCGGGAAGGGAATTGCTTTCTCCTTTAATATAGACAATATCAAAATCAAAAATACTCAAAATAGCTTGCCAGCGAGCAAAGATATGCTTTGAGGCTATGTTTTGAACATCTTTTTGCAAAATTTCTTTTGCAGCTTGGGCGTCAATACGTAATAAGAATTTTTGATTTAAAAGATCGCTTTGAAATTTAGTAATACATAGAACAATACTCAAAATCTCTTTTTTAATAGTAGGATATTTGAGCTGGGTGTCATTCCAATGAGCAGAGGTAAATGCGATGATATGCTCATGTTTGCCTTGCTGTTGCTTTAAGATGCCACCATAACCGATATCAGAAGCATCGGTTTCAACAATTTTGAATGCAGATGGGTCAGCCAAATGCAAACATGGTATATGCTGAATTTATTTTTTAATGCGTTGAACAATGCGTGTATGCTCATGAGTCCATGGGCATGGATTTTTCTTTAAACGATCATGCAGTGGTTTGATGATGCGATGAATGTTGGGGAAAAATTCAAAAACATAATTGAGTGAACCTAAAAAATGTTGAAGTTGGGTTTTTTCAATAAGTTCATCAGGGAATTTTGAAGCAAATGTAATCGATCGGTCGATGGGGGTGATAGTCCCTTGGCCGATAAAGTGGCCAAGAAAACGTATTTTTGTTTGGAAAAGGACAATTTTGGACTGGGACAAAACCAGACCATTTTTCTTTACAACATCAAAGAAGGTGTTGAGATGTTTAAAATGCTGGTCAATTGTTTTGGAAAATATTAGGACATCATCAATATAGACGATACAAAAAGAGGAGAATGGATTGAAAATTTCATTCATGATTTGTTGAAATTCACTTGGGGCATTTTTCAAACCAAAGGGCATTACATTCCATTCATACTGGCCAAAGGGGACAGTAAAAGCTGTTTTGTAACGATCTTTGGGGTGGATCTGGATCTGCCAGAAGCCAGATTTCATATCAAACTTTGAAAAAATGAAAGAATCATGAAGGCGATTTAAAAGATCTTTTTTGTTTGGGATTGGATAGCGAATCCATTTTAAGACGTTGTTCAAAGGCTTGTAATTGATCACAAGACGTGGAACTCCACGTTCGATCTCGGAGTTTTTCATGACATAAAAAGCAGCACAGCTCCAAGGGGATTTGGATTTAGAGATCAAACCCTTTTGCTCTAAATCGTGGATCTCTTTTTCGCATAAAGCAATCATGTCGGAATTCATTTGAATGGGACGGGCTTTTGTGGGGATTTGTCTTTCTGAAAATTGGGAATCATAAGGAAGAGTGATAACATGCTTTTTTCGAAGCCAGAAAGCATTAGGAAGATCAGAACAAAGCTCGTTAAGGAGCTTAGTTTTAAAAATATCAATATTGCGTTGGGTAGAAGGATCAAGCAATTGTTGAGAAATACGTTGAAAATGAATAGAGTTTTTAGTATTATGTAAATCATGCTCTTTTGAAGAAATAAGAGAGTTAAGAAGATGCAATCTGCGTGTGTTTGGTTTTTGTAGAAATGGGAAAATAATTTTTTTGGAAATGGGGGTCTTTATTTTGAAAGAGATACCATCGTGATTAACATTATAAGGAGTAATGAGGTTGATGAAAGGCGTTCCAATAATGACAGTGTGATTCATATTGGAGACAAGTAAAAAGGTGGTTTTAATTTTGGTATCATTGTTTCTGACGAAGGCATCAGTTTTTTGAGTGATAAGCATTTTGGAGTTATTGGCTGCAGAAAGCTTTTCTTTAGTGTGATCTAAGAAAAGTTTGGGGACAAGGCCGTCCTTAATGCAGTTAAGATCAGCACCAGTGTCAAATAAAGCAATGGTATCCAACTGAAAAGTATCAGAAAAATATAAGGTGATATTGATCAGGTATTTACGTGAAGTGACACGCTTTAGAGCGTTAAGGAATTCATTAGGTTGAGGAGTAGGTTCAGTAGGATGACTAGACTCAGAATCACTGGAATCATCATTGTTGTTGACAGGGGTTTTTGATAGGAAGTTTTGGACAATAGAATGTGTTTCAAGTTGTTGTCTTCATAGGTCTTTAAGTTCTTTCTTGATAATCTTGATTTCTGATTGTAATGTGGGAATGGAAGGAAGGGAAGACTTTTGGGTTTGCTTTGTATGAAGGATTTTGGTAAGATCGTAAGCCTTAGGTGGGACAGTTACAGAGGTAGAAACGTCAATGGAGTTGAGTAGCTTGGAAAGATAAGTCTTTCTTTTGGTAGGGTCTTCGATATCATTAGCCATAGCGAGGAGAAATTCTTGGTCTTGGGTGAGGACGCAGATGGATTTTTCTGAGTCAGACTCAGAAGAGGAGTGGATGAGCTCATCAAGTTGTTCAGATTCTTCAGTGACAGAGCTGGAATAAGAATCAGAATCGTTGATCATGAGGGCAGAGATCTGGGCAAGGAGGTCGGGGGTCAGATCTAAGGCGTGAAGTCTTTTGTTCAAACGGCAATATCTAGCAATATGACCTTTATGGCCACATTTGTGACAGACAGTGTCTTTGAAACGATCATCATTTTTAAAAGAAGACTTTTTGGAAGAATGTATGAAAGGTCGTTTGTCATGCTTGTGATTGGACTTGGAAGTGGGACGATAGGATTTGTCACGATAAGATTTATCATAACGTTTAGATTTGTGTTTATGATGGTAGGGTTTTGGGGAGGAAATGGGACAATGGCAGTCCTTGGAATTTTGAGGGGTACGAGAAATATCGAATTGTTGACAGAAGGATCCAAGTTCCTGTTTGGTCTATCTCAATTCTTTCTTGATGTTCTTCTGGAGCTTTAGATCTTGGCAGATCTGTAATCCTTGCTGTTGGGTGATACTGATGAGTTCACCGTAGGTGAGGGCAGAATAATTGATAGGGGTTCCGTGGGTGGTTTTGAGAAATCGTCTGACTTTTTTACCAAGCATGAAAGGGAGACCATCGATAAGCTTTTCTTTCCAAAAAGGTTGATTAGAATCCTCGCAAAGCATGACGCGTGTGAGGAAGGTGTTCTTGTAATTTTGGAAGTCACTGAGTTTGTGGCATTTGAGATTTGAAAGCAGTTCGGCATTTTTGTCTTTGAGGTGGGAAGAATCACCTATGAAATGAAGAGAAATGGCAAAGATGAGGGAAGAAACAACATCTTGTACGGAATGACCTTCAGGTGTTAAGATAGGGCTGTTGGCTTCATCATGTTGAAGGGTGTTGAGTATTTCTTACCGTTGCTCTTCCGTGAGGTAGAAATCCCACCAAACTTTGAGTTGGCCAGAGAATCCAGAAATAAGGATCTCAGCAATAGATTTGTCGGAAATGTCCGTTTGTGTCTTGTAAGCATTGGCTGCCATGGTCATTTGTTGTAAGAGAGACAGAATATTGTACTATGTCATGGCATCAATATTCCATTCGTATATGGAATTGGAATTGAATTTGGCTTGGTTGAGGATACTGGGCTTTTGTTCGAGAGCCATATCCGGGCCAGGGACAGGATTCGAAGAGAAGGACCTTTGGGGTCCATGAATATGGTTTAGAATGGGATGGAGAGAGGAGGATGATCTGATAGACTCAGAATCTAAATCCTGATCAAGAGTGTGGATGGCGTTCGAGTTTAGAGAAGGGGTATCGGCAGCAATAAGGGGGGAGGAAGGAGAGACGTCAATGCTGGAGATCTGGCGTCGAAGGATATCAGCAAAATCCCAATTTTTGTGGATCTGGAGGATACTTGTTTGTGAAACTTGGAAGGGTTTAAAGATAGGTTGTTGAATAGTCGAAATAGGAGTCGAAGAGGAAGACGGGTATGAAGATGAAGGTAGTTGACCTTCGATGCGTTCAAGCTGTTTACCAATCGTACTGAGATGGGTATTACAAAAATTATTCTGGGCAATGATACGCCTAGAATTTTGTAAAACATCATCAGTGGCAGTCTTATAAGGAGCTGCTTCAATGGGGTGATCAGCGATGTTGAGATTGATCTGCCTTAATGGCGGATGGGGGGAGGAAATGGTCTCACCAGCAGTGGTTTCCTATTGATTTTGGTGGATTCTGGATCGGGTAATAGGGTTTGTCGTTTTGGTGAAGGAATTATAGGAGTCAATCATCTCTTGAATACAAGTAGGCATGAGAAATTGTTCAAACCAGTCAAAAAATAAGACCTGGGTTCGATATTCCTCAAGAAACTCGTAATAAGAGGTTTGAGTCTGATCGCGTTCAGGTTTACAGAAATTTCTAAAAATCCATTTGACTTTGGCTTTGTTGTGGGGAGCATTGAAATCAGACCGGAGAAAGTCCTTATCAATTTGGAAGGGAATTTCTAGAACGTTAAGCTCGTTATGGAATTGTTGGTTCTAAGTTACCTGTGAAGGAGTGGGGGAAGAAGGAAGGGATTCTTCTTCAGTAGGAGCTTTTGGATGGGTATAAATGGGATGGGGAATCTGAGATCGATAGTTGACATGTTGTAAGGCGGGGTTTGGAAGATCAGACGTGGAAAATCTGGGCTTGTCAGGGAGATGTATGACTGGCGGTGGACGATTAGGAGTTCCTATTTGTGAAACTCTTCCAAGGTTTTGGAACGAAGAGGACATACTCTCGCTACGAGATAGGGAAGGGTTCCCTGCAAATCTCAAGCTAGAGGGACGATTGAAAGTAATACCAACAGTACCACCAGAATAACGATTGATGCGTGAAACATCATTGCTAGGTTGGGGTTCAATTGGTTTGGTCTCAGAGTGATCCATGTCCTCTAAGATCCATTCGTCGGGAAGGGTAACATCCCTCCATTGGATAGCTTTAGGTGTGACGGTATTGGCGCGTGTGAAATCAGTTTGCAATAAAATGGTTTGGCCTTTGGTGGATTGAAAACGATGCTTTGTTGCAAACGCAGAAATCATGGCTTTATAATGGACTTTAAAACTCAAGGAAATATTCACGGTACCATGCATGAGAGCGTAATTAAAAGTTTTCAATTGGAGAGTTAGAGCATGAAGAATGTTAGGATCACGTAAAGATAAGGTGAGATTGGGATGGCAATCAAAAGATAAAGGGCCACCGGCGAGACTGGACTCGACAGAGCTCATAAGGGAGTCTTTAAAACGGAGATGTCTTGCATCTCTTAAGATAGCAAGGATAGATGCGTCAAGACCGGCAATAGTCAGGGGTATAATACCAACCTGGACTAGACCAATATGAATGAAGTTGAAACCTTTTTTGCTATGACTTTGAAGAGAATCTTTGGACAATAGTTGAAAAGTTTCGATGGGTTTGGAAACCGACATAGAATGCTCTTCTTGTTTGATAACATAATCATGCCTTAAAAATGGGTTTTTTGAAACGTGATAAATGTCATGCTTTGAAATCTTTGGTAGTTTCCAGTTATCAATGCAACCTTTAAAATCTTCAATGATCAGTTCATTACTATTTATACGGCTTTGTGCGTTACTGGGCTCAGCCAGTTCATGAGCAGATGAGATGCATGAAGCATTATTGCAAGAAAACGGACTACAGTGAAAATGACTTTGCTACAGTAACTCACTTGTTTCAACATCCCAACAAGGCGTGAAGTAATAGGACCTCCTCTCCCAATATAAGGAGGAGCCCTCAATTGTTAACATCAGAGTGTGATTTCGTTGGAAAATAGAAGCCGTGAAATGATGCTGGTATGATCAAGTATGAGGATCAAGGGCTTCTATTCTCTACGGATTTTTCTTTAAACGATCATGCAGTGGTTTGATGATGCGATGAATGTTGGAGAAAAATTCAAAAACATAATTGAGTGAACCTAAAAAATGTATTTCTCCTTATATTTATGTTAGGTTCCGCCGCACCTCCCTCTAGCTTGAGATTTGTAGGGAACCCTTCCCTATCTCGTAGCGAGAGTATGTCCTCTTCGTTCCAAAACCTTGGAAGAGTTTCACAAATAGGAACTCCTAATCGTCCACCGCCTGTCATACATCTCCCTGACAAGCCCAGATTTTCCACGTCTGATCTTCCAAACTTGCCTTACAACATGTCAACTATCGATCTCAGATTCCCCATCCCATTTATACCCATCCAAAAGCTCCTATTGAAGAAGAATCCCTTCCTTCTTCCCCCACTCCTTCACAGGTAACTGAGAACCAACAATTCCATAACGAGCTTAACGTTCTAGAAATTCCCTTCCAAATTGATAAGGACTTTCTCCGGTCTGATTTCAATGCTCCCCACAACAAAGCCAAAGTCAAATGGTTTTTCAGAAATTTCTGTAAACCTGAACGCGATCAGACTCAAACCTCTTATTACGAGTTTCTTGAGGAATATCGAACCCAGGTCTTATTTTTTGACTGGTTTGAACAATTTCTCATGCCTACTTGTATTCAAGAGATGATTGACTCCTATAATTCCTTCACCAAAACGACAAACCCTATTACCCGATCCAGACGCCACCAAAATCAATGGGAAACCACTGCTGGTGAGACCATTTCCTCCCCCCATCCGCCATTAAGGCAGATCAATCTCAACATCGCTGATAACCCCATTGAAGCAGCTCCTTATAAGACTGCCACTGATGATGTTTTACAAAATTCTAGGCGTATCATTGCCCAGAATAATTTTTGTAATACCCATCTCAGTACGATTGGTAAACAGCTTGAACGCATCGAAGGTCAACTACCTTCATCTTCACACCCGTCTTCCTCTTCGACTCCTATTTTGACTATTCAACAACCATCTTTAAACCCTTCCAAGTTTCACAAACACTTTCCGCCAGATCCACAAAAATCGGGATTTTGCTGATATCCTTCGACACCAGATCTCCAGCATTGAAGTCTCTCCTTCCTCCCCCCTTATTGCTGCCAATACCCCTTCTCTAAACTCGAACGCCATCCACACTCTTGATCAGGATTCAGATTCTGAGTCTATCAGATCATCCTCCTCTCTCCATCCCATTCTAAACCATATTCATGAACCCCAAAGGTCCTTCTCTTCGACTCCTGTCCCTGGCCCGGATATGGCTCTCGAACAAAAGCTCAGTATCCTCAACCAAGCCAACTTCAATTCCAATTCCATATACGAATGGAATATTGATGCCATAACAGAGTACAATATTCTGTCTCTCTTACAACAAATGACCATGGCAGCCAATGCTTACAAGATACAAACGGATATTTCCGACAAATCTATTGCTGAGATCCTTATTTCTGGATTCTCTGGCCAACTCAAAGGTTGGTGGGATTTCTACCTCACGGAAGAGCAACGGCTAGAAATACTCAACAGCCTTCAACATGATGAAGCCAACAGCCCTATCTTAACACCTGAAGGTCATTCCGTACAAGATGCTGTTTCTTCCCTCTTCTTTGCCATTTCTCTTCATTTCATAGGTGATTCTTCCCACCTCAAAGACAAAAATGCCGAACTGCTTTCAAATCTCAAATGCCACAAACTCAGTGACTTCCAAAATTACAAGAACACCTTCTTCACACGCGTCATGCTTCGCGAGGATTCTAATCAACCTTTTTGGAAAGAAAAGCTTATCGATGGTCTCCCTTTTATGCTTGGTGAAAAAGTCAGACAATTTCTCAAAACCACCCACGAAACCCCTATCAATTATTCTGCCCTCACCTACGGTGAATTCATCAGTATCACCCAACAGCAAGGATTACAGATCTGCCAAGATCTAAAGCTCCAGAAGAACATCAAGAAAGAATTGAGACAGACCAAACAGGAACTTGGATCCTTCTGTCAACAATTCGATATTTCTCGTACCCCTCAAAATTCCAAGGACTGCCATTGTCCCATTTCCTCCCCAAAACCCTACCATCATAAACACAAATCTAAACGTTATGATAAATCTTATCGTGACAAATCCTATCGTCCCACTTCCAAGTCCAATCACAAGCATGACAAACGACCTTTCATACATTCTTCCAAAAAGTCTTCTTTTAAAAATGATGATCGTTTCAAAGACACTGTCTGTCACAAATGTGGCCATAAAGGTCATATTGCTAGATATTGCCGTTTGAACAAAAGACTTCACGCCTTAGATCTGACCCCCGACCTCCTTGCCCAGATCTCTGCCCTCATGATCAACGATTCTGATTCTTATTCCAGCTCTGTCACAGAAGAATCTGAACAACTTGATGAGCTCATCCACTCCTCTTCTGAGTCTGACTCAGAAAAATCCATCTGCGTCCTCACCCAAGACCAAGAATTTCTCCTCGCTATGGCTAATGATATCGAAGACCCTACCAAAAGAAAGACTTATCTTTCCAAGCTACTCAACTCCATTGACGTTTCTACCTCTGTAACTGTCCCACCTAAGGCTTACGATCTTACCAAAATCCTTCATACAAAGCAAACCCAAAAGTCTTCCCTTCCTTCCATTCCCACATTACAATCAGAAATCAAGATTATCAAGAAAGAACTTAAAGACCTACGAAGACAACAACTTGAAACACATTCTATTGTCCAAAACTTCCTATCAAAAACCCCTGTCAACAACAATGATGATTCCAGTGATTCTGAGTCTAGTCATCCTACTGAACCTACTCCTCAACCTAACGAATTCCTTAATGCTCTAAAGCGTGTCACTTCACGTAAATACCTGATCAATATCACCTTATATTTTTCTGATACTTTTCAGTTGGATACCATTGCTTTATTTGACACTGGTGCTGATCTTAACTGCATTAAGGATGGCCTTGTCCCCAAACGTTTCTTAGATCACACTAAAGAAAAGCTTTCTGCAGCCAATAACTCCAAAATGCTTATCACTCAAAAAACTGATGCCTTCGTCAGCAACAATGATACCAAAATTAAAACCACCTTCTTACTTGTCTCCAATATGAATCACACTGTCATTATTGGAACGCCTTTCATCAACCTCATTACTCCTTATAATGTTAATCACGATGGTATCTCTTTCAAAATAAAGACCCCCAGTTCCAAAAAAATTATTTTCCCATTTCTACAAAAACCAAACACACGCAGATTGCATCTTCTTAACTCTCTTATTTCTTCAAAAGAGCATGATTTACATGATACTAAAAACTCTATTCATTTTCAACGTATTTCTCAACAATTGCTTGATCCTTCTACCCAACGCAATATTGATATTTTTAAAACTAAGCTCCTTAACGAGCTTTGTTCTGATCTTCCTAATGCTTTCTGGCTTCGAAAAAAGTATGTTATCACTCTTCCTTATGATTCCCAATTTTCAGAAAGACAAATCCCCACAAAAGCCCGTCCCATTCAAATGAATTCCGACATGATTGCTTTATGCGAAAAAGAGATCCACGATTTAGAGCAAAAGGGTTTGATCTCTAAATCCAAATCCCCTTGGAGCTGTGCTACTTTTTATGTCATGAAAAACTCCGAGATCGAACGTGGAGTTCCACGTCTTGTGATCAATTACAAGCCTTTGAACAACGTCTTAAAATGGATTCGCTATCCAATCCCAAACAAAAAAGATCTTTTAAATCGCCTTCATGATTCTTTCATTTTTTCAAAGTTTGATATGAAATCTGGTTTCTGGCAGATCCAGATCCACCCCAAAGATCGTTACAAAATAGCTTTTACTGTCCTCTTTGGCCAGTATGAATGGAATGTAATGCCCTTTGGTTTGAAAAATGCCCCAAGTGAATTTCAAAAAATCATGAATGAAATTTTCAATCCATTCTCCTCTTTTTGTATCGTCTATATTGATGATGTCCTAATATTTTCCAAAACAATTGACCAGCATTTTAAACATCTCAACACCTTCTTTGATGTTGTAAAGAAAAATGGTCTGGTTTTGTCCCAGTCCAAAATTGTCCTTTTCCAAACAAAAATACGTTTTCTTGGCCACTTTATCAGCCAAGGGACTATCACCCCCATCGACCGATCGATTACATTTGCTTCAAAATTCCCTGATGAACTTATTGAAAAAACCCAACTTCAACGTTTTTTAGGTTCACTCAATTATGTTTTTGAATTTTTCCCCAACATTCATCGCATCATCAAACCACTGCATGATCGTTTAAAGAAAAATCCATGCCCATGGACTCATGAGCATACACGCATTGTTCAACGCATCAAAAAACAAATTCAGCATATACCATGTTTGCATTTGGCTGACCCATCTGCATTCAAAATTGTTGAAACCGATGCTTCTGATATCGGTTATGGTGGCATCTTAAAGCAACAGCAAGGCAAACATGAGCATAGCATCGCATTTACCTCTGCTCATTGGAATGACACCCAGCTCAAATATCCTACTATTAAAAAAGAGATTTTGAGTATTGTTCTATGTATTACTAAATTTCAAAGCGATCTTTTAAATCAAAAATTCTTATTACGTATTGACGCCCAAGCTGCAAAAGAAATTTTGCAAAAAGATGTTCAAAACATAGCCTCAAAGCATATCTTTGCCCGCTGGCAAGCTATTTTGAGTATTTTTGATTTTGATATTGTCTATATTAAAGGAGAAAGCAATTCCCTTCCCGATTTCCTAACCCGTGAGTTTTTAACTAATAGGTAGCCATGCCTCCAAAGCCCTCCTCCGGAGAAGCTAAGGCAAAGTCCGTTGCAACAAAGTCTATTGTCCCTGCCCGAACCTGGGCATCTATTGCTGAAGCTAAAGATGATTTTAAAGCTCCCTGTAACGTCCAAAAATGGTTGAATGAATTTCAACATAATCCGGTCTACCCGCCCGAACTTGTCGAAGTTTTCCAACGCCTATCCCAAAACTCTCAAGCTTTAATGCCGACACCCTCCCCAAAAATCTCAAAGCAAAGCACTACCCATATCATTTCCCAGCCCTCCCAATCTCTCACCCCAAACCGAACCAAAGCCGTTTACACCCATAAAACCCAGACACAGTCTCTTCTCTTTGTTGAAAGAGATCATCACCAGAATGACCCCACAATAGCAGCCGCCCGAATTTTCCCACCCGGTCAGCACATGGTCCCCGCCGATATTGCCAAACCAATAGCCTATTACACTGCCATCCTTGAGCACACAGAATCCATCACCATAAAACATTTCTACACGCCCCCTGACACCTCAACCCCTGCCTACTCAACCTGCCAAATCATGCAGATTTTACATCCGTCGCAGTGGGGCCAACCTTTGCACAAGCCAAAGCACCTACCCCTCACCCCGACTACTACCCATAGTACTCTTTATTGCTATTGGGATTACCATCAAGCCTGGTTCAACGCCTTCCTCAACCAAAACTCAAAGTTCACACACACTTGGCTGTTCTTTTTCCTCCAGCCTTTCGATTGTGCTCATATTCCATTTTGGTTCCTAACCTGGTGGAGTTGTTATGGTTGCACTCCATCCATCCTTACTGAGGATGTCTTGGGTTGTTACAACCTTTTCAAAGGAAAATATTGCCCCCCCAAAATGAAAAACCTTTCGGACCTCTGGTATTGTTCTGTATGAAATTCTATCTGCCATGGGTGTGCACCTGGCATTATGAATTCCAAACCTATGATGCCACGAACAATGTCAATCTACTTGTTCGCCGCTTCAAAATCAAATGGTGGACTGCCTTCCGTGCAGATTTAAAACTAACGACCACCATTGTCCTCAATTGGTTTAAAGCTGCCGATCCTGCCCAAATTAATGCCACTGCCTCAACATCACAAACACAATTTCTGGCTCACAAGGCCAAGATTCAAGCTTTGTTGGCCTCGGCCGGCAATGAGAAAGAATATTTTGCCATCATGCAAAAAATGGCTAAAAATAATTCCAACGCTTCCTCTTCACCTTATGAAGAAGACGAAGAAGAAGAAGAACCGTACATCTCCCTCAGTGAAGATGATGGTGCTGGTTTTGATGGATTACCATAAACCCATCCCACAACGGCATCAACGACTTTCAACCGCAACGGCATCAACGATTTTCAACCGCAACGGCGTCAACGACTTTCAACAGAATTATCAAAATGGTGGACCCCAGCCACCGAAAGTCAATAGAATTATCAAAATGGTGGACCCCAGCCACCGAAAGTAACTGACAACGCACCAAAGCCACCGAAAGCAGAGATTCCTTCTGCCCCTTATTGACCACTATTGTGTAATAGGACCTCCTCTCCCTATATAAGGAGGAGCCCTCTATTGTTAACATCAGAGTGTGATTTCGTTGGAAAAACCCGTAGAGAATAGAAGCCCTTGATCATCATACTTGATCATACCTGCTCTTCCCCTCTGTGATTGTAATCCCTCTATCCCTCTCTTTAAAGTCTATCTCCGTATTTAGTCTTAAAAACTATATTATTATTATTGTACTAAAGTTTATTTATGTTTATCAAGTTTATATTAATAAATTTTATATTTATATAATCCTGTTCCGCCGCACCCTCTAGTATCAGAGCCACTATTTGCATATCGTTCGAACGTACCTTCGATAGAACTTTTTAGAAGTGCCTCCATTTGGGCTCTCCAGGGTTAGAACTCCTTGGTGCTTCGCAAACAAAAGTATCTATCAAGGTAGAACTCCTGTTTGTGCATCTTTCTTGCCTTCATTCACCAACTTACTATTTATAGGAATAGTGAGTTACTGTAGCAAAGTCATTTTCACTGTAGCAGTTTAGTGCATTTTGCATTCATTATAGAACCGCCTTCATGGCTGGCTAAGGTTGCATCTGCATCTGTTAAGAGTTTGGTTAGACCATGCATGGTAGCAGGCAGTAAGTCCCGAAGCGAGGCAGTTAGACCATTGGCTTTGTGCTGGTATATTCTCTTTGCATCTGTATATTGCATCTAATGTCATCTATGGATCCGTTTTTTTGCAATAATGCTTCATGCATCTCATCTGCTCATGAACTGGCTGAGCCCAGTAACGCACAAAGCCGTATAAATAGTAATGAACTGATCATTGAAGATTTTAAAGGTTGCATTGATAACTGGAAACTACCAAAGATTTCAAAGCATGACATTTATCACGTTTCAAAAAACCCATTTTTAAGGCATGATTATGTTATCAAACAAGAAGAGCATTCTATGTCGGTTTCCAAACCCATCGAAACTTTTCAACTATTGTCCAAAGATTCTCTTCAAAGTCATAGCAAAAAAGGTTTCAACTTCATTCATATTGGTCTAGTCCAGGTTGGTATTATACCCCTGACTATTGCCGGTCTTGACGCAATAGGTAGAAATCCCACCAACCTTGCCGCACCCTCTGGAGCTCTGATACGCCTTTGGACAAACCACCACCTGGACTCAAACCACCCTATGGATGATTATATAAACTTTATTAATATTATGTTTATCAAGTCTATCTCCGAATTTATATTTTTGTCTTCCCACCTCAATGACAAAAATGCTGAACTGCTTTCAAATCTCAAATGCCACAAACTCAGTGACTTCCAAAATTACAAGAACACCTTCCTCACACGCGTCATGCTTCGCGAGGATTCTAATCAACCTTTTTGGAAAGAAAAGCTTATCGATGGTCTCCCTTTTATGCTTGGTGAAAAAGTCAGACGAATTCTCAAAACCACCCACGGAACCCCTATCAATTATTCTGCCCTCACCTACGGTGAACTCATCAGTATCACCCAACAGCAAGGATTACAGATCTGCCAAGATCTAAAGTTCCAGAAGAACATCAAGAAAGAATTGAGACAGACCAAACAGGAACTTGGATCCTTCTGTCAACAATTCGATATTTCTCGTACCCCTCAAAATTCCAAGGACTGCTATTGTCCCATTTCCTCCCCAAAACCCTACCATCATAAACACAAATCTAAACGTTATGATAAATCTTATCGTGACAAATCCTATCGTCCCACTTCCAAGTCCAATCACAAGCATGACAAACGACCTTTCATACATTCTTCCAAAAAGTCTTCTTTTAAAAATGATGATCGTTTTAAAGACACTGTCTGTCACAAATGTGGCCATAAAGGTCATATTGCTAGATATTGCCGTTTGAACAAAAGACTTCACGCCTTAGATCTGACCCCCGACCTCCTTGCCCAGATCTCTGCCCTCATGATCAACGATTCTGATTCTGATTCCAGCTCTGTCACTAAAGAATCTGAACAACTTGATGAGCTCATCCACTCCTCTTCTGAGTCTGACTCAGAAAAATCCATCTGCGTCCTCACCCAAGACCAAGAATTTCTCCTCGCTATGGCTAATGATATCGAAGACCCTACCAAAAGAAAGACTTATCTTTCCAAGCTACTCAACTCCATTGACGTTTCTACCTCTGTAACTGTCCCACCTAAGGCTTACGATCTTACCAAAATCCTTCATACAAAGCAAACCCAAAAGTCTTTCCTTCCTTCCATTCCCACATTACAATCAGAAATCAAGATTATCAAGAAAGAACTTAAAGACCTACGAAGACAACAACTTGAAACACATTCTATTGTCCAAAACTTCCTATCAAAAACCCCTGTCAACAACAATGATGATTCCAGTGATTCTGAGTCTAGTCATCCTACTGAACCTACTCCTCAACCTAACGAATTCCTTAATGCTCTAAAGCGTGTCACTTCACGTAAATACTTGATCAATATCACCTTATATTTTTCTGATACTTTTCAGTTGGATACCATTGCTTTATTTGACACTGGTGCTGATCTTAACTGCATTAAGGATGGCCTTGTCCCCAAACGTTTCTTAGATCACACTAAAGAAAAGCTTTCTGCAGCCAATAACTCCAAAATGCTTATCACTCAAAAAACTGATGCCTTCGTCAGCAACAATCATACAAAAATTAAAACCACCTTCTTACTTGTCTCCAATATGAATCACACTGTCATTATTGGAACGCCTTTCATCAACCTCATTACTCCTTATACTGTTAATCACGATGGTATCTCTTTCAAAATAAAGACCCCCATTTCCAAAAAAATTATTTTCCCATTTCTACAAAAACCAAACACACGCAGATTGCATCTTCTTAACTCTCTTATTTCTTCAAAAGAGCATGATTTACATGATACTAAAAACTCTATTCATTTTCAACGTATTTCTCAACAATTGCTTGATCCTTCTACCCAACGCAATATTGATATTTTTAAAACTAAGCTCCTTAACGAGCTTTGTTCTGATCTTCCTAATGCTTTCTGGCTTCGAAAAAAGCATGTTATCACTCTTCCTTATGATTCTCAATTTTCAGAAAGACAAATCCCCACAAAAGCCCGTCCCATTCAAATGAATTCTGACATGATTGCTTTATGCGAAAAAGAGATCCACGATTTAGAGCAAAAGGGTTTGATCTATAAATCCAAATCCCCTTGGAGCTGTGCTGCTTTTTATGTCATGAAAAACTCCGAGATCGAACGTGGAGTTCCACGTCTTGTGATCAATTACAAGCCTTTGAACAACGTCTTAAAATGGATTCGCTATCCAATCCCAAACAAAAAAGATCTTTTAAATCGCCTTCATGATTCTTTCATTTTTTCAAAGTTTGATATGAAATCTGGTTTCTGGCAGATCCAGATCCACCCCAAAGATCGTTACAAAATAGCTTTTACTGTCCCCTTTGGCCAGTATGAATGGAATGTAATGCCCTTTGGTTTGAAAAATGCCCCAAGTGAATTTCAACAAATCATGAATGAAATTTTCAATCCATTCTCCTCTTTTTGTATCGTCTATATTGATGATGTCCTAATATTTTCCAAAACAATTGACCAGCATTTTAAACATCTCAACACATTCTTTGATGTTGTAAAGAAAAATGGTATGGTTTTGTCCCAGTCCAAAATTGTCCTTTTCCAAACAAAAATACGTTTTCTTGGCCACTTTATCAGCCAAGGGACTATCACCCCCATCGACCGATCGATTACATTTTCTTAAAAATTCCCTGATGAACTTATTGAAAAAACCCAACTTCAACATTTTTTAGGTTCACTCAATTATGTTTTTGAATTTTTCCCCAACATTCTTCGCATCATCAAACCACTGCATGATCGTTTAAAGAAAAATCCATGCCCATGGACTCATGAGCATACACGCACTGTTCAACGCATCAAAAAACAAATTCAACATATACCATGTTTGCATTTGGCTGACCCATCTGCATTCAAAATTGTTGAAACCGATGCTTCTAATATCGGTTATGGTGGCATCTTAAAGCAACAGCAAGGCAAACATGAGCATATCATCGCATTTACCTCTGCTCATTGGAATGACACCCAGCTCAAATATCCTACTATTAAAAAAGAGATTTTGAGTATTGTTCTATGTATTACTAAATTTCAAAGCGATCTTTTAAATCAAAAATTCTTATTACGTATTGACGCCCAAGCTGCAAAAGAAATTTTGCAAAAAGATTTTCAAAACATAGCCTCAAAGCTTATCTATGCCCGCTGGCAAGCTATTTTGAGTATTTTTGATTTTGATATTGTCTATATTAAAGGAGAAAGCAATTCCCTTCCCGATTTCCTAACCCGTGAGTTTTTAACTAATAGGTAGCCATGCCTCCAAAGCCCTCCTCCAGAGAAGCTAAGGCAAAGTCCGTTGCAACAAAGTCTATTGTCCCTGCCCGAACCTGGGCATCTATTGCTGAAGCTGAAGATGATTTTAAAGCTCCCTGTAACGTCCAAAAATGGTTGAATGAATTTCAACATAATCTGGTCTACCCGCCCGAACTTGTCGAAGTTTTCCAACGCCTATCCCAAAACTCTCAAGCTTTAATGCCGACACCCTCCCCAAAAATCTCAAAGCAAAGCACCACCCATATCATTTCCCAGCCCTCCCAATCTCTCACCCCAAACCGAACCAAAGCCGTTTACACCCATAAAACCCAGACAGTCTCTTCTCTTTGTTGAAAGAGATCATCACCAGAATGACCCCACAATAGCAGCCGCCCGAATTTTCCCACCCGGTCAGCACATGGTCCCCGCCGATATTGCCAAACCAATAGCCTATTACACTGCCATCCTTGAGCACACAGAATCCATCACCATAAAACATTTCTACATGCCCCCTAACACCTCAACCCCTGCCTACTCAACCTGCCAAATCATGCAGATTTTACATCCGTCGCAGTGGGGCCAACCTTTGCACAAGCCAAAGCACCTACCCCTCACCCCGACTACTACCCATAGTACTCTTTATTGCTATTGGGATTACCATCAAGCCTGGTTCAACGCCTTCCTCAACCAAAAGTCAAAGTTCACACACACTTGGCTGTTCTTTTTCCTTCAGCCTTTCGATTGTGCTCATATTCCATTTTGGTTCCTAACCTGGTGGAGTTATTATGGTTTCACTCCAGCCATCCTTACTGAGGATGTCTTGGGTTGTTACAACCTTTTCAAAGGAAAATATTCCCCCCCCCCAAAACGAAAAACCTTTCGGACCTCTGGTATTGTTCTGTATGAAATTCTATCTGCCATGGGTGTGCACCTGGCATTATGAATTCCAAACCTATGATGCCACGAACAATGTCAATCTACTTGTTCGCCGCTTCAAAATCAAATGGTGGACTGCCTTCCGTGCAGATTTAAAACTAACGACCACCATTGTCCTCAATTGGTTTAAAGCTGCCGATCCTGCCCAAATTAATGCCACTGCCTCAACATCACAAACGCAATTTCTGGCTCACAAGGCCAAGATTCAAGCTTTGTTGGCCTCGGCCGGCAATGAGAAAGAATATTTTGCCATCATGCAAAAAATGGCTAAAAATAATTCCAACGCTTCCTCTTCACCTTATGAAGAAGACGAAGAAGAAGAAGAACCGTACATCTCCCTCAGTGAAGATGATGGTGCTGGTTTTGATGGATTACCATAAACCCATCCCACAACGGCATCAACGACTTTCAACCGCAACGGCATCAACGATTTTCAACCGCAACGGCGTCAACGACTTTCAACAGAATTATCAAAATGGTGGACCCCAGCCACCGAAAGTCAATAGAATTATCAAAATGGTGGACCCCAGCCACCGAAAGTAACTGATAACGCACCAAAGCCACCGAAAGCAGAGATTCCATCTGCCACCGACGACATCAACGACTTTCAAAATGGTGGACCCCAGCCACCGAAAGTAACTGACAACGCACCAAAGCCACCGAAAGCAGAGATTCCTTCTGCCCCTTATTGACCACTATTGTGTAATAGGACCTCCTCTCCCTATATAAGGAGGAGCCCTCTATTGTTAACATCAGAGTGTGATTTTGTTGGAAAAACTCGTAGAGAATAGAAGCCCTTGATCATCATACTTGATCATACCTGCTCTTCCCCTCTGTGATTGTAATCCCTCTATCCCTCTCTTTAAAGTCTATCTCCGTATTTAGTCTTAAAAACTATATTATTATTATTGTACTAAAGTTTATTTATGTTTATCAAGTTTATATTAATAAAGTTTATATTTATAAAATCTTGTTCCGCCGCACCCTCTGGTATCAGAGCCAGAGGATAAACGATACCATAATAACTTCATTCTATTAGGGTTGTTATCACGTTACCATAATAACTCCAGATGCCACGAACAATGTCAATCTACTTGTTCGCCGCTTCAAAATCAAATGGTGGACTGCCTTCCGTGCAGATTTAAAACTAACGACCACCATTGTCCTCAATTGGTTTAAAGCTGCCGATCCTGCCCAAATTAATGCCACTGCCTCAACATCACAAACGCAATTTCTAGCTCACAAGGCCAAGATTCAAGCTTTGTTGGCCTCGGCCGGCACTGAGAAAGAATATTTTGCCATCATGCAAAAAATGGCTAAAAATAATTCCAACGCTTCCTCTACACCTTATGAAGAAGACGAAGAAGAAGAAGAACCGTACATCTCCCTCAGTGAAGATGATGGTGCTGGTTTCGATGGATTACCATAAACCCATCCCACAACGGCATCAACGACTTTCAACCGCAACGGCATCAACGATTTTCAACCGCAACGACGTCAACGACTTTCAACAGAATTATCAAAATGGTAGACCCCAGCCACCGAAAGTCAACAGAATTATCAAAATGGTGGACCCCAGCCACCGAAAGTAACTGACAACGCACCAAAGCCACTGAAAGCAGAGATTCCATCTGCCACCGACGACATCAACGACTTTCAAAATGGTGGACCCCAGCCACCGAAAGTAACTGACAACGCACCAAAGCCACCGAAAGCAGAGATTCCTTCTGCCCCTTATTGACCACTATTGTGTAATAGGACCTCCTCTCCCTATATAAGGAGGAGCCCTCTATTGTTAACATCAGAGTGTGATTTCGTTGGAAAAACCCGTAGAGAATAGAAGCCCTTGATCATCATACTTGATCATACCTGCTCTTCCCCTCTGTGATTGTAATCCCTCTATCCCTCTCTTTAAAGTCTATCTCCGTATTTAGTCTTAAAAACTATATTATTATTATTGTACTAAAGTTTATTTATGTTTATCAAGTTTATATTAATAAATTTTATATTTATATAATCCTGTTCAGAGCCGCAAAACCTTGTGGGGTATAATACCAAATAACGTGAGGGTGGGATTTCGGAGATAAACATCTGGTACTTAGAGATGGGCAAAACCTTGTGGGGTATAATACCAGATGATCTCTCCCTATATAATCATCTGGTATAATACCAAATGATCTTTCCAATGAACAGAGGTAAATGCGATGATATGCTCATGTTTGCCTTGCTGTCGCTTTAAGATGCCACCATAACCGATATCAGAAGCATCGGTTTCAACAATTTTGAATGCAGATGGGTCAGCCAAATGCAAACATGGTATATGCTGAATTTGTTTTTTGATGCGTTGAACAATGCGTCTATGCTCATGAGTCCATGGGCATGGATTTTTCTTTAAACGATCATGCAGTGGTTTGATGATGCGATGAATGTTGGGGAAAAATTCAAAAACATAATTGAGTGAACCTAAAAAACGTTGAAGTTGGGTTTTTTCAATAAGTTCATCAGGGAATTTTGAAGCAAATGTAATCGATCGGTAGATGGGGGTGATAGTCCCTTGGCTGATAAAGTGGCCAAGAAAACGTATTTTTGTTTGGAAAAGGACAATTTTGGACTGGGACAAAACCAGACCATTTTTCTTTACAACATCAAAGAAGGTGTTGAGATGTTTAAAATGCTGGTCAATTGTTTTGGAAAATATTAGGACATTATCAATATAGACGATACAAAAAGAGGAGAATGGATTGAAAATTTCATTCATGATTTGTTGAAATTCACTTGGGGCATTTTTCAAACCAAAGGGCATTATATTCCATTCATACTGGCCAAAGGGGACAGTAAAAGCTATTTTGTAACGATCTTTGGGGTGGATCTGGATCTGCCAGAAACCAGATTTCATATCAAACTTTGAAAAAATGAAAGAATCATGAAGGCGATTTAAAAGATCTTTTTTGTTTGGGATTGGATAGCGAATCCATTTTAAGACGTTGTTCAAAGGCTTGTAATTGATCACAAGACGTGGAACTCCACGTTCGATCTCGGAGTTTTTCATGACATAAAAAGCAGCACAGCTCCAAGGGGATTTGGATTTAGAGATCAAACCCTTTTGCTCTAAATCGTGGATCTCTTTTTCGCATAAAGCAATCATGTCGGAATTCATTTGAATGGGACGGGCTTTTGTGGGGATTTGTCTTTCTGAAAATTGGGAATCATAAGGAAGAGTGATAACATACTTTTTTCGAAGCCAGAAAGCATTAGGAAGATCAGAACAAAGCTCGTTAAGGAGCTTAGTTTTAAAAATATCAATATTGCGTTGGGTAGAAGGATCAAGCAATTGTTGAGAAATACGTTGAAAATGAATAGAGTTTTTAGTATCATGTAAATCATGCTCTTTTGAAGAAATAAGATAGTTAAAAAGATGCAATCTGCGTGTGTTTGGTTTTTGTAGAAATGGGAAAATAATTTTTTTGGAAATGGGGGTCTTTATTTTGAAAGAGATACCATCGTGATTAACATTATAAGGAGTAATGAGGTTGATGAAAGGCGTTCCAATAATGACAGTGTGATTCATATTGGAGATAAGTAAGAAGGTGGTTTTAATTTTGGTATCATTGTTGCTGACGAAGGCATCAGTTTTTTGAGTGATAAGCATTTTGGAGTTATGGCTGCAGAAAGCTTTTCTTTAGTGTGATCTAAGAAACGTTTGGGGACAAGGCCGTCCTTAATGCAGTTAAGATCAGCACCAGTGTCAAATAAGCAATGGTATCCAACTGAAAAGTATCAGAAAAATATAAGGTGATATTGATCAGGTATTTACGTGAAGTGACACGCTTTAGAGCATTAAGGAATTCGTTAGGTTGAGGAGTAGGTTCAGTAGGATGACTAGACTCAGAATCACTTGAATCATCATTGTTGTTGACAGGGGTTTTTGATAGGAAGTTTTGGACAATAGAATGTGTTTCAAGTTGTTGTCTTCGTAGGTCTTTAAGTTCTTTCTTGATAATCTTGATTTCTGATTGTAATGTGGGAATGGAAGGAAGGGAAGACTTTTGGGTTTGCTTTGTATGAAGGATTTTGGTAAGATCGTAAGCCTTAGGTGGGACAGTTACAGAGGTAGAAACATCAATGGAGTTGAGTAGCTTGGAAAGATAAGTCTTTCTTTTGGTAGGGTCTTCGATATCATTAGCCATAGCGAGGAGAAATTCTTGGTCTTGGGTGAGGACGCAGATGGATTTTTCTGAGTCAGACTCAGAACAGGAGTGGATGAGCTCATCAAGTTGTTCAGATTCTTCAGTGACAGAGCTGGAATCAGAATCAGAATCGTTGATCATGAGGGCAGAGATCTGGGCAAGGAGGTCGGGGGTCAGATCTAAAGCGTGAAGTCTTTTGTTCAAACGGAAATATCTAGCAATATGACCTTTATGGCCACATTTGTGACAGACAGTGTCTTTGAAACGATCATCATTTTTAAAAGAAGACTTTTTGGAAGAATGTATGAAAGGTCGTTTGTCATGCTTGTGATTGGACTTGGAAGTGGGATGATAGGATTTGTCACGATAAGATTTATCATAACGTTTAGATTTGTGTTTATGATGGTAGGGTTTTGGGGAGGAAATGGGACAATGGCAGTCCTTGGAATTTTGAGGGGTACGAGAAATATCGAATTGTTGACAGAAGGATCCAAGTTCCTGTTTGGTCTGTCTCAATTCTTTCTTGATGTTCTTCTAGAGCTTTAGATCTTGGCAGATCTGTAATCCTTGCTGTTGGGTGATACTGATGAGTTCACCGAAGGTGAGGGCAGAATAATTGATAGGGGTTCCGTGGGTGGTTTTGAGAAATCGTCTGACTTTTTCACCAAGCATAAAAGGGAGACCATCGATAAGCTTTTCTTTCCAAAAAGGTTGATTATAATCCTCGCGAAGCATGACGCGTGTGAGGAAGGTGTTCTTGTAATTTTGGAAGTCGCTGAGTTTGTGGCATTTGAGATTTGAAAGCAGTTCGGCATTTTTGTCTTTGAGGTGGGAAGAATCACCTATGAAATGAAGAGAAATGGCAAAGATGAGGGAAGAAACAGCATCTTGTACGGAATGACCTTCAGGTGTTAAGATAGGGCTGTTGGCTTCATCATGTTGAAGGCTGTTGAGTATTTCTTGCCGTTGCTCTTCCGTGAGGTAGAAATCCCACCAACCTTTGAGTTGGCCAGAGAATCCAGAAATAAGGATCTCAGCAATAGATTTGTCAGAAATGTCCGTTTGTGTCTTGTAAGCATTGGCTGCCATGGTCATTTGTTGTAAGAGAGACAGAATATTGTACTCTGTCATGGCATCAATATTCCATTCGTATATGGAATTGAAATTGAATTTGGCTTGGTTGAGGATACTGGGCTTTTGTTCGAGACCCATATCCGGGCCAGGGACAGGAGTCGAAGAGAAGGACCTTTGGGGTTCATGAATATGGTTTAGAATGGGATGGAGAGAGGAGGATGATCTGATAGACTCAGAATCTGAATCCTAATCAAGAGTGTGGATGGCATTCGAGTTTAGAGAAGGGGTATCGGCAGCAATAAGGGGGGAGGAAGGAGAGACTTCAATGCTGGAGATCTGGCGTCGAAGGATATCAGCAAAATCCTGATTTTTGTGGATCTGGCGGATACTTGTTCGTGAAACTTGGAAGGGTTTAAAGATAGGTTGTTGAATAGTCAAAATAGGAGTCGAAGAGGAAGACGGGTATGAAGATGAAGGTAGTTGACCTTCGATGCGTTCAAGCTGTTTACCAATCGTACTGAGATGGGTATTACAAAAATTATTCTGGGCAATGATACGCCTAGAATTTTGTAAAACATCATCAGTGGCAGTCTTATAAGGAGCTGCTTCAATGGGGTGATCAGCGATGTCGAGATTGATCTGCCTTAATGGCGGATGGGGGGAGGAAATGGTCTCACCAGCAGTGGTTTCCCATTGATTTTGGTGGCGTCTGGATCGGGTAATAGGGTTTGTCGTTTTGGAGAAGGAATTATAGGAGTCAATCATCTCTTGAATACAAGTAGGCATGAGAAATTGTTCAAACCAGTCAAAAAATAAGACCTGGGTTCGATATTCCTCAAGAAACTCGTAATAAGAGGTTTGAGTCTGATCGCGTTCAGGTTTACAGAAATTTCTGAAAAACCATTTGACTTTGGCTTTGTTGTAGGGAGCATTGAAATCAGACCGGAGAAAGTCCTTATCAATTTGGAAGGGAATTTCTAGAACGTTAAGCTCGTTATGGAATTGTTGGTTCTCAGTTACCTGTGAAGGAGTGGGGGAAGAAGGAAGGGATTCTTCTTCAGTAGGAGCTTTTGGATGGGTATAAATGGGATGGGGAATCTGAGATCGATAGTTGACATGTTGTAAGGCGGGGTTTGGAAGATCAGACGTGGAAAATCTGGGCTTGTCAGGGAGATGTATGACTGGCGGTGGACGATTAGGAGTTCCTATTTGTGAAACTCTTCCAAGGTTTTGGAACGAAGAGGACATACTCTCGCTACGAGATAGGGAAGGGTTCCCTGCAAATCTCAAGCTAGAGGGACGATTGAAAGTAATACCAACAGTACCACCAGAATAACGATTGATGCGTGAAACATCATTGCTAGGTTGGGGTTCAATTGGTTTGGTCTCAGAGTGATCCATGTCCTCTAAGATCCATTCGTCGGGAAGGGTAACATCCCTCCATTGGATAGCTTTAGGTGTGACGGTATTGGCGCGTGTGAAATCAGTTTGCAATAAAACAGTTTGGCCTTTGGTGGATTGAAAACGATGCTTTGTTGCAAACGCAGAAATCATGGCTTTATAATGGACTTTGAAACTCAAGGAAATATTCACGGTACCATGCATGAGAGCGTAATTAAAAGTTTTCAATTGGAGAGTTAGAGCATGAAGAATGTTAGGATCACGTAAAGATAAGGTGAGATTGGGATGGCAATCAAAAGATAAAGGGCCACCGGCGAGACTGGACTCGACGGAGCTCATAAGGGAGTCTTTAAAACGGAGATGTCTTGCATCTCTTAAGATAGCAAGGATAGATGCGTCAAGACCGGCAATAGTCAGGGGTATAATACCAACCTGGACTAGACCAATATGAATGAAGTTGAAACCTTTTTTGCTATGACTTTGAAGAGAATCTTTGGACAATAGTTGAAAAGTTTCGATGGGTTTGGAAACCGACATAGAATGCTCTTCTTGTTTGATAACATAATCATGCCTTAAAAATGGGTTTTTTGAAACGTGATAAATGTCATGCTTTGAAATCTTTGGTAGTTTCCAGTTATCAATGCAACCTTTAAAATCTTCAATGATCAGTTCATTACTATTTATACGGCTTTGTGCGTTACTGGGCTCAGCCAGTTCATGAGCAGATGAGATGCATGAAGCATTATTGCAAGAAAACGGATCCATAGATGACATTAGATGCAATATACAGATGCAAAGAGAATATACCAGCACAAAGCCAATGGTCTAACTGCCTCGCTTCGGGACTTACTGCCTGCTACCATGCATGGTCTAACCAAACTCTTAACAGATGCAGATGCAACCTTAGCCAGCCATGAAGGCGGTTCTACAATGAATGCAAAATGCACTAAACTGCTAAAGTGAAAATGACTTTGCTACAGTAACTCACTATTCCTATAAATAGTAAGTTGGTGAATGAAGGCAAGAAAGATGCACAAACAGGAGTTCTACCTTGATAGATACTTTTGTTTGCGAAGCACCAAGGAGTTCTAACCCTGGAGAGCCCAAATGGAGGCACTTCTAAAAAGTTCTATCGAAGGTACGTTCGAACGATATGCAAATAGTGGCTCTGATACCAGAGGGTGCGGCGGAACAATATCGTTTTGGCTCTGATACCAGAGGGTGCGGCGGAACAGGATTATATAAATATAAACTTTATTCATATTGGCCTTAAAGTTTATCCTCTTCATGACTTTGCTACAGTAACTCACTATTCCTATAAATAGTAAGTTGGTGAATGAAGGCAAGAAAGATGCACAAACAGGAGTTCTACCTTGATAGATACTTTTGTTTGCGAAGCACCAAGGAGTTCTAACCCTGGAGAGCCCAAATGGAGGCACTTCTAAAAAGTTCTATCGAAGGTACGTTGGAACGATATGCAAATAGTGGCTCTGATACCAGAGGGTGCGGCGGAACAGGATTATATAAATATAAACTTTATTAATATAAACTTGATAAACATAAATAAACTTTAGTACAATAATAATAATATACCCATTCAAAAGCTCCTACTGAAGAAGAATCCCTTCCTTCTTCCCCCACTCCTTCACAGGTAAATGAGAACCAACAATTCCATAACGAGCTTAACGTTCTAGAAATTCCCTTCCAAATTGATAAGGACTTTCTCCGGTCTGATTTCAATGCTCCCCACAACAAAGACAAAGTCAAATGGTTTTTCAGAAATTTCCATGCCCATGGACTCATGGAGGCACAGAAGGCAGTCCTTATATACCAGAGCTTTATCAAAAACCCCTGTCAACAACAATGATGATTCCAGTGATTCTGAGTCTAGTAATCCTACTGAACCTACTCCTCAACCTAACGAATTCCTTAATGCTCTAAAGCGTGTCACTTCACGTAAATACCTGATCAATATCACCTTATATTTTTCTGATACTTTTCAGTTGGATACCATTGCTTTATTTGACACTGGTGCTGATCTTAACTGCATTAAGGACGGCCTTGTCTCCAAACGTTTCTTAGATCACACTAAAGAAAAGCTTTCTGCAGCCAATAACTCCAAAATGCTTGCAGCGGAACAGGATTATATAAATATAAACTTTATTAATATAAACTTGATAAACATAAATAAACTTTAGTACAATAATAATAATATAGTTTTTAAGACTAAATACGGAGATAGACTTTAAAGAGAGGGATAGAGGGATTACAATCACAGAGGGGAAGATCAGGTATGATCAAGTATGATGATCAAGGGCTTCTATTCTCTACGGGTTTTTCCAACGAAATCACACTCTGATGTTAACAATAGAGGGCTCCTCCTTATATAGGGAGAGGAGGTCCTATTACACAATAGTGGTCAATAAGGGGCAGAAGGAATCTCTGCTTTCGGTGGCTTTGGTGCGTTGTCAGTTACTTTCGGTGGCTGGGGTCCACCATTTTGAAAGTCGTTGATGTCATCGGTGGCAGATGGAATCTCTGCTTTCGGTGGCTTTGGTGCGTTGTCAGTTACTTTCGGTGGCTGGGGTCCACCATTTTGATAATTCTATTGACTTTCGGTGGCTGGGGTCCACCATTTTGATAATTCTGTTGAAAGTTGTTGACGCCGTTGCGGTTGAAAATCGTTGATGCCGTTGCGGTTGAAAGTCGTTGATGCCGTTGTGGGATGGGTTTATGGTAATCCATCGAAACCAGCACCATCATCTTCACTGAGGGAGATGTACGGTTCTTCTTCTTCTTCATCTTCTTCATAAGGTGAAGAGGAAGCGTTGGAATTATTTTTAGCCATTTTTTGCATGATGGCAAAATATTCTTTCTCAGTGCCGGCCGAGGCCAACAAAGCTTGAATCTTGGTCTTGTGAGCTAGAAATTGCGTTTGTGATGTTGAGGCAGTGGCATTAATTTGGGCAGGATCGGCAGCTTTAAACCAATTGAGATCAATGGTGGTCGTTAGTTTTAAATCTGCACGGAAGGCAGTCCACCATTTGATTTTGAAGCGGCGAACAAGTAGATTGACATTGTTCGTGGCATCATAGGTTTGGAATTCATAATGCCAGGTTGTAACAACCCAAGACATCCTCAGTAAGGATGGATGGAGTGCAACCATAATAACTCCACCAGGTTAGGAACCAAAATGGAATATGAGCACAATCGAAAGGCTGGAGGAAAAAGAACAGCCAAGTGTGTGTGAACTTTGAGTTTTGGTTGAGGAAGGCGTTGAACCAGGCTTGATGGTAATCCCAATAGCAATAAAGAGTACTATGGGTAGTAGTCGGGGTGAGGGGTAGGTGCTTTGGCTTGTGCAAAGGTTGGCCCCACTGCGACGGATGTAAAATCCGCATGATTTGGCAGGTTGAGTAGGCAGGGGTTGAGGTGTCAGGGGGCGTGTAGAAATGTTTTATGGTGATGGATTCTGTGTGCTCAAGGATGGCAGTTTAATAGGCTATTGGTTTGGCAATATCGGCGGGGACCATGTGCTGACCGGGTGGGAAAATTCGGGCGGCTGCTATTGTGGGGTCATTCTGGTGATGATCTCTTTCAACAAAGAGAAGAGACTGTGTCTGGGTTTTATGGGTGTAAACGGCTTTGGTTCGGTTTGGGGTGAGAGATTGGGAGGGCTGGGAAATGATATGGGTGGTGCTTTGCTTTGAGATTTTTGGGGAGGGTGTCGGCATTAAAGCTTGAGAGTTTTGGGATAGGCGTTGGAATACTTCGACAAGTTCGGGCGGGTAGACCGGATTATGTTGAAATTCATTCAACCATTTTTGGACGTTACAGGGAGCTTTAAAATCATCTTCAGCTTCAGCAATAGATGCCCAGGTTCGGGCAGGGACAATAGACTTTGTTGCAACGGACTTTGCCTTAGCTTCTCCGGAGGAGGGCTTTGGAGGCATGGCTACCTATTAGTTAAAAACTCACAGGTTAGGAAATCGGGAAGGGAATTGCTTTCTCCTTTAATATAGACAATATCAAAATCAAAAATACTCAAAATAGCTTGCCAGCGGGCAAAGATATGCTTTGAGGCTATGTTTTGAACATCTTTTTGCAAAATTTCTTTTGCAGCTTGGGCGTCAATACGTAATAAGAATTTTTGATTTAAAAGATCGCTTTGAAATTTAGTAATACATAGAACAATACTCAAAATCTCTTTTTTAATAGTAGGATATTTGAGCTGGGTATCATTCCAATGAGCAGAGGTAAATGCGATGATATGCTCATGTTTGCCTTGCTGTTGCTTTAAGATGCCACCATAACCGATATCAGAAGCATCGGTTTCAACAATTTTGAATGCACATGGGTCAGCCAAATGCAAACATGGTATATGCTGAATTTGTTTTTTGATGCGTTGAACAATGCGTGTATGCTCATGAGTCCATGGGCATGGATTTTTCTTTAAACGATCATGCAGTGGTTTGATGATGCGATGAATGTTGGGGAAAAATTCAAAAACATAATTGGGTGAACCTAAAAAACGTTGAAGTTGGGTTTTTTCAATAAGTTCATCAGGGAATTTTGAAGCAAATGTAATCGATCGGACGATGGGGGTGATAGTCCCTTGGCTGATAAAGTGGCCAAGAAAACGTATTTTTGTTTGGAAAAGGACAATTTTGGACTGGGACAAAACCAAACCATTTTTCTTTACAACAACAAAGAAGGTGTTGAGATGTTTAAAATGCTGGTCAATTGTTTTGGAAAATATTAGGACATCATCAATATAGATGATACAAAAAGAGGAGAATGGATTGAAAATTTCATTCATGATTTGTTGAAATTCACTTGGGGCATTTTTCAAACCAAAGGACATTACATTCCAATCATACTGGCCAAAGGGGACAGTAAAAGCTCTTTTGTAACGATCTTTGGGGTGGATCTGGATCTGCGAGAAACCAGATTTCATATCAAACTTTGAAAAAATGAAAGAATCATGAAGGCGATTTAAAAGATCTTTTTCGTTTGGGATTGGATAGCGAATCCATTTTAAGACGTTGTTCAAAGGTTTGTAATTGATCACAAGACGTGGAACTCCACGTTCGATCTCAGAGTTTTTCATGACATAAAAAGCAGCACAGCTCCAAGGGGATTTGGATTTAGAGATCAAACCCTTTTGCTCTAAATCGTGGATCTCTTTTTCGCATAAAGCAATCATGTCGGAATTCATTTGAATGGGACGGGCTTTTGTGGGGATTTGTCTTTCTGAAAATTGGGAATCATAAGGAAGAGTGATAACATACTTTTTTCGAAGCCAGAAAGCATTAGGAAGATCAGAACAAAGCTCGTTAAGGAGCTTAGTTTTAAAAATATCAATATTGCGTTGGGTAGAAGGATCAAGCAATTGTTGAGAAATATGTTGAAAATGAATAGAGTTTTTAGTATCATGTAAATCATGCTCTTTTGAAGAAATAAGAGAGTTAAGAAGATGCAATCTGCGTGTGTTTGGTTTTTGTAGAAATGGGAAAATAATTTTTTTGTAAATGGGGGTCTTTATTTTGAAAGAGATACCATCGTGATTAACATTATAAGGAGTAATGAGGTTGATGAAAGGCGTTCCAATAATGACAGTGTGATTCATATTGGAGACAAGTAAGAAGGTGGTTTTAATTTTGGTATCATTGTTGCTGACGAAGGCATCAGTTTTTTGAGTGATAAGCATTTTGGAGTTATTGGCTGCAGAAAGCTTTTCTTTAGTGTGATCTAAGAAACGTTTGGGGACAAGGCCGTCCTTAATGCAGTTAAGATCAGCACCAGTGTCAAATAAAGCAATGGTATCCAACTGAAAAGTATCAGAAAAATATAAGGTGATATTGATCAGGTATTTACGTAAAGTGACACGCTTTAGAGCATTAAGGAATTCGTTAGGTTGAGGAGTAGGTTCAGTAGGATGACTAGACTCAGAATCACTGGAATCATCATTATTGTTGACAGGGGTTTTTGATAGGAAGTTTTGGATAATAGAATGTGTTTCAAGTTGTTGTCTTCGTAGGTCTTTAAGTTCTTTCTTGATAATCTTGATTTCTGATTGTAATGTGGGAATGGAAGGAAGGGAGGACTTTTGGGTTTGCTTTGTATGAAGGATTTTGGTAAGATCGTAAGCCTTAGGTGGGACAGTTACAGAGGTAGAAACGTCAATGGAGTTGAGTAGCTTGGAAAGATAAGTCTTTCTTTTGGTAGGGTCTTCGATATCATTAGCCATAGCGAGGAGAAATTCTTGGTCTTGGGTGAGGACGCAGATGGATTTTTCTGAGTCAGACTCAGAAGAGGAGTTGATGAGCTCATCAAGTTGTTCAGATTCTTCAGTGACAGAGTTGGAATCAGAATCAGAATCGTTGATCATGAGGGCAGAGATCTGGGCAAGGAGGTCGGGGGTCAGATCTAAGGCGTGAATTCTTTTGTTCAAACGGCAATATCTAGCAATATGACCTTTATGGCCACATTTGTGACAGACAGTGTCTTTGAAACAATCATCATTTTTAAAAGAAGACTTTTTGGAAGAATGTATGAAAGGTTGTTTGTCATGCTTGTGATTGGACTTGGAAGTGGGACGATAGGATTTGTCACGATAAGATTTATCATAACGTTTAGATTTGTGTTTATGATGGTAGGGTTTTGGGGAGGAAATGGGACAATGGCAGTCCTTAGAATTTTGAGGGGTACGAGAAATATCGAATTGTTGACAGAAGGATCCAAGTTCCTGTTTGGTCTGTATCAATTCTTTCTTGATGTTCTTCTGGAGCTTTAGATCTTGGCAGATCTGTAATCCTTGCTGTTGGGTGATACTGATGAGTTCACCGTAGGTGAGGGCAGAATAATTGATAGGGGTTCCGTGGGTGGTTTTGAGAAATCGTCTGACTTTTTCACCAAGCATAAAAGGGAGACCATCGATAAGCTTTTCTTTCCAAAAAGGTTGATTAGAATCCTCGCGAAGCATGACGCGTGTGAGGAAGGTGTTCTTGTAATTTTGGAAGTCACTGAGTTTGTGGCATTTGAGATTTGAAAGCAGTTCGGCATTTTTGTCTTTGAGGTGGGAAGAATCACCTATGAAATGAAGAGAAATGGCAAAGATGAGGGAAGAAACAGCATCTTGTACGGAATGACCTTCAGGTGTTAAGATAGGGCTGTTGGCTTCATCATGTTGAAGGCTGTTGAGTATTTCTTGCCGTTGCTCTTCCGTGAGGTAGAAATCCCACCAACCTTTGAGTTGGCCAGAGAATCCAGAAATAAGGATCTCAGCAATAGATTTTTCAGAAATGTCCGTTTGTGTCTTGTAAGCATTGGCTGCCATGGTCATTTGTTGTAAGAGAGACAGAATATTGTACTCTGTCATGGCATCAATATTCCATTCGTATATGGAATTGAAATTGAATTTGGCTTGGTTGAGGATACTGGGCTTTTGTTCGAGACCCATATCCGGGCCAGGGACAGGAGTCGAAGAGAAGGACCTTTGGGGTTCATGAATATGGTTTAGAATGGGATGGAGAGAGGAGGATGATCTGATAGACTCAGAATCTGAATCCTGATCAAGAGTGTGGATGGCGTTTGAGTTTAGAGAAGGGGTATCGGCAGCAATAAGGGGGGAGGAAGGAGAGACTTCAATGCTGGAGATCTGGCGTCGAAGGATATAAGCAAAATCCCAATTTTTGTGGATCTGGCGGATACTTGTTTGTGAAACTTGGAAGGGTTTAAAGATAGGTTGTTGAATAGTCGAAATAGGAGTCGAAGAGGAAGACGGGTATGAAGATGAAGGTAGTTGACCTTCGATGCGTTCAAGCTGTTTACCAATCGTACTGAGATGGGTATTACAAAAATTATTCTGGGCAATGATACGCCTAGAATTTTGTAAAACATCATCAGTGGCAGTCTTATAAGGAGCTGCTTCAATGGGGTGATCAGCGATGTTGAGATTGATCTGCCTTAATGGCGGATGGGGGGAGGAAATGGTCTCACCAGCAGTGGTTTCCCATTGATTTTGGTGGCGTCTGGATCGGGTAATAGGGTTTGTCATTTTGGTGAAGGAATTATAGGAGTCAATCATCTCTTGAATACAAGTAGGCATGAGAAATTGTTCAAACCAGTCAAAAAATAAGACCTGGGTTCGATATTCCTCAAGAAACTCGTAATAAGAGGTTTGAGTCTGATCGCGTTCAGGTTTACAGAAATTTCTGAAAAACCATTTGACTTTGGCTTTGTTGTAGGGAGCATTGAAATCAGACCGGAGAAAGTCCTTATCAATTTGGAAGGGAATTTCTAGAACGTTAAGCTCGTTATGGAATTGTTGGTTCTCAGTTACCTGTGAAGGAGTGGGGGAAGAAGGAAGGGATTCTTCTTCAGTAGGAGCTTTTGGATGGGTATAAATGGGATGGGGAATCTGAGATCGATAGTTGACATGTTGTAAGGCGGGGTTTGGAAGATCAGACGTGGAAAATCTGGGCTTGTCAGGGAGATGTATGACAGGCGGTGGACGATTAGGAGTTCCTATTTGTGAAACTCTTCCAAGGTTTTGGAACGAAGAGGACATACTCTCCCTACAAGATAGGGAAGGGTTCCCTGCAAATCTCAAGCTAGAGGGACGATTGAAAGTAATACCAACATTACCACCAGAATAACGATTGATGCGTGAAACATCATTGCTAGGTTGGGGTTCAATTGGTTTGGTCTCAGAGTGATCCATGTCCTCTAAGATCCATTCGTCGGGAAGGGTAACATCCCTCCATTGGATAGCTTTAGGTGTGACGGTATTGGCGCGTGTGAAATCAGTTTGCAATAAAATGGTTTGGCCTTTGGTGGATTGAAAACGATGCTTTGTTGCAAACGCAGAAATCATGGCTTTATAATGGACTTTGAAACTCAAGGAAATATTCACGGTACCATGCATGAGAGCGTAATTAAAAGTTTTCAATTGGAGAGTTAGAGCATGAAGAATGTTAGGATCACGTAAAGATAAGGTGAGATTGGGATGGCAATCAAAAGATAAAGGGCCACCGGCGAGACTGGACTCGACGGAGCTCATAAGGGAGTCTTTAAAACGGAGATGTCTTGCATCTCTTAAGATAGCAAGGATAGATGCGTCAAGACCGGCAATAGTCAGGGGTATAATACCAACCTGGACTAGACCAATATGAATGAAGTTGAAACCTTTTTTGCTATGACTTTGAAGAGAATCTTTGGACAATAGTTGAAAAGTTTCGATGGGTTTGGAAACCGACATAGAATGCTCTTCTTGTTTGATAACATAATCATGCCTTAAAAATGGGTTTTTTGAAACGTGATAAATGTCATGCTTTGAAATCTTTGGTAGTTTCCAGTTATCAATGCAACCTTTAAAATCTTCAATGATCAGTTCATTACTATTTATACGGCTTTGTGCGTTACTGGGCTCAGCCAGTTCATGAGCAGATGAGATGCATGAAGCATTATTGCAAGAAAACGGATCCATAGATGACATTAGATGCAATATACAGATGCAAAGAGAATATACCAGCACAAAGCCAATGGTCTAACTGCCTCGCTTCGGGACTTACTGCCTGCTACCATGCATGGTCTAACCAAACTCTTAACAGATGCAGATGCAACCTTAGCCAGCCATGAAGGCGGTTCTACAATGAATGCAAAATGCACTAAACTGCTAAAGTGAAAATGACTTTGCTACAGTAACTCACTATTCCTATAAATAGTAAGTTGGTGAATGAAGGCAAGAAAGATGCACAAACAGGAGTTCTACCTTGATAGATACTTTTGTTTGCGAAGCACCAAGGAGTTCTAACCCTGGAGAGCCCAAATGGAGGCACTTCTAAAAAGTTCTATCGAAGGTACGTTCGAACGATATGCAAATAGTGGCTCTGATACCAGAGGGTGTGGTGGAACAGGATTATATAAATATAATCCAGATGCCATATACGAGAAAGCAATTATTTCATTGTGGGGGGAATATTTTCCTTTGAAAAGGTTGTAACAACCCAAGACATCCTCATATATCATATTTTCCCACCTAAGGTTCAGTAGGATGACTAGACTCCTAATCCTCACAAATGATCCCTTGTTGGGATCATCATACTTGATCCTAACATTCTCTCCTTAAATAGTGGCTCTGATACCAGAGGGTGCGGCGGAACAGGATTATATAAATATAAACTTTATTAATATAAACTTGATAAACATAAATAAACTTTAGTACAATAATAATAATATAGTTTTTAAGACTAAATACGGAGATAGACTTTAAAGAGAGGGATAGAGGGATTACAATCACAGAGGGGAAGAGCAGGTATGATCAAGTATGATGATCAAGGGCTTCTATTCTCTACGGGTTTTTCCAACGAAATCACACTCTGATGTTAACAATAGAGGGCTCCTCCTTATATAGGGAGAGGAGGTCCTAATACACAATAGTGGTCAATAAGGGGCAGAAGGAATCTCTACTTTCGGTGGCTTTGGTGCGTTGTCAGTTACTTTCGGTGGCTGGGGTCCACCATTTTGAAAGTCGTTGATGTCGTCGGTGGCAGATGGAATCTCTGCTTTCGGTGGCTTTGGTGCGTTGTCAGTTACTTTCGGTGGCTGGGGTCCACCATTTTGATAATCCTGTTGACTTTCGGTGGCTGGGGTCCACCATTTTGATAATTCTGTTGAAAGTCGTTGACGCCGTTGCGGTTGAAAATCGTTGATGCCGTTGCGGTTGAAAGTCGTTGATGCCGTTGTGGGATGGGTTTATGGTAATCCATCGAAACCAGCACCATCATCTTCACTGAGGGAGATGTACGGTTCTTCTTCTTCTTCGTCTTCTTCATAAGGTGAAGAGGAAGCGTTGGAATTATTTTTAAACAAAGCTTGAATCTTGGCCTTGTGAGCCAGAAATTGCATTTGTGATGTTGAGGCAGTGGCATTAATTTGGGCAGGATCGGCAGCTTTAAACCAATTGAGGACAATGGTGGTCGTTAGTTTTAAATCTGCACGGAAGGCAGTCCACCATTTGATTTTGAAGCGGCGAACAAGTAGATTGACATTGTTCGTGGCATCATAGGTTTGGAATTCATAATGCCAGGTGCACACCCACGGCAGATAGAATTTCATACAGAACAATACCAGAGGTCCGAAAGGTTTTTCGTTTTGGGGGGGGGGGAATATTTTCCTTTGAAAAGGTTGTAACAACCCAAGACATCCTCAGTAAGGATGGATGGAGTGCAACCATAATAACTCCACCAGGTTAGGAACCAAAATGGAATATGAGCACAATCGAAAGGCTGGAGGAAAAAGAACAGCCTAGTGTGTGTGAACTTTGAGTTTTGGTTGAGGAAGGCGTTGAACCAGGCTTGATGGTAATCCCAATAGCAATAAAGAGTACTATGGGTAGTAGTCGGGGTGAGGGGTAGGTGCTTTGGCTTGTGCAAAGGTTGGCCCCACTGCGACGGATGTAAAATCCGCATGATTTGGCAGGTTGAGTAGGCAGGGGTTGAGGTGTCAGGGGGCGTGTAGAAATGTTTTATGGTGAAGGATTCTGTGTGCTCAAGGATGGCAGTGTAATAGGCTATTAGTTTGGCAATATCGGCGGGGACCATGTGCTGACCGGGTGGGAAAATTCGGGCGGCTGCTATTGTGGGGTCATTCTGGTGATGATCTCTTTCAACAAAGAGAAGAGACTGTGTCTGGGTTTTATGGGTGTAAACGGCTTTGGTTCGGTTTGGGGTGAGAGATTGGGAGGGCTGGGAAATGATATGGGTGGTGCTTTGCTTTGAGATTTTTGGGGAGGGTGTCGGCATTAAAGCTTGAGAGTTTTGGGATAGGCGTTGGAAAACTTCGACAAGTTCGGGCGGGTAGACCGGATTATGTTGAAATTCATTCAACCATTTTTGGACGTTACAGGGAGCTTTAAAATCATCTTCAGCTTCAGCAATAGATGCCCGGGTTCGGGCAGGGACAATAGACTTTGTTGCAACGGACTTTGCCTTAGCTTCTCTGGAGGAGGGCTTTGGAGGCATGGCTACCTATTAGTTAAAAACTAACGGGTTAGGAAATCGGGAAGGGAATTGCTTTCTCCTTTAATATCAAAATCAAAAATACTCAAAATAGCTTGCCAGCGGGCAAAGATATGCTTTGAGGCTATGTTTTGAACATCTTTTTGCAAAATTTCTTTTGCAGCTTAGGCGTCAATACGTAATAAGAATTTTTGATTTAAAAGATCGCTTTGAAATTTAGTAATACATAGAAACAATACTCAAAATCTCTTTTTTAATAGTAGGATATTTGAGCTGGGTGTCATTCCAATGAGCAGAGGTAAATGCGATGATATGCTCATGTTTGCCTTGCTGTTGCTTTAAGATGCCACCATAACCGATATCAGAAGCATCGGTTTCAACAATTTTGAATGCAGATGGGTCAGCCAAATGCAAACATGGTATATGCTGAATTTGTTTTTTGATGCGTTGAACAATGCGTGTATGCTCATGAGTCCATGGGCATGGATTTTTCTTTAAACGATCATGCAGTGGTTTGATGATGCGATGAATGTTGGGAAAAAATTCAAAAACATAATTGAGTGAACCTAAAAAACGTTGAAGTTGGGTTTTTTCAATAAGTTCATCAGGGAATTTTGAAGCAAATGTAATCGATCGGTCGATGGGGGTGATAGTCCCTTGGCTGATAAAGTGGCCAAGAAAACGTATTTTTGTTTGGAAAAGGACAATT
Source organism: Hypericum androsaemum (assembly GCA_963995505.1). Taxonomy (NCBI): domain Eukaryota; kingdom Viridiplantae; phylum Streptophyta; class Magnoliopsida; order Malpighiales; family Hypericaceae; genus Hypericum; species Hypericum androsaemum. Next base: position 12,489,220 of record OZ023182.1, read on the forward strand.
TTGGACTGGGACAAAACCAGACCATTTTTCTTTACAACATCAAAGAAGGTGTTGAGATGTTTAAAATGCTGGTCAATTGTTTTGGAAAATATTAGGACATCATCAATATAGACGATACAAAAAGAGGAGAATGGATTGAAAATTTCATTCATGATTTGTTGAAATTCACTTGGGGCATTTTTCAAACCAAAGGGCATTACATTCCATTCATACTGGCCAAAGGGGACAGTAAATGAAAGAATCATGAAGGCGATTTAAAAGATCTTTTTTGTTTGGGATTGGATAGCGAATCCATTTTAAGACGTTGTTCAAAGGCTTGTAATTGATCACAAGACGTGGAACTCCACGTTCGATCTCGGAGTTTTTCATGACATAAAAAGCAGCACAGCTCCAAGGGGATTTGGATTTAGAGATCAAACCCTTTTGCTCTAAATCGTGGATCTCTTTTTCGCATAAAGCAATCATGTCGGAATTCATTTGAATGGGACGGGCTTTTGTGGGGATTTGTCTTTCTGAAAATTGGGAATCATAAGGAAGAGTGATAACATGCTTTTTTCGAAGCCAGAAAGCATTAGGAAGATCAGAACAAAGCTCGTTAAGGAGCTTAGTTTTAAAAATATCAATATTGCGTTGGGTAGAAGGATCAAGCAATTGTTGAGAAATACGTTGAAAATGAATAGAGTTTTTAGTATCATGTAAATTATGCTCTTTTGAAGAAATAAGAGAGTTAAGAAGATGCAATCTGCGTGTGTTTGATTTTTGTAGAAATGGAAAAATAATTTTTTTGGAAATGGGGGTCTTTATTTTGAAAGAGATACCATCGTGATTAACATTATAAGGAGTAATGAGGTTGATGAAAGGCGTTCCAATAATGACAGTGTGATTCATATTGGAGACAAGTAAGAAGGTGGTTTTAATTTTGGTATCATTGTTGCTGACGTAGGCATCAGTTTTTTGAGTGATAAGCATTTTGGAGTTATTGGCTGCAGAAAGCTTTTCTTTAGTGTGATCTAAGAAACGTTTGGGGACAAGGCCGTCCTTAATGCAGTTAAGATCAGCACCAATGTCAAATAAAGCAATGGTATCCAACTGAAAAGTATCAGAAAAATATAAGGTGATATTGATCAGGTATTTACGTGAAGTGACACGCTTTAGAGCATTAAGGAATTCGTTAGGTTGAGGAGTAGGTTCAGTAGGATGACTAGACTCAGAATCACTGGAATCATCATTGTTGTTGACAGGGGTTTTTGATAGGAAGTTTTGGACAATAGAATGTGTTTCAAGTTGCTGTCTTCGTAGGTCTTTAAGTTCTTTCTTGATAATCTTGATTTCTGATTGTAATGTGGGAATGGAAGGAAGGGAAGCCTTTTGGGTTTGCTTTGTATGAAGGATTTTGGTAAGATCGTAAGCCTTAGGTGGGACAGTTACAGAGGTAGAAACGTCAATGGAGTTGAGTAGCTTGGAAAGATAAGTCTTTCTTTTGGTAGGGTCTTTGATATCATTAGCCATAGCGAGGAGAAATTCTTGGTCTTGGGTGAGGACGCAGATGGATTTCTCTGAGTCAGACTCAGAAGAGGAGTGGATGAGCTCATCAAGTTGTTCAGATTCTTCAGTGACAGAGCTGGAATCAGAATCAGAATCGTTGATCATGAGGGCAGAGATCTGGGCAAGGAGGTCGGGGGTCAGATCTAAGGCGTGAAGTCTTTTGTTCAAACGGCAATATCTAGCAATATGACCTTTATGGCCACATTTGTGACAGACAGTGTCTTTGAAACGATCATCATTTTTAAAAGAAGACTTTTTGGAAGAATGTATGAAAGGTCGTTTGTCATGCTTGTGATTGGACTTGGAAGTGGGACGATAGGATTTGTCACGATAAGATTTATCATAACATTTAGATTTGTGTTTATGATGGTAGGATTTTGGGGAGGAAATGGGACAATGGCAGTCCTTGGAATTTTGAGGGGTACAAGAAATATCGAATTGTTGACAGAAGGATCCAAGTTCCTGTTTGGTCTGTCTCAATTCTTTCTTGATGTTCTTCTGGAGCTTTAGATCTTGGCAGATCTGTAATCCTTGCTGTTGGGTGATACTGATGAGTTCACCGTAGGTGAGGGCAGAATAATTGATAGGGGTTCCGTGGGTGGTTTTGAGAAATCGTCTGACTTTTTCACCAAGCATAAAAGGGAGACCATCGATAAGCTTTTCTTTCCAAAAAGGTTGATTAGAATCCTCGCGAAGCATGACGCGTGTGAGGAAGGTGTTCTTGTAATTTTGGAAGTCACTGAGTTTGTGGCATTTGAGATTTGAAAGCAGTTCGGCATTTTTGTCTTTGAGGTGGGAAGAATCACCTATGAAATGAAGAGAAATGGCAAAGATGAGGGAAGAAACAGCATCTTGTACGGAATGACCTTCAGGTGTTAAGATAGGGCTGTTGGCTTCATCATGTTGAAGGATGTTGAGTATTTCTTGCCGTTGCTCTTCCGTGAGGTAGAAATCCCACCAACCTTTGAGTTGGCCAGAGAATCCAGAAATAAGGATCTCAGCAATAGATTTGTCGGAAATGTCCGTTTGTGTCTTGTAAGCATTGGCTGCCATGGTCATTTGTTGTAAGAGAGACAGAATATTGTACTCTGTCATGGCATCAATATTCCATTCGTATATAGAATTGGAATTGAATTTGGCTTGGTTGAGGATACTGGGCTTTTGTTCGAGAGCCATATCCGGGCCAGGGACAGGAGTCGAAGAGAAGGACCTTTGGGGTTCATGAATATGGTTTAGAATGGGATGGAGAGAGGAGGATGATCTGATAGACTCAGAATCTGAATCCTGATCAAGAGTGTGGATGGCGTTCGAGTTTAGAGAAGGGGTATCGGCAGCAATAAGGGGGGAGGAAGGAGAGACTTCAATGCTGGAGATCTGGCGTCGAAGGATATCAGCAAAATCCCGATTTTTGTGGATCTGGCGGATACTTGTTTGTGAAACTTGGAAGGGTTTAAAGATAGGTTGTTGAATAGTCGAAATAGGAGTCGAAGAGGAAGACGGGTATGAAGATGAAGGTAGTTGACCTTCGATGCGTTCAAGCTGTTTACCAATCGTACTGAGATGGGTATTACAAAAATTATTCTGGGCAATGATACGCCTAGAATTTTGTAAAACATCATCAGTGGCAGTCTTATAAGCTCATCAAGGCAAATGTGGATCTTCCAAAAAGTCTTCTTTTAAAAATGATGATCGTTTCAAAGACACTGTCTGTCACAAATATGGCCATAAAGGTCATATTGCTAGATATTGCCGTTTGAACAAAAGACTTCACGCCTTAGATCTGACCCCCGACCTTTGATGATCTCTAAGGCGTGAAGACAATAATAATGACATTGGTATCAAATGGGATGGGGAATCTGAGATCGATAGTTGACATGTTGTAATGCGGGGTTTGGAAGATCAGACGTGAAAAATCTGGGCTTGTCAGGGAAATGTATGACAGACGGTGGACGATTAGGAGTTCCTATTTGTGAAACTCTTCCAAAGTTTTGGAACGAAGAGGATAAAGTTTATCCTCTTCATGACTTTATTAATATAAATCCCACCAACCTTTGATGATCTCTAAGGCGTATCATTATCATTGTGGGATTTCTACTGATATAAATAGTGGCACCCCACTATTTGGTATGCCTTTTGAAGGCATACCAAATATAAATGTTTATGCCTGAATATAATCATCCTATATAATCATGTTTATGCCATACCAAATATAAACCAGGTGGACTCAAAACCTGAATATAAATGTTTATGCCTTTTGAAGGCATTTTATAATGGTGCACCTGGTTGTCACTTATCTTTCACTTTAGAAAAGTAGCAATGCGTGTTTTTTGGTTTTTATTAATGAGTATCTAGTCTACTAAATTAACTAATTTAATTTTGAGTCAGGTAGAATCTTTAAAGATGACAAAGTTTTCTTAACAAATATTTAACACTGGTTTATTTCCTAGAACTCAAATTCGAGATATAGTTTAACTACAATAATTCCCTCCCATTTTGATCCAAGGCTAGTTGGTTTTTATAGTGTGCTTGTTGTTTGCTCATTCTTCTTCAATCAAATATACCCCTAGTTTCTTTCTTACTGGTTTTTTTCTCTCAACAAAAAAATGCAACAAACAAAAGAAATAACTTAATTTTGGTTGTAACAAAGAAAGTACTATTGAGAGAAAAGAGTGGGCAAAAATGGAATAAGCATATGGATGCATTTTATGACGTCATAAGTGTGGTCATTGAAATTTGTGTGCATTTTCAAGATAACAATAAGTATTTTTTTAAAGTAAAATTCTCGTATTATTCAGAGTAGAATATCGTTAATACCTATTTAAAAGATGATTCTCTTAATGATGCCTTTTACAATCTACAAAGTGATCCTCTCTAGGGGTGAGCAAATTGTAATTAGAATTCGGTAAATTTGGTAAAATTTCGGTAATTGGTAGTTCGGGATTGGTAAATCGGTATTAGGTAATCAATTCGATAGGATATTTTTGAGAAATTTGGTAAATATCGGTATTCAATAAATTTCAGTAAATACTAATATTTTACCGAATTTACCGAAATGATAATTTTACCAAACATATCAATAAATATATAAGCCAAATTATAGATAATTTATTAAAACATTTCTTGGCCTCATCAAAAAGTCGATGCTTTAAATAGACTTTATACTAATTAGATTTGATAGACTAGTACTTATTAGATTAAGTTTATATTTATTAAAACTATGTTTGCATTTTGGGATTAAATATAATAATAAATTATAATTTTTCAAAAAAAAAAATAAATTTGGTAAATACCGAATTTATCGAATACTGTTCGGGATCGGGATTGATAGAGTTTTTTAGCATTTTAGTATTCGATAAATTCGGTATTCGGTAATCGAGAATAATAAATACCGAATGCACACCCCTAATCCTCTCTAAATTGATAACTTTTTAAAACTAATGAAAAAATTTGGTCTGAAGTATTAAAATTTAATAACCTTTATGTTGTAATAACTAATAATTTTGCATAAAATCTTAGTGCTAAATCACAATTCAAACTTTCGCATAAAATGAAAGTTTACAAACTTTAAAAATATTTTAAGATAATAATTTGTGTTAGGCTTGTTTATTTGAAAACTTTTACATCACTCTTCATCTTATAAAAATTATTTCAAATGATTATTGTAATTATCATATTAATGCAACAAAATATCCCAATCTAATATAGCAACTAGATGCGAATCTTTTATGACTTAAATGTAGAAAATAAATAACTATAATTTATCCATATTTTTTGTTTATTTGAATATAAACAAATTAATTTATGCAAGAAAACTCGTCAACGATCAACCCCTCTTCGGGATTACAAGCATTATCTCGTCATTACCGGCTAAATTACGTGTAATGACGATACCCGATTTTATAATTACTAGCATTCTCTCGTCATTACGGGATAAATTACATTTAGTTTTTTTTGGTTTATAACAACTTGGTATCCGGCCCACTGGGCTGACTAATCCAAATTTGAGCCGGGTAGGACGTTTGAAAGGTGACAAAGCTCTCCCAACAAGTATTTAACACTGCTGCGTTCTCAAGGACTCGAACCCGAGACTTTGGTTAAGCTAAAACAACTCCCTCACCAGTTGATCTAAGTGCTTGTTGGTGTGTATCTTTTAGTTTAGCTCTCCTCAGATCAAAATCGGCTTCTTATTATTACTACTAGTAAAAAAGCACGCGCGATGCGACCGCCGTTCTGTTTCAAAATTTGCAAAATATATTATTTATTAATTTTCTTTTTTAAGCTGTACATGAATAAAACACTCTTTCACATGCTTAATTATACTATTTTCTTTTTTGATTTACCTAAGATGCCATAATAACTTCTTGCTTGAAACATCTCTCTTGACTAACACCTTAGTATTCTTGCTTAAAATACCTTTTGATTATAGGGTTTTAGGGGTTCGAGTTTTGGATTTTGGGTTTAGGATTAGGGGTTTGGGTTTAGGGTTTTTCGGATTTTGGGGTTCGGGTTTAAGGTTTTTTAAATTTTGGGGTTTAGGGTCGAGGGTAGGCGGGATTCGGGGTTCCGAGTCCTGGGTCAGGGTTTCGGGAGTCGAGGGTCGGGGTCAAAGAGTTTAGGGTCGGGGTTGAGAATTCGGGGGTCTGGGGTCCTGAGTTTAGGGTTTAGCATTTGTCATTTCGAGTTTGGTATTTTGGGTTCAGGGTTTAGTGTCTAGGGTCCAGTATTCGAGGTCCTGGGTCGGAGCCCAAAGCCCGATTGGGGTTTAGGTTTTGAATTTTGAGTTTGTGGGAATTTTGGCATTTTTACGTGTCATACCAAACCACTTTATAGTAAGATAAGATAAAAAAGGATATGTTAGTTTCCGAAAGAGCTATTGTATAGAGGCTAATGACTTCTATGGTCCTACCTAGACAAATTCTTAGACTGAAATTTTTCTATGAATGAAAAATTAAATATTTTGTTGTTGTGTGGAAAGTTATTGAAGATCATTTTCTCAAAATTTTAAGAACTTTTTTAAATTAAAATCTTCTTATGAATTGATAACTTTTAGCAAAATATTTTACAAAAAATTTGGGGTTAAGACACCTCTTTTAAGATATATAAAAAAATTCTTCAAACCTGAAAAAATGGTTTCCGTAAATAAATTATATTAAAACAGAAAATATTGAAAAGTATGAAAAAATTATTGTCAATAAATCAACTAAGAAAAACAACCAAATCTCAAGTGTAAGTATTTTTATTTTCGTCAAAAACCACTTAATATGCATAGACAAATTAGTCCAATTTCTACTTATTAAGGATCACAAATTTTTATTCGAGTACTTACAAACACAGCGGAGTTAAATATTTGTTAGGAGACTTTTGCCAATTTTCAAATGTCTTATTCAACTCGAGCTTGGATTAATATTAATAGTAATTTCTGGAAGTGTTCTAAAAAAAATAGGGTCACAAAAGTTTCAAAATTTTGATTCAAATTCTTAAAACTGGAATTCCAAAGAAATTTTACACTACATATAAATAATAATTTTAATAAACTTTACTTATAAATAAATTAATGGAAAGGTACCGGTGAACCTATGCCTCTCAATTAAATCTAATACCATTTTTGTTTCAATTGAGTCCAAAAACCCCAACCTGGAGTAGTGGATAAAGTTGAGGGTCGCTTCCTGGGGTAGTTGGGAACAAAGGCGGGGGTTGGGGAGATGGAGGGAACAAAAAGAAAGGGCTGGGAATTTTAAGAAGTGTAGTTTAGATATTTTCGAAGTATCGGACCAAACTAAAAAAAAGATTTACATTATTATAGTAGTATATATATGCCTCTTGAATTTTCAAAAATTACAGACAATAAAGGATATGTGTGTGGAATTAAAGTTTAGAGTCCATTTTTATTTTTTCAAATGCTTTAAGTTAAACAATAAAAATACTAATTATTTTCTTTTTCGTGTTACTTTTTTCGAGTTAAATTGTTGCCAAACGGTTCTTAAATGCCTCAAATGGTTATGGTCACTAATTATAGCCTTTCGGGTGAATCCACAGTCAATGATTTTGACAGAAAACCAAACTGTGGTCGTCCCTACCTGCAATCATTCATAATGCCAAACAAAGCTGACAGGGTTGTTCAAATTTGGACCAGATTCGTATTTGCAGAATCCAAAGTCGAGAAATATCAGCAGTTTGGTTACACAACATTTCTCATTGCAGGTTATGAATTCGCGGATTTTTCCCGTGAACTGGCTTAGACTAGATATATCCCAGTTTCATGATGAGAATACACATGTTAGTGAACCTAGTCTAGTCTTCGATCTTGTCGTGAAGTACTCTCAGGCCGTGGGGCGAGGGTACGGCTTAATATCTCTAGCCCTCACGTACGTCAGAAACTGTCCAGGCAGCTCCTCCAGAAGGGCTTGAACTACTGAAAGTTGCCCGCCTGTCAAATGTCATAACCACCTTGTTAGTGAATTAGACAAATGAGAAACAGCTACAATCGTTGCAACATTTTACAGCAGCGAGCATGTTGTTCCTAATAACTCGAGAGAGGATTGACAGTCGCGTGCAACTTGCAAAACAATGTAACATAAGCTTCGTCTAACTATCGTTCCAGCAGAATCCCCGAGCCAATAAGTACTCTCACCAAAGAAACAAGGCTGGGTACTCCGCAACCTGTACATGATTCTATGCAATCTTCGAACTCAAATATCATAGTCAATCACAAACACAACTTTATGAGCAAATAACTTCCCTCTACTCTGCTCTATCCAACTAGTCACCACCCCACAAAAGGTTGCATCTCTCTACAAGCATGTTCTTGTTCTAGATGCATATATGCTCACATACAAAAGAGCTTCAAACTCTGTCCCATCAGTTTTCTATGGCAACATTTTATGACATAATTGGTGCGTGGAACTCAAACAGACTGATTATCAGATACGACACTTACTGTGAACTTCTCTCATAGGGACGAATTGCACAATGTCTCGTGTAGCCACCCTGCCAGTGGAACTCTCTAGTCTGTGGCCGTTATCAGCATCAAGGATCTGAAAAAATAATCAAAAGAATATTATTTCATTGATAACTTAAATGAATGAAACCGACAATTAAAAACAGAACATGTACAAATGTCTTCCAGTAAGATGCGAGAAGTGAAAAGAAAAACCCACCTCCATTTGTGTAAAGTCAGCATTTCCGACTCCGACTATGAGGATTGACAAAGGAAGGTCAGACGCCCTTACCAAAGCATCCTTAGTTTCTTGAATATCAGTGATAACACCATCCTACTCCAAGCAAAAGCTGATTATTGGAACATAAGAGGATAAAAATAGAAAAGGAAAGAAGTATAGAAGCACCATCTTACCGTAATGATCAGCAATACAAAGTACTTATTGCCACTACGAACCGACTCTGCAGCAATTTGTGCGGCTGTATTGATCACCTGACCAAACAAAGTAGGTCCTGATAGAGTATTATGCTGCAATGCACTTGCATATGCTGCCATGATACCTCCAACACCCTCTACCTGTATAGCAAAGAACATCATCAGAGTAAGAGTCTCAAAATAAAAAATGAAATGTGAAACCTAAATCGAGAATAAGCTTTTGTAAATCATTTACTAACTTCTAAAACATTGCAAAATTTTCTCCACTTACCTCAGAACCATTTGCATTTCCATTCAAGTTAAAACAGTGCGATACTGTACCAGCAAGCGTCCTTCCGCCAAAGCCCCAAGCAGGAAAACGATGATCAGAATCATAAAACTGAATAACCTCTCCTACTTCTGTTATAGCCTGCAAGTGTAGTAAAAGAATAAGAAATCTGACCATCCTAAAAATTAATTCACTCTTAAAGAAAGAAACTTATGGGCAAATTCATTAGAATTAGATCTTCCGACGATACCACTTCCCTATAAAGTGCACTCTACTAAAAAGCTTTGATGTCCCACTAACTCTGGTCTGAGGCAGAGCAAATGGTATGTTGATCTTTTTTTTTTTTGTAGGAATTAACTGTCTCTGGGAGAGTAAAAAAATGTTACCTGCTGGTAAGAATTCAACCGGCCTGAAGGATCAATGTAGTGCAGGGAACTTGGAGTGCGCGGACTTCCATTTGATGCTGAAAAATTAGAGCAACCAAAGCATGAATCACTGAACACTAAAGGGACTGACAGGGGTATGCCATACTTTAAGGATCGAAGAATCACCAGTAAAGTCAACAGCAACCATAAAATTCAACTCAAAGCCGCTTGAAACATAATCCAAAAAGCTATGAGTTTCTTTCTCCACGAAGTACTCCACAAAAAGCTGGCTCTTAAGAATCTGATAAAGCAAAAGTGAACTTAGCATATATTGAAACACCTGAATTATGCTTAGGTTTGAATAAATACCTTCTCATGCCCATGTGTTGAGGGTAAGACAAAATTCACACTCCCACGCTCCCTGTAAAGTTTCTCCAAGTCGGCCATTGATTTCTGAACCTTCCTGAAGGCACAAAGGAGAAGATATTATTATGATCCTGAGGTCAAAAATCTTGACCACGAAACTGTAGAACTTCTGAATATTTGACAATTACACGATAATAGTGTGATTCCCGCTGCTGTTAAAATCAAAGCACTCGAGAACCAAAGGATTTTCCTGTATAGTTGAACTGATATCAGCCAAACAAAAAATTCTTGACCAAGTTTTTGGTAGCAAACACCAGATAAAACTCCATATTTATCAGAGTTATGGTAATAAATTTACCTTGCTTCCAAATTGCTGCATGCTGAGTTCCAGGGGCTTCCAACATGGATTCAAATTATTGTTCACAACCTCTGTCTTGCATATTGGTACTGAAGCGCCACTTTCAGCTAGTCTGGATATCCTCAAGAAGGGATCCTAAAACAATTAGAAATGAATTGAGAACCAAAGAAGCCGAAGAATCAATTCACAAAAGGACCATCAAGCAATGCAATGAGCTATTACGAGTCTATGGAATGCATACACTGACAGAGAAAAGATCTTTGTTGGCCAAGTTGGAACAGCGGAACGTTAACTGAATGGAAGTTTTGGAAGCAATAGTCTCCTCGGCATGAACTGTCAGAGTCCCCAGGCTTTTCATGATACCAATCCCACCGTTGCCTTTGAGATTCAGAGTCAGAGTCTTGTTCTGTCGGGTTACTACCTGAAAATAAAAAAAACATTCAGATTGCTAATTCAGAGGCCTAGTCCTTTCAGATACAGTATAGTACAGGAGTAGTATTCGGGCTGGGGCTCCGCTTACTTGAGATAGGACACAATCTGCTTCACCTAGAAACTCCTGATCTTCTAACTTCAAAGACTGCACAGAAAATTGTGTAAAGGATAAATAGGAACCCAAAGAATCAAGCATAAACATTTCATATAAATCTCATTAGAGAATATCTTCAGATTGGCTGTCCAATTTCATCCCAAGTGATGCTAGACAGTACTCCGAGCAGAACCACTGATCTAGTTGTTGGCAAGAGACTCCAAAAGTTCCAAGTCCGAGCATACAAGCATACCTTAACAGGCACATTGTGGTACTTGGTATCGATGTCGTAAATGCGAAACCTGGGGAGACAAAAGGCCTAAATGAAAACAACATAGAGACAGCCACGATCTCAATCACATCGACAAATTAATTAACAGAAAGAGGGAACAAACAGGCCATTACACGAGTGGTTGGACAATCTCGAACTGATAAGCAATGGAAATCTTGTTAATCCAAGAAGGGTTCAAACTGTTCAGTATCACTTCCGTCCGGCCAACTTCCTCCAGCTTCCCGTCTCGCTTCTTCGCGTACAAAACCGCCATTGGATCACTCTACATCCGTCCGTCCGAAAAACAGAGAAAACGCATCAAAAAATTGGAAAAAAAGAAAAGGAAAGACGAAAATCTAATACAGTAGCACCACATTCTGAACTGTTAAGTACCTTGGACAAGACGTCACGGTCGAGTAACTTGGAAGCCGACAAGGTCAACTGCGGGAACAAGTCCACCCAAACAGACCATTCTTAAGTAATCAAATAAAACTATATAAGAAAAAAAGTAGTGATTAAATAAATGAGAAAAATTTTGTAGTTTGCGCGTTTGACACATAAGTGTTGGTGGTTTAAATTCAACAAGTAAATGTTCTTTTAAAATTTCTAGTGAAACCCTAGTCTTTGACTTGATTAAAAAACGACAAAGACCGTCTACAAGAAAAGACGGTTACTTTTTCCCTTCTCCTTAAAAAAAAAGATAGCGTCTTGCACGCGTGTTAGTTACCTCGACGGAGGAGGAGAGAGGGAGGAGGCCCCGCGACCTGTAGAAGAAATCAACGGCGTCGTTGTGGGCCGCCGCATTGGCGTTGTTGTTCGGGGGTGGGGCCAGGGAGTGGGCCCCACCGCCGCCAACGCCTTGTTTCCCTGCCTCCACGTCCCCCGAGCAACAATTCCCCATTACTCTCTTTTTTCTTGTTTGTTCGGAAACCCTAATATTGTTATTAAAAAAAAACCGAAAAGGCTTGGAGGTTTTTTAACCGAAAAAAAAGAGACTGGATTGAGTGGGAACTAAAAAAAATTTGTTCTCGTGTTTGGATTTAATAGAGCCAGCGCCTTCGCGGTGGGTGCACTATTTATATTCCTCCGAGAAAACCGAGAAACGGTCCCTTTTTTTATATTACCATCTTTTACGACTAATAATTTTTGCCTTCATAAATTTTGCAGCGGGTGTTAGGTATTCACTTGCTTTCATAATTTTTCTTTGGGAAGTCTTGTACTGGCTCTTCTCTTTTCTAATTTTGGTTTTGCATTCTTAATTAGTCATGATGGGAATTTGTCAGAACTCCACGAGACTAATATTAATTTTCTGAGCATTTCGACATTGCAATGAAACTTCACACAATCACACACACACACTCTTGTAGTCTCCGCCCACGCTGGTGGTCCTCCTTTTTGTACTATCGCATTGTTCCTCGGGCAAGAGATAAACAATTGATTATATTATTCTGTTTTGATAGGATGCGAGTAAAATCTCTCTAAAGTGATATTATTGGGACTAAATAAAAATATTATTTTAAAGAGATTATTAAATAAAAGATGTTTAATTTTTTCTCCAAAAATGTTAAAATTGAGTTTTTGAACAATAACTACGTAATTACCAAAAAAATATTTTGTCTATATACAAATTATCTAAAATTTTGACTTATAACGTTATTAAAATGATACACTCAGATTGAAATATTTTCTTACAAGACGCCGATTACAAAGATCATTCGAAGACGATTGCGAAGATAAATAATGATTTAAAATTTATCAAATTAGCAAGTTTAATACAAACTACTATTTTACAATATTCTCTGAATTTGTAAAATATATGTATTTATTAAAAAATATCACTTAATGCGTAAATTGGGACCGCAATTTGGCACTAAATTTTTTAATAAAATTTTTAGATATTACGATAAAGAAGTTGTTAAATTTTAACGCAGTTACAACTCGGGATCGATATTTTTTATCAGTTTAGAGGAGTTATCGCTTTACTATAGCCTTTTCTTTTATTTGATGACCTATCATGCAGTTTTATCAATCATGGGATAATATTTTTAGTACATAGTTGGTGAGAAAATTGTGTTAAAATTCAGAGGTGCACTTACTGAAAATGATAAAACTGATGAAGATCCCAGCTGCAACTCTATTATAACAAGGTTTTGGGCTTTAGACAAACAAATGGGAGACGGGCCCATTAAGACATCAAATGAGGCTATTGGAAGACAAAGACGGCATACGCGGCTCAAGCTTATTGAGTCCCATTTGTCCTTGTAGACAGAGACAAAGAAGATGATTGGGAATAAGTTTATTCACGGGATCCGAGGAAGATATTCCCAATCATGCTGTAATAATTAGATTTGTAAATATTTATTTTATGTAGGATTTTTGCAGCTTTCTAGGATTTCGTAGTTGTATATATACTGAGCACCTACAGTAAAAGTTTCTGGTCACAGACCACCTGTAGGGGAGTACTCTAACCCCTTTTATGTGCACCCAGGGGCCAGTCCAGCTGAAGTGCTTGTTACATCTCTTTTGAATGAGAAAAATTATCATTCTTGGGTACGTGCAATGAGCCAATCTCTGGAATCAAAGAACAAGCTTATGTTTGTTTATCGCAGCGTTCAAGTTCCTGACAGAAGTGATGATATGTTCTCTTCTTGGAAGCGCTGGAACACGATGGTGATTCGATGGCTCATGAGGTCCATAGAGCAAGAGACAGAGACAGTCTCTTGTGGTACGACACAGCTACGGATATGTGGGACCATCTCTGAGAAAGGTTTGGGAAGGGAGACTTTGTCAAGATTGCAAATCTGAAGAGAGAGATCTCTAACTTCTCACAAGGTATCCTCTCTGTCAATGAGTATGTTTTAAAATACAAGTCTCTATGGGATCAAATGATGCAATGTAGGCATGTTCCTGTGTCTAAATGTACAACCGAAGCTCATCTTACCTGTGCTGCTACATCTCTTATGAGTGAACACTTAGAACAGGACCATATAATGGGATTTCTAACTGGTTTAAATGAGAGTTTCTCAACCGTTAGGACCCAGATCTTGATGATGGATCCGCTTCCCACTATGACAAGCCCTTGATGATGCGGTGGAATTGGGATGGGGAGCGAAGTCACCTCGAGATGAATGGGAGCCGAGCCGAGCCGTGATCGGGACATGCGATTCCCGTCGAGAAATTTGCAAGCTTTCCCCCTCCTTCTCCAGCTTGCCAATTGATGAGAAGATAACCAAGGAGACGACGATGACAATAGAGGATGGTTTTTGTTTGGTTGGGATTGATTGGGAATTGGGGACTAGGATTCTTGACCGATTTGGTTTGTTTGGTTGCCGGAGAAGAAGGAAGCTCTGGCGAGAGAAGAAGTGACGAGGGGAGGAAGAGGGAGAAGAGAGAAGTGAAAGAGGAAGAAGAAGAAAGGGATTTCTTTTGGAAAATATAAACAAAGAGGGAACTGAAATTAATATTTTTCTTCGTGCCAGCTAAAGCTTGCCAACTGGATTAAAAACTTGACGTGGTGTGCCAAGTCAGCCACCAAAATGACGTCATTTCTAGGTTCGGAGCTAATTTCAGCTCGGGAAGGCTCCTGAGCCACTAAAGCAAAAAACGTGAAACCACAACTACCAAAAAAGTCATTTCTAAACCTCAGAATCATATCGCAAAATCTGTGTAAACCACTTGACTCAAATTGTACTTTTTCCTAAAATTTATGTAGAATGAAAAAAACTAGTGTTGTGAGTCAAATTGAGCCATTTTGACTAAAAAAGAAAAAGGGAATTATTGGAAGTAATCAAGATCTAGAACAATAGACAAGATCTTTTGCTTGCATTTTCTATTGCATTTTAGCTTGATTTCTATACCTGTGTCAACCACATAACATAGGATTTCAATAGGCTAACTAGAAAGGGTTGCCCGGGACTCGAACCCGGTACAGATCAGATCAAGTCCTATAGAGATCGATTGGATAACTGGAAAGTTGATGGAGATAAAGAATGATATTAGTTTAGTCATTATCTATAATTTTTATATTATTTATTAGGAGTTTGATTTCTAGTTTGATTTTATGTAATAAGTCTCTTTAGGTTCCTTATAAATACAACCTCTTATGTATTATTTTAGTTGGTTGAATATTGATTATTAAAATCAAGGGTTTCGGTATTTGTAGAATCGACAGATCGAGGCTTTTATCATATTTTTTCAGGTATTCTCATAATCAATGGATCGAGACTTTTATCATATTTTTTTGGGTATTTTCAAAATTAATTAATTCACGATTGCCTATTCACGTCCTCCCCTACATCAGTTTGGGCGCGAAGCAAGGTCAGAACCTCGCCAATATGTTCCGTCAAGGCGTCGATGTTGTGCTCAAGATGGTTGAGAGCAGCCACCTCCTTTGTGCTTCAAGTTTTAGAGGCATCGCAAAGGAGTGTTGACTGGTCACCGATACTAATTGATCCAGCGAAAGACATGTTAAAAAAGAATGATAGAGCCTTGAGTCGTGAATTCAAAAGAGAAATTACTTAACGGAAAGACGGTTTAGAAAAACCCTAGTTTTATATTATCAAAATCAATCAATTAAAATAATACAGAAGAGGTTCTATTTATAAAGAACCAAAAAGACCTATTACATAAAATCTAACTAGAAATCAAACTCCTAATAAATAATATATAAATTATAGATAATGACTAAACTAATATCATTCTTTATCTCCATCAAAAATACACAATGCGTAAGCCGAAACACTGACCTAGTCATAACATAAGTATGAGGCAGTTCCATGGATCAATTTTCTTGAATGATCTAGCTTCTAAGGTGGGCACGTCTAGGGATATATGATCTAACAAATTTCAGTCTTTAAATGCACATAGTAAACCAAACCAAAATGAAACATACTGGCTATATATGGGCACCCAATTTCAGTCTTAACTTTGGTTTGACGGTAATTCACCAAACCAAAATTACAAAATTACACTTGCAAACATAACTAAATCACTAATCTTAGACCCAGTAACACAATATTCAAAAAACTTCCACACCTTCTTCTCATTGTTGTAAAAATAGTAAACTAACAATGATGATGAGCCAACAATGCTAACAAACGTCATCCAAGAGTATTTCATGATTTTAAACTTCACGGAGCCATTCTATCCAATGAGTACAAGGTACTCTGCTTGGAGACCACTCAGTTTCTAGTTCATTTCTTTCAATTGATCTTTAATATTCTTCTTGAAAGAACTCTGCTCAGTCTACACTTTTTGCTATAGTAAAACAAAAATCTAGTAAACATCATAATAAATTATACTAAACAGTTTTGAATGAAAGTACTTATATTTTACCTCGTCACACTTAAAAAATTATTTGGATATTATCGACACTATGGCCTCAAATTAGCCATTAGTAAGTCCTTATTTTTTTAGTTTCGTCGCCAAATCATTGTCCATAAAACCACGGGAGGAGGAGCAGAAACGATGAACGATTGATTTCATCTGGAGAGAGGAAGAGTGTTAATATCACTGTAATGACAATAGAAAAGTAACGTCGGCAATAGATAATTGATGAGAGGTTACCATGGTTGTGAGGGGTTATGGTAGAACTAGCGACGTTGTGGTTTTGATTTAAGGAGGGGAACTAATAACTGCGTGGTGGGGTTTAGGTTGGGGTAGGTTTAATGGGTTTGTTTATAATTTATATATACTATTTTTATATAACATTTTAGTTCTTTAAGCTTCTTTAACCATGGTGAAAAGTAACCGCGATTATTTGGGAATTTGCTTTCGACTCAAATTTTGCTCCGTGGGTCTCGTAACTGGTCAACATAACTAAATCCCTAATCTTAGACCCAGTAACATAATACTAAAAAAAAATTCCACGCCTTCTTCACATTGTTGTAAAAACAGTTAACTAACTATGATGACGAGCCAACAAAGCTAACAAATGTCATCCAATAGTATTTCATGATTTCAAACTTCACGGAGTCATTCTTTCAACGATTATAGGGTGCTCTACTTAGAGAACACTCAGTTTCTGGTTCATTTCTTTCGATTGATCTTCAATGTTTTTCTTGAAAGAACTCTCCTCAGTTCACACCGTTTGCTCGAGTGAAAACCAAAATCTAGTAAACATCATAATAAATAATTCTAAAAAGTTTTGAATGAAAGTACTTATATTTTACCTCGTTACACTTCAAAAATAATTAAGATATTATCGATACTATGGCCTCGGATTGGCCATTAGTAAGTCCTTTTTTTTGTTTCGTCGCCAAATCATTGTCGATAAAACCATGGGGGGAGGAGTAGAAACGACGGACGATTGATTTCATCTAGAGAGAGGGAGAGTATTAATATACACTATAATGACAATAGAAAAGTAAGAAAAAAAATGTGGCCAATAAATAATTGATGAGAGATAACCATGGTCATGAGGGGATGTCGCAGAACTAGCGGCGTGATTTGTTTTTGGGCGGAGAACTAATAACTGCGCGGTGGAGTTTGGGTGGGGGCAAGTTTAGTGGTTGTTGTTAATGATTTATATTTACTATTTAGTTTTAATACTTTAACCTTCTTTAATCGTGGTGAAAAGTAAATGCGGTTATTTGGGAGTCTACTTCTGACTCAAATTTTGCTTAGTGGGCTCGGTAACTGGCCAACATAACTAAATCCCTAATCTTAGACCCAGTAACACAATACCCAAAAAAAAATTCCACACCTTCTTTTCATTGTCGTAAAATAGTAGACTAACAATGATGACAAGCCAACAACACTAATAAATGTCACCCAAGAGTATTTCATGATTTCAAACTTCACGGAGTCATTCTTTCCAACGAGTACATGGTACTTTTCTTGAAGACCAATCAGTTTCTAGTTCATTTCTTTTAATTGATATTCAATGTTCTTCTTGAAAAAACTCTCCTCAGTCCACACCTTTTGCTAGAGTGAAAACAAAAATTTAGTAAATGTCATAATAAATTATTTTAACCAATTTTGAATGAAAGTACTTATCTTTTACCTCGTTACCCTTCAAAAATGATTCGGATATTATCGACATTATGGCCTTAGATTGGCCATCAGTGAAACATTATTTTTTTATTTTCATTGCAAATCGTTGTCGATAAAAAAATGGGAGGAGCAGAAACGACGGACTATTGACTTCATCTGGAGAGAGGGAGTGTATTAATATACACTATAATGACAATTGAAAAGTAATGTGGATAATAGATAATTGATGAGAGATTACCATGGTCATGAGGGGTTGAGGTGGAACTAGCAGCGTGGTGGTTTTTCTTTGGGAACTAATAATTGTGTGGTGGGGTTTGAGTGGGATAGGTTTAGTGGGTGTTGTTTATAATTTATATATACTATTTTTATATTACATTTTAGTCTTTAACCTTCTTTAACCGTGGTGAAAAGTAACCGCGGTCATTTGGGAGTGTTCTTTGGTCACAAATATTGATCTTTGGGCCCCGTAACTAGTCAACATAGCTAAACACCTAATCTTAGACCCAGTAACACAATACTCAAAAAAATTCCATGCTTTCTTCTCATTGTCGTAAAAAATAGTAGACTAATAATGATGACGAGCCAACAACGCTAACAAATGGCATCCAAGAGTATTTCATTATTTCAAACTTGACAGAGTCATTCTTTTCAATGAGTACAGGGTACTCTGCTTGGAGACCATTCAGTCTCTAGTTCATTTCCTTTAATTGATCTGTTCTTCTTGAAAGAGCTCTGCTCAGTCCACACATTTTGCTAGAGTGAAAATAAAGTCTCTCTCGATAATAGATGAAGAGCAGAAATGTCTCTGAGGATTGTTGACTTCATCTGGAGAGAGGGAGGGAGAGTGTTACTATTTTTGAGAAGCAAGAGTGTTAGAAAAGTAATGTGAAGCTTACCATGGTTGATGCGTGGCTGACGGTGGTGGAACTTTGAAGAGGGGAACAGGGTGGCTGCAAGTAGATGTGTGGCTGTGGGGTAGGTTTATTTGGGGGGTAGGTTTAGTGTGTGTGGGGGGGAAATAACGACCATTTTTGAGCTTTATTCTCGAGATGCAAAAGAAGCTGTCGCTTCGAAAATAAGACATAGACATACCAAGCTCAGTCAATTACTGACCTCTGTTTCGACCGCATTTCAAGTAGGTCCAATGCTGAAAATTGTTATCTGGACACCCATGTTCGAATTTGGTGAAATATTATATATTTTTTAATAAATATTTAATATTGATAATTTTAAAATATTTGAACTCAACAAATTCATTTGTTAGTTGATTTAATTAAATGTTAGTATGCGACAATTTTCCAATGGTAATCCATTTTCCAACATTAACAATTAAGCTAATTATTGTACAAGCATTCCTAATGCGAAGTTTCTCACTTAAAAAAAAATAGGGATCTACGTTTAGAATTCAAGATCGTCGAATTAATTAAGTTGATTTATTCAGTTGAAGTCGAATAAAACATTTGAATGTTAATAAATTTCTTTCAATAATTACTATATAATGTTAATTTTTTAAGGACACGTGATTCGTGAACACATGATATGGGGAACAAAGAAAATAGGAAAAATACCATTTAAGTCCTATAGTTTACATGAATTTTGCGATATGATCTTGAGGTTTAGAAACGATTTTTTTGGTAGTTTTGGTTTCACGTTTTTTGTTTTAGAGGCTCGGGAGCCTCCACGAACCAAAAATCAGCTTCGAACCTAAAAACGATGCCGTTTTAAAGGTGATGTGGCACATCACGTCAGACTTTTTTACCGGTTGGCAACGTGAGTTGACACGACTTAAATATATTTTTTAATCCCTTATCTTTTTATAAAATTTCAAATTCGCCCTTTCGTCTTCGTCGTCGTCTTCTTCCTCTTCTCCCTTCTCTCTCCTCTTCGTCAAACCTATCCTAAAATTGGAGAACGAATCTGTAATTTTTTTCAAATCTGGGCAGCTCCCATGAAATCTCCTATGAACAAGAAAACTGCCATTTTAATTGCCCTTAATTTAATCAAGAAACCCACATCTTCATCCCACAACAAGAAACCCAACATCTTCTTCCCCCAAAACCTCCAACCTCCACCCAAAACGACTCCGTCCGGTGGCTCCCCTCCTCTTCCCCCTTCCACAAATTCTTCCTCTTATCCTCCTTCAACCCCAGCACCCACTCCCCTTCCTTCCTCGCCTACACCCTCGACCCCTCCTCTCCATCCCCACCGCCTCGCGGACCCTGCCCTCCCCCGTCTCCTCTATAACCTCCGCCCCCTCCCTCTTAGCCGCCGGCACAGCTTCCGGGTCTGTTCACGTGTTCCCTCACTCGGTAGGCATTGAGATGGAGCCCGTGGTGAAAGTTGGGGCCACAGGGGTTGGGTCGGCGGGGTTGATTTGAGCGACAGGGTGGACCCCAACGTCGGAGCCTAGTACAGAGGAGTTCCCTGTTCCTGGACACGTTTGAAGACGACGGAGACCATCTGAGCGAGGAGCGGACGGTGGAGAGAAGGACGCAAAGGACGGCAAGATTCAGATCGAGGTCCAGCGAGATCCACCTTGTCGGCAGGGGACTTTAGGTTGAATAAGGAGGAGATGGTCAATTTTACTAAAAACCAAGAGGTTGGTCACGAAGAGAAGGGAGAAAAAGGATTTTGAGCCATTGGGGTTGGGTTTGGCGAGATGGGTGTTCTTGACAAAGATGACGTGGAGCGAGGAGTTTAAGTGATTGGATGTTGTTGGTGTTTAATTTTACCTGTTGTTACGAAGCGGTAATTTAAATTTAAAAAATTGGGATTTGAATCATTTGATCACCCTTGACCTTGAGTCACAATCGATATTGATGGGTTAGTTGAAGGATTAAGTACAATTTGAAGATGGAGAAGGAGAAGGGGGGAGAGAGGGGAAGAAGAAAGGGGGGATTTGAAAAATTATAAAAAGATAAGGGATTAAAAAAGATATTTAAGTCGTGCCAATTCACGTTGTCAACCGGTAAAAAAAGTCTAACGTGGCGTGCCACATCACTCTTAAAACGGTGTCGTTTTTAAGTTCGAAGCTGATTTTTGGCTCAGAGAGGCTCCCGAGCCTCTAATGCAAAAAACGTGAAACTACAATTACCAAAAAAGTCGTTTCTAAATTTCAGGATCATATCGCAAAATCCGTGTAAACCACAATACTCAAATGGTATTTTTTTCCTAATTTTTATACTACGATAATGCCAAGATTTAAAACCAAGATGATCTTAAATTGAATTTCGCCTTGTGCTACCTTGTGCCGTTGGACTACAGCTTCTCTGACTTCCTATGAAATTATAGTCCTGGCTAATAGCGTTCCGGGTTTTATGAGAAATGGCTTATTTTCTTCTGGGGTCTTGGCTTTTTCACATTTCCCAGAAGCAATAACTTGTTTTAGTCACCAATCAAAGCATGCTCGAGAATCCACAACACACATCTTGGAGTGGTTACTTGTCATGTGGGTTCTCTCTTAAGAGTAATCAAGACTGTCAGGCGGAAAATGCGGACAGAAAGGGAAACAATGTTCCATATCCTTACGTATATGATGCTCCTGCGAGGCTTCAAGCATTCATAAACAAACTGAGTATACCAGATCTACTGAATTTGCAGTAACAAAAATGAAGAATGACGGACAAGCCAGCGCCTTATTCCATGCGCGGATACCAAATATAAACAAGTCACGCATGCTCTTCTCATCCTCTGGCCATGTTGGTTGGTTGCTTGAGGAGAAAAGAAGAGTCCAAGAAGCAATTGCTTGGCAGGTCATGCGCAAGGAATCCATGCAAGATTATTCAATTAACACAGCAGGGACCATCGTGATTAGCACTGTTAGCGGAATGACAGGGATGGACCGGCGAAGGAGTAACGTGAGGAAACTGATGTAGGTAGAGTTTCTTGCTGGACAGTCGTAGATACCAGTTCACGGTGAACGGATGAAGGTACGGGTACATGCTGAATTTCGGTATAGCGGGGCAACTGGTTGTAGTTGGACGGAGGAGCATCAACAGCATATTTTCTGTACAATTGATCCAAACGATCATTTTCCATCCGTCGCAAGAGATCAGTATCAGGATGTTTACCGTCTCTCCTGTTATCAGCATAATAGGAACTAGCAGGGACCTCCTCTCTCCCAGGAGGTGGCAAGTATGTGTCCACTGATGAAGCACCATAGCGGTAAGCATGAAATGGATCCCGATCATGCATATATGACTCTGTTGTTGTAGTTAGCATATGTGCTCCTGTATCAGGCGCACCACGTAGAACATGAAGATCATTTATCAGAGCTTCTCGATGAGTCATGTACAAAGGATCAGCAACAACTTCTCTTCGGGCAGCCACAGAATCTCTATACTCTGCCTCTCTATATTCCGCATCTTGCTGTCTAAGAAGGGCATGCCGTTCCCGGTCTTTTATATATGGATCTGAAGCAGACTCTATATTCTGAGAGGCACTCAAAGATCTTCTCTCTCCCAGAAGACCGTAAGTTCGATACTCCCTCTCGCTCATGTATAAATTACGAGGCATTTCTTGTCTTTGTGGATCTCGATGCTCAGTATGTCGATCCATCTCACTAGAGAGCAAGGGATGACCCCTACCATCGATAGTAGAAATAGGCAAAGCTTCCCTTTCTAAGTGTCGTCCTGAATCTCTAACTCCCCTGTATCGTTCCCTATCCCAAACAGATCCAATTGCAGAAGGATGGACAGGTACTGCTTGCAGAGGCTGAGAAACAACTGGGCGGAATAGCTGACTAAGCTTCTGTACCTAACATGAGAAATTAAAAATGAAGAAAAACATATTAACGTCATGAAGAGATATAAAAAATGGAAGAAAAAGAAAAGGTTAAGAGAAGTAGCAGATGGAGCCAGCAAATCTCACTTGTCTAACGGTAAGTTCTGGACGGAACTTGTTCTTCTCAAAGTAATTGTCTTTTATAGCCTTCTTGAAGACACTCTCAGAGAGTGGAAAACAGTCTTTATAGATACTGAACCTGACCTGAATTTTTAAAGCATGCTGGCTCAAACAAGGAATATATACGAACTTTGATTAAAGAGAAGTGAAGATAGATACCTGAACTGGAAAACTGCCCCGAAAAGCCTTGGGTTCTAGCTTCAACCCACCAGAGGAAGATGCTTCATAGATCCCATACATAAGCCTGAGATCAAAATCATAGAGAAAAAGCTTAAGTCCATGCTTCACACTCAGCACAAGATCTTTCTTAGGCATTGACACGCCCATGACACGATAGTGGAAACAATCTGGTTTAGTCTTTGCATTGCACATGAAGATCAAACCACCAAGTTTTCCCTTTTCCCCCTCATCTTGTCGTCTCTTCTCCTTCCCGTATGACTTCTTTTTGTCAATCTGATTCTTTGAGGTCCCTTCAGACCTTTCACTTTTATTTTCATGTCTTCGCTTTTGATGCCTCTTTCTTGTACCATGAGTATCGTCGTTCGTCTGAATCTTTTTGCCTTCCTCAACGTGCCTCTCCTCTTTATGGTTCATTCCTGTGTTCTCTTCTGTAGGAGTCTCCTTGAGATCTACATGCTTTGTTTTGTTGCTCTCTTTGAACCAATGAGAAGGAGCCTTATTTCCCTTTCTGAATCCCCCGTTAGCATGGTTCTTTCCCGTGTTCTCTTCTCCAGGAGTCTCCTTGAGATCTACATGCTCTGTTTTGTTGCTCTCTTTGAACCAATGCAAAGGAGCCTTATTTCCCTTTCTGAATCCCCCGTTAGCTTGGTTCTTTCCCGTGTTCTCTTCTCCAGGAGTCTCCTTGAGATCTACATGCTCTGTTTTGTTGCTCTCTTTGAACCAATGCAAAGGAGCCTTATTTCCCTTTCTGAATCCCCCGTTAGCTTGGTTCTTTCCTGTTTTCTCTTCTGCAGGAGTCTTCTTGAGATCCACATGCTCTATTTTATTGCTCACTTTATTGTTACTTTGCAGAGGAGTCTTGTTTCCTTTCCTGAATCCCCCCTTAGATTGAGGTGCAGCTTTAGCATTTTTAGCCTCCAAAGACTTGTTTGCAGAAGATTTTTTAAAGGCCATAGACCTGGCCGTCAGTTTACCGGGAGCTCTTTTCTGAGATTGCTGCCCTTTATTTGATTTTCCAGCAGAATTCTCAGCTTCCTCGGCATAGGATGGGCCGCTAGGGTTCTCAGCTTCTCCACCATTTACAGGGTTGCTGGGATTCATAGTATCCTTGTTCTTCTCAGATGATGGTAGGTGAGTGGGAACATCTGCTGCATCATGAGATCCCACATTGTCACTTACTGGCTCCATAGTCACTTTCCTGAATCTCCCCTTAGATTGAGGTGTAGCTTTAGCATTTTTTGCCTCCAAAGACTTGTTTGCAGAAGATTTTTTAAAGGCCTTAGACCTGGCCCTCAATTTACCGGGAGCTTTTTTCTGAGATTGATGTCCCTTATTCGATTTTCCGGCATAATTCTCAGCTTCCTCAACATAGGATGGGCCGCTAGGGTTCTCAGCTTCCCCACTGTTTACAGGGTTGCTAGGATTCACAACATCCTTGTTCTTCTCAGATGATGGCAACTGAGATGGAACATCTGCTGCATCCTGAGATCCCACATTGCCACTTTCTGGCTCCATAGTCAACCCGAGAGCAATTAGTTTCTGAAAGCCAAGCCAGCCGTGTTGCTGCAGCAAAAAGGAAAAGACTTGGTTGATATCAATCACCGAGCGACACACGCCAAAGGAACCTATCTATATTTATCATCTCAGCGTGCTAAAGCAAGTCCCTCGACTGCTTAAATTAGTTCATAAGTTGCAATCCCAACATCTAACAAACATAAAGGTACCCGGGAAACGGTATCACACGAAATCCAGGATCAATTCTCACCACGAACTCTCAAATTCCCGAACAATCGCAATGCAAACCCTAGAAAACGCGAAAGACCTGAAACCCGCAGCAGCTTCAGGCACCAAAAAACACATAGCAACAAGCATAAATTATATAACCAAAGAACAGAACCTCCGAAAAGGCAAAAACAAACCCAATAAAAATTGGGACCATCAAACATCACAAGCACAAACCAGACCGCAGAAAAAACGTTTAGAACGATATAATTCCTCGCAACAAGACCCAATGAACCCTAATTGAATTGGGGGCAGATCTTTTTTCCAGATCCCCCGCTATGAAATCTAATTGGAATTGGGTCAACTCTTTTTTCCCGACAATTATTGTTTATTTTTAATGTTATTTCTTTAATTACAAGAGGATGAGCATGAGCATGAGCATGTGCGTACCTTGGGAGTTGGCCGCGAAGGGGAGTCGGAGACAAGAGAGGGTAGACGGAAGTGGGGATTATAATAAACGATGCGTTTTGCTGGTGTTGCTATATGCCGGGACGTGTTGAACTATTTTGTGGAAGTTTTTAGGGGGAATTATGCTCATTCTCCTGGTTTTTGGTATATTTCGTGCTCGTCCTTTGTATTACGGTAATCGATTAAAAACTTCAACCACCACTCCGTGTTAATCCGTCGACACCGTCGGGAGTCCATCCCGTGGGACTTCAAGGGCTCGTCAGCCTCCATGCAGCTCTCCGTCGCGATCGGCGCCAACCACATCTACGTCGCCATCGCGACCGCCGTCACCTACAAGTTCGACACAAGGGTTCGATTCGATTGGAGCCACCACCGGTGTCAACTACCTGTGTTCGTCGATCTCGACACTTGATTTTTGTCTGAATTTTTTATTTTGATTTTGATTTTTGTTCGCCGGAGAAGATGACCGGAGGTTTAAGTTGACCGGACCAAAGGTAAAATGGTCATTTCAGTAATAAAATAATAATATCTTGACCGCTGACGTTAGCGAGGAGCCTGAGAGTATAATTTTACCAATCCAAGGGTTTTTTTAATCAATTTCTGAAATACACGTGGCAAGCACAGAATATACCAAATGGCATAGAATGACAGGTTACAATAGAATGACATGACCGGTTATTTATTAAATGGCATACCCGATTATGTTAAATGACATGCCCTATTACGACCAAATGGCATGTCCGGTTACGTCAAATGGCATGCCCAGTTACGACAAATGACATGCCTAGTTACGACCAAATGGCATGCCCGATTATGAATAAATGGCATTCCCGGTTACTATAATAAATAAGTTAATACTTATAATAAAAAATAAAAAATTAGTTAAATAATATATCAGTTTGATTTATTACAGTATAATATACGAACAAAGAAAAAATTTAAAAACCGCGGTCCGACCGGCAGTCCGACCAATCGGACCGCTACTTGGGATTAAATCCGGGTCGATTTTTACATAAAACCCAGAATGTGGTTCGACCGGCCAAAATCAGGTCGGACCGCCCGGTCAGGTACTTCCGGGTGAACCGGTTCGCCCGGATTAGAAAAGTTTGTGTTTATTTTTTTATTTTATCAGATTTAATTTAGAAACAAAACCTCAACTTCTATTCTCGGAGTGTATATATCACTTTTGAATCACAATAAACTTATATTTTTAACAATTCTCGATAATATGTCAACTAAGTTAAACGAATTGAACTAATATGTCGAACAAGAAAACTTGTTTAATTCATGTTTGAAGACTTTATTTGGATAAATTGTATAACAAAGTTGCTAAATATGTGAAATTAATTGGTATTTTATCTTTTTTTACTCTAAATTAAATTTATCAAACTTTATTTAATAATATTAATATATAATATAAGTTCCGGTCGGACCGGCGGTCCAACCGGTCAGACCGGTCAAACCGGAAAATTTGAGATTCCCGGATCACCTTCCGAGTCGGTTTTAAAAATATTGAAAAAAAGTTCAACCACAAGCGCCACCCCCAGCCCACCAAAAATCGCTACACGTGCACGTGGTCTCCTCCCCGATTGTCCAATCCAGGCCCTATATATACATGCTAAAACTATTTTTATATTAAAATCATAAAAAATTAGAATACGATATAAAATCTCGATATTTAATATTTTTAAATTATATTTTTATGGTGTTAAGACGGCGATAAAGAAATTTATTTGAAGATAATTCATCTGATGTAAAAATTATCAAACAAGCAAAACAAATACAAATTAAGCAAAACAAATATAAATTACTATCTTAAAATATTTTAAAAAATTAGTAAAACATGTAAAATATATGTATTTATTAAAAAATATCAATTTATAAGAAAGTTAAGATCTAGATTTAACATTAAATTTTATGAAAAAATATTAGTTATCGTATAGAGGAGTATATAAATTTAGACACCGATACCGACTTTATATCAAAATTTTACATCAGTCTAGAGAGGTTATCAATTTTGTCACGCCCCGAAAATTAGGATGATGTGGTAAACATCGCGAGGTAATTTACCCCACTACACTTAATTTGAAAGAAAAATATTTTAAATACTTAAGAGACAATAAGTAATTAGATGATTAAACTTCACAAATCTAAATAAAATCTCTTTATACAATAGAAATAATATTCAAATATATAAACTTTCTCAAATCTCATGTAATATGCCATGACGATTCTCGCTGCCAGACTAAAGCCATCATTATATCAAATCACCAGTTTGGATTCAACCCTAGAAGACGCTTCCACGACTACATTGCTCTCGCTTCGGAGGGAGTAAATTGTCTGGGAAAACGTCTGTCCACCAGAAACATGTCCGTCAAAGTGGATATAAGGAAAGCCTTTGACACCTTGCGTTGGGACTTTTTGTTTGCGTTGCTAACCAGCTAAAGTTTTTTCGCCAAGTTCACCAGAATAATTCGTGAAATGCTGGAGTCTGCCAGATTTCCATTTTGATCAACGGGTCCTCGGAAGGTTACTTTCATTGCTCTCGGGGGCAACGTCAAGGGACCCTTTATCCCTGTTACTCTTTTGTGCCGCATAGGACATGGTGTACAAATGGCCTGTGAACCTTCTCTGATTTGTGGAAAGAAGTTCACCTGGTCCGATGACACCACGGAGATGGGTTCTTTCCAGGTCTCTTTGCAAAGATGTTGCGGAGGGGCTGGGTCTTTGCTCTCTAACCACGATGAATGAAGCATTTCTTTCTCGACTCTCTCGGGATATCCTCCAATACCCTATAGATTCAGGTTGGTGCCAACTCCTCTACCAGATTTAGGATGGACAACTAGCTTTGTTATCGCAGATTGACTTTCTATCCCAGATCACTAGATGCATATACTCCAATACCCTGTCTATGATTACCTCTGCAACGACAACTAGAAAATTTACAATGACTTCCCTGATAGGCATCCATCAATCGTGGCAGACATTCTGGCCTACAAGATTGGCCCGATTGACAGTGACTCCACTGTCTGGTCTTACTCCTCAGATGACACGGTGTCCTCTAAAGAGGTTTACCACCACATATAAATATCCTTTCCCCCGGTCCGCTGGGGTCGTTGGATATATGCCCACTTCATCCCTCCACGATGCTCTGTCACCATTTGGCGAGCCATCCATGACCATCTTTTCACACTAGATCGCCTAAGCATAAGGGGATTCATTGGCCCATCTTGCTATGTCCTTTGCCACTGGATGAGAAATCCCAGGGCCATGTCTTGGCCATATTCCTTTTTTCCCATGATGTGTGGGACGGTGTTCTCAGATTTTTACCTGAGTGTGCTGAACTTTGTGAATTTCTCAGAGCTTTGTATGGCCATTTGGCGGCTCAAGGCTAGACCTCGGTCTCTGGCTCTCCAAGAGGTGGCTTTTTCATCGACACTTGGGCTTTATGGACCGAGAGGAATCATCGAATCTTTGAAAATTCCAAACGACCGCTCCCTTGATTGTTGCCCTCATTCGTGCACTGGTTGGAAATGCTGGAACCCTAAATATTGAGCATAGGTACAACTCACAGGAGGACGTCCTCACTATAACAAGGCCCTCACTATAACACCGTCTGAGTACGCTTGGGGTTCCAGGTTGGCTTTACAAGGCCCTCACTATAACAGAAGTCAAATGGCATCGGCAGCCTCCGAGGTGGATTAAATGCAATACAGATGGAAGTATGCATGGTGCACCGAGTCTCTCATCTATCGCTGGCATTTTCCACAATTCACGCAGATTTGTACTAGGTTGTTTCATCTCCCAGCTTGGTATCGACTTTGCTTTTGAAGCTGAAATTGACGTTGCTATGCAGGCAGTGGAAATTGCCCACGACAGAGGTTGGTAAAACTTTGGCTAGAGACAACTTTTTCATATGTTCTCAATTTATTTCAAGATTATTCCAGCTCTATCTTATGGAAACTGCGTAATCGCTGGATGCTCGTGATAAAGGCTTTAGAGTCCATGGACTTCAGAGTTTCCCACATTTTTTGGGAGGGCAACATGACAGCTGATGCACTTTCCAAGATACACACTGACAACTGGTAGACTTCGGCTTCTGAATTTTTGTTACGTTTTGTGGGATGGGATATATTCTCCCTCCCATTTTTTAGTTTCACGTAGTGATCACACTGCACGCTATTTTTTCCTACTGTTAGCGGCAAATTTTTTTATAGAGGATGCGGCTACGTATACACATTTGTATATGGGTTTATAGGTGTGTGCGTCTCTCCATGACTATCCAGGATGTGGGTAGCAAGGGTCAGGGCTAGAATTTCTGTGAGTCTCTCTTGACTATCTGCCAATGAGCTAAGATTAGGTGTTAGGTTGTCCGTTGTCTACCCGACCTGTGAGTGAACATGTGGATGTATGAGTTTTTTTTTTTTAGGTGTTCTTAACTATTTTTTCTCATTTCTTTTCTTTTTTCATGAAATAATAATACAAGGTACGAGCCGTTTATTAAAAAAAAAAAGCCATGACATGTTATATTCACAACTCATCCTGTCGATAATGTGAAATCAACATATTTTGATGAATTATTCAACTTAGTAAGTTATCTAATTCCTCCCTACCTTTACATCCATATTAAATATTAATCTTTTATTTAGAGGTAATCTTTTATTTAGAGATAAATATTAATCTTTTTACATTCAGCGTACTTGTAAAAATAACGTGTTAAGTGGTCAAAATACCTGAAGGATTATCTACCCATGATTATCCAATTAAATTAAATAAAAGATATGTGATATTTTTTTTTAATTTAAATTTGAAAGAGATTTGGAGAAAGAGTTTGTTATGGGATACAACTCCTTTATCCTTATTAAATACGTAATAAGGATTTATAGGGAAGAAGACTTACGGATACACAGACACACAGAAAAGAAACATAGTTTCGTCTCCAGTAGGCTTGTGATATCCCATAAATGATATGTACTGTCTGAAATGCTTAAGTGATTTGATTTGACTATCCATATCAACAAGGTGCATATTCTTTTCTGGCACACATTCTGAGAGAACTCCAAGGTTAAACGCATTTGGCCGGGAGTAGGATCAAGATGGGTGACCTCCTGGAAAGTTTCTGGGATGCGTGTGAGTGAGGACAAAATACGTTAGAAAAGACTCGTGTTGGTTTGTGGATATAGTCGGTCGGATCAAAGGGCGTTACATTATGGTATCAGAGCAAAAACGCTTCTGGGAATGTTTTGCGTTTTGTCTGGCGTGACGAGGACGTCGCACATTTAAGGAGGGATGAATGTGATACCCTGCAAATGATATGCACTGCCTGAAATGCTTAAGTGATTTGATTTGACTATCCATATCAACAGGTGTACCTTCTTTTCTGGCACACCTCCTAAGAGAACTCCAAGGTTAAACGCGTTTGGCCGGGAGTAGGATCAGGATGGGTGACCTCCTAGAAGTTTTTGGGATGCATGTGAGTGAGGACAAAACACGCTGAAAAAGACCCGTGTTGGTTTGTGGAGACAGTTGGTCGGATCACAGAGCGTTACAAGGCTCTTAGGCATTTAGGCGGTGAAACTCAAACCCTGCTTCTTCAGTAGGCTCTTGTAGGTGAGCGAGGACGACCAGTGACAAGCCTCCTTTGATCGTGTGGCATACCTCTCGAACAACGGACTGCGCCACAAGAGGAAAATCTTTCAATATGAATTTTTCTTTAATGATTAGTTCATTGATAATTCAGGTTTTACATTAATTGTGTATATGCAAGAAACTTTTATTGGTAGCAAAGCCATAACAAGGTTTGTTCTCGTTGTAAAACATTTTTTGAAAAAGAAATCAAATGAGTTTATTTTTTGTTCAAAATCGGATTTTGTGTTCATGAGAACCCTACTGCCGTCCTTAAATGAATAATAGGAAATAGTGTAGGAACTGAACTAAACATGCCAAACCTATGCATGATTACACATTTCTGTATCTATGTGAACACGCGAGGAATGTTTGGTATCGATTTGAAATTGTTATTCACAACACGAATAAAGGACTTCATCCTTATGTGAAACGCGTATAAATCAGTGGGATTAAATTGAATTTATTCTCCTAAAATCCCGACATCGTGATGCTATCATCCAAGTGGTCGCTATATGCTCTTGGGTTTAGCTAAGTACCCGCGAATGAGGAGTCCATTTAATTAAGGAGGCCTTTCAAAATCATTTAAGGAAGCCCGTACAGATTTATTCTCCTTGAAACAAATTTAGACGAGGCCCGACTTTAAAGAAAAACTTAACAGACCACCAAAACGCTTATTTTTGGCTCTAACCAAAAAATTCTCGGTCCAGTTCGTAAAATTTTAACAGACCCAATTTTACCCGAAACATAGCCCATTTTCGGATTTTTTCCCCAAAAAATCAACGAGGGTTTCAGTTAGGGGTGTGCAAACGGTATTCAGTATTCGAGATTTTTGATATTTTTTCGGTATTCAGGATTTCGGGATCGGTATTTTGGTATTCGGGATTTAATTCGGTATAGAGTTTTGAGAAATTTCAGTGAAATTTGGTATTCGGTATAATTTCGGTATATACCGAAATAATACCAAAATACCGATAAATACCAAAGTACTAAACTAAAATTTTACCTATTATATAAACTACTTTCCCATTCATCCTAAAACCACTTTCGTGGCTCTCGTCTCTCTCCTCTTAATCTCTCTCTTCTCTTAATCTCTCTCCAAAAAAGACTCCAGAGATTTGGATCTCTCACATCGACCACCACCACCACTCGAGGTGACCGCCACCACCGACGTGGATGCCCCCACCACCCAACGCCGCCACTACCACCGACGTGGACGCCCCCACCTCTCTCCAAAGTCTCAGTATCTATTCTAAATAAATTAGGGTTTCCAATTTGGGGGTTTTTCAAATTAGAGTTTGTTAAATCTAAAATCTTTTGGGTTGTTATCTCTTACTACTAATTTGGCTTTAGTGTCCTAGTTTCTTCCTATGATTCAGTTTGGTAGTGTGTTCATCAACTGTAATTTGGCTTTCGTGTTGCTCTCGATTCAATTTTTTATGTGAAATTCGATATTTTCGGTATTTTTGGTATAATACCAAAATTTTAATTCGGTATTTGGTATATACCGAAATTATTTTGGTTCGGGATCGGTATCGAGTTTTTTTGTTATTCGGTATTCGGTATTTTTCGGTATTCGGGATCGGTATATACCGGATGCTCACCCCTAGTTTCAGTCCAAAAGAATTTCCCAAACTCTCCTCCTCCAGAAGCGCGCCGCCAGGTAGGATTTCGGCAACGTAGTCGCCGGCGCCGGGTAGGATCATCTGCCATCCAATAGCCGCCTCTGAACTTCCATCTGTGACAAACATCGATCGATCTTCATGACCTCGTATCGACTACAACAACTATTATCAATCTGGAGTCGACATCTCTCTGGCGGTCGAGAATGTGAACGTCATCTGTCCATTATGGGTTCCCCGGTCGACATCACCTTGTCTTCGGTCTTGGCCAGCAGCGTGGTTGGAATTTGCAAATTGGCAGAAATCAGATAGAGTCGAGTCGACTCTTCTGTCCATCACAGTCGCGACGAATGACTCTCGTCTCCGTTTTGAGGACCATCAGGTGCAGACGACTATCTCAGGTCATCAACAATTGTTTTTATAACTGACCCGGAAAGTGATCCGGAATTTTCAAAATTTTTGGTTCATCCGGTCCGACTGGTCTGACTGCCGGTCTGACCAGAATTTTTATTTTATATTATTGTTATTAAATAAAGGTTTGATAAATTTAATGTAGCCTAAAACAGATAAAATATCAAATAATTTTACATATTTAGCAACTTTGTTATATAATTTATCCAATCAAAGTCTTCAAACATGAATTAAACAAGTCTAGAAGTATAAGAATATGATTATACAAGTTTTTTTGTTCGACATATTAGTCCAATTTATGTAATTTAGTTAACATATTATCGAGAATTGTTAAAAATATAAGTTTGTTGTGATTCAAAAGTGATATATACGCTCCGAGCGTGGAAGTTGAGGTGTTGTTTCTAAATTAAATCCGATAAAATGGAAAAAATCAACACAAAATTTTCTGATCCGGGCGAACCGGTTCACCCAGAAGTACCTGACTGGGTAGTCCGACTGGATTTTGACCAGTCGAACCACTTTCTAGGTTTTGGCAAAAATCGACCCGGATTTGATCCCATGTAGTAGTCAGACCGGTCAGACCATCGATCGGACCATAATTTTTAAAACATTGGTCGTCGGTGACCGTGAAGTCGAGGACCGTCGCCGGTGGATGTCGGAATTTGATTATCGTCGATTGTGGCTCGCTATCGAGGATAGCATAGTAGAATTTGGGGAAGAACTCCTAATTGAAAAATTAGGGTTCATCCCGATTGGGGATTTTAGGAGAATAAATTCAATTTAATCCCACTGATTTATACTCGTTTCACATAAGGACGAAGTCCTTTGTTCGCGTTGTGAATCACAATTTCAAATCGATACCAAACATTCCTCGCGTGTTCACATCTATACAGAAACATGTAATCATGTATAGGTTCGGCAAGTTCAGTTCAGTTCCTACACTATTTTCTTTTATTCATTCAAGGACGGCAATAGGGTTCTCATGAACAAAAAATCTGATTTTGAACAGAAAATAAACTCATTCGATTTTCTTTTACAAAAAATATTTTACAAAAAAAAAAACTTGTTATGGCTCTGATACCAATGAAGGTTTCTAGCATATACACAATTAATGCGAAACCTTAATTATCAATGAACTAATCATTAAAGAAAAAGTCATAGAAAGATTTACCTCTTATAGCACAGTCCGTTGTTCGAGAGGTATGCCACATGATCGAAAGGGGCTTGTCACTGGTCGTCCTCGCTCACATACACGAAGCGGGGTTTGAGTTTTACCGCCTAAATGCCTGAGAGCCTACCGGAGAAGAAACTACTTTTCTTTTATGTGTGTCTATGTATCCGCAGGTCTTCTTCCTTGTAAACCCTTATTACGTATTTAATAAAGATACAGAGAAGAGAGAGGAGTTGTATCCCATAACAAACTCTCCTCCCAAATTTCTTTCAAATTTAAATTAAAACCAAAAGATATTCCATATCTTTTATTTAACTGAATTAAGATAATCATGGGTGGATAATCTTTCAATACCAAAACAATCCTTATTTATTTTTAATGTTTTAAAAAAACTTCATCCCATACCTCTCTCTCATCCATCGTCTCCCTCCTCTCTATTGTTTAAGGACAACGAGAAAGGCAGTAAGTTCAGATTAAGGACATGTTATCTGCAATAGTAAATGGACTCGTAAGACATAGCAAGCTCAACCAGATGACAACAGGGTCCTTCTTGCTTCCCCGTGACTCAACAGGGCACTCCGTGTTACGCAAAACAGCTCTTAAATCAAGAAAAAAGAGAACCGGAACATCTCTTCCAATATACCAGAAGAATAAACAACGAAAGATACATCATCTTGTTAGAACACGGTAGTTTTCCGTCCAGCTAAAGGCAGGTTTCATCATCTCATGAAGTTAATTCCAGCAGCTTCGCACTCGATTGCAACCGCAATAGTGTAAAAAGAAGAAAACATATTGGTAAGAAGCAACCAGCGGCTTGACAAGCTACAATTCAAGTAACATTGTAAGATGTCATGTACATGCTCAGCTGTGTCAATATAAAAAGGCACTGGTAAAGGAAAAGCAACTAGAGTCTCCTCGGATGACCTTCATTTCGGTTACCTCATTCGTCTGCAAAACCAACCAGCTCCGTACTCTAGTTGTAACAAATCCCGAAGAAAGTTGCTTCAATCATCCTCAAAAGGGATATGCTTCTCTTGTCAAGGCAAGCAGTAGTCACACATGCCTGTTTCAGCTGCTACAAACCTTCAATCTAGATAAACTTTAACGTCAATCCCGCTATCAATGAGAGATTGGACCACGGCTCTGATCTTTCCTTCAAACTTGTCTCTTTCCCTTGGAGTGTAGGAAGCTGTATACACATCGGCTTCTCTTGCCCTGTCCGCCAAAATCTGGCCGATGGCAATGCAAGCAGGAATATCCGAGCGGGACCTGAGAACGGCTTTTATATCCTTGGAGTTGGTACCTGCAACTGCTACTTGCTTGGACGTCACCCTGTGGGTGAGCGATGCTGAAACAAAACGCTTCGAGATGAAAACATCCAGCGTGAACGGCTCCATATACGCTACAGTCCGTTGCTTGAACGAGGTATGCTTCTGTGGATTCTTCGACTTCTTCTCCTTCTGATAAGTATAAGGCCTGCTGTTGTCATCGTCCAGGAAATCTTCAACTCCGAAAAAGCTTCTAGGAGCACAATCTACCTGCAGAAGAACCAACTGGTCTCACTTTCCCGCGCCATTCCGCAAATCACAATAAGAAGCAACTGTTCACGGGTCGGCGTTTCGACAACCAATCCACGAATGAAGAAGAAACTACGTCATTGAGAGCCAAACAAACCACCTAAACATCGATGAAATCCTAAAACTTTTCGACTAGGGTTCAACTATCTGTACACTAAACAGCATCACTCCTCTATACGTTGAAGTAGAAGCAAAACAAACAAGAAAAAGCACAAAACTTTGAATTGAATACTTCAAATAACACCCTTTTAACGGGGAAGAACCTGTCCCGCGTGGAACCCTTTAACGGGGAGAAGCGGGAGAGGCCAAGGGTCGAGGCTTTTGGGGGTTAAAGTCGAGGTCTTTACAAGGAGACGCCTTAACATTGTGGGATGGAGACAGGTTTCTAGGTAGGGCAGGGATGTTTGGAATTGAGAAAGGGAAGAAGGGTGTCTCACAGAGATGGAGATTATTAGGGAAGCTGGATTTTGGAATTGGAGGGACAAATGCGTCCATTAATTTATTAATGGAACTAAAAAATAATTTAATTTATTTAACTTTAATGGACACAGTTCAACCATCAAGTGGGCATTTGGTCTAGTGGTATGATTCTCGCTTAGGGTGCGAGAGGTCCCGAGTTCAATTCTCGGAATGCCCCCCCCAAGTTCTAACTTTTGGAACTTTGCCGACTCTCATATCCATTTTCCAACCTTTTTTCGTTTCACCTTGCAAAATCCATGCTCACAAGTCAAAACTGTTCCAAAGAAAAATTCCTAATTCTAGTGACAGCTCAATCACATGTCAACAAACAAACGCAAGACATGAGTCAACCTACTAATCTATGCAGCTTTTCCTAATCAATCGAAAAGAATTAAACTACCGGTAACGATAACGGGTAAAATTCTTGACGCACAGAGTTCTTTTCCCAGAATGGAATCTTCGGAAATTTTTTTACCAGTCTGATATTGGCCAGAAAACAGGTCAAAGCTCCGAATTGGTAAAAGGATCCCGTTTCGGAAAAAGAATTCTACGCTACTTTGAACGAAGTGTAGGAAAAATGAATTCAGATCATGTTATTATTGTCTGATAATGGTACGTACATGTATTTATACATGATAAAATAGGAGAGAAGACTTAACGGCTGCCTCTATGGGAAAAGAGACTACAACAAACGGACAATTAATGATCATTGGTAACATGAAGGGGCTTCGGATGTATCACGAGTAGCAGATGCCAACCTGGACAGAGGAAGAAGCTTTACTTTAGTCAACATACTTCCCTGGTCAGAGGAGGATATAGTGAACTCAGAACTGGGTATATCCATGACAAACAACACCTCTTGATTTCAAGTTTGAGTCACCTTGACCTTAAACGACAGCACAGATTGTTTTTTACCAAGTTGTATCCGAACTCGAGATTTCTGTATAGAGTCATGTTTGCTTCTTTTATGGTTGTTCCATAACTTGTACAGACCCAACTGGGAAAATTATTTTATACTGATGATTGGATAGGATGATATTTAGATGCAGGTCCAAACCAACCACAACAAGGAACAATATATAGTGTTTCACCTACAAGGACTATGCTGCTACAAGGTACCAAAGGTGTTGCCTATGTGTTCCTTGCTAGTACTTCCCTCATCAATTGTTTTGGTGCTGCAACAGCAAATAACAAACGTGAGATATAAGGGGACCAACCATCATTTAGTTGCAAGTGCTTGAAGCAAAGCAAAT
Source organism: Hypericum androsaemum (assembly GCA_963995505.1). Taxonomy (NCBI): domain Eukaryota; kingdom Viridiplantae; phylum Streptophyta; class Magnoliopsida; order Malpighiales; family Hypericaceae; genus Hypericum; species Hypericum androsaemum. Next base: position 12,526,674 of record OZ023182.1, read on the forward strand.
AGGTTGGATTGCCTTTACCTGGCAAACCAGTGAATTTCTCAAATTGTACAAAGGCTTGGTTGATCAACATCTCCGTCCCGTAAACCGTCACAGCTCCAGATTCCTCAGCTTCTTGCAAGAGCCTGGTTAACTTCGGCGTGTAGACGGCATCAAACACCAGAGAGTAGTGTTTTAGAGCCTCCTGCATTTAAAGATAACGGTGGTTAGATGATATCCGTGGCCCTTTTCGTCAAGTTTAATGATGGATGCGGTGCGACCTTCGGTAAGGGGGTGTTACTTATTCCGGGTTCCATCCCAACAGATGTCGCATTTGCAAGGATCATTCCTTCTTCGGGATGGAAATCCTTTAGTTCAGCTAGAGGGATTGCTTGTCCCCCAACTTTACTCGCAAGCGCTCTTGCCTTTTCTGGAGGAAAATGAAGCAGTCAGGAAGCCAGTTGATACCAATGGTCACTCTGCATTGTATTACCATATGTTCGGCTCGCGACTACTACTCTTGCTCCTTTTTCGTATCCTCCGTAAGCAAGGGCCTTTCCAGCTCCACCCGCTCCCATGACAACAAACAGCTTCCCAGCCAATGGAGAAGCAGATGGAGACGCACCATTTGATGCTGCAACAGAAGTTTTAACAATTACACATGGGAACGGAAAGGAATGAAGTAATTATTTACCTACAAACCTCTTAGTGCCTCCTCAATAGCTGATATTGCTCCAATATAGTCGACATTGTAACCTACTAGCTTTCCGTCCGTCGGTCTCCTGATCATGCAACTAATTGCTCCTATTTCCTGCAAAGATTGAAAGTTAAGAGTTCAACTTGTAGGCCACCAGCGTAAACGAGGAACTTGTAGTTTGGATCGGATTGGTCTCCTTGTGAGTTGAAATAACTACCGTGGCTGCCGGATCAACTTCATCACAGCACTTAAGTCCGGCCTCCTTGTGAGGAATTGTATAACTGCAATGCCCAACAATCACATCATCACCACTAACAAAGGAGTCCAATCTGCAGATTTCGGGAAAAAGTGTTTACCTGTGCCCAACGAAGTCCGGGGATGAGTATATCGATATGTAATCTGCGACGCTGTCAACCAACAAAGGCAAATAGATCCCGTTGAAGTCGACAGACTTGAATGCGGCATTATAGAGGTGAGGACTTTTGCTGTGACGAACGGGGTTTCCGATCACGCCATGTACTTTAGTATCAGCTCCTATCTGTCTGAGATTATAGAGATTTAAAAGATCGTTGATCGTTGGTTGTCCAGGGGCAGATACAGCTCCTTCTTCGATCGATCCGAAGGTAAGAAATGCTCCGTACTTGGCAGCAAGTACCCTTGACAATAGACCTCTCTCACCCATAACCATCCCAATAATTGGGACCTGCAAATTACACAGGAAGTGTCATTTGCTAGCTAATGAAATATTGCAGCAGACAAGTGAGTTTACAAAATTTCAGGAAGTGCATTTCCAAGTAAAGAACAAAGACATCAATTGCATCAAACTTTCTCCCGACCATGTTCACCTTGGCAAACAATGTACGGGAAAGTGCACGGCATCTGGTAACTCCGAGTAACTTACCTGTGAATGCACGAGTACTTGAAACATCCGCGCGTTGTCTGTAACGTCTGTAGCAGTGGTTGCAATCTTCACAATGTCAGCTCCTGTAGCCAAAATCCTGGCCGCAAGGTTTGCAATATCCTCAGTGGAAGGAGTGCATTCGTAATTGTGAGACGAAACAATTATCTTGACATTATCATATTTCTTCCCTTGAATTGAACTGAAGAAGTCATCAGCTACCTTTAAGAGTTGAAACCAAGATTGTTGCTATATAAGCCAAAAAAACAAGCTGCTTATTGTGGAACAACCAATGTGCAGAGTAAATAACAACACAGGGAGCTCAACCTTCAGTTCGACATCGACAAAATCCGCTCCCAAATCCATGGCTAGACGCAGTGCCTTGTATCGCTTCCCTTCATCGCCTTCGTACTGCCCGCCTTCCCATTTCGGCCTAACGACAGAACACCGAACGAGAGTCATCAGTGTAAATGTGCTAAACCGTCTACCATTGCACAATAAGCACTCGGAACTTCCAATTTGACACATTTAGTTCAATCATGCTTCTGCCTCATCCTCACTTTGTTGTAGTTCCACAACAACGAAGAAATGTGGATTGAAATAGCAGGTCACTTAATGAGGTTCGAAAGTACCATAACCATGATAGCGGCCGCCAAACCGCTATTGCCACGACTCTCTATGGCGTGGCAATGATGGGTTGTTCCGCAACCCTATGCTGCTATAGCGCGCTATTGACAACATAGACTACAATAGTGACAAATCTCTTCCAGCTAAGTTAAATTCGAGAATACAGTTATTACCTGTAGGTGACAAGAGTAGGGAGGGGACTGTGCTTGATCAAGACGTGAAGGTCCTGCCTTGGACTGAAGCTCTTCAAGAAATCAACCCGGAGTTCAACAAGGTCAGCACCGAGGTCCCTGGCCTTGCTCATCTGATCCAGCATCCGGTCAACCGATTCCCCCATTACAGGGGCACATATCAACGTCGAATTCCTCCGAACTCCGCCGGAGATTTGGAGATCACCGGCAGCCAGCTGATGGGAACCCACCAACCAAACACACAAGTGAGCGAGCAATACCCAGAAGCCGAAACCAATGTATGTATAATAATAAGCACATGGAAACGTAAAAGACAAGAGAAGGGTTACCGAGCGAGTCATGTCGTGATCGTGGCGGCGTTTGAAGGGTTGCTGCCTGCTTCTTGTAAGAAGGGAAGCGTTAGGTGTTGCTATTGGTTTTAAAAAAGTTTATGGGACGGAGACTACCAAAAGAGACCAAAGGTAGGTAGCCTGGCTATGGGTTAGGTGTACTTTTGTTTTTTCTTTCTATAAGACACTTTGTTACTTACTTGCGGTCAACGATTAAGAGCGCTTTAGACATTCCGGATGAAGAACTGACATCTATTTAAGATTTACTCCGTCATTTAGAAATTAATTAATTGGTAAAGTTATCAAAGTTTTAGTAGTTTGGTTAGGCTAAACGGTAATTCAACATAGATTTATGGTCCGATAGGTCATACCATCGGTCGGACCGCCGTCTCAAAAATAATACTTTGAACCAAGTCAATTTTGAAGCAACCAACTAGCAAAAAGAAGTAACATAAAATTACTCGTCGACCTATAGGATTTGGCCAATTTTCTCTGACTTCTATTTCATACACTAATCAAAATCAATTTCCAAACTTAGGTATCATATAGATTAATTTTCATTAGATTAAAAAAAATCCAAACTCGTTGTCATTTACACTCATGTTAGATGAGTTGGGTAATATACCTAGGAAAACCTTGATGGGATGCCAGTGGTCCCAACCGATTAAATAAATCTTAAGATTTGGATATAGTTGAATAAAATCTAATGGACCTGTGGTTATCTTAGTCCTTACTTTCCCTCCTTGTTCATTAAGAACTATTGACAGGTGGTTTTGTGGATTTTTTAATAGGTCAAAATTTCAAGACCTAAAAATTTGGGTTAACTTTAAGTATTTGATATCACACTAGTTAAATTTGAATTTTGGTTCGACGAATTCTAATTCATAATTGATGCATAGTGTATTTCATAATTCACCATTAAGTTTTTTCCTCACCATTACCAAGTGACATCAGAATTGATGCATAGTGTATTCCAGTTGAGAACATTTATAATGGACTCTTTTATATATATATATATATATATATATATATATATATATATATATATATTTTGGTGTTTTGGAGGGGCAGAGCCCCTCTTATATTAATCACGGGGACTTATCCAAATAGGGGAAAATCTCCTGGACGGAATTGCGATCACTGGCCTCGGTAAAACCTTCTTGCAAGAAAACCTGGTGAAAAAAACTCACAAAAAAGAAAGAGCGCCTTGGGGGAACGAAACCCCCTTAACGTTACAATTGCTGATTGTTCATTCCCATCATTAGCTATTACAACACAAGGATCATCATGACCACAAATGACAACACTCCTAGGGAAATTCACATCGCCAATGTCGTCGAGCATAAGTTGCCTAACGGAAGAGGGCGGGGTATCAAAAACATGACAGCCAAAAGGTAGCAAAAAACCCAAGTTAGCCAAATGATCATCGCATCTGTTTGCTTCACGGTAAACATGGATCACCTTGACTTGCCACTCCCCTTCCAAATCTTTCCGAACAAGTGACGGGCCACACCAGGGAAATCTTGGCTCACTTCAGAAATCCCTCAACAATCTTCGAGTCAGTCTCAAAGATGACCCTCTGATAACCAAGTTGTCGAGCGCAGCGTAACCCATGCAAAGCTCCCCATAACTCAGCTTCCACACTCGAGCACTGGCCAATGTTACAACCAAAGCCCCCCCTTCCAATTGCCTGTATTGTCACGAAGCAAGCCGCAGCATGGTTCATGGAGGCCCACATTGTCCCATCAGAATTGATCTTGATCCAGTCCTTCGGGGGTCTCTCCAAGCCAATAAGTATTTTCTGTCTTGGCTTGGTGTTCATCCTATCCACTGCGCAGAAAGCTTCCTTGATATTTTTGCATCTGCCGTGGATAGTAAAACAATGGTTAGTAGGCCTCTTCTCACCTTTGCCCCATATGCAATGGTTGCGTCATTCCCATAGAGCATTAATAACTACCAAGAAGATGGACAACCAAGTGCCAGGGGTGGTGAGATTCAGTTGAACCCACGCTACAAGGTCAAGAGTAAAAAAAGTCAAAAATGTTAATCCATGAGTCCTTGAGTAGCTATATCCAACAGTGGCGTATTTTGTTGTAGTCCCTTAACGCGTGAAGGACTGTTTTCTCCGAATTTGAGAAGCAGGGACATTGGGCGTCTTGGGTCATGTGTCGATTCATTCGGATGGCATTGGTTAGAAGACGTCCATGCCCCACAAGCCAAGCCACTCGCTTGAGGCATTGCGGGCCTTTCCATTTCTAAAGGGCCTCTCATGCTTTCGAACAATTACTGCTCATGGGGGGTTTAGTAACTCGTACGCAGAGCGGGTACTGAATCTCTCATTCGATGTTCTTGCCTAGCAGATCCTATCGGGCCTAGGCTTTTGATTTGACACTGGCATACCTGCAAGATGTAAAAGGGTAGAGCTTGGTAAGTACTCTTTCAACAGGTTCTAGTTCCAGACACCATCACTATCGACAGCATCCAGGATAGTCATATCGAGGATGGAGTCCGGGACAGGAGAGGTGCTAGTATCACAGAGGTAGGGTTCCCTCCCCAGCCATGGATCAAGCCAGAAGTGGGTTAAATTTCCATTTCCCACGTTCCACTTGAACGAAGCTATTGCCTTCCAAAGTGGAGAGTGGGAGCTTTTGCTTGAAATAATAGGACTGCCACACTTTGCTTAACAGGCTTCCCCCATAACACCTGTGACCAAAGAGAAGTGTGATCCGTTAAAAGGTTCCAAGCAATTTTCATAGGCAATGCAATGTTTTGATCACACAAACTCTTAAACCCTAATCCTTCCACGGAACGAGGTTGACAAACTTTCTCCCAAGTAACGAGATGGGGATTTTGTTGAGTCTTCGTGTCTCCTAAGATGAAGCCACGCTGTATCTTTTCAATGTCCTCATACAGGCCCACTGGGAGTTTAGCTGTCTGCATAGCATAGAAAGGAAGAGCCACCATCACCGCCTGAGCAAGCATAGTCCTTCCCATGAATGACAGCGTATCGACACACCACCCTTGGAGGCGAGCTTGCACTTTCTCAAGAATGAAGCCATACATGCTCCTAGTCACTCAGTTGTGCAATAGAGGCATCCCCAAATACTTTCCTAGGTTGGACGTGAGAGAGATGCCTAAAGTCCTTGCCATATATTTTGCCAGCAATTTTGAGACATTCTTAGACACGTAGAGGAGTGTCTTAGTTTGACTCACTTGCTGGCCTGAGATCGCACAAAACTTATCCAGAACAACCATAAAAATATTAGCTTAATCTAAAGAGGCTTCCGAGAATAGGATAAGGTCATCCACAAAAAATAAATGAGAGAGCTTAGGTCCTTGGCGGAACAGCTAGATCGGTTTCCAAGTACTATTCTCAACATTCAATCTAATCCTATGCCCAAGCCTTTCTAAGCAAAGAACAAAGATGTAGGGAGAGAGTAGATCTCCCTATCGTATGCCCCACAAGGGAGAGAATATCTGGGTAGCCTTACCATTCCATATAACCTGCATATAACTAGAGCTAATACACTTAAACACCAATTCTATAACTAAATCTGGAATATTCAAGAAATGTAGTGTTTCCCTGATAAACATCCAGCTGATGTGGTCGTAAACCCTGGCTAGATCCACTTTAACTTTAATAAGTCCCTTTCCTATTTTCCTTATCTTCATCATATGGATAGCCTCTTGCATGATGATGATATTGTCCGTGATACATTGACTAGGGACAAATCTATTTTGATTTTGAGAGACCCATTGCGGCATGAGCATCTGAAATCAGTTAGCCAATAGCTTAGTAATGGTCTTGAGAGACACATTACATTGGCTAATCGGCCGAAAGTCTTGCGAAGTCTTTGAGAATCTATCTTGGGGATCATTACGATGGCGGTTTGGTTCGTAGGGGCAGGCGACCAATGTCCCTCAAAGACCTGCTGCCCAAACCTGACCAGAGATGCCTTCACAGTGGCCCAATTCTTCTGGTAAAAGAAGGCATGTAGGCCTTTGAGTCTGTGGGCTTTAAGAGGACCCATGAAGAAGACCGTTCTTCTAACTTCCTCCTTAGAGGGACTTGCTTGAAGTGACACTCTCTCCTCACCGGATAACTGGTAGAAAAATTTAGGGCAGTAGACATCCTGAACTGGCCCCAACTAGACAGTGAACAAATTAGCGACGTAGTCTATGAGCAACCTCTTAATACTCTTTGGTTCTGTCACCCACTCCCCGTTCGCAGATTTCAAGGCCTTAATACAGTTTTGTTTCCTTCGTACCAAGGTTGATGCATGGAAGAATTGGGTGTTCTGATCCCCTTGGAGGATGTAGTCTTTCCTAGCCTTCTGAATCAATATCATGTCTTCTTGTACAAGCATCTCTTCCAATTCCCGTTTAAGCTCCCCATCAAGTCTTCGAAGAAAAGGGTTCAGTTGGGTCTCTAAGGCTTTTTGGACACCACCAATGCATTTGGCATGCCTGGTCTTTTTGTGCATAATCATCCCAAAGAGATTCTTGTTTCAAGACTTGGCTTCCTCAGCAAAGCGGTTGCACGCCTCTGGGAGAGGGACGTGGGAATCCCAGGCACTGGAGATGAACTCGGGGAATCTAGGGTCGGCCTGCCACGCAGCTTGGAAACAAAAAGGTTCCTTCTGGGAGAGAACGACTGTTTAGATTCAAGTTGGATAAGTAACAGGCAATGATCCAACTTTCAGCAGGGAAGGTGCATCACACGGGCCTCCGAGAAATGGCATCGCCAGTCTATATTAGCCAGGCCACGATCCAGGCATTCATGAGTCTGCCCACGGACCCAAGTAAACTTGGTTCCGACAAAACCCATGTCAATAAGCCTGCAATCTTCGATCCAATTTCTCGTCAGATGGCAAGTATACGTTGAAGTCCCTGGTAAGCATCCAAGGGGCCATCATCGTACTGGAAATCTGCCATAACTCCGTCCAAAGACTCTCTCTACCTGGCTCCTTAGGTGTTATCCGTAGACAGTGGTGAAGAACCAGGGAGGGCTCTGCTGATGTCTGATAGCCATGTGGATGTACTGGTGTTCAATCCTCAGGATTGAGACTGGGGTGGACTGAGCTCGCCAGAAGACCCATATGCCGCCTGAGTGTCCATTCATCAGGGCCTGTACAACATTAGAAAATTTCAGTAACCGAGCTAACAAAGTGGCTCGTCTACCAGAAGTCCAAGTTTTAAGCAACACGAGAATATCTGCTTATGCTGACGAATAAGTTCTTTAATAGAGACTTTAAACTTAGAGCTAGCCGCTCCTTGGCAATTCCAGACCAGAAAATTCATAAAGGAAGTAGATGGAGGTCTAGTAACGAGTCTGTGAGGGGCCTAGCGAGTAAAGACATAACAAAGGTTTAGAAAGACTCTCTGATAGCCTCTTCCTCTACTTCAGTACAATGACAGCCAGGCATCGCCTCGTCGTCTGTCATCATTCCTTGGTCTCTGTTGTCAGCGCCTTCTTCCGGGGCAAAGGACCCTGATCCACCAGGGTTATCCATCAACATGAGGTCTGATGCCTTCTTCGTCAGTGACTTGGGCTCAAGGTGGAGGTAGGGCTCCGCACCCATATTGGTTTAAGGCTGGCATCCTCCAGTCTCGGATCCTCCGACATGGTTCGGCTTATGGTGGTGCTTGGTGAACCAACAACCTCCTTTTGCTTGAGGTACTTGTCTGAGCCTTTCGAAATGAGCCTTGACTCTGCCTTGATCAGAGGTTGATCGATCTGCCTTCGTGTCTAAAACATGGGCCCATGTGAAAGGCCTTTTTCTGTTGTTGTCATCTTCTGCTGTGGAGCAGAGGGATTGGGCAGGGCCTGCCTTCTGTCTCTAGTGGGCTGGGCTTTTTGGTGCTGGGAGTTGTTGTGCTCATTAGAGACTCCAGTAGTATTTCGGGCTCTCGAAGGAGGGTTCACTTGTTTAGGAAAAAGAGGTAAGGAAGTAGCCGTTGTGTTATCTGAGCATGTCATAGAGCCCAGGCCCGTAGTCTCAGCAGACGTCTAGGCAGCGGCTTGGTCCTCTGTGGGAAGATCCTGCAATACTCCAAATCCATTATTACTTTTTGATGAAAGCCCAGAATCCTCTTTTGTCTTCCCATTAGAAGGGCTCCCCATTTCAGAAATATTTTCTGAAACAGCAAAGGTTGTACCAGACACTCTCTGAGGCCGAGACATTTTTTGAAAAACCATCCAGTCCCCGAACCGCGATTCCAGCTCTGATCTACAAGAGACTGTGATCGCAGTCGGCACCTCTCGGGCCTCCATCCTCTCTCCCTCTGTAGGGTTTTCCGGGTCAAAATTCTTCCGTTTTCGGCAGTCCGTAGCCAAGTGTCCATAGTGGCCACAGTTGAAACATATTAGGTGCAACCCTTCATACTGGAGGCGAAGAACACGACGACCGAATCTAAACGTGACCAGAAGGGGTCTGGTCAAGTCGATCTCGACACAAATATGTGCGAACTTCCCCCATTGGTATGATTATGTCATTGTATCAACTCGAATAGGCCTTCCCATGCGTGCCGCAAGCCTCCGGAGAAACTCAAGAGTGGTACAAGCCCATAGAGAGCACAGAAACCCGGACCTTGGCAATAATCTTTGATGTGTCCGTAATCGAAGGGTCAAAATTCGGGCGCCAGCGCTGGATAGCGACATAGTGGTCTGCCACCATCCATGGACCATCCAACAGAATGTGACGGCATTCTTCATCCGACGCCGGTTTGACCAAATAGTAGTCGTGCCCAATATCCACCATATGGAAATCCAGAGGAAGACCCCACAGCTGGGCCAACTTCCTTTTCAGATACGGGTAGGCGACTCTGTGCCCAAGGATTTTGATTATGGGAGTCTTCCACCAGGGTCGTCTTACCTTGATCTTCTCCTCCTTGGACAACCAGATCGTAGGGCAGTACGGGTCATCATCCTCCGAGTCCCTGGACGGGCTCTCATCAGGTTTGAACTGAAAATCATGTCCATCGGTTCGTCCTCCATGTGCCCCATGGTCGCCTCTCTGAAAGAGAGCTGAGCTTCCTCGGGCGTATGTCCTCTTGGGTCCCTTGTGGGGTCATTGCAGCATTGAGGGAGGCAGTATTCAACTTTTCATGGGACTCCAAATGGAGCTCCCATTTTATAAGGATAATAAATAAATACACAAAAATACATGGTGTTGTCTTGCGCCATCAAAATAATGGAATAGCCTGTTTGGATAATTTGCCAACCAATCTGAATCACTTTATTTTGGCTGTTTTATGAAATGAGATGTGATCTTTAACATTAAAACTTGGACATAACAATCTCCCGCATGAAATCTTCAGGTGCTGCAAAAGAATGGAAGCCAGTTTGGTGAGATTTTAGCATTACACTGTACAAATCCACTGTTAACGGAAAATGGTTAGCACGTCGAAAATAAACTTAGGACGAATCTGGAGCGGTTCGAGACTGGGAACCAAAGTGAGTGACAGTGGTTATTACCTTGCTTGCCAGTGAAGAGGTTGAACTGGCCAATGGCCTGTCTTATGAACATCTCAACTCCACTCACTATGATTGCACCAGCTGCTTCGGCCTCTTTTAACAATCTTGTTCTTCTGGGTATGTACACCGCGTCGAAAACCACTCGATACATTCCCAAGGTATCCTTAACAATTCAATGAGATGGCTCAAGAAGGGAAGAGATGCAAAGGATGGAAATGCGCGCTAGTTATGGAACAAAAGAGGTAGAGCCAACCTCTGGTACAGGAATCCTATCTGTATTCGGATGCATTCCCAATGGCGTTGCATTCGCAAGGATAGCACCATGCTCTGGCCGGAGATGGACGAGGTCGACGTATGGCCGAGCTTCTCCAGAGACAGCTTCTGCTAGAGACTTGGCCCTCTCTTTTGGTTCAAATGCAAGAAGAGGTTGGAAGAAAAGGCTGTTAGGTATTCTTGTCGTTTGCTGATTCACCTAAGCAAACTGTCTAGAGGGCAAGGAAGAGACCGAAGTAACTACCAAGATCAATGTCGAAAACTAAAACCTTTGCTCTTCTGATCATAGCACCGAATGCGAGTGCTCTTCCTGCTCCTCCAGCTCCAACGACGACAAACTGCTTGCCTGCTATGGGGGAATCAGGATAGGTTCTGCCATTCGTAGTTCCTTGGTCTGCATAAACATTCCCACTTCCCGGAGCATTAGATGAGTTCGAAAGCCACTAGGATCAGCAGCTGCATACCTTTTATGGCATCTTCAATTGCAGTTATGGAAGCTTCACAGTCGGTGTTGTAACCAATCAGCTTCCCATCAGTAGGCCGCCTTATGATTGTATTGACTGCTCCAATTGACTGACCAAACATAAAAAAGCCATTTGACTCCCTATCAATCAGGGAAAAGGATTCCTGCTAATCTACATGAGGTGTTAGCACATGGTCATGGACAAGAATCTTAAGATTATCAAACTCCTGGAGGATTATGAACAGATTATAGAGAAACAGAAAGCTCCAACATGAAAGGACTTAGAATGGAAGATGAGAGAACCTTAGCAAGTGGATGGACTTCATCACAAAGCTCAGTAATTGCTTCCTTATACGGGAATCCGACACTGGGGAAAAGAGCAAGAAGTCATATTGAGATTGAACAAGGAACAAGTTTTTTCAAGGAAACATCTAATTTAACAATGCAGATCGTCTGCAGTGTCTGCATACCTATAACCAGCATAATCGGGGCTCGTGTAGACGCGAAAGAACTCTTTAAGATCATCGACAAACATTGGAACATAGACTCCATTAAACTTGATATGTCGAAAGGTTGAATTGTGCAGGATAGGACCTTTGCTGTGGCTTACTGGTTTCGATATGAGCCCGAAAACCTTAGTATCAGATTGGACGCGTTCAACTTTGTACACTTCTTTTATGCTGTCTAAAGTTGGCAGTCCAGGAAGTGAATCTCCCTCTAAGGATCCATAGACTAGATAACCTCCGTACTTGGCGCACAACAGCTGGCTAATGAAACCTCTTACCCCTTCCGAGTATGCAATCACCGGAACCTGCAGCCACAAGCCTTAAAGGTTGACTTACGTGTATCGACAACTACAGAGAGGTTGACAACAGTTAAGCCTCTTCTTAACATCTGTACCTGACTGTGAGAAAGCAAATAAAAGATCCTGTCCAATTCTGTGATATCATTTGCAGTAGAGACGAGCCGGATAACATCTGCTCCAGTAGCTCGCAATTCTGCAGCAAGTTTGCTGAGATTTTCTTTCGAGGAAGTAGAGTGACTGAAATAGGATACGATAACGTTGCCACCGCTAGAATGCTCCCCCTTCTTCAGATCCCCAACAAAATCAGCAGCCACCTGGATGATGATCATGCCAAAACTGATGAATCTTTAGATCATTACATTTCCGGCTAAGGAACTGAAAAAGTCCGAAGGGTATGCGCATCTGCATACTGCCCTGCCTAATAGATACGACGAATCTGATTCCCTCGAACAGATTACATAGAGAATGTGTACCAACTGCAGGATAATTCAATTATCTGATGCAGGTGGCTGCTTTTTCTGGTGAAACATACCTTGTATTCTATGTCAACGTAATCAGCTCCCAGTTGATAAGCAATGCGGAGGGACTCTAGCCTTTCTTGCTCCTCGCCTTCGTATTCGCCACCCTCGAATTTCGGCCTGCCAGAAAGACATTGCTCTTTAAAGTTGATCCAACAGTCAAATTGGAAAGTGTCCACCACCCTCCCATCCACATCAAGTACAGGATCGATCTGCAACCTTATACTACCTGGACTCTATTCTACACCAAGCAAGCTACACAACCATAAGTCAAACCAACTCGGGCTCGTTGAGTTGACCAAAATTCTTCCTCAGAATTGAGAGGACCAGGGTTCAATGACAGACTCCCATTCCCCTCTCCCTATCCAAAAAAAGTTAAATAAAACCCGCCAGCCAGTATCCAACTCAAAATCTTAAATCAATAACAAACCAGAGTCTAATTAATTACAAGAAAAGACATTAATCATCTATGATCTAGGTCACCACATGTCATTTTTCTTTTTGCAGCACATAAACATCAAGCCTTTTAGAAATGTAAAATGATTCGTCCGAAGAGCCACTCCTAAATAGTGCTCGACAGTGAATAATAGAACATACCGGTAAACGACAATAACTGGCAATGGCTTGTTGCTGAGAAGACTTGGAAGATGCTGTCGGGGGTGGAAATTCTTGAGACAGTCCAGCCTGAGCTCAACAACATCAGCACCTTGTGCCTTTGCGAGGTGCATGTCACTCACCATCTTCTCAACAGAATCCGCCATCGACGGAGCACAAACCAAGACTCTTCCACTCTCCATTTTGGCTACAGGAGCAAATTATTAATTACACTTGCCAAGTATAAATAAATAGTTTTTTTTTTGGTAGAAGTATAAATAAATAGTTGGAGGCTGATGGGTTCTGAGGTTATATATTATATAAATAAATAGTTGGAGGCTGATGGGTTCTGAGGTTATATATTATTTATCCGGTACTTCGAGTACAAAATTGCAATTGGTTACTTGGAAGGAACCACGTGTATCAGGTTGAGTGCAAGGCAGGAAGGTAGGATAAAATTGCAACTTGTTTACTGCGCAGTGTGCCCGCTGTAATCTCGAAAGAGAGGATAAAAAAAGTTTAGAGGCTCAATTGTGAGTTAGATATTTATTTAGGATGTATTTATTCTAATTTTTTTGTATTATATATATATATATATATATATATATATCCCCACCATTCTGAACTTACTTTTTTGCCACACTTGTGACAAATAGTATCCTTGAAGCGGTCATCCGTTGGCGGACGATCACGTCTATAGGACTTCTTTTTGTCGTTGTCTGGAAAACGTCTTGAAAAGCGTTTTTTAAGGTGAGAGTCCTTATTACGCTTGTCAGGTCGTTTGTAATAGGAAGATCTTCTATGATGAGAAGGCTTGGATGAGGAAGGGCAATTGCAATTCTTGGAATCAGGAACTCGAGAAATATCAAACTGTTGACAAAACGATCCAAGTTCTTGTTTCGTTTGCCTTAACTCACGCTTGATATTTTTCTGTAACTTTAAATCTTGACAGATTTGGAGTCCCTGTTGTTGTGTTATGCTGATGAGCTCACCATAGGTAAGTGCTGCATAGTTAATAGGGGTTCCATGGGAGGCTTTAAGAGTTCGTCTGACCTTTTCACCTAGCATGAACGGAAGACCATCAATGAGCTTTTCTTTCCAGAAAGGCTGATTTGAATCTTCGCGAAGCATTACCCTGGTGAGGAAGGTATTTTTATAATGCTGAAAATCACTCAACTAGTGACATTTCAAGTTGGAGAGAAGTTCGGCATTTTTATCTTTAAGGTGAGACGAATCACCGATGAAATGAAGTGATATGGCAAAGATAAGAGATGAAACCGCATCTTGGATCGGTTCATTGTTAGGTGAAAGAACTAACGAATGGTTCTCATCACGTTGAAGGCTTTCTAGGATTTCTTTTTGTTGAGTCTCAGTGAGGTAATAGTCCCACCAACCTTTCAGTTGGCCGGAGAATCCCGAAATGAGAATCTCAGCAATGGATTTGTCAGATATGGTCGTCTGGGTTTTGTAGGCGTTGGCGGCCATGGTCATTTGTTGGAGTAAACTGAGAATGTTATACTCTGTCATGGCATCAATGTTCCATTCGTAAATGGAATTAGCATTGAACTTAGCCTGGTTTAGGGTACTGGGCTTTTGTTCTATGGCAATGTCTGGACCCGGAACAGGGATGGACTGTGTTTTAGAATTGGATGGATGTATGACTTTAGCAATTTGGCGTTATAACACAGTCCATCAAGTAAGTTCATACCTTGGAGTTATAACTGTCAATCATCTCTTGTATACAAGTAGGCATTAAGAATTGTTCGAACCAGTCAAAAAATAAGATCTGGCAACGATATTCTGTAATCCACTCATAATAAGAGGTTTGAACTCCATCACGTTCAGGTTTTAAAAAGTTCCGAAAGAACCATTTGACCTTTCTTTGGTTATGAGGGGCGTTGAAATCAGATCGGAGAAAATCCTTATCGATCTCGAAGGGGGCTTCAAGAACGTTAAGTTCATTCCGATATTGTTGATTTTCTGTGATTTGGCTTGGGGTAGGGGAAGAGGGAGGAGACTCTTCTTCCACAGGGGCTTTATTTTGTGTATAAACAGGGTGTGGGATTTGGGATCTATAGTTGATATGGTGGAGTGTGGGGTTGGGTATATCTGATGTTGAGAACCTTGGTTTGTCAGGTAGGTGGATAACAGATGGGAGATGGTTGGGGGCTCTCATCGATGAAGATGTGCTTTCACAGCGAGAAAGGGAGGGGGTCCCTGTAAATCTCGAGCTCGTAGCACGATTGAACGATATTCCAACAGTACCACCAGAATAACGGTTGATACGTGAAACATCATTACTGGGTTGGGCTTCAGGCATTTGAGTCTCAGATTGGTCTAAACCTTCTAAGATCCATTCGTCAGGAAGGGTTACATCCTTCCATTGGATGGCTTTAGGTGTGACGGTGTTGGCGCGTGTGAAATCAGTTTGCAATAAAACGGTTTGGCCTTTGGTGGATTGAAAACGATGCTTTGTTGCAAACGCAGAAATCATGGCTTTATAATGGACTTTAAAACTTAAGGAAATATTCACGGTACCATGCATTAGGGCATAATTAAAAGTTTTCAATTGGAGAGTTAGAGCATGAAGAATGTTAGGATCTCGTAAGGATAAAGTGAGATTGGGATGGCAATCAAAAGATAAAGGGCCACCGGCGAGACTGGACTCGACGGAGCTCATAAGGGAGTCTTTAAAACGGAGATGTCTTGCATCTCGTAAGATAGCAAGGATAGATGCGTCAAGACCGGCAATAGTCAGGGGTATAATACCAACCTGGACTAGACCGATATGAATGAAATTAAAACCTTTTTTGCTATGATTTTGAAGAGAATCTTTTGACAATAGTTGAAAAGTTTCAATGGGTTTAGAAACCGACATGGAATGCTCTTCTTGTTTGATAACATAATCATGCTTTAAAAATGGGTTTTTTGAAACGTGATAAATATCATGCTTTGAAATCTTTGGAAGTTTCCAGTTATCAATGCATCCTTTAAAATCTTCAATAATCAGTTCGTTACTATTTATGCGGCTTTGTGTGTTACTGGATTCAGTCAATTCATTAGCTGATGAGGTGCATGATGCATTATTGCAAGAAAACGGGTCCATAGTTGACATTAGATGCAGATGCAAGTGATGAGAGAATTACCAGCACAAAACCAAAAGTCTAATTGCCACACTCCGGGACTTACTGCTTGCTACCATGCATGGTCTAACTACTCTCTCAAAATATGCAGATACAACCTTAGCCAGCCATGAAGGCGGTTCTACAATGGATGCACTATGCAGACAAAAGTGCTACAGTGAAAATGACTTTGCTACAGTAACTCACTATTCTTATAAATAGTAAATTGATTAATGGAGGCAAAAAAGATGCTCGGACCGGAGTTCTACCTTGATAGATACTTTTGTTTGCGAAGCACCAAGGAGTTCTAACCCTGGAGAGCCCAAATGGAGGCACTTCTCAAAAGTTCTACCGGAGGTATGTTCGGACGATATGAATAGTGAAATGGCTCTGATACCAAATATATATATATATATATATATATATATATATATCAGAACTTGTCCTTCTATTTCAAAAAAATGTATTCTGATATTTACTAGACTTATTAATTCATATAACTCGAGTAATATCTTAAATAATGGTAAAATATTAGTATATCGTATTTAATTCTCAAAAAATAGTATTTTATTCATATGCTTCAAGTTTGAGACCTATTATTAAAGTGGAAAAAATGTAATCAGTTAATAGAAATGTTTGCTAGTAAAACCGGCTTGAAAATGTATAATGCAGCCAAATCTCACCAACCAAATTATACATGTCAAGAAGTGTTCAATTTTCTTTTTGCTAGGTAGAAGTGTTCAATTTGAAAATGGAACAAAATTGCGTAGAAAATTAACGGATAAGGTTTGGTGGGAGAGCATTCAAGCAAAGATGCATAGACACGCCAAAAAAAAAAGTGATCAACCAGCATAATACCATTGTTTCGGATGAATGTAGAATATTTTTTCCTTAGCATTTCCCTTAGTCTTATCTTTTTTTTTAAAGAATTTTTTCTAAATCTTTGATTCTTAAAATCATATATTTTTTAATTCTAAAAAACATAATATTCAATGCAATTGGAGGACATTAGCCCACTTTTTCCGGAAATTGATTCGTTTGATATGCTTTTTGTATGCCACTTGAACTGACTGGCCCCTTGTTGGCATCAAAATTTATGTAATGTTCTTCACCAACATCAAGCCATTATTATAAGAGTAATTTATGAAAGAACCAGAAGGAGACGGATGCTAACTTTAAAAAGGAACTGTACATCACCACTAGTAAATATTTTGATTATCCGATAAATATCTGTTCTTGTTTAATCCAATATTTTGAGGATATTTTTTTCACCACTAAAAAATAGTATCAGTCACCAATCTTGATTAATAAGTTTAACGATATCCAAGATACAAACTAATCGACAAAAAAATCAAATGATCACGACGGAAGATCAATAAAGTGTAAATTATATGAAAAACTTGTCGTAAATAAGAAAAATGGTAGGTATATAATGACAATTCTCGAAAAGGAATGATAGTAATGGGGCATTTTGTTTTTTTCTATATATGTTGGTGGCCTATAATCAGCTACGTGTGAAGTTTAATTACTATAGTTCATATATAAATATTATTTTCAGTATTAAATTTACGGAAATTCATCAATTGTTTTTTAGAGTGAGTTTTCCGTGGGTACTTTTTCTTGTCTAAACCTGATTAAATTTAAAAAAGGAATTTGAGTTTTCCTAATGTGCTATATTATACTATGAACATCGTAACCCATAAGCAGAATGAATTGGGTCCAGAGTGAAAGAGCGATTCAGAAGAACCGTTTGGACTCATCATAACCCCATATTATACCATGTTTCAACCCCGTAATAAGGCGGCCAATTACTCATCTTCGGTGAAAAGTATACCCTTAGGTTTTTGATGGACAATTATGATATTTTCCAATGTTTCAAATATTTAATGAATAAAAATGTTAACTTGATAAATATATTTAATTTTAGAAAATAAAAAAAATCTAAAGACATCTTTTTTCTCTCTGGTGGGGTAGAGGAAAGGTAGAGCAACAGACAGCCACTGGTAGAGAGAGAGAGTCGGAGCCGAAACAACATATCTGAATTTTTGTTTTTGGCAATTTCAACCTTGCTTTCTTCCCACTTGCACGTTGCAACCAATATAGGGTTTTTGCCCAAAATAGTGTTACTGTAGATGTATAATACCCAAAATGGTGTTACTGTTGAAAAAATTCCGGAAATGGTGTTGCTTTTCAAAATCGAAAAAAATTTTCGACCTAGGAACCTCAGGTCGAATAATTTTTTCGATTTGGGACCAAAATTGAAAAAAAATTTCGACTTCCGTGGTCGAATAATTTTTTCGATTTGGACCCAGGTCGAAAAAATTATTCGACTTTGGTCCCAGATCGAAAATAATTTTCGACCTGGGTCTCCGCTTTCTTCGGATCTTGTCCAATTTAAACGACGACCCAGATCGAAGGAAAATTTCGATCTGGGGTCATCCCCAACCTGGGTCGACCCAGATCGAACCAAAATTTCGATCTGGGGTCATCCCCCGAAATCCCGCAATTTCTGTCCGGAAAAGGCCCAGATCGAAAAATTATTTCGACCTGGGTCGACCCAGATCGAACCAAAATTTCGATCTGGGTCCTATAAATACCACTGCGAACCCAGAAATCCTCAGAAATCCTCAACTGCGAATATTTGAAGCAACCGCCCCTTCTTTCCTCAGGTACGTATTTTGCACTAATACTTGTTATAAATTCAATTCAGTGTAGATTATTTTGCTATTTAATTAGTGAACTTATGACGATGGATTATGTCATCATGAAATATTATTATTAGTTCATAAGAAAAAAATCCAAGGGAATTTTTTTAGTAATAATAAATTCAGTAGATACTATAAAATTTTGTGGTTTCATTTGAAAAGAACATGTGTCTTGTTTGGATGTCTATTGAATTCATTCGCCAATATGTCAATAAAATTTTATGGACTATGCCACCTGTAATTAAAATAATTTATATTTGCCAAAAAATTTGTTTTAGTAGATCAATTTATGTAACTTTATTTTGTGAACTTATGAATGAAGCCACTCTAATTATGTGTCAACTTCTTTTGTTATAGTGTTAAAAATAGCTTTACGGAATGTACGAATAACTTTCAAATATGGTGGAAAAATGTACTACAACAGTGAAATCGGTTTTTATTACATGGGTGGGTTAGAAAAAAAGTTCAAGTGTTATGAAGATTTCTCCTATGATTTGTTATTGACAAAAGTATATGAAAAGACTGTTGGTTCTGGTGAAGAAGTTCGTAGGCTGCTATTTAGATATCCTATTGACAGAGAGAAATTTCATCAAATACCTATTGACAATGATGGAGATGTTAGGAATATGGTTCACACAATGATCAGCTTTGTAGGACCGTATAAGAGTGTAATTTATTTGGAAATAATTGTGGAGAAGACGGTGTCGAGTAATTACCAAATGTTGGATGTTCATGAAAGCCAGTTACTTAGTAGTGATGGGGCTGGTCCGTCAAGAGTGATGCCACTTGTAGTTCCTTCCACAAGGGATGGTCATCGAGATGGTCCGTCAAGAGTGATGCCACTAGTAGTTCCTTCCATAAGGGATGGTCATGGAGCTGGGCCGTCAAGGGTGACGCTCTATGGTCATGGAGCTGGGCCGTCAAGGGTGACGCCCTTTGTTGTTCCTTTCATAAGGGATCCTGATGTTGATGATTATGAAGTCCTAAGAGATTGGTTTGAATATGATCCTACAGAAGTACCTCCGTATGCAACTACAAATTTCCATACCGAAGAAGAAGAAGAACAACAACATAGAGAAGAAGAAGAAGAAGAACTATACGGAGAAGGAGAAGAAGAACAATACGGAGATCCACAGTTTGGAGGTCACTATGAAGTTCCTGCAACTGAGCATGGTGAACAAGCATCGATGAGCATTTATGATGAAGATTGGGGACCTCAGACCGAAATGGATGGAAG
Organism: Hypericum androsaemum; assembly: GCA_963995505.1. NCBI lineage: Eukaryota > Viridiplantae > Streptophyta > Magnoliopsida > Malpighiales > Hypericaceae > Hypericum > Hypericum androsaemum. The sequence continues at coordinate 12,546,586 of OZ023182.1, forward strand.
TTATGACGGTGAATTGAAGGAGGGTACGATTTGGAATACCAAAGAAGATGCAAAGAGGGAGATCGAGAGATTCTCAATGAAAGTGCGGCGTGAGTTGAAGCTTAAGGAAACAAGACCCCGCACTTACGCTGTGAAGTGTAAAAAATGAGAAGAAGGATGTAAATGGAAGATCCGTGTCTCAGCAAAAGGACTAATACTTCCTACGTGGCGAATAGTGAAATACACCTACCCGCATACCTGTAGCGCAGAACGACCTTCAAAAGATCATCGACAACTCTGTTATGCTCACATTGCAGAAGTTATTATGAATATAGTTGCTGAACAACCAGACATTCCAATCGGGTTTATAATTACTGAGATACAAGACCGAATTGGATTCCAACCCTCTTACAAGAAAGCTTGGTGGGGAAGAGAGAGGGCATTACAGCATTTATGGGGGGATTGGGATGAATCATACAATCGCCTTCCACAATGGTTTGCGGCATGCAAGGCTAAGAATCCTGGAACGGTTGTAAAATGGGAATATTATCACTATTACCCAGGCATAGACAATGTGGTTCCTCTTGAATCAGGGAATATTATCACTGTTTGCGGCATGCAAGGCTAAGACATTTCCTTCCACTGGGAAGGTGTCTGTGATCCCGTTGCTGGTTTTCCATCGATAGGAAGACCGAGCAACACAGATATATCTTGGAGAGTAATGGTCATCTCCCCCTCATGCATGTGAAAAGTGTGTGTTTCTGGCCTCCATCTCTCCACCAGGGCGGTAACCAGTGCAGTATCGACAACGACATTGCCAATGCGCCATACATCCAAAATCCAGCATCCTTCATGTACTCAATGAATTTCTGGTTTCTCACGCCTCCTGTTCTCAGGGTGCGACGACGAAAGCTCAACGGCGCATTGTTTGGACTTTGGTTCTCAACCTACACAAAATAACCAATAATAAAAACATATTTATATATTATTTTAAAAAAATTTACTACATCACATTTACGTACCTCACAATTCCAAATTTCCTGAGAATGGTGCACATTCTGGTAACGTAACAGAGTGTCATCTATGGGTCCTCCATTCCCCAAATATTGAGATAAGTCTGATTGTGAAGCCATATCTAAAATCGTAACGTAACAAAATTAAATAAAAATTTCAAATCAATAAATTAATTAAATATTTACCAAATAGTACTGTAAAAATATGAATGGTGAAGCCATCATTATAATTGTAGAATCACTAGGATGGGGTAGGTCGGTCACTTTTTCTGGCTCGGTTCGGGTGGTCAGATCGGATTTTGCCCAACCCAAACCAAAAAATTAAAAAATCCCATTTTTAAATCCCATTTTAAATCAAAAATATATAATGATTTGGGTCCGACCGAGGTGGTCAGACTGGTCGAGCAGACCAGGTGGTCAGATGATCTGGGTCCGACCTAAGTGGTCAGACCGGTCGATCAGACCAGGTGGTCATATCGGGTGATCAGACCAGATGGTCCGACCAGGTGATCAGACCGAATGGTCCGACCGGGTGGTCAGACGGTTCAATTAATTAACGGTCCAATTCATTAAATCAAAAAATTAACCGTTCAATTAACGGTTCAATTAAATCAAACTATTAATTGACGATGATGACGAGCCAACAATCCAATCAATTAACGCTTCAATTAAATCAAACAATTAACTAACGGCAAGGACGAGCCAGCGATCCAATTAATTAACAGTTCAATTAATTAAATCAAAAAATAATCACGTTCCAATACATACCGTACGACGACGGGGCGAGGACGCGACGGAGACGGCGAGTCGGGAACGGCGAGGAAGCGAGACGGTGATGATGGCGAGGCGGGGGACGGCGAGGAAGCGGGGAGGCTGTCTGGAGAAGAACAAGAAGGCGGGGGTCGAAAAATTTGTGGTGTTGGGTGGTATTTATAATGAGGACCCAGGTCGAAAAATTGGTTCGATCTGGGACCAATAAGATCTTCCGCAATCTACTTGGATAGATTGCGTACGGATAAGGGAATCCTAGATCGAAAATTATTTTCGATCTAGGTCCCAAGTCGAATAATTTTTTCGACCTGGGTCCAAATCGAAAAAAATTTTCGACCACGGAAGTCGAAATATTTTTTCGATTTTGGTCCCAAGTCGAAAAAATTATTCGACCTGAGGTTCCTAGGTCGAAAATTTTTTTCGATTTTGAAAAGCAACACCATTTCCGGAATTTTTTCAACAGTAACACCATTTTGGGTATTATACATCTACAGTAACACAATTTTGGGCAAAAACCCCCAATATATCTTTGTCCCAGGAGAAATGAGTAGTTCCACCAAATCAATAATAAGAAGGGAAAAATTCAGTTACATTCCTTATAGTTTCACGTATTTTTAACTTAGAATGAATGATGTGAGAAGGAGGAGTTCTGACTTTTTAAGAGGGCGAGGGGTGGTGGGCGAGAGAAGCAGGAGCAATGAAACGATTTTGGGGAAGGGAGGGGTTAAAAAATTGGGGTTGGAATTTTAATTAAGGTTTGAAAAATCGAGGGTTTATTATTTTGCCACGTTAGCGCCACTAATACGTTGGGAAAACAATGTTAGAAAAATTAATATGGTTAAAAATTTGTCACCAAATGTGTCACTTTTGAAAACCTCTGTCATCCAAAAATAAAATTAAACAACAGAATACTAAGTAAAAAGAGAAAAGAATACTTTACCTACCTGTGGTTTCACCGATTTCGCGTTTAGGCTGTGTGGTTTCAATTTGGTAATTCAGTCCCTGTGCTTTCCAATCTTTTATAGTATACGGTCCACTCCGAATGACGGGGATAAAATATCCACATGGCTTGCCACGTAGGCTAATACGACGTCGTTTTATTACCACGTGGCAAGATGACTGGGTAAGTTGTTTGACATGTTTTAGAGTGGATAATTACCAAATTGATCCCAACTATTTTTTATATTATTTCAAAAACTATACCGCTCCTCCTCTTCTTATTCTTCCTCCTCGATTAGGTTACACTCGGTTAGCCATAGAACCTCGAGTTGGGTCAGGTTCCCGAGCTCGGCCGGGATCCGATCCGGAGAAAATGGGTTATAGGACAAGTTCTGGGAGAGGTCGAGGCGGACGAGGGAGCGACACGTGGCGATGTCATCCGAGAGGGTGGAGTTGATGGAGTTGTTGGAGAGGGAGAGGGAGGTGAGGTTGGGGAGGAGGCAGAGGGATGAGGAGGGGAACGGGCCTTCCAGGTCGGAACCGGAGAGGTCGAGGCCGGTGATGGAGTGGGTGGTTGGGTCGCAGGTGACGCCTGGCCAGGAGCACAAGGTTGGGTCGCAGTCGGACCAGGCAAAGAGGGAGCCGACCGACAATCTCGCCCTCACCCCACCATCGCCGTCGTTGTAAGGGATACTGGTGTTCTCCTCTTCTCGATCTGGTGGCTGGTTATCGGGTTGGGCTTGGTGGTGGTTGTCGGTAGAGCTGTGCCGTCGATTCAATCATCTGGGCTTCTCCGGTCAGTGACGGTGTTGATGGTGTTGAATTAGATGGTTTCGATTTTGGTGGGTCTTCTTCGATTTTGGTTGTTGATGGTGAGTGAGCGGTGGGATTTTGATGGTTGTTGATGGTGAGTGAGCGATGGGATTTTGATGGTTATTGATGGTCTGTTGCCGGCAAGAGAAAAGGAAGAGAGAGAGAGAGAGGAGGAGGAGGAGGAGAGGAAGGGGAAAGAGATGAGAACGAGGGGTTTTTTGAATTTTATAAAAAAAGTTGGGATTGTTTTGATAATTTCTCTTACGACACGCCATACACGATTTAGCAAGCAAGCACGCCACATGGATACCAAGACGACATCGTTTTGGCCTACGTGGCAAGCCAGGTGGACATTTATCCTCGTCATCCGGAGTGGACCGTATACTATAAAAAAATTGGAAAGCACAGGGACTGAATTACCAAATTGAAACCACACGGCTTAAACGCAAAATCGATAAAACTACAAGTAGGTATAATGTACTTTTCCCAAGTAAAAAATATGTAAAATTACAGGATACTTAAGTGAATTTTCCTCAAAAAAACACGTGGTCATTCTGAAAAAAACAAACACGTGGTCCCGCTTACCCGTGAACAACTACCTGCTTGTTAAAAAATGGGCTAGACCAAAAGTCCAAAAGGATTGTCCGAAGTCATTCTCGCCGCCAGCAGTCAATTGTACCGCATCTTCAGTGTGACTATGACTTGTCAGCCTACACCAATGGGTATGGATTGGGTACGGAATGCTCAGATTCCAAACCGTTCGGAATGAAGACACGCGGGGACTTTTTTGCAAATGCGCTAAAATACGGGGACCAAAATGAAAAAAGCCAATCACAAACGCAGGCCGGATACAAATGCCATTATCACATAACTGCGCATGCCAGTATCACATAACCGTGCATGCCAGTATCACATAACTGTGCGTGCCAGTGTGACCTTTTTGCAAAAATGCTAAAATACGGGGGACCAAAATGAAAAAAGCCACGCGCGCCATTATCATAAACGGGACTTGCCGCTGTCACAAATACACATGCCATTATCACATAACTGCACTTGCCATTATCACATAATTGCGCTTGCCATTATCACATACTTGCGCTTGCCGCTGCGGTCCCCCTTCACTCCAAACCGTACGGAATCAATTCTTTCACTCCGTACCCAATCCACTCCCCCAAATCTATAACAAAGATCGGCTAATGAAAACGTTTTTTAATTTAACAAAAAGATTTTGAATCCAAATCTTTAAAAATATAACTTGTCAATTTACAATATAACTGTTGGAAATTGGCACATAATGTTGGAAATAGACCAAACTATGCTTTGAGGCGCACGTGCCAGATGAAGGGCTGGTTAGGCAGTATAGGACGCTTTGTACGCATCGTCGCGAGGAGCCTTAAGATTTTTTCCCGATTTCAGAAAGCTAAAGGGGTGCCAGCCGAAGGGCTGGTCAGGTAGCATAGTATGCATCGTCGCGAGGAGTCTTAAGGTTTTGCCAGATTCTGGAAAGCTATAGGGGTGCCAACCGAAGGGCTAGTCAGGTAGCATAGGACGCTTCGTATGCATCATCGCGAAGAGCCTTAAGATTTTTTCCCAATTCCGAAAAGCTACTGCGGTGCCAGCCGAAGGGCTGGTCAGACAGCACAGTACGCATCATCGCGAGGAGCCGTAAAATTTTTGCCAGATTCCGGAAAGCTACAGGGGTACCAGCCGAAGGGCTGGTCAGGCAGCATAGGACGCTTCGTATGCATCGTCGGGAAGAGCCTTAAGATTTTTTCCAGATTCTGGAAAGCTACATGTGTGCTATCCGAAGGGCTGGTCAGGCAGCATAGTACATATCGTCACTAGGAACCTTAAGAATTTTGCCCGATTCCAGAAAGCTACAGGGGTGCCTGCCGAAGGGCTGGTCAGGAAGCGTAGGATGCTTCGTGCGCATCCTCGTGAGGAGTCTTAAGATTTTTGCCCAATTTCGAAAACCTACAGGGGTACCAGCGGAAGGGCTGGTCAAACAGCATAGTACGCATCATCGCGAGGAGCTTTAAGATTTTCGCCTGATTCCAAAAAGCTACAGGGGTGCCAACCGAATGGCTGGTCAAGTAGTATAGGACACTTCGTACGAATCATCGTGAGGAGCCTTAAGATTTTTGCCTGATTCCGAAAAGCTACAGGGGTGCCAGCCAAAGGGTTAGTCAGGGAGCATAGTACGCATCGTCACGAGGAGCCTTAAGATTTTTGCCTGATTTCGAAAAGGTACAGGGGTGCCTACCGAAGGGCTGGTCAGGCAGCATAGGACGCTTCGTATGCATCATCGCGAGGAGCCTTAAGATTTTTGCTCAATTCTGGAAAGCTACAGGGGTGCCAGTCGAAAGGCTGGTCAGGCAGCATAGTACGCATCGTCGCGAGGAGCCTTAAGATTTTTGTCCATTTCTGCAAAGCTATAGGGGTGCCAGCCGAAGGGCTGGTCAAACAGTATAGGACACTTCGTACGCATCATCGTGAGGAGCTTGAAGATTTTTGCCCAATTCTAGAAAGCTACAGGGCTGCCAGCTGAAGGGCTGGTTAGTCAGCATAGTATTCATTGTCGCGAGGAGCCTTATGATTTTTGCCAGATTCCGGAAAGCTACAGGGGTGCCAGCCGAAGGGCTAGTCAGGCAGCATAGGATGCTTCGTACGTATCGTCGCGAGGAGCTTTAGGATTTTTGCCCATTTCTGCAAAGCTATAGGGGTGCCAGCCGAAGGGCTGGTCAACAACATAGGATACTTCGTACACATCGTCGCGAGGAGCCTTAAGATTTTTGCCAGATTCTAGAAAGCTACAGGGCTGCCAGCCGAAGGGCTGGTCAGGTAGCATAATATGCATTGTCGCGAGGAGCCTTAAAATTTTTCCAGATTCCAGAATGCTACAGGAGTGCCAGCCAAGGGGCTAGTTAGGGAGCATAGTACGCACCGTCGCGAGGAGCCTTAAGATTTTTGTCAGATTCTGAAAAGCTACAGGGGTGCCAGCCGAAGGGCTGGTCAGGCAGTATAGTACGCATCGTCGCGAGGAGCCTTAAAATTTTTGCCCAATTTCGGAAAGCTACAGGGGTGCCAGCCGAAGCGCTGGTCAAGCAGCATAGGATGCTTTGTTCTCCCAGCCACGTTCGTGCTCCCTCAGAAGTGCCTGCAGCATTTTTGATTGCAACCCTCAGATGTCCCCCTCATTTCCAAATCATCCCAACAACTCATTGCATAACATTTCTTTAGCAATAGTTATTCTCTTCTCTCTCCTTTCTCAAGAAAGTTCCGAGTATCCAAAGGTTCGCCGAGGCTTCAAGAGTCATTGCGCTACGATCTTGAAGTGAGAAAGTCGTTGTATCTCGGGAACGATTGCCGTAGCTAGTGAGCACTTAATACATGGCAATCTCGTCTTACGGAGAAAGAGTCAAACTCTTGCTTTGACTTTAGATCCTAATCAAGTACACCATCTTCTAGAAACAACAAGAACTTTGTCACTCTTTAAAAATTTTATCTAACCAAAATTTAAATTAATCTGCACACTAATATCTAAATAACAAACGTCTAAAAAAATGTTATTTATTCAGGCCACGAACCACTGGTAATCACGAATTACTGTCTCCCTTTTAAACATGTTAGTTTAATAAAAAATGGTATAACACTTCACTAAAAAGATAGTATAATACGGCAACATGCAGATTTACACACGAGAAACGTTGCAATAAACTACCCCAAAACAGAATATATAGCTATGTAAAGATCAATTTAAATAAATATTGGCCCGCGAACGCCTATATGGAAATGAGGTGATTTATATTTGTAATATTAATAGATATTCTGTATAAGATGTTGTTAGTCGGAGGTGGTGTACTTGATTAGGATCTACGGCAGTCGAGGCAAGTGTTGGACACTTTTTCCGTAAGACGAGATTGCCCCGTATATTTCAGTGTGGTACGGGCTACGGCAATCGTTTCCAAGATACAACGACTGTTCGGGCGTTTACAAGAACGTTGCACACGTATCTCGAAATTTTTGGGCGAACCCTTATATACCCAGAACTTTCGGACTGACTTTTGTATGTGAAGAACGGGGGAGAGGAGAAGACAACAATGCTATGGAGAATGCACTTGCTGCTGGGATGAGGAAAATGGCAAGGGGGCAGGCCTATTTATAGGCTGGAGGAGGCAGGGAAGCAGCCACCCCGAAGGGACGCATCCGTTCGGTCAGCAGGCTGGCTGGCTGCGCTCGTGGCCCTTCGGTGGCTTCTGGATCCTTCCAGGCACGCCCAGACTGTGCTGACGCCCTTTCGCGAGGGATCTCGCAACCCTTCGGCCTTCTGGAAGTCTCCTGGACATTCCAGCCTTCGTGCCTCTTCGGTGGCCATCCTGGAAGGTGCTCGCAGCTCCTCGTCACTTCGGTAGCTGCGCAGCTCTCTCCGGACCTGGGCAAAATACTTAAGGCTCCTCCAATGCGCCATGCGCACACGCACACGCGCATGCGCATGCGCGTGCGTGTATGCGTGCGCCTGCACGAGTGCGTGCGCGTGCGCGTGCTCGTGCTAGGATGGTGCTACGCACCATCCTCACCGCGGTCCGAGTTGGCTGTCCTTCCAGGTGGTCAACTTCTTTCCTAGCTAACAATGAGCTTCTCCTTATAAACTAGGAAAAGTTGGTGCCACTTTTCAATGTGGGATGGCACTTTCCATTTTCCCTTTTGGGCTTTTGGACTTTGGGCCTTCTTTGGGCTCATTCACAAATCCAACAATCCCCCACATGAATGATGACCAATGCATGCAGACTCTAATCGAAAGTTCTGACGTGTTATTATTGCATCGAGACAGGTAGCTTGCGACTTTGAACCTTCTCTAGTAATATGTTATCGAATTTACTCGGTGAACGTGATGTCTTGAACCGTCAGCTTTTGGCGTAAACCAAGACAATAACATTTACACAATAATAACCCTAGTATATTTGGGTTCTCACGTTGTGTCCGTTTCGGCCATGGACTGTTTCTTGGATTCAAAAGTATTTTTTCCATTTGAAGCGGCCTCACTTCACACTTACATAGGTGATCTCCTATCAGGAATATCCTGCCATATTCCACCTTTATCAAGGTATAGGAATCATTAAAAGCGTAATGCTTAACCTTACCACACCTCTGCAGGTTAACACCTGGGCAGCTTCTGAGAATGAGATAGGTCCCAGGTGATTAACTGAACCCTCCATAACTTAGTTGTCTCATTGAACCAAGTTTGTGGGATCTCCACTCATCATGGTTGAGTTACCGCTATGGACGTTCTTTAGTGTGTGGATTTTAATCCCATTCCCCTTACTGCGTTGTACAATTGATCTCTATTGATTCCTTTCGTAAAATGATCAGCTAAGTTATCCTTGGACTTTACGTAATTAATGGTGATCACCCCACTAGAGATCAACTGTCTAACGATATTGTATCTCCGATGGATATGTCGAGACTTTCCGTTGTACATTGTACTTTGTGCTCTTCCGATTGCAGACATGCTATCACAATATATCAATACGGGAGGCACCGGTTTGCTCCAGCACGGAATATCCTCTAGGAAGTTTCTAAGCCATTCAGCTTCTTCCCCAACTTTGTCTAGTGCTATAAACTCTGACTCCATGGTGGATTGAGCTATGCACGTTTGTTTAGAGGACTTCCAAGACACAGCTCCTCCTCCTATGGTGAATACGTATCCACTCGTGGATTTGGAGTCCTTAGTGTCCAATATCCAATTTGCGTCACTGTATCCTTCTAATATAGCTGGATATTTAGCATAATGTATGCCATAGTTTATGGTACATTTTAAATACCGTAAAACCCTTTCCAGAGCTAGCCAATGATCCTTCCCTGGATTACTTGTGAATCTACTTAGCTTACTAACTGAGTACGCAATATCGGGACGTGTTCAGTTTGTTAAATACATCAAGCTCCCGATAATTTGCGCATACCTCAGTTGAGATACTGGGTCCCCTCGATTTTTGGCTAAGTGTAGATTCAAATCTACTGGAGTCTTAACCGGAGGTTTGTCAAAAGCTTCAAATTTCTTGAGCACGTTTTCCACGTAGTGGGATTGTGTCAAGATAATTTTGTCAGCTTTCCTAGAGATTTTTATCCCTAGTATGACGTCTGCCAGACCCATATCTTTCATGTCAAAGTGGTCCTTTAACATGTTCTTAGTTTTCACAATAATCTCTTTATTGCTTCCCATAATTAGTAAGTCATCTACGTAGAGACATACAATTACGTAAGCTTCAGGTGTGCCCTTAATGTAAACACATTTATCGCACTCATTGATCTTAAATCCATTCGACAGCATTGTCCTGTCAAATTTCTCGTGCCATTGTTTCAGTGCTTGTTTTAGCCCGTATAGTGACTTGACTAGCCGACACACTTTATGCTCTTGACCGGGAGCCACAAACCCTTCAGGTTGCTCCATGTATATCTCCTCTTCCAGTTCTCCATTTAGGAAAGCTATTTTTACGTCCATTTGGTGGATCTCGAGGTTATAGAGTGCCGCAACAGCTATGAGTACTTTAATTAATGTGATTCTTGTGACCGGTGAATATGTGTCAAAGAAATCATATCCCTCCTTCTGTTTGAACCCCTTAGCTACCAATCGAGCTTTGTACTTGTCGATTGATCCATCAGCTTTGTATTTCCTTTTTAGGATCCACATGCATCCCAAAGGTTTACAGCCCGGTGGGAGATCCACGATTTCCCACGTGTGGTTTTACATAATGGATTCTATCTCACTATTGATAGCTTTCTTCCAGAGAGGAGCATCTGGACTGGACAATGCCTCTTGGATTGTCCTGGATTCATCTTCTAACGCATAGGTTAGATAATCCGGACCAAAGGATTTGGTTACCTTTGTCCGTTTACTACGTCTAGGTTCATCATCTTTCTGATTTGACCCTTGCGTAGTCTCGTGAGCCCTTTTCTTTGGACTTCCTTCCTTTCTTTCCTTATTAGGAAAGCTATTCTCAAAGAACGTTGCGTTCCTTGATTCTATGACCATTCCCACATTTATCTCAGGGTTTTTAGATTTATGCACCAAAAATCGATAAGCGCTACTATTTTGCGCATATCCGATAAAGATGCAACCAATGGTCTTGGGTCCTATTCTCACCTGCTTAGGCTTAGGTACTTCGACCTTTGCTAGGCACCCCCACACTTTAAGGTAACCGTAGCAAGGCTTCCTTCCTTTCCATAGTTCATATGGGGTTTTATCCCTTTTCTTGTGTGGCAACTTGTTTAGAATGTGGTTAGCTGAGAGCACAGCTTCCCCCCACATGTTCTGGGGTAAGCCTGAGCTAATCAACATAGCGTTCATCATCTCCTTAAGAGTTCAATTTTTGCGTTCAGCTACGCCATTCGATTGAGGTGAGTATGGAGCAGTCATCTGATGAATAATGCCATATTTTTGACAGAGTTCATCAAACGGAGCTACATATTCTCCCCCTCGATCACTTCGAATCATTTTGATTTTCACGCTGAGTTGATTTTCAACCTCATTCTTATATCTCTTAAAGGCATCAAGAGCTTCGTCTTTGCCCTTTAGGAGATATACGTAACAGTATCTCGTGCAATCATCGATAAACGTGATAAAGTATTTCTTCCCGCCTTTAGTTTGCACGTGTTTCATATCCCAAGTATCCGTATGAATTAACTCTAGAGGCGTAGTACTTCTTTCCACCGAATGGAAAGGTGCTTTGGTCATTTTAGCCTCCACACATACTTCACATTTATCGGATGGGTTGAACTCTAGATTCGGTAATAAATTTAAACTTACTAACTTTCTTAGCGAGTTTAAATTTACGTGTCCTAATCTACCATGCCATAAATTAGAACACTCGGCCAAGTAAGAAGAAGCGTTAACTTTATTTTTACCGTTAAAGGTGCAATGTACAGTTATTATATTCATCTTAAATAGCCCATTTTCTAGATAACCTTTTCCTATGAATTGACCCGCTTTGGTCAGTACAAACTTATCAGCCTCAAATACAAGCTTAAGACCGGCTTTACTTAATAGTGAGCCAGAAACTAAGTTCTTGCGGATGTCCGGGACATGCAGCACATTCTTGAGGGTCAGTTCCTTTCCTGAGGTCAGCTTCAGGACCACCTTACCCAGACCGACGATCTTGGACGTTGCGGAGTTTCCCATGAATAGCTTTCGGCCGGTCATCGGGATATAGCTCGAGAACATCTCCTTGTCCGAGCAGATGTGGCGGGTAGCTCCTGTGTCCACGAACCACTCTCTCGGATTGTCCACCAGGTTGGCTTCAAACACCACGGCTGATAGATCCATCTGGGACAAGTCTTCAGCCAGGTTAGCCTTTCCTTGGTCGTCCTTCTTCGGCTGGCGACAGTCCTTAGCCATGTGTCCGGGTTTGCCGCAGTTGTAGCAGTCGCCCTTGATCTTCTTTTTCTTCTTGGGCTCTTGCTTCTCCTGCTTATCCCCGAACTTCTTCCTCTTCTTGCCACCTTTTCTCTCGGCGAGGTGCACAGTGGTCTCATAGTTGGCCTTGCCTTGCTTGACTTCGGACTTTCGGTTGTCTTCCTCGATCCTAAGTCTCACGATCAGGTCTTCTAGGCCCATGTCCTTCCTCTTGTGCTTGAGGTAGCTCTTGAAGCCCTTCCAGAGCGGGGGGAGCTTCTCGATCATCGCAGCTACTTGGAAGGATTCGCTGAGTTGCATCCCTTCGGCCTGGATCTCGTGAAGGATCAGCTGCAACTCCTGCACTTGGTCGATGACCTTCTTTGAGTCCACCATCTTGAAGTCGAGAAATTGTCCGACGATGAATTTCTTCATCCTGGCATCCTCCGTTTTGTACTTCTTCTCGAGTGAACTCCACAGCTCCTTAGCGGTCCTTGCTTCCGTGTAGACGTTGTAGAGCGTGTCGTCTAGTCTATTCAGGACGTAGTTCCGGCACAGGAAGTTGCTGTGACTCCACGCTTCGAGAGCGTTGATCTTCTGTTGATCCGTCTCGTTTTCCGCTATCTTCGGTGCTTCCTCTTTCAGGAACCGAACTAGGTTGAGTGTGGTTAGATAGAACGTCATCTTCTGTTGCCACCTCTTGAACTCGGTACCGTTGAACTTGGCCGGCCTTTCGGCGTGGACAGTTCCCGGGACCGCTGGCATTGGTACGGTGCTTGACGATGCCATCTTCAAGTACACGATCTCGTCTTACGGTGCTTGGCATTGCCCTATATATTTCAGTGCGGTACGGGCTATGACAATCATCTCCAAGATACAACAACTGTTCGGGCGTTTCTAAGAACGTTGCACACGTATCTCAAAATTTTCGGGCGAACCCTTATATACCCAGAACTTTCGGACTGACTTTTGTATGTGAAGAACGGGGGAGAGGAGAAGACAACAATGCTATGGAGAATGCACTTGCTGCTGGGATGAGGAAAATGGCAAGGGGGCAGGCCTATTTATAGGCTGGAGGAGGCAGGGAAGCAGCCACCCCGAAGGGATGCGTCCATTCGGTCAGCAGGCTGGCTGGCTGCGCTCGTGGCCCTTCTGTGGCTTTTGGATCCTTCCAGGCGCGCCCAGACTCGGTAGCTGCGCAGCTCTCTTTGGACCCGGGCAAAATACTTAAGGCTCCTCCAGCTCCTCGCGATGATGCGCACGTGCCAAGTGCGCCACAAAGCGCCCATTGCGACCTGCGTCCAATGCGCCATGCGCACACGCACACGCACGTGCTCGTGCTCGGATGGTGCTACGCACCATCCTCGCCGCGGTCCGAGTTTGCTGTCCTTCCAGGTGGTCAACTTCTTTCCTAGCTAACAAGGAGCTTCTCCTTATAAACTAGGAAAAGTTGGTGCCACTTTCCAATGTGGGATGGCACTTTCCATTTTTCCTTTTGGGCTTTTGGACTTTGGGCCTTCTTTGGGCTCATTCACAAATCCAACATAAGAAAATTGTGCTGAATGGTACACTATATCTAACTATTTTACTTGGAGTAATATAAATATTTATTTATGAAAACATTAATAGATATTTATGTTATGGAAATGACATGACATATATCTATACTATTAATGGATATTTATGTTATGTCTACCCACATAAAAACATACCATAAATTGTAACTATTTATACCTGCCCTTATTTTTTTTACTCTAGCCATTGAATGTTCTTTCTTTTTAATTTTCTTTATCAATGTTTTAAAATTCGTGGTCGAATGGTTCAAATATATGGCATACCTAGGATTTATTCGTTCATCTCAAAATTGAGAAAAGAAATGGATCTATCGAGGGAGATGGCCCCTTAAAAAGGCAAACCAAAAATTCCAAGATACCCGAAAATGGGGTGAGATTGGGTACGGAATGCCCCCATTCCAAACGGTTTGGAGTAAAGGCACGCGGGGCTTTTTGCGAAAATGCAAAAATGCAGGGACCAAAATAAAAAAGCCACACAGACTAGTATCATAAACGGGACATGCCACTATCGCAAACACGAAAAATACACTAGCCAATACGACATAACGGGGCATGCCAGTATCACATAACGGGACATAGCAGTATCACATAATAGGGCATGCCAGCACGGTCCCCTTCACTTCAAACCGTCCGGAATGATTTTCTTCACTCCGTACACAATCCAAAGCTCCAAAAACGTATTAGGTGCTGCCACTAGTGTTTGCAGCATTATCGGGAGTGGATTTCAATTGGTTAATTTTGGGGAATACATTATACACGCACATTATAATCGGACGCTGAGAAGCTTAGTTAGGAGAAGGGGACCAATTTTGGTAAACAATTCCTCCGTTCGCATTGCTAAGAATATGCCAAGGAAATATAAAAGCTTGGTACGTGATTTCAATGGATAAACAATGAGGACTACTCATTTTATTTTTGTAATAGCTAGTAACTATATCTGATTATATAATAATGCATATTTTGAAGATATTCATAAAGTTTTAATTAAGTACAAATCAGAATTTATTTAGATCAGTTAGAAAAGACTAAACATACTTAGTGCACAAGATACTAAACTTAGATATTGAAAGTGCGAGTGTATATTAGTCGAATTGAAGTGTAGTCAAGTCGATTAAGAGAACAGTCATAAGTTTGATAGAGTGTCTAAATAGAACTGAGTGTTAGGCGAGTGGCGTAGTTCCTTAACTTAGCTTATTCGGTCTTAAAGTTATAAACACAGGTGCATAATATATCATAGAGTTTATCAGGTCGATTAGAATTTATAATTCAACTCGAGAAAAACCAGATTTGTGACTTAAGTTACTGAGAAAATCGTAAGTCTAGTTCATGTCTGCCAAATGACTTGTAGTTCAACGGCACAAGACATTGTAAATATTTAGGAGGTATAGGGTTCCAACCCTGGGATGTGTATAAAAAATTACCTTTTAAAAAATCTAGTTCATGTCATTAGCTTAAGTGGCTTGGTTACGTTAGACTTGATGTGACTAGTTCACTTGACGATGGGCACTTCAAACTTAAATATCGCCGAGACCAAGAAGGAGAGAAGTTTAAGGCTTTTATCTAGCGTATAAGCATTGTAATCAAGCGTGGTAATTCATTAGTTTATAAGGTTTCCGTCAGCCTAAAAAGGACAAACTTAAGGAAGATATTTTAAACCAATCACGGCAGTCAATAAGGAGAAGTTTCTGACCAAGACGGTTTACTCTATTATCTGATGAACAATTGCTTAAATTTGAGATTATGTGAAGCTAACATAACCTGATACAATAGAGAAAATTGGAGTGCTTTCACGTCTTCGTTAAACATATTTGTGGATCGAGAGGTCTCTGAATTAAAGGGTCAACTCACCTAGCCTTGGATGGAGAGATAGCCTCGGTTGTTAAGCAACCTGTACCCAACAACGGCTATATCTGACGTGGACTTAAATGAGACAAATTTTTTGAAGACTTGCTTGGTAAGAAAGTTGAAAGAAAAAAGAGAAGGAGCCAATACTCTATAAATACTTGTTGAAGGCAACGAAGGAAGTAACTCTTTTGTTGATCAAACATTCAAAAATACAAACTCAAGAGACGAGCTGAATTCCATACATTCAAGAGAGAGTTAAGATCACAGTAGTAAGAAAAATATCGATTGTATAAAATTATTGTCTTAGAATATTTGCTCAACTTTTGTGTGAAGTTTAGTCGAGTATATTTGCGAGAGCAACGATTGAAAAAGTCTCTAGATAGCCTGCAAATCTAGAAGTTAGTGGCTAACCGGAGTCCGTCAAACCTAGCGGTTATAAGGTTTAAAGTTAGTCAAGAAAACTTGAGGTGTACTTTTGTTATTTTTGTTCGGAGTAATAAAAAGACGAGAGGACGGTTGAAAAGTGAACATAGACTCAAGTGGACCCGAGCTGAACCACTAAACATCTAGTGTCACTTTTAGGTTGCTTATTGGAACTACGCTTTTCAAATAGCTAGTAATTATGTAATAGTCCATAATTATATCTAATTATAATAGCCATACAGTAATTATAATAGCCAAAGAAAATACACCAAGTAACCACTTAAATTAATTAATCTTTATATGAGACCATGTAAAATATAAAAAATAATAAGGTGTACTATTTCTCAGAGCATAATGTATCATTGCTCGTCGCATGGTATACCGCTGCTCGCTCCATGATGTATCATTACTCGCTACAAAGTGTACCAGTGCTCGTTGCATGATTCATTTGCACGCTACATGGTATACCACTGTTTGCCTCATATGTATCATTACTCGCCGCATGGTGTACTCATTACTTGCTGCTTAGTGTACAACTACTAGTTGCATTTGTATCTTTACTCGCCACATGTGTATCATTACTCGCTTAACAGAATAATAGTGTACCATTGCTCGCTACAAGGAATACTATTACTCCAGCAGGGACGAGGCAGTGGAAGAGGAGGGGTGGCGGAGAAATGAGTGTATAAGCTTTGGATCGACACCCGAAAAGCATTTCATTTTTTAAACAACGCAAATTGACCTGGATTCTCGAAGCACCCCCGCCCGAAAAGGTGTCAGGGATTCGGCGAGAAAATTTACCTTTTCTGCTTGTAAGGACTTTAGTTACACCCAACCCTAGAAATGAATCACATTGGGCTGGCAGTTCATACTATCTTTATTATTATTATTTATACTAAAACAATTTATTATTATTATTATTATTATTAAAAACTACCGGTTCGCCAGGTTGAACTGCAATCCGGAGAACAGAACGGATCGCTATTCAGATTGTTTTTAAAAACATGCTCGATGCCACAGTCTTGACTCTTGATGCGGCTGAATAAGATGACTGTAGCATGTCAGGACATATATGGAAACTTAAATAGCTTTGCACCTGCATCGCAAGTCCTTGCTCATCCATCAACAGAGATTCCATTTACAACTTCCTACCCCAACTTGATAATGAATCTGGAAGCAACATGATGATTTGTTGCTCAACTTTCTTCAACACAACAATATAGACGCCGCTGCTCCACAATAGATACTCGTCACGCCTTTATACGGACCACGAATGAACCTGTTGAATGAGTTTAAGCAGAGTCAGGAAACCAGAAGTCCGGTGAGAGAGTCTACTTGTCAGCAAACTTCATAACAGAGCACAAGGAACATGACAGGATAATGCGTATTGCTACCGGTTTGAGAGGAATCAATAACGTAAAATTAACTCCTACGAGATTATGACAATCCAGCAATGCCTCACGATATCATGCAAATAACCGTCAAGGACACGGGGAAGTGGAAATTTGTCCTGCAGTGATCATGTTCCTATTACTGTGGCCTCAATCAAGGGCTACAAAACAAAGCTGAGCACAAAAGTGAATTATAGCTTAATTAGGACTGAACTGACTAGTGAATTTAACTTAATTTCTTGAGCCTGTCTACAAGAATGCCAGCAGCAATCAGCAAAGCGCTGCAAAGATATGGAAACTAAATAAACCACCCTAAAAAAAAAATTCAACAAATATAAACGTAAAGATCGCAGGACAGGCTCGGATGAACAGATTCTGCAGAGATGATGACATTGAACAGATATGAGGGCATGATAACATAGAAAGACAACAAGGATACATAGGCTAAGAAAATCTAGTAAGTCATCCAAATGCAGATTGAAGGAATGAAGCTTAACACTAGAGAACGACGTGATTCAACATAATCCTAGAAGTATATAATTCTTCAGAACCATGACTAGAGACCACTCACAAGCTGGAAGATTTGATATGTCGGCGGAAACAGCACATGGGATTCCCAAATTGGAAAGAGCACCGCTTATAATCCCGCATGGGAAATACAAATGCATGCTAATCGCTTGAGCAGCTTTGTTATCTGCCATAGCGGAGGGATCAAGTGGCAACTCCCCATTCTCCGAGGACGGGTCAAGCGACATTCGTGTGAGCCAACGGAACTTATTATCTTGCAATACAAACGTACCCTTCAAAAGCCAACCACGCAACAGACCCGAATCCCATTAGACCCAAAACAACATACAAAATGAGATAAACACAGACTGGCCGACGAACAGCTTACTCTGTGGTTAGTCTTCAAGTTGTCGATCTGCTTCTTGAAAATCTCGGACCAGAAATCCTTGCATATGAACTTAATAGCGTCCAGATGATCACCAAACCGGGGCCGATCCATAGTGTACCTAACACATCCAAGAGCCAAATCTTTCTAAGCCAAAACAAAAACCCCATTTGACTCCACCCAGCCACAATCACAACCAACCAAACCCAACCATAAAAATCCAATCTTTTCCCCACCCACAACAGGAACACCCAAATACAGCCCGACCCACTTCACCAAAAATGAAGTGGGTCCCACATGGAAGGGGGAGGTAAGGGTACCGTTCGGAGAGCTGGTTGCCGACCTGATAACCAATGGCCTCGATGCGGCGAGCGGCGAGCTCAGGCTTGTTAGCGTAGAAACGGTTGCAGTATGAAGAAACCATCTCCGTTAGTAAGCTGTCTATACAGCTCTCCGCTACTTCTCTCCCCATCGATCCCCCAATTGGGTTTTGTCCTAATCCAGTCGGATCTCTTCTTCTATTTCGCGTCTGTATTCTACTCTTCCAGGACAGAGAGAGAGAGAGAGAGAGACGGGCTTGGGCAAGTTGTACTTTAAATGACGAGCCCACGCAGTCTGAAATATGAGGCCCATGTGAGAATATGATCCGGAGTTGGTAAAAATGACGAGAGAATTTATTATTTTAAGATGAAATTTTGGGTCAGAATCTTGTTATTACAGTCGATATTGACAGAGTTTGGCCTATTAAATATAAAATTTTTAAGAAGAATTAGCCTGCTTCGATTTGATACAATGTTACAATTATTATTTAGAATAGATCATTGAAGATGAAATGAGGAAAAAAAGAACAAGAAAATTACCAGTCCAAGAGATAAAGCATCAATGACTCTAGTTTCTCATTGCCAAATGTTAACAAAGTAACTTGGGAAAGACAGATTGGCTCTGCCTAACACATATTTACACAGTTGAATTCCTAACCAAGTTCTTTCATGTAGTGTTTGTACTTTTATAGGAAGAGAAAGGGACTACAAAGTGAGGATGGCCTCCAAATTCATAGGATAGCACATCTGAGAGTGCAAGCCATTCCACACATTGTCAGCCAAAATGGCATTCACAGCATCTGTGGGATGGTACTGATCCCACCATATGTGGTTCGAGGCATCCGCGCACGCCATCTCCGGTGACAGGCACAGCAGCCACCCTTTGTACTTGCCTACCCCGCAACACGCCTCCGACGTCACATTGAATCCTGAAGAACACAACAATGTATGATGTTGGTCATGGACAAGTTCATCAGAGGCGAGGAGAAGGCGCGGGCGGATATTCGATGTGTTACTTACTTACCGTAGAATTCGTGGTTCTTGATTATGTCCATGGACCCTTGGTACATGTCGCAGAAGATGACTTTCGTGTCGGGAAGCTCCTCGCCGAGCCCTTGGATCATGAATCTCATGACGAAGTTGAACTCCAAGATCATGTCGTTTATTTCCTGGATGCACTCTCCATCCTGGCTGTTGTATGTCCACAAGTAGTGCGGTGCGCAGCCGATCGGTGGCAACCCCATCACGACCACTTTCCTCGCGCCCATATTGTACAAATTCTGCAATTTTCGCATAAAACACACACTATCTAAATTCTTTCCCTTTTTTCATGCTTTTAAAAAAAAATCTTCGAAAATTCGTATAGTATGTTCTCAAATTTTGCAAGTGTATGATACGTGTTCTTTCTGTTTCTGCAAGCAAAGCTCTTCACATTGCAATGCCTATTATATCGGCTTGACCTTTCAAAAGTGGAACTATAATAAAGAGCTCATAAAAAAGACGCTTAATGTACGGCTAGGAATATCTCATTGGTGAACATCCATTCTCATTATGACAAAGGCTCTGAAATAGTTACCTTAAGTTCTTGCTTTAGAGTAGACGCCAACAACTGGTTGAAACTCCATGGTAGGTACAGGTTTTGGACATTCGAGACGTTGCGCAAGTAGTAATGTATGTAGTCGTTGACCCCGATCGAGAGATAGAAAACTGAGCTTGAGATGAGATTGGTTGCAGCATTCTCACCCAAGCTCAAAACCAGCAATTGGTAGGTATCTGTGAACTGCTGAATTTGGTGCGTCAACGATATCCGTTGACCCTGCAGCCAAAGAACATGATCTATATTATCTTCAATTACTAGATTAAAAGTTGTATGGTTCATAACCATGAAGTTAAAAGCATTCGTACCAACTCCGAGCCACTGGAGAAGATGATTCCAGCAGCTGCAGATGCATAATTCACTCCATGGATCAGTTCTTCCACTGTTCCATTCTGTCCGAGGTAGCTTGGGACGAAAGGAAGCCCGAGCCGCAGAGCTGATCATAAAACAAAAATTTCAGAACCATAACAAGAAAGGAAAGAAAGAAACGAAAGGAGTTCAAGAAACAAGGAAAGAATTACCAAGATAGTCAACGGGGATCCTCCCATTGCAGAACCTCCCAGTGGGTTTATGAGTATCGAAGTCTCTACCATAAGGAGGGCGGTCGGCCCGGGCAAAGGTGGCCAGATAGTTGTTAGTACCGGCATCCACGGAGGAGTCACCGATGATGAAGAAGGCGGGAGCCAAAGGTTGAGTACCGGTTGGCAGTGGCAGCGGAGGCGGTGGCGGAGAGAATGAGACTGCTGGTGGTGGTGGTGGTGGTGAAGACGGTGATATGGATGGAGAACCAGAGTTAACGAGGGGTTCCTGAGGGATCGTCTGACCTCTGCATGGTTGCAAGAAGGTGGCGGAGAGGAGAGCAAGGAGGAGGAAGTGAAGGATGTGGAAGATGGACATTGTTGTTGGTTGGTTGGTTAGGAGTTAGTTGATCTCGGAAGAAAGCGTGAGCCTACTCGGATGTATTTTGCATGAACATTCTGTTTCCTTGGTTCTTGATTCGCTAAATATGTATTGGAGGGAAGAAAATGACTATACCGTGAGCAATGTTTTGAAAAATGACATGGGCTGGGTCGTATTATAAAACAAGGAATTAATTAAGCCATCAGATTAAAAAAATTGGGTGGCTCAAATGTTATTACTGGGAGACTCGCCAATCCTCGGAGGACAGATATGATTCTTTTCCTTATATCTACTATATCAAAGTCAAAATTTGGATTAGACCACTCTTGTTTAAGCAAATTTTTTCTGATCAGTACAAGACATGATAAAAATTGACGGAATCCAACTTCAATTCATGTCAGGTATAATTATGGTATAAAAATTTAACTTCAAAAAATAATCAACAATATATTCCACTTTAGACCAGTTCTGATTAAGACTAAGTTGGTGTTAGAGAATACAAATTCTTCGGAAAAAACTTTTGTATGGAATTTGTTTTATGAAAAACTGTCTAACAATGCACCATGTTGTTCTTTTTTTCCAAATTTATCTTTTGAGAAAAGATATTTTCAGAGAAATTTTTTTTCATAGGATTTTACAACATGGAAACCTATTTTCGAAAAATATATTCAACTTGTAACAAACTAAAAGTAGGCATATCTATTGCTGAAAATCAAAAGAACTAATAACATCACACAAAGTAAGGTACGTGTAATTTGGTGTTATAATGAGGATTCATCTTATTAAACAAAGATCACGTACAAGTTTATATATGTTGGACCTGTTAGGCCCAATCAGGCAATTATTATTGTGCCTGATTGGGCCCAGGCCCAATTGTTGGGCGGAACGGACTGGTCAACCTGCGTTGACCGGCCCGGGGCCACGTCAGCCGCCACGCGGGCTGCGTGGCCCAATCAGACGGCTCCAGGTCAGCGTGACGTGGTGTTGACGCAGTTGCCGCCAGAGTTGGCGGCCCACGTGGCAAAGCTAGGGGTAGCTTTGCCACGTGACATGCCACATGGCGGACATGCAGCCCAGAAGTGCCATCTGGTACACCACATGGCGCACCACGCGGCGCATTCTGATTGGCCAGATTTTTCTATAAAAAGAGAAATCCGGCTGAACCAAATAGTAATTCTCCCTACAACCACTCAAAAGTAAGGCAAAACTTTAGAATAGTCCCTGAATTTTGATCAGATTTTCAATAGCGGAAATCTCGTAAAAATAAATTACGAATCTGTTATAACGTGATCGTAATTCGACTGGCACGAAGACATAGTCGACCGAACCTATGGACCTCTAGCTTCAACATGTAAGTGATTTATTATTAACGAATTAGTTTGTTAATTAATTAAATTTAACATATAATTACTCATTAATTATACGTTAAAACTAATAATTGGTATCAGAGCATGGTTGAAACCATGTTTTGATGATGATATAATATTTTAATTCAAATAATTATGTGATTTTTTGGGTTCAAAATCGTATTAATTGTGATTTTATTAAAAATTATAATCTGTTGGACTTTAATGTAATTAATTTAGAACCAGTGGGATTAAATTGAATTTTGCCTAACCACGCGGGCAAATTCGTGCACGCGCGAAAGCTTAATGTACCAGTCTAAAATTTGACCGCTTACGTGGCACTTGCGTGTTATGAACTTTGGTGTAATTTTTAAAAAATCTTCGGGACTAAACTAAAATTTGCCACTTCAATTCAGTCCGAGGAACCCTAATCGGGCGATTTGGGGGCGATTTTCCCCCAAATCAATTTCTGTCCATTTCGTTAGAAATCCGACGATTTCGACACCGGAGATCGATGATAATCGATTCTCCGGCGTGTCCTCGACGTCTCGATACCACTTTCGTGGATCGAGGTCGCTGGAAAACGAAGAATGAAGCTTCGGAGCTCGCCGAAAAGTCGTGAGGGAGAAGACAACGGCGACGGCGAACGGAGGCACGACGGTTCGCGAGGCTGCTACCGACAAACTAGCGAGACGACGGCGAGTCGATTGCGAGCGGTCTCGGCCGTCGTTTCGCTGTCGTTCTGCCGTGGTTGTGGCCGGAAATTTTGTGCTCTTCGGTATCGCGCGGGAGAAAAAATAGAGAGGGAAAATGAAAAATCTGCGAGGGGCAAAATCATAATTTTGTGATTTTTCTCAAAAATATTTATACTCGGATCAAGAAAATCAAAAAACCGGAGGAATTGGCCTGGTTTTTTGGTTCGACTCAACCCGATTTATGGTTAATTTTGACTTAAGTCAAAATTGGACTTAAAAATATTGGATTTTCTCTTTTAATTGAATAAAATCAATTTTTATTCAATTAAAATCTAATAAATTGATAAAAATTTGAGAAATTTTTGTCAATTAGGTTTATTAAAATTATAACGATATTTTTAATAAATATTTTTTAGAACGAGTTCCGAGATATGTTAAATTTAATTAATATCACATGGATTGGTCCATAGTATGATCATCAAAAGATTGAAAAATGTATTTTTTTCAATCCTATTTTGGGAGATGCAAGACTGCATCTGGGTCGGAGGCTATAATTATGGAGAGGACTGGCCCTCCATGTTTCGAGGCCTCCTGGTCACGCTGAAGATCCAAGAAGATATGTGCGTTTTCTCGGAACCCGAGATCAATACCCATAGAGATGCCCTCTATGGTCTGATCCACTACCTCGAGGAGAGGGGTCTTCTTAGAGAGATGATACCTCCTCCCGTCCTGGAGTTGCGAAGTGGTTTGGTCCTAAACTCCTACCTCGCTAAGGAGTACTATTACATTTTTCCTCTGCTCCTGGTCATTTGGATTATAGATACGATCCCAGTTCTGGTGGTGAACTTGGAACATTCCTTCTGATCGTCCTTGCACCCAGTCCCCACAGGATCATCCTCGGACCTAGATTCAGATATTTATCTGGATTCTCCTACCGGATCGCCTGGACACCCGATCCCCATATGATTACATGTTATGTTTAACTGTCCCCATATACATATTTTATTTTTGGGGGAATTTTGTACAATAGGTTGAGACCTTGTCTGAGTTTTTTTTAATGAATGTGCGTGTAAACTCATAATGTACAAATGCATATGTGATGCATGTAATTAAACAAATATGTTTGTTTAGTTGCTACCACTTGAGTTTACTATTAATGAACTTTAAATGGTTGAAGTTTAAAATTAATACTTGAATGGTGAGGGGAAGCATGCCCGCGACCCACTTCAATTTTGAGGTTAATCAAGGACTTCGTATCGTTAAAAGGTATGAGTGTTTAGTAAATTGAATCATATTGCTAAATTAAATTTCTAATATGTTCTCATATTAAAAATTCCCTATAGAGATGTCAGTTGCTTCTAGATCTATCATAGCTGAGTTAAACCGTGAGTTAAAACTCAATGGTGAAAACTATGAGAACTGGAGCATGAAAATCCAATATGTGCTTGAAGAACATGAAGTTCTGGAGCACATACATGTGATAATGGATGAGCCTGATCAAGGCACAACTGCTCAACATAAGCGAGACATAGAAGCTTATGTTATTTGGAAGAAAAAGAACACTACTGCCCGGTTGATTTTGTTGAGTTCGATGATAGATAATATCACCTGAAAATTTTGCGTGTATGACAACGCGAAAGAGTTATGGGACGCTCTCAAACAAAAATTCGGAAAGCTTTCAATGTCAAAGCTGCGTGCTTTGACCATAAGGTTTGACACCTTTAAGAAGTGTCCGGAGGTTACCATGAGGAAACACTTGAGAATGATGTCTAATATGATCAGTGAATTGGCAGAGGCTAGTCACATACTTAACAACGAGCAGCAGATTCAAGCTATCATCCGTTCCCTACCACCAAGTTGGGAACAGATGAAGATGAATCTTACCCATTTTGACCATTTGGTAACATTTGATGATGTTGCCAGACACCTTGAGCTGGAGGAAGATCGCCTCCTAGCTATGAAATCCCACCCTGAAGCCTATTTGACTTGTTCAACTGGGAGTGGTGGGAAAAAGAAGAAAGGTAAAGGGAAGGGTAAGAGTAAGGAAACTCCAAAGGCTGAAAACCTAGGAACCAAGTTAGATGGCTCCAAGGCTAAAAAAAAAAGCGGTTTAACATTTCAAAAGTGAAATGTTTCAACTGTCAACAGAAGGGATATTTTGCAAAAGATTGCAAGATGTCCAAGCAGGTACACCTAAACTCAAGTGTGAGTAAGTTGTACGTATCCTCTTGTACTCTTCTAACTGAGTCACATTCTGTGTGGGTGATTGATTCAGGAGCGACAGACCATGTAGCTAGAGACGCGTTGTTCGTTCGTTGAATACAGGCGGTTGCCGGCTGGAGCAAAAACTATTTTTGTCGGTAACAACTCATGCGTAGATGTGAAAGGCCTGGGCAATTATAAATTGCACCTTCGTGGTGGGTGTGCCCTTCTTTTACATGACGTGTTGTTGTCGTTTAAGAATGACATTGTTAGATTGTATTTGGATGATGCCTTTTTTGGCCTTGGATATATATCAGAAGGTTTTTTGATTCTGGATATTGATCCTTGTGAAAGTTTTTTCTTAGTCACTAGTTCAAACTTATCGGAAGATGATATTAAACTGTGGCATTCTAGACTAGGCCATATCGGTCAGGATAGTTTAAACTGTCTAGCTAAGGTAGGAATACTAAGAAATGTAGAGAAATCTATATTACCCAGATGCGTATCCTGTCTAGAAGGAAAAAGCACAAGGAAACCTTTCGGTACTGGGGTAGAGCCAAATTTCTACTACACTTAGTCCATTCTGACATCTGTGGTCCAATGAATGTGAGGGCAAGGCATGGAGAATATTACTTCATCACCTTCATTGACGACTATACTAGATATGGTCTGATATACCTGATTTCTCACAAGTCTGAAGTCTTAAACTGCTTCATGAAGTATATGCGTTTTGTTGAGAATCAGAAGGATAGAAAGATAAAGGCCTTACGAACTAATCGTGACCATGAATATCTTTTAGATGAGTTCAAAGCTCTATGCATTGAAAAAGGGATTGAACATCAGTTGTCCATTCCCTATATACCCCAGCAAAATGGGGTTGCTGAAAGAAGGAATAGAACCCTTCTTGACATGGTTAGATTGATGATGGCAGAGGCCAATTTACCTATATCATTCTACGAAGATGCACTCCTGACTGCCACATACGTTCTAAACCGTGTCCCCTCCAAGTCTGTTACAGCCACTCCTTATGAAATGTGGATAAATCGGAAGCCATGGGGGTGTGCGTCCTATGTCTATTCTACCTCAAGTGCTTTCGGTAAACTAGGACCGAAAGGTAGAAATAAGTATCTTTATAAGATACCTAGAGGTATCTAAAGGGTACATGTTCGTGGGTGAATTGGACGATGGACATGTAACATAATTTGAATCACGCGATGCCACATTTTTGGAGAATGAATTTCCAAGGTTGAGGGAGGTTAGTAATGGCCTTACCCTTTATGAGACAGATGAACCAGAATCATCTGGATCACTTCTTCCGAGTGGGAGAATTGAGGAGGAAGATAGAAATTTTTCAACTCAAAATAATCTGGAAGGTCGTGATCTGAGTCCTGAAATAGAGGTAATTCCTTATTCCAGTGGGAGTACGGTATTTCTACACAGTAGGAGTGCGATCCCTAGATATGATGAATATATGAGAGATGTTTATCAAAATCGGAAATACCATAGGTCTAGCAGAACTAGCATACCACACCGACGATTTGACATCGAAGGCAAGGCTAATGCATTCTTGGTATCACTAAAGAAATTTGGTGGTCCAAGTGAAATTCTTATGGCCATCCTGCAGGATGAAGATGAGCCAAAGAATGTATCTGGAACTTTGTCATCTCCAAAATGAACTGAATGGATAAATGCAATGGAGGAAGAAATGTCTTCCATGATCAAAAATTAGGTTTGGAATCTGGTCGACCTACCTAGGGGGCGTAGGGCAATTGGGAATATGTAGATTCTCAAAATCAAGTGCAATGCAGATGGCAGTATCGAAAGATATAAAGTACGTTTGGGAATAAGTAGATTCTCAAAATCAAGGGTTCAAACAACAGGCTGGGATAGACTATGAGGAGACTTTTGCACCTGTTGTTAGATTTACGTCAATTAGGATCATTTTAGCTATGGTTGCTAACATGAATCTAGAATTACATCAAATGGATGTAAAGACTGCTTTTCTCCATGGAGAATTGGATGAAGAAATCTACATGATTCAGCCTTAGGGCTACATTCAAAAAGGCTGCGAATACAAAGTTTACAAATTGAATAGATCAATTTATGGCCTTAAGCAGTCGTCTAGATTTGCTTTCATAATACGATCATGGCGCATGATTTTATAATGATAGACGAAGATCACTGCGTGTATGTTAAGCGATCAAGAAAGAAGTTTGTCATCATCACTTTGTATGTTGATGACATACTTTTAGCTGGAAATGACATGAGATTTCTTGTCGAAATCAAAGATTGGTTATCTTCCAACTTTGAAATGAAAGACATGGGTGAAGCGGATTACATACTCGGAGTTAAGATTTCGAGAAATCGTTCAAAAATGATAGTGTCTCTTTCACAAGAGACATATATTTACAAAGTAGTAGAACGTTTCAAATGTGATCACAGTAACCCAAAGTACGTCCCATTGGTTAAAGGTCATAATTTGTGTAAGGACATGTGCCAAAAAATAGCTAAACAACGTGGGGATAGGGAGAAGATTTCTTATGCCAACGTAGTTGGATGCCTGATGTACACAATATTGTGTACCAGACCTGATATTTGCTATGCTGTTGGGATAGCAAGCAGATATCAGTCTGATCCAGGCAGTGCTCACTGGTAGGCTGTCAAAGGATTTTGAAATATTTGAACACCAGTGCAGAATACTCCTTGTGCTATCAAGGGCGTGACCTGATACTGAGTAGCTACACTGATGCTGATTGGGGAGGCGACGTGGACAAGAAAAAGTGTACATTTGGATTCATTTTCTTGTTGGGCGGGAGTGCTATCTCATGAAATAGTAAGAAGCAAACCTGTGTATCCCTGTCAACAATGAAAGTAGAATATGTAGCTTCAGCTCATGCTGCACAAGAAGCGGTATGGTTAAAGAGATTCTTAAGCCATCTCTCCTTAATCAACTCAACGGAGCCCGTGAGTCTATTCTGCGACAACCAGGCAACTATAGCCTATGCTAAAGATCCTAGATTCCATAGCAGGGCTAAGTATATAGATATTAAATTTTACTTTGTTAGAAGTTAGTAAAATATAATGAACTGTGTATGAAACACATATCTACACAAGATATGATCGCAGATCCGATGACTAAAGTATTACCTCGAGAAGTGTTCGAGAAACATGTTAAGTCACTGGGTTTACGATGATTTTATTTGTAATCCAATTAGTTAGAATAAATGAGTTTTTTCTCCAATATGAGTTATTTATGAAGCATGTCGGACAGAGAAATAGCCCACTCACACGGGTATTTACCTCAGTGGGAGTCAAGAAGTTAATTCCTAAATGAGATGAGACAGTTATTGGATATTCATAAGTGCATGTTCTATGACAGAATGCCGTCTTGCTCAAGAGCAAGTTTTCTTATGGGATGTAGGAATAAGTTGCTGCATTTAAATTTTCTACAATCCATATGATAAGATATAAATGGAACTTATCATAGTGTCTGTCCTATTAGCCCAGAGTTAAGCTAAGGCTGATACTCTAGTATGGTGTTAAATGACATGTGTTCCTTTAAAAAAAAATATACACCGTAACACGTGATCAGTATCATGTGTGCTAATCGACCACTGGATGGGATAAAAATGTTGAGTGATTTCACAATCCCTGGTGTGAGACCAATTTTTGAGAACTGTGATTCCTGAAACCTACCCTTAAGATCCTAAACGTATTCTGGAAGTATGGTCCAGTGCTGCTAGCTTGAAAAGTTCATGAAAAGTTTATGACATAGCGATTCGATCTAGCAGGGCTGACCAGAAAAGCAGGTTGTATCATTATGAAAAGAATATAGTTAAGGGAGAAGGAACTCTGTTCATCACATTCTGAGTTTCATGGTTCAGGTGCACCAATTGTATTAAAAAGTACAATAGTGAACCCGAATATAATTATTTGAAATCACTAATGTGAACAATGGAATGTAACATAAGTCCTGAGGTAATAGCATGCATTATACAAGAAAATTATCGAGATGCTACTATTCAAGTAGCCTGAGTGTCAGTGCTCTTAAATTTGGCTTAACGCACTCGACGTGTGCTGGTCGCATGAAATCCTTTAAAAAAATCTGATAGATGTTGATCAAGGTCAATAATAATTGAGTGGGAGATGTTGGACCTGTTAGGTCCAATCAGGCCCAATTGTTGGGCAGAACAGGCCGATCAACCTGCGTTGACCGGCCCGGGGTCACGTCAGTCGCCACGCGGGCTGCGTGGCCCAATCAGATGGCACCACGTCGGTGTGACGTGGCACTGACGCAGTTGCTGCCAGAGTTGGCGGCCCATATAGCACGCTGTCGTGCTGCCACGTGGCAAAGCTTGGGGTAGCTTTGCCACATGGCGGACATGCGGCACAGAAGTGCCACGTAGCAGCCATGCGCGCCACGTGGTGTGCCACGTGGCACATTCTGATTGGTCAGATTTCTCTATAAAAATAGAAATCTGGCTGAACCAAAAAATAATTCTCCCTACAACCACTCAAAAGTAAGGCAAAACTTTGGAATAGTCCCTACGTTTTGATCAGATTTTCAATAGAGAGGAAATCTCGTGAAAATTAATTACGAATTCGTTATAACGTGATCGTAATTCGACTGGCACGAAGACAGAGTCGACCCGAACCTGTGGACCTCTTGCTTCAACAAGTAAGTGATTTATTAGTTAATTAATCAGGTTTAACATATAATTACTCGTTAATTATATGTTAAAACTAACAATATACACAGAGACTGAACGGTTAGAATA
This sequence comes from Hypericum androsaemum, assembly GCA_963995505.1. Classification (NCBI taxonomy): domain Eukaryota; kingdom Viridiplantae; phylum Streptophyta; class Magnoliopsida; order Malpighiales; family Hypericaceae; genus Hypericum; species Hypericum androsaemum. The sequence goes on from OZ023182.1 coordinate 12,576,453, forward strand.
GTGAAAAACTTTTAATTACAGCTAAATGCAGCTAATCGTTAGATGGAGTTCCAAGGCTCTATACATCACTGGAATGATTAGAACAAGGAGAGAGGCATTATGACTAGTAAGAGACGTTGTTAATCATCTCAGAATGATGATCAACAATCCCAATGGAGCGGCTTTGATTGGTGAGAAGGTTGAACAGAATTGTGCAGAAGTCAACTGCAAATTCTGGAGTAACACATCTGCAGAATGGGACCTGCAGCTGCAGAACATAATCAACAACATGATCTTCAATCGCTGCAGATTATGTTCGTGGTCTTCATCTTCTTTAACCTTCAATACTCTCCCTCAAGTTGGCTTGTAGATATCGCAAACACCCAACTTGGAAATATGATAATTGAACGATCTTAAACCAATTGGCTTGGTAAAAAGATATGCAGTCTGGTCTTGAGTTGAGATGTAGGGTATGATGATATTGCCAGCTTGAACATGGTCTCGGATGAAGTGACAATCCACTTCAACATGCTTACTACGCCTAATAGAATACTGGGTTTGATGCTAATAGATAGCAGCTTTATTTTTTCACAATGCAACTTCATAGGCCCTTTAACTGAGAATTGCAGCTCTTGCAGTAGATTTTTAATATAGATTAGTTCACTGGTAGTAGTTGACATTGCTCTGTACTCCGCTTTGGACACTCGACCTAGAGGTCACATTCTATTTCTTTGATCTCCAGATGACGGAATTGTCTCCAAGAAATATGCTATACCCTCAGGTAGACCTCCTGCTGTGGATGCATCCTGCCCAATCTGAGCCTACAAAGGCAGAAATATTCAAATGATTAATCTTTCTTATTAAAATTCCTTTTCCAGGGCACCCTTTTAGATACTTAAGAATTATTTCTGTGACTTCAACATGTTGAATGCGTGGAGAGTGCATTACTTAGCTGATCAAGCTCACAACATACGTAATATCAGGCCTCGTGATTGTTAGATAGATAAGTTTACCTTACGGGACAGGATATCTTGCTCTACCTGGAGTCTCGATCTTATATGTGATTGTGGATGTAACTGCCCGGATCGTTGGCTTTTTCCCTTCCGGGGATTTTGGATGTATTTTGGGGTTTTGTTGTTGTTTCCTTTGTGCTATCGGGCTCTATGGCTCGTTGGCTTCTTGGATTTTCAACATTCTTCCTTTTAATTATTATTACATAAATATAATATCACTTATAAAAAAAATATGATCTGTTTTTTGCATTTCTAATGATTATATTTTGTAGGAAGCTGGATTTGAAAACTTATTTCAAGCAATGGCTGGACCCTCGGAGTTGTGGGATGTGAAGTCTCTTGCGTGGATGAGGAGCTGCTAGAAAGACTGTTCTCGCGACTTGGTAGGGAGTTTGGAAGATTAGAAACCTGTACGTATTCTGAGACTCTAATTTCGTTGATCATGATAGATAAATGTTGAAAGCTATTCGCTTTTACGAAGACTATCTAGAGGTGTAGGGCCAGGGTAAGATTTCAGGAACTAACACGAATTCTTATTGGAGTCAGACTATCAACCCCTCATTAGAGCAAACTATTTCGTCGTCTGGATCGTGGGGATCTCTCAGTATTAATTGAAGACTGTATTGCTGCCTCCCGAGAGTTCGATGTAGTTCAATTTGGCTTTGTTCGTAGAGTTGCCAATATGCCTGCCCATCTTCTGGCAAAAATGCTTAGTGAGATAGTACATTTCTTTGTTGTCCCTCCTGCTGGGATTGGCGATGCTTTAGTCTCTGATGTAATGACTCTTCATTGATTAATTATGAATGAAATGATATATTGACCCTAAAAAAAGTTTGAATTTGGATTAGACCGCGCCTTTTTCTTAGCAAGTTTTTTTTCTGATGATAGCAAGATAACCAGCAATCACCTTAGACCAAAGTTCTGATTAAGACTATGTTTGGTTTTGAGAAAACAAATTCTTTAGAAGAAACTTTTGTATGGAATTTGATTTATGGAAAAATGTCTAACAATGCACTATGTTGTTTGTTTTTCAAATTTAACTTTTGAGGAAAGAGATTTTCCGAGAAATTGATAATAGTTTTTTTAAATCATGAAACCTATTTTCATAAAAGAAATACAACTTGTAACAGACGAAAAGTAGGAATTTCTATTGCTGAAAACAAAAGAACTAATAATTAGATACATCACACAAAGTAAGTCACGCGTTCTAAAAAAAACAATACTTATATTTGGACATAAAACATTGGGAAAAATCCACTTTAGAACGATAAGGTATCGCAAAAAATTACTTATATTTTTTGTGAGTTAAAATTTATCACTTAAGTCAAATTTATTTCAATTAAAATTAATTAGACGATCGGACAACTACCTAGATCTTACCCCACCATTTGCACAAGCCACATCAAAAAATAATATAAAAAAAAATAAGTTCGATTGATACGTTCGATTGATACAATATCCTGAACTTGTCTAGTCAACGATTAGCTAGATAAATAAGTATAAAAAAAGATGCATTGTTACCCTTCGATATTCGATCGTAAAATGTCTTTCAAGTGCTTACACACAAAAACTGAATCATAAATAATAATACTTAAAGCAAATATCCACACCGGAGACAGGTGTTAATTAAGAAACAACACCACTATCAACTAATCCATCTGTTATTATAATTCAAGATGCTTAATTATTCTGGACATGTTCCATTATTGCACTCGTAACATCAAACATAGGGCGATAAAACAACTAGTTGCATGAAGCAACAAGTGTCTTGACAGTACGTACGTGATCGTGTATGGATCAAATTAAAAAGTAGAAAACTATGACTTAATTTTTTTTGTTAGAAGGAAACTATGACTTAATTGGCGACCGGAGGATAAAGTCTGCATGGGAATGCAAAATTACTAGTTGAACTCATATCGAAGCACATACAAGTGCGATCTATACAACGTGGACTGCCTTTCTTGCACTGGTAAGGGCCCTGGCAGACGAAGTTGCAATCTTGGCCTTCTGCGCAGTCCTCATACCTCGTTCCTCCTTCAATTCCATCTACTACTAGGAAACCTGGCAATAATCATGTAATTTTTATAAGACCATCTTTAATCACAACCCGGGTTATGAATTTTACAAAAATTTTGTTGGAGTAAAAACAAAAGATGGTTGGGTGGTGGCATTCAGTCGGCTGATCAACCCTGGTCACCAACCAGATCATTGCAATTTATAAGTTCGGTTCGACTGGTTTCATTAGAAAATTATAAAAAATTTAAGTTGTAATTGTATATGTAGATGGTAGATTAATTGTTTATGAAAAACTTGTATGATAAAAAAAGCAGGATTTTGTTATTCTTTTTCAAATGTATAACATTTATAAAAAATAGAAAATTACAATATTAGATATACTTACATGATCCAATTAGCAGGGAGGCGAACGCAATATGGACTATTGAAGCTCTCATCTCGTCCTTTACGTGTGGCTCTGGACTTTGCCTCTCTTTGGTAGTAATTAAGAATGGGAGGCCGAGGGAATACAAACACATATATATATTAAGATTAGGAACCGGTTTCGTGAAGGTCCATGTATGGAATGAAATTAAAAAGGCTGCAATTAAGCTTGGAATCACAAAATATGGAATGGAAAATCAGACCCAAAAAAAAAAAGGAATGGAAATAATATCCGGTGATTCTTTCTCTGATACGCATTTTCAAACGGAATTTATTTCTCAAAAAATCAATTCCGTTTGTAAAGAGTAAAATATCACGACATAATAAGGAAAGAAATAATTTGGACATTCGGAATTGCAAAATAAGGAATACAAAAAATATTTTTTTATTGGGGGATTCTTCTTTGACATTCAGAATTAGACTTTGTTTGTTTTTGAAATTAGTTTAAAAATTGGATACATTTTACTGTAATCAATTTTACTATCACGACATAAACTCATTGCAATTTATTAGATTGATTTTTTATAAGTAAAATTTTTTTTGTAATCAGAATTTAAACCTGGTCATTTTTAATCCTACCCTTACCTTATATTATTAAACCATTTACTGTTTTCGGTACCTTATTGATTCTTTATTCAACACTATTGAGACTAGATGATGGGAAGGAAGTATATTAATTATCTCGTCAAAGTGTGTATGTAGATAAACTGGATAATATTTTTAAGGGAAAAAAATGACAAGTCGCTAAATTTTAATATATTGTAATCAAATGTCGGATTCCTACTAATTAATCACCGATATTACTAATTTTTAATAAACAATAAAGTGCAAGAAAAAAAACACTAAATAAAAAACTAAAGTGGAGCGTGTGATACACCTTCCATGTGCCACTCGTATATTTTTTCTTTTTGGTCACCAGAATGCAACGCACGCTGGTATTTGAATTTGGTGCCATCCTTTTGAATTTAATTACGAAAATAACACCGTGTCTTAATTATTTGGCCTTTGGTCCAAATGGGCCGGAATGTGGGCCAATCCAGACTCAATCTGAGCTCGAAAATGTATTAGCTGCTTTCACTAGTGTTTGGAGCATTATCCAGAGTGGATTTCAATCGGTTAATTTTGGAGAATACAATATACACGCAAATTATAATCAGACGGCTGAGAAGTTTAGGTAGGAGAAGGGGACCAATTTTGGTAAACAATTCTTCCGTTCTCATTGCTAAGAACAATGTTTTAAAAATCGCAGTTCGACCGGCAGTCTGATCGGTCAGACCGCTATCCATCACTTTTGGATCACAACAAATTTATATTTTTAACAATTCTCGATAATATACCAACTAAGTTAATTGAATTGGACTAATATGTCGAATAAAAAAATTTATATAATCATCTTCTTGTACTTCTAGACTTGTTTAATTCATGTTTAAACACTTTGTTTAGATAAATTGTATAATAAAGTTGCGAAATATTTGAACTTATTTGGTATTTTATCTTTTTTATGATAAATTAAATTTATTAAACCTCATTTAATAATATTAATATAAAATAAAAGTCTCGGTCCGACCAACAGTTTGACCGGTCTGACCGGATGAACCATAAATTTTGAGAATTCCGGGTCGCCTTCCGGGTCGATTTTTAAAAAATTGGCTAAGAATATGCCAAGGAAATATAAAAGCTCGGTACGTGATTTAAATGGTATAAACAATGAGGACTGCTCATTTTATTTTTGTAATAGCTAGTAACTATATCTGATTATATAATAATGCACATATTGAAGAAACTCATAAAGTTTTGATTAAGTACAAATGAGAATTTGGTTAGAAAAGTTAGAAAAGGCTAAACATACTTAGTGCACATGATACTAAACTTAGATATTGAGAATGCGAGTGTATATTAGTCGAATTGAAGTATATTAAGAGAACAGTCATAAACTTGATAGAGTGTCTAAATAGAACCGAGTGTTAGGCAAGTGGCGTAGTTCCTTAACTTAACTTATTTGGTCTTAAAGTCATAAACATAAACACAGTGCGTAATATATCGTAGAGTTTATCACATCGATTAGAATTTACAATTCAACTCGAGAAAAACCAGATTTGTGACTTTAGTTACTGAGTAAATCGTAAGTCTAGTTCATGTCATTAGTTTAAGTGACTTGGTTACGTTAGATTAGTTCATGTCATTAGCTTAATTGACTTAGTTACGATAGGTTTGATGTGACTAGTTACTTTATGATTATCTCAAGGGCACTTCAAACTTGAATATCGCCAAGACCAAGAAGGAGAGAAGTTTAAGGCTTTTTTCTAGTGTATAAGCCTTGTAATCAAGCTTGGTAATTCATTGGTTTATAAGATTTTCAGTCAGCCTAAAAAGGGCAAACTTAAGGAAGATATTTTAAACCAATCACGACAGTCAATAAGAAGAAGTTTCTGATAAAGACGGTTTACTCTATTGTCTGACGAATAATTACTTAAATTTGAGATTATTTTAAGCTAACATAACCTGATACAATAGAAAAAATAGGAGGACTTTCATGTCTTCGTTAAACAAATTTATGGATCAAAAGGTCTCCAAATTAAAGGGTCAACTCACCTAGCCTTGGATGGAGAGATAGCCTCGGTTGTCAAGCAACCTTTACCCACCAACGGCTATATCTGACGTGGACTTAAATGAGAGAATTTTTTTGAAGACTTGCTTGACAAGAAAGTTGAAAGCAAAAAGAGAGGAGCCAAGACTCTATAAATACTTGTTGAAGGTAACGAAGGAAGTAACTCTTTTGTTGATCAAACATTCAAAGATACAAACTCAAGAGACGAGCTAAATTCCATACATTCAAGAGAGAGTTAAGATCACCATAGTAAGAAAAATATCAATTATATAAAATCGTTATCTTAGAATACTTGTTCAACTTCTGTGTAAAGATTAGTCGAGTTTATTTGTGAAAGCAACGATTGAAAAAGTCTCGTGATAGCCTGCAAATCTAGAAGATTGTGGCTAACCAAAGTCCGTCAAATCTAGCGGTTATAAGGTTTCAAGTTAGCCAAGAAAACATGAGATATACTCTTGTTGTTTTAATAAGGTTTATGTAGCCAAGAAATCATTAATTATATTCGATTAATTATTGCATGTGTCATAGTATAAAAATTTTTCTTTCAAAAAAATAACATTCGATTAAAAGCAACTATATAATTTTTTTGGACTAAAACTCAAGCTTCAAACGTTCGATTGATCCAGTATCCTTAACTTGTCTAGTCAACGATTAGCTACATAAATAAATATCAAAAAAAAAAGATGCATTGTTACCCTGCGATATTCGATGGTAAAATATCTTTCAAGTGCTTACGTACAAAAACTGAATCATAAATAATAATACTTAAAGGAAATATCCACACCGGAGATAGGTGTTAATTAAGAAACAACACCAGTATCAACTAATCCATCTGTTATTATAAATCAAGATGCTTAATTATTCTGGATGAGTTCCATTGTTGCACTCGTAACATCAAACATAGGGCGACAAAACAACTTGTTGCATGAAGCAACAAGCGTCTTGACAGTACGTACGTGATCCTCTACGGATCAAATTAAAAAGTAGGAAACTATGACTTAATTATTTTTTGGTGGAAAGAAACTATGACTTAATTGGCGACCGGAGGATAAAGTCTGCATGGGAATGCAAAATTACTAGTTGAACTCATATCGAAGCACATACAAGTGCGATCTATACAACGTGGACTGCCTTTCTTGCACTGGTAAGGGCCCTGGCAGACGAAGTTGCAATCTTGGCCTTCTGCGCAGTCCTCATACCTCTTTCCTCCTTCAATTCCATCTACTACTAGGAAACCTGGCAATAATCATGTAATTTTTATAAGACCATCTTTAATCACAACCCGGGTTATGAATTTTACAAAAATTTTGTTGGAATAAAAACAAAAGATGGTTGGGTGGTGGCATTCAGTCGGCTGATCAACCCTGGTCACCAACCAGATCATTGCAATTTATAAGTTCGGTTCGACTGGTGTCATTAGAAAATTATAAGAAATTTAAGTTGAAATTGTATATGTAGATGGTAGATTAATTGTTTATGAAAAGGTTGGATTGAGTTGTAGGTAAATGTAGTATGATGAATTTCAAAATTTTGTGGGATTTGATACAGTGTTAGCCGTGCTGAGCTATTTTGTTTGTACGAGTGATTGTATTAGTCCAAATTAAGCTGCGATTACTGGGGATCGAGCCATGTTTTGACCCTTTACAAAGTCAAGCGCTACAAAAACTTGTATGATAAAAAAAAGCAGGATTTTGTAATTCTTTTTCAAATGTATAACGTTTATAAAAAATAGAAAATTACAATATTAGATATACTTACATGATCCAATTAGCAGGGTGGCGAATGCAATATGGACTATTGAAGCTCTCATCTCGTCCTTTACGTGTGGCTCTGGACTTTGCCTCTCTTTGGTAGTAACGTTTATATATATTAAGATTAGGAACCGGTTTCGTGAAGGTCCATGTATGGAATGAAATTAAAAAGGCTGCAATTAAGCTTGGAATCACAAAATATGGAATGGAAAATCAGACCCAAAAAATAAGGAATGGAAATAATATCCGGTGATTCCTTCTCTGATACGCATTTTCAAACGGAATCAATTCCGTTTGTAAAGAGTAAAATATGGGAACGAGTCTTTTTTATGTATGGAAAGAAGATAAAGAATTTGGACATTTCGTATTGCATAATAAGAAATAAAAATCATATTACTTGCTTGGCGAAACCTCTGGACCTTCATAATTGTGGCAGTGGTTCGTTTGAGATGACATACAAAACCACCGGTAACCCTAAATAATTGTATGTTTGTATGACTTGGATGGTACCATCCATTTAATAAGTAAAGTGTGGACAAGTAGGACTACCCATAAGTTTAATAGTACAATGAATATTTAAGATATTGAATTTTGTCAGTAATATTTTATGGGATGTTACAAAAATTTTATTAAAAATTGAGCTTGGTATATATATATATATATATATATATATATATCATAGAATTTATTCTTTAATAATGGTGATATTCTTAGCAAATGAGATTTTAAAATCTTCTTCTTCATTATTTACTTGATTGGTTTATAGTGGGAGGCAGAATATTTTAATTGGCTATACATATCAGACATATATTAGGTATTGTACAAGGATAAATTATAGAATGTTATACTAATAAATGATAATATTATTTATCAATTATATCATATAATAGATTATACGTTATTACAATAATTTGGTAAATTTGAGCGAGGCAGGTGGTTAAGCTTCTCAACGAGTATTTAACACTGTTACGTTCTCAAGGCCTCGAACTCTAGACCTGCTGAACAATGTTCTTTGATATAAGTCATTGTTGGCTATGGAGACTTGTATCCCATGAATACTAAACTATTGAGACTAGATGATGGGAAGGAAGTATATTAATTATCTCGTCAAAGTGTGTATGTAGATAAACTGGATAATATTTTTAAGGCGAAAAAATGACAATTCGCTAAATTTTAATATATTGTAATCAAATGTCCAATTCTTAGTAAATTAGTCTCTGAGAATTAAGAAATTAGAGTAGTTAATCCCTTTGAACAATTTATTTTACGAACTCAATTAGATTACAATATGACATTACCAAAATACCCTTACTTTATATTAAAACTCTAAAATAATAGATACCCAACCTCACATTAAAAACCTCAAGCCATAGCAAAAAAAATCCCAACATGTGCATTAAAAATCAAAAACCAAGAGTACAAGAAATTTTCAGCGCCAAGCTAGTCATGAACTCGGACAAGAAATTTCTGACGTCACCGCAACACAAGAGTACCTATGAGGACATGAAATTTGATAAGCAAATAAATCAAAACCATCCATATCACATAAAATCGGCACTTGTCGTGTCAAATTACAATCGTATTTGTAGAAATGGTTGCAGTAGGAAGAAACCATCTCCGTAATCAAGGACTAATGCTAATCTCTCAGAAAGTCATTTCCAAATGTTAACAAAGTGAGTTGGGGAGGACAGATTGGCTCTGCCTAACACATATTTACACAGTTGTATTCCTAACCAAGTTCTTTCATGTACTCGGCGAACCATTTCATTATAAATGAATGAACCATTACATCACAATTAAGCAAACTATTGCGTGTTCCAAGACAGTCATGAATGAAAATACATATTAAGGATTTGAATCCTGTGCCATTTATTTCTGTCCTTATATTTTTTACTCTAGACATTGGATGTTTTTTCTTTTTAATTTTCTTTATCAATATTTTAAAATTCGTTGTCCGACCACCACCAAAAAAAAATTTCATATTATTTTTAACTAATACTCGAAAATTAGTTGAACTGTTTGAAATTCGGTGTTACCGAATGGTTCAAATACATGGCAGACCCAGGATTTACTCGTTCATCTGAAAATTGAAAAAAATTGGATCTATCGAGGAGATGGCTCCTTAAAAAGGCAAACAAAAAATTCCAAGATACCCGAAAACGTAGCCCCTGGATTGCGTACGGTGGTTATACAACTTTCGTATGGTTTGGAATGCTATCTAAGCCGTTAGATGGCTCTAAAAATAAACTAAATTCAATGGTTAAGATTAACCCGGAGTATTTTTGTCCTTTACATCTCTGCTCCTTTTCCTTTTTCTCTCCTCTACACTTAATAAATCTTTTCCAGTGAAGGTGTGGCAAACCCGGCGGTGACAGATACTGGCGACTGGATACTGGCGACTGGATCCCGGCGACGACGATCCCGACGACTTTATCCCCTCCCCTTCTCTTTCTTCTTCCCCTCTCGCGCTCGGTAATGACGACGGCTTCTTGGAGAAAGCTCGCTGGTCCGACCTAGCGTTAGAGTGACCATTTTTGGCACCTCTGCTTCGTGGAGGCAGGTCTCCACGCACCACTGTTAGGGTTAAGGTTGAAGGAGGGCTTTCCGAGGAGGAGAAGCGAAAAAGAGAAATGGCTGGAGTGGTTGAAGGTGAGGGAGACGGGCCGGAGTAGAGCAGTTCCTCCACGTGGGCGTCGTCTCCCTCGGCCAAGAGACCGACGTCTGATGGACTCCACCGATGAGATCCCAACATCCCGGCGTCTCTCGGCTCTCCGGCGGCCGGAGGTTGAAGAAGGACGCAGTCTGGAGAGAAGACAGGTGGAGTCCCCGCCGGAACCTCTTAGTAGCCTCCGCCCTAGGAGGTTGAGCAGTTCAAGTCGACTAAAGTGAAGGAAATTTTCCTTGAGAAGAGGTTGGAGCTGGAGGAAATTTGCAGGAAGGCGCAATTAGTAACTGAAGCACCTGCCACTTTTGAAGATGCAACATGTGGTAACCAGCAAAAAAAAATCTATTTTAATGCCTTGGCCGCTATTATCCTGTTGTGAATATGGGATAGTGTAATTAGCAATTGTTGATGCATGATTTGCTTCTTGATGCCTTTTGTTGAAGTCAAACGCTTGCTTCCTCTGAATCAGTTGCTCTTGCACTACAGGAGGTTCAGATTAAATGCATCTATTGGAGGAAATTTATGTTGGAATGTGGGATTGGAATTTGTTCATTCTTGTTAGTGTTATCGGCGTATGGCGCTCGTTATTTGTGGGATTGAAATTGTTTAATTCAAGCCGGTGTTATTTGTTGGAAATTGTATATTTTTTGGTGAATGTTAATGTATAGCTTTTGGTCTCTGGATGCTATACAAAATTTATGGGGATGATTTGTTCAATTTTTGGGAGAACTATTAGGGTAACATTGATTTTGTATTTGCCAAATGTAATTACGGAATTGATAAAACAATTGACGGATTACCACTCCGACGCTGATGGTAGGTCGAAGAATGGCCTGTCATTATGAGAATGGCATGTCCGGATTACGAGAATGGCAGATCTAGGTTACGAGAATGGCATGTACGGGTTACGAGAATGGCATGCCCGGATTACGAGAATGGCATTCATGAATTACGAGAATGACATGCTCGATTTACAAGAATGGCATGCCCGGGTTACGAGAACGGGAGACCCAGGTTAGGAGAATGGCAGGCCTGGGTTACGAGAATGGCAGGTCCGGGTTACGAGAATGGCAGGTTCGGGTTACGAGAATGGCAGGCCTGGGTTACGAGAATGGCATGTCCGGGTTATGAGAATGGCAGGTCCGGATTACGAGAATGGCATGCCCGGGTACGAGAATTGCTAGGCAGGGTTACTAGAATGGCAGGCCCGGGTTAAGAGAATGGCATTCCTAGGTACGAGAAATGCTAGGCCTAGGTTACGAGAATGGCATGCCCGGGTTACGAGAATGGTATGCCCAAATTATATGAATGACATGCCTGGGTACGAGAAATGCTAGGCCCGGGTTATGAGAATAGCATGCCCAGGTTGCGAGAATGGCAGACCCGGGTTACGAAGGTGCAAGGCTTGGATGACATGAATAGCATGTCCAAGTATGAGTAATACTAGGCCTGGGTTACGAGAATGGCATGTCTGAATTACGAGAATGGCATACCCGGGTAACCCAGCTTACGAGCATGGCATGCCCGGTTACGAGAAATGCCAGGCCTGGGTTACGAGAATGGCTTGTCCGGGTTACGAGAATGGCATGCTCAGTTATGAGAAATGCCTAGTCCGGAGTACGAGAATGGCATGGCCGGCTATGACTAATGGGATTACTAGTTAATATTTAATAATAATCATATTAAAAAACTAATTAAAAATAATATATTAGTTTGATTTACTATATAATTATTAATATTTAATAATACTTATAATAAAAAATTAAATAATACTATAATTTGATTCACTATAGTATACTAATTCAATTGACTATGATATACCTTTTTGAAAATATTTTAAAATACTTTTATAAATATTTTTATAAACTTATACTAAATTAATTATAAAATAAAATAATTGATGTAATGACTAATGACAAATCTGATTAATATTTAATAAAATTTATAATAAATTAATTAAATAGTATGCCCGAATATATCTAATGACATGTCGGATCCCTACTAATTAATCACCGATATTACTAATTTTTAATAAACAATAAAGTGCAAGAAAAAAAACACTAAATAAAAAACTAAAGTGGAGCGTGTGATACACCTTCCATGTGCCACGCGTATATTTTTTCTTTTTGGTCACCAGAATGTAACGCACGCTGGTATTTGAATTTGGTGCCATCCTTTTGAATTTAATTACAAAAATAACACCGTGTCTTAATTATTTGGCCTTTGGTCCAAATGGTCCGGAATGTGGGTCATTCCAGACTCAATCTGAGCTCGAAAATGTATTAGCTGCTGTCACTAGTGTTTGCAGCATTATCCGGAGTAGATTTCAATCGGTTAATTTTGGAGAATACAATATACACGCAAATTATAATCGGACGGCTGAGAAGTTAAGGTAGGAGAAGGGGACCAATTTTGGTAAACAATTCTTCCGTTCTCATTGCTAAGAACAATGTTTTAAAAATCACAGTTCGACCGGCAGTCTGATCGGTCAGACCGCTATCCATCACTTTTGGATCGCAACAAATTTATGTTTTTAACAATTCTCGATAATATACCAACTAAGTTAATTAAATTGGACTAATATGTCGAATACAAAAATTTGTATAATCATCTTCTTGTACTTTTATACTTGTTTAATTCATGTTTAAATATTTTGTTTAAATAAATTGTATAACAAAGTTGCGAAATATTTGAACTTATTTGATATTTATTTTTTTATGATAAATTAAATTTATTAAATCACATTTAATAATATTAATATAAAATAGAAGTCTCGGTCTGACCAACAGTTTGACTGGTCCGACCGGATGAACAATAAATTTGGACAATTCCGGGTCGCCTTCCAGGTCGATTTTTAAAATATTGGCTAAGAATATGCCAAGGAAATATAAAATGAGGACTGCTCATTTTATTTTTGTAATAGCTAGTAACTATATCTGATTATATAATAATGCACATATTGATGAAACTCATAAAGTTTTGATTAAGTACAAATGAGAATTTGGTTAGAAAAGTTAGAAAAGGCTAAACATACTTTGTGCACAGGATACTAAACTTAGATACTGAGAATGCGAGTGTATATTAGTCGAATTGAAGTATATTAAGAGAACAGTCATAAATTTGATAGAGTGTCTAAATAGAACCGAGTGTTAGGCGAGTGGCGTAGTTCCTTAACTTAACTTATTTGGTCTTAAAGCCATAAACATAAACACAGTGCATAATATATCTTAGAGTTTATCACATCGATTAGAATTTACAATTCAACTCAAGAAAACCAAGATTTGTGACTTTAGTTACTGAGTAAATCGTAAGTCTAGTTCATGTCATTAGTTTAAGTGACTTGGTTACGTTAGATTAGTTCATATCATTAGCTTAATTGACTTAGTTACGATAGGTTTGATGTGACTAGTTGCTTTATGATTATCTCAAGGGCACTTCAAACTTGAATATCGCCAAGACCAAGAAGGAGAGAAGTTTAAGGCTTTTATCTAGTGTATAAGCCTTGTAATCAAGCTTGGTAATTCGTTGGTTTATAAGATTTTCAGTCCGCCAAAAAAGGGCAAACTTAAGGAAGATATTTTAAACCAATCACGACAGTCAATAAGTAGAAGTTTCTGACAAAGACGGTTTACTCTATTGTCTGACGAATAATTACTTAAATTTGAGATTATGTTAAGCTAACATAACCTGATACAATAGAGAAAATAGGAGGGCTTTCTTGTCTTCCTTAAACATATTTATGGATTAAAAGGTCTCCAAATTAAAGGGTCAACTCACCTAGCCTTGGATGGAGAGATAGCCTCGGTTGTCAAGCAACCTTTACCCACCAACAGCTATATCTGACGTGGACTTAAATGAGAGAATTTTTTTGAAGACTTGCTTGACAAGAAAGTTGAAAGCAAAAAGAGAGGAGCCAAGACTCTATAAATACTTGTTGAAGGCAATGAAGGAAGTAACTCTTTTGTTGATCAAACATTCAAAGATACAAACTCAGGAGACGAGCTAAATTCCATACATTCAAGAGAGAGTTAAGATCACCATAGTAAGACAAATATCAATTATATAAAATCATTGTCTTAGAATACTTGTTCAACTTCTGTGTAAAGATTAGTCGAGTTTATTTGTGAAAGCAACGATTGAAAAAGTCTCTTGATAGCCTGCAAATCTAGAAGTTTGTGGCTAACCGGAGTCCGTCAAATCTAGCGGTTATAAGGTTTCAAGTTAGCCAAGAAAATATGAGGTATACTCTTGTTATTTTTGTTCGAAGTAATAAAAAGACCAGAGGACGATTGAAAAGTGGACATAGGCTCAAGTGGACCCGAGGCGAACTACTATACATCTGGTGTCACATATCTCTACCCCTACTATTGAATACACTAATAGGTGAAGTACCAAAAAGTTAGTAAAATTGTTATCAACCTAATTCATCTCATTTTTAGGTTGCTTATTGAAACTATATTTTTTTAAATAGCTAGTAATCATGTAATAGCCCATAATTATATCTAATTATAATAGTCATACAGTAATTATAATAGCCAAATAAAATACATCAAGGAACCACTTTTATTCTAAATATTTATTAAATTAATTAATCTTTATATGAGACCATGTAAACTATAAAAAATAATAAGTGTACTATGTTTCAAAGCATAATGTACCATTGCTCGTCGCATGGTACACTACTGCTCGCTCCATGAAGTATCATTACTCGCTACAAGGTGTACCAATGTTTGCTGCATGATGCATTTGCACGTTAAATGGTATACCACTATTTGCAGCATATGTATCATTACTCGCCACATGGTGTACTCATTACTTGCTGCTTTGTGTACCACTAGTCATTGCATTTGTATCTTTACTTGCCGCATACATACCATTATTCGCTAACAGAATAATGATGTACTATTGCTCGCTACAAAGAGTACTATTACTCTAGCGAGGAGGAGGCAGTGGAAGAGGAGGATGGATTGAGCGGGGACTAAAGAAATCTTGTCCCTAGGTGGGGACTAAATTTTGGACTATCAGATTCGTTTGTAAAAAAAATCTTCAAATCTGATGGTCAATAACCAATCAGGGTATTTTTGACTTTTTCACACAAGAAAGATACCCAATTAATACTCCCTGAAAAAAAAGATACCAATTAATACCAATTAAACACAACCCACCATCTCCCACGTCTCTTCCTCTTCTTCTTCTCTCTCCCCCTCCTCCGTTTCCAAATACAAGAGGCTCTGTTTCACTTCTTCTTCGTCTATTTCCTTCAACCCGTTCTCGTCTCGCTCCTTGCATCTCGTCCTTCAGTTCACCTCCTTTTTCCCCGATATAAACAAGTAGGTGAGAGTTTGGGGCTCTTTTTTGTGTGACCCAATTGGAATGTGGTGGCAATCGATGTAATTTTGAGGTCCTTTTTGTTGTAGGTTCTGGAGAGGGCGCTAGAGGAATGCAGAAATGATTTGGACTCTTCCATCAAGAGCTTGAATGTGCTTCATCTCGGGTCGGTGAGGCCCAACAATGTGACCGCTGCTGCTCAAGGTACAACTGTTGGGGTTTGTTGGGTTTTTTGGGTTTTGGGTCATTAGGGTTAGCTGCGGTCTACCTCCAAGGCTCCTCCAACTCAGATTTTCCTTCACCGCCTTCATTTTTTAGTTGAGTAGTTCGTTGCACCCTCCCGGTCTCGTCCGAATCTCCACACCTGCCACCAGACTTTGGCTCCTTCACCGGCCGCCCAGGGGCTTTGGCTCCTTCACCGGTCGCCCAAGGGCTTTGGTTTGTGTCTTTGTTGATATTGGTTTTAAGGTGTATGGATATTGGTTTAAAGTTGTATAGATATTGGTTTAAAGGTGTAGCAAAATTAGTTTTGAGATGTAAATGATATTGATTTTAAGGTGTAGTGATATTAGTTTTTTGTTGGATAGATATTGGTTTTAGTATGTATTGATATTGGTATTTAGTTGAATTGATATTGGTTTCAGCCTATAATGATGTTGGTTTGATTTCATATTGATATTGGTTTGAGTCTGAATTGATATTGGTCTGAGTCTAAATTGATATTGGTTTTAGCCTGTAACGATATTGGTTTGAGTACTTATTGATGTTGGTTTTAGTCTGTAATGATATTGGTTTTATTCTGTTTTGATATTGGTTTAAGTTTGTATTGATGATACGATTAAATATTCTCAAATTTTTAATTGATAACATTATGGAAAGTTCAGCATTAGACAGTTGCAACATTCAACTTTCGGTCAATCTTCTGCTCTTTACAAAATTCAAGTTCATAATTGGTTTAGTGGTCGATTCAAGTCTACGTCCAAAGGATTCTTCTCTTATATTGATATTAGTTTTTAGCTATCTTGATATTGGTATTTAGTTGAATTGATATTGGTTTCAGCCTATAATGATGTTGGTTTGAATACATATTGATATTAGTTTGAGTTTGTATTGATGATACGATAAAATATTCCAAAAATCTTAATTGATAACATAATGGCAAGTTCAGCATTAGATAGTTGCAACATTCAACTTTCGGACAATCTTTTGTTCTTTACAATATGCCAAGTTTATAATTGGTTTATTGGTCGATTCAAGTCTATGTCTAAATGATTCTTCTCTTGTATTGTATCCTCGATCGAGACATCGGTACATCCATTTTTTTTCTTTTTATTTTGCCTTCTTGTGCTTTGCCATTGCTTTTTCACGACCAACTTCACTACAGCTTTTCAATCTCTTCCTTGACTTGTTCGGATTCTGTTTCTTGATAGATTTACCAAATGCTTTCATTTTTGACTGGACATCATCGGCTTGTTGTGCTTGTGGCGTTGGTGTACCTTCATATGAAAATGTTGCACTGTTTAATATAAAGAATAACAAACAATCAAGTAACAAATAACGAATAACAAACAATCCTCTAGTGTGTACCCTCCACTTTGTTCATTACAATCGGTAAGCTCAGATTCTTGACAAAGTCTTCCATCTGAATAAGTATCGTTAGTTGACATACTGCTAACAATCACGGCAACATGCAACAGAATATGAATGCACATGCAAACCACTATCACATCACATGCAAACCAATATCAAGTCATCTAAAAATCAATATCAATTTATTTGAAAACCAACATCTATCCAACTGCAAACCAATAATATTGCATCTAAAAACTAATATCCATGCAAATGCAAACCAATATCAATGCAATTGCAAACCAATATCAATGCACATGAACATGATATTGTTTGACATTTGCTGGTTCCAATTGAAAGTACGACCAAATAATCAAATATAATAGTTAAGTTAAAATTTCAAAACTATTTTACCTCCAATTTCTTGATTACAATCGGCAACATCACATTCTTGTCCTAATATTTCATCCATGCTTTGATTTTAATATGTTTTGTTAGTTGTCATATCGCAACACCGTAAAACCAATATCCATACACGTTAAAACCAATATCACTACAGAAAAAAATCAATTTCAATACAGTCTAAAACTAATATCACTACAGCTACTAACCAATACTCATACACATTAAAACCAGTATCAATACAGCTAAAAATCAATATCACTACTGCTAAAAACTAATATCAATGCAGCCTAAAACCAATATCAATACAGATAAAAACCAATATCAATAAATCTACAAACCAATAGCACTACAGCTAAAAACCAATATCAATGCATTCTAAAACTAATATCAATACATCTATAAACTAATATCAATAAAGCTACAAACCAATATCGATACACGTTAAAACCAATATCACTACAGCAAAAAACCAATATCAATACAATCTAAAACCAATATTACTACAGCTACTAACCAATATCAATATAGCAAAAAATTAATATCAATACAGCTACAAACCAATACTCATACACGTTAAAACTAATATGTCTACACCTAAAAACCAATATCAATGCAGCCTAAAACCAATATCAATATAGCTAAAAATCAATATCACTGCATCTAAAATCCAGTAGCAATGAAGCTAAAAACTAATTTCACTATACCTTACATCTCAAAACTAATTTCGCTACAGCAAAAAATCAATATCATTAAAGCTAAAATACTAAACGTACAAATAATCATGATCAATGATAAAAATAATATCTAGTCGACTTCCTAGTAAAACCAATATCCATAAATAATTACGACCAAAGGAAAGCACGAACAAATAATCACATAAAATACTAATCGCACCTTTAAACAAATAATCACATAAAATATTAAATACATATGTTTGTGATTCAATGTTTCGGAATATATAAAAATTGGTAGGTCATACAAATCACACGGTTATGTAGAAAATAATCCAAAATTATACTAGAATTAAACCAAATTACGCGTGACTAACTTTTTTTTTGAGAACGCGTGACTTACTTTGTGTGATGTATCTAATTATTAGTTCCTTTTTTTTCAGTAATAGAAATTCCTACTTTTCGTTTGCTACAAGTTGTATTTCTTTTATGAAAATAGGTTTCCATGATTTAAAAAAATTATTATCAATTTCTCGGAAAATCTCTTTCCTCAAAAGTTAAATTTGAAAAACCAACAACATAGTGCATTGTTAGACATTTTTCCATAAATCAAATTCCATACAAAAGTTTCTTCTAAAGAATTTGTTTTCTCTAAACCAAACATAGTCTTAATCAAAACTTTGGTCTACGGTGAAATATATTGCTGGTTATCTTGCTATGATCAGAAAAAAACTTGCTAAAAAGAGGCGCGGTCTAATCCAAATTCAAACTTTTTTTAGGGTCACTATGTCATTTCATTCATAATTAATCAATGAAGAGTCATTACATCAGAGACTAAAGCATCGCCAATCCCAGCAGGAGGGACAGCAAAGAACTGTACTATCTCACTAAAGGGGCCCGACATTTTTGCCAGAAGATGGGCAGGCATATTGGCAACTCTACGAGCAAAGCCAAATCGAACTGCATCGAACTCTCGGGAGGCTGCAATACAGTCTTCAATTAATACTGAGAGATCCCCACGATCCAGATGGCTAGATAGCAAAGCTCTAATGAGGGGTTGATAGTCCGACTCCAATAAGAATTTAGAGAGAGAAAGTTCTTTAGCTAGTTCCATTCCAAGAAGAACACCTTACGCCTCCAAAAGAGTGGGATGCTGCAGCCCTGGAATATGCCTAACTGCCGCCTGGACAAAGGTTCTGGAGGAGTCTCTTGCAATAGCACTTACCTGGCCACCTCCACTCTATACTAACCCAGCATCCGTGTTAATCTTCAGCAGCCCCTCCGACGGTAAAGACCAAGTAGAATTCGTATTAGTTCCTGAAATCTTACCCTGGCCCTACACCTCTAGTCGGTCTTCGTAAAAGCGAATAGCTTTCAACATCTCCCTATCATGATCAACGGCATTAGAGTCTCCGAATACGTACAGGTTTCTAATCTTCCAAACTCCTCACCAAGTCGCGATCGTCTTGCAACACTCTCCTTCTCCTTCAGTTTTGCAAAAGTTGTCCATGCCTCCATAAAGGAAGCACCTGGCTGAGGATCAGGGGGCCTTCCCACTATATTCAGTAAGTAGGTAGTCATTGGACACGCGATGCTCTATGGTCTCTGGGATGCTTGGCATAAGGGGAAAATTGAGGCATCCAATATCCCTCTTTGCAAAAGTTGTTATCAAGTAATCTCCACATAAAAGTAAAAATTCTTGGAGGACCCCCCAAGATTCCAGCATCCCGTCTAAACACTCTGGTCAAAAGCCGTAGAGATTGCCAACTCAGAGAAGCTCCACCATAGAGAAAAGTCCCTGTGATTCCAGCTGCAGACATTGTACTCTCCATTCTCGAAAAATTGCCGCCTTAGAATGTGAAAATGCCTTAGTATTTTGATTAAGTGCATATCAGAATTCGGTTAAGTATGGTTATAAAATTGACTATGCATAGTAGTATGCTGATCAGAAACTCAGTTATCTTTAACTACTACAAAATGTTAGTCACGATCAAAGGGATAAAGAAGTATATCGAGAGATCGATCATAAGCTACAAGGGCTTAACTAGTAAGTGATATTTTGCTAGACCAAGTTTATTCTTACATAAGGTCATAAACTTGTCCTTTGTGTGATCTGTGATTTCTGTGTGAAGTCCGGAGTCAACAAAGACTTTTTGTGATCCGAATTATTAAGAACAAGTCTTTACTTACTTATTCTAGTTAAAACTTGACCAAGATGATCTAAATATTTATTCCAAGGCAAGTTCAAAATTGAACTTTGTCAAAAACAAGATGATTAATGCTTTTACCCACCAGATAAAAGTCTCGTTAAGATTGGTTGCTTGGTGGTTAAAGAGCACTCTTCTGTGGATTAGAGAGACTAACTTTTGGAAGAGTTTTATAATCATCTTAAGACAGTCCACGTGACTGGATGGCTGCCCAAGTCGAATCATGCTTTTGTCCAAGCTATAATTGTTTAAAAGGCAAATTACTCTCAAGTCCCTGACCTTTGGTCACCCTTCTCCTAGGGTCCCTGACTTTTGGAAAATGATTGTCCCGTCCCTAAGTTTTGATGATAATAGACTTTCGGGTCCCTGGAACCAGAATATTTCTTTTTCTCCGGTGAATCCCATTTGAAATAGCCAAAATATCCTCCCTTGTTAAATTTTACTCCACCCCTAAAAAAGTTATAGCCCACTCTCTCCCCTCTCTTCTTCTTCTTCTTCTTCTTCCTACTCCCCTCACTCTCTCCACCCTCGTCCACCTCTCTCCCCTCCTATCACGTGCTCTCTCAATATGTAACATGGAAACAAATCCAGTCAAGAGAAACACGAGAATCTGGAAAAGTTTTATGCCTCAACAATTTAAATCAAAGAGGGCTAACTAGAATCACAAAAAATCCACTCACACATCTAATTGATTCATCATTCTTGCCAAGTCAAAAATAAACAAAATTCATCAATTGGGAAAATAAGAGATGAGAGCCACCAATGAAAGATTCTTCCCCGACAAAGACTGATTTTGGCTCCCTCCCCGACAATTGGTATTAGAATAGGTCCCATATTTTACACACTATACGTTTGACATATTTTGATTAAGTGTGCAGGACTAACATCCGACAGAAAAGATCATGGCAACCTCATCAAACCTCACATTTACTGAAGGAGAGTCTACCACGAGACCTCCTTTATTTGCTGGAGCTCATTATTCCTTTTGGAAGGCAAGAATGAAAATCTTCATTCAAGCCAATGATTGGGAAGCTTGGAGAGCCATCGAAGATGGTCCATTCACTCCCTACGAAATGAAAGGAGATGAGAAAGTAGCCAAGTCCAAAGATTCTTGGACTCCATAAGAGGTGAAAAAGGTACAAGTAAATTGTAAAGCCATACATATGCTACATTATGTTTTAGACATTTCGGAGTTTAATAGAATCTCTATGTGTGCTTCGGCCAAAGAGATCTGGGATAAACTCGAAGTCACTCACGAGGGTACAAACCAAGTGAAAGAGTCTAAGCTAAACATGTTAGTATATAAGTATGAGTTTTCCAAAATGATACCTGATGAGACCATTGGTGAAATGGTGTTGAGGTTTACTAGCATAGTAAATGGGTTAAAGTCACTAGGCAAAAAGCTATACAAATTCCAAAATTGTACGCAAAATATTGAGAAGCTTGCCTAAAACTTGGTCATCGAAAGTCACAGCCATCAAAGAAGCTAAAGATCTTAATATCCTTTCTCTCGATGAACTCGTTGGCTCACTCATGAGATCAAAATGATCCAAGACTCAAATGAGGAAATTGAGGAAAATACAAACTCCCAAAAAAAGAACCTAGCCTTCAAGGCCAACGCAAGGGAAGTTATTTCTTGTAGGACGGACGAAGAAGTTGAAGAAGTTGCCATGTTGGCAAGATGCTTCAACAAGTTCTTCAAAAAAAGGAAATTCCCCAACAAGAAATTCCTCAAGAAGAAAAAGGATCGAAGTTTTGACTAATGTGCAAGCTAATAATCATCCTGAAACAAAGCAGAGGTTTGTGCCAAAGTGATCCCATCTCCCCTTATCTTTTCTTGCTCTGTTTTGAAGGGTTAACGGCTTTTATTTTTGATGCAGAGAGAGCCGGTACTATCCATGCATTGAAGGTTGCCAGATTGGCACCTTCTATCACTCATCTCTTTTTTTTGATGACTCTCTTTTATTCGCTAGGGCATCGGAGATGGAATTTGTAATATTACAAGTCTCTTATCTTTATATGAATCGCTCTCTGGCAGAAGATAAATGTGCAGAAGAGTTCTATTAAATTTAGCCGCAATGTTTCGACTGATGTTTAGACTCGTCTTTGTTCTGAAATGGGAATGGGGTTGGCAAACGATGAGGAGCATTATTGCGACTTCCAAATATTTGGACGAACTAAGTGATCTATTTTTTGGGTCTTAAGGATCGAGTTTGTGCTAAAGTTGGCAACTAGAATGTACGGTTCTTATCTAGAGCGGGCAGAGAAACCTTAATAAAGTACGTATTGCAGGCAATTTCTACCTAAGTAGTGAATTGCTTCCTATTACCAGTGGATACCTGCGATAGGATAGAGATGAGACTACATGACTTCTATTGGGGGAGTGAGAATGGGGAGAGGAAGATACATTGGTGGAGTTGGGCGAAGATGTATCGTCCTAAAAGAGAGGGAGGATTGGGCTTCCGAAGATTCTTCAGTTTCAATAAAGCCATGCTGGCTAAACAGGCTTGGAGATTCATCTGCTCACCACTTTCTCTCATGGCTTGTGTTTATCGAGCCTGATATTTTCCTCGGGGTACCTTACTGGAGGCCTTAGTCTGATATTTTCCAAGTCATGCATGGCCGAGTATATTGGCAGGTTTATTACTTTTGCGTGCGAGATTGGAGTGGAGAATGGGAAACAAAGCTTCAATTAATGTGTGCAATGATGCATGGCTGCCTGGGTCACCTTTAGGTCACCCTACCAATTAATTTCCGAGTTCGGACCAGATTGTATGAGTCTAAGAGGAAGATGCTATCCAGATTAGGTCAATTCACCTCAGTCCTCATTTACTTCCAGACATTCTATAAGTTTAATAAGCAACCTAAGGGGGGGTGTTGAATTAGGTCTCAATTGAATTTCCCAACTTTCGTTGGTACTTAGTCAATCAGCATGAAAGAAAATAAAGATATAGAAAATTGACACCAAATGTATAGTGGTTCAGCTCCGTCCACTTGAGCCTACGTCCACTCTTCAACCGTCCTACTTTTTAATGCTCCATTAAAAACACAAGAGTACACAGCAAGTTTTGCCAGGTGCACTTGCAAACCTACAAGTTTTCACAGGTTTACTTGCAAACCTAAAAGTTTTCACGGTTCACTTGCAAACCACAAGTTTTCCAAGGTTTACTTGAAACCTACAAGTTTTCACAGGAGCACTTGCTAACCTAATTTTCACAGGAGCACTTGCAAACCTTAACCCACTAGCTTCACAGACTCCGGCTAGCAACCATCTAGATCTACAGGCTCTCTAGAAACCTTATGAGCTTATCGTTGCTCTTACAAATGTACTACTCACACCTTCACACATAAGTTGAGACAGTACTAAGACAAATGTATATCTAATATGCTCTTTGTCTTCACCACTTCCTGATCACAGCTTTTCTCTCTTTGAATATAGGAATTCAGCTTCAAGCTAGATTTCTTCTTTGAATCTTGATCACTTGTTCTTCTATTTATAGGATCTCCCTTGCACATAGTCGTTGGCCTTGCCCTTGCTCTCCAAGCAAGTCCTCAAGCTTGCTCTTCACATCTGAAGTAGTCGTTGGAAAAAAAGGCCTTCCTTGGTAACCAAAATAGCCAACTTTTCTTTCTAAGCTTGGCTTTAGTTGACCTTTGACATGTAGGTGATTTGATCCCTGAAATAGCTGTAAACACAAAGCCAAAAGCACTTCCAAAATAGCTTTTGATATTAGATTGTGCTAGTGCAAGTCAAACACAATTGAAACAATTATAGCTTGGACAAAAGCATGATTCAACTTGGGTAGCCATCCAATCACGTGGGCTGTCTTAAGATGATTATAAAACTCTTCCAAAAGTTAGTCTCGCTAATCCACAAAAGAGTGCTATTTAACCACCAAGTAACCAAGCTTAACGAGGCTCTTATCCGGTGGGTAAAAGCCTTATTCATCTTATTTTTTGCAAAGTTCAAATTCAAATTTACCCTGGGATAAATATCTAGATCATCTTGGTCAAGCTTTAACTAGAATGATAAGTAAAGACTTGAACTAGACTTAGAAAAATTCTTAACAATTCAGATCATAAAAAGTCTTTGTTGACTCCAGATTTCACACAGAAATCACAGATCACATAAAGGACAAGTTTATGACCTTATGCAAGAATAAACTTGGTCTAGCAAAAGATCACTTACCAGTTAAGCCCTTGTAGCTTATGACCGATCTCTCGATATACTTCTTTATCCCTTTGATCGTGACTAGCATTTTGTAGTAGCTAAAGATAACTGAGTTTATGATCAGCATACTACTATGCATAGCCAATTTCATGATCATACTTAACCAAATTCTGATATGCACTTAATCAAAATACTAAGGTATTTTTAATCTCTCCCTTTTTGATAAGGACAACTTCTTATCAGAATTTAGCTAAGCCTCCCCCTTAATCCTTGCTGATTAAGTTCTCCTCACTCATCGCACTCCCCCTGTCTATATGCACTTTAACAACCATGTTAGATTATTTGGGATGGGCTTTAGTCTATGACAAACATGAGCCATCGCAAATTCGGTTTAAATTTGGGATGGGCTTTAGTCTATGACAAACATGAGCCATCGCAAATTCGGTTTAAACATAGTGCATCGAAAGCTATTAGTACTTAACACATTTATGCAAGACGTAAGTCCATGACAAACATATGTCTAACGTAGAACATGGTAAGCAAAAGTAGCAATCAGCATAGACAAACATACGACAAACGTAACAGCCATAGGAATAGAGAGTTTTTCATCCTAGGCTCAAAAGATTAATCAGATCTTCAAAAGTGTTTGTTTACGAGGAGTGAAGCTCGATCAATAGGAATCATCATCACTGGCATCTCTTCCATAGCCTATTCCATCATCAGAGTCGTGGCCAAAGACATCATCTTTGCTTGACAAAGAGAAACTCTTGTCCCAATTCTTACCGATGAAGAAGGCTCTTTGGAAGGTAGTGGGTGACTCCTTCTTTTTCTTTGTGACAGAAGAGGTAGAGGCCTTCTTGGCCTTCGGAGGAGTTTTGGTGAGACTCTTCTTCTTCTTCTGCATGGGCTTCTCTGTCAACGAAGTCCTGACTCTTAAAGTTGAGCCAATCTTCTTCTTTGGGGCTTCGCTAACATCTTTGCCTTTCTTCTTTCTTGCATCCTCATCGGCTACTTTGATAATAATCTATGTAGCAGCAGCAGTAGTGTCGAGGACTGGAGCTTCAACTTCCTGCGCTTGAGCTTCTTCCTCAGGAGCAGCTTCTTTTTCTATTCCATTCCCTTTAGCCATATCTTCTTCTCCGCCTAAGTTGCCCTTATCAAAAAGGCTAGCTTCAGCAAACAGTCTACGACCTGCTGGGGTGATGGACAACTTGCTCCTTGCCCTCTTAGATAGATCAATGCTTTTTAAGCGTGGAGCAAAGAGAGGAACTGGTGATATTGGTGTTGACGTGGGGATTGGAGACTTTTGAAGTCCCACAAATGAGTCAACCATTTGGTTAAGTGGCAGAGATTCTTGCATTCCTTCAACTTGGATTTCAACATTGGGAGCAGTGGCTTCTTCTTCTTCCTCAATAGGAACATGGTGGTCTGGAGAGGCAATGACATAAGGAGAGTTACCTCCTTCTTGAGTTGGATCTGCAGAAATATGAGGAGAAGAGCTGGTGTTTTCCATTGGTAGGATGCCAATATCCTCAGGCTGAGGAGAAGGCACTGGATCAGAGGAACCAGCCTTGAACTTCAGTACCTTAATCTCATGCTTCATTTTCTTGCATCTCTTCTGCAACTTTTTAACTTTCTTCTTTAAAGCAAGTAGATCCTTCCTCATCTTCTAGTCAGATTTCTTGGGTTTCTTCAACTTTGGGCAAGTGGGAAAGAGAATATTATTGGCAGAACCCTTGAGAGTGAGTCCATTTCTCTTCTCAAACAGAGCATCCCTTTTTTTGATGGATAGAATAGCATTATTCCTATTTCTATTCATCCATTTTCCATCTTTCTCCTTGATACTAATGCTTTGCAGTGTAGCACAATTGTAGACATCCGTAGGCACGACTCCTTTATCTAGGGAGTTACATATGCCAACCATAACAAGGATATAATATATAATCCTCCCATACGGAAGGAACTTCTTGGGCTCTTTTGCTACTGTTTTGATCTTACAGATTAGAAACTCAGCAATATTGATCTTATCCTAGGCCCACACATGCTTTCAGAAGTTCATTTCCTCATTGGCAATAGCATTAGTGTTGGAGGGTTTGTTGAAGATAATCATGGCAATGAAGTGCTGAACCATTCTGAACTCAACATCATAGATCGTGGTGGCTCTATAGTTCACTTCAACCTTTTTGAATGAAGTCCCACTGATCTCATTCCACATTTCCACCCTCGTAGCCTCTTATTCTCGAATTTGGCTAAACTTAGCCCTTCACAACTTACCCCGAACATCTCCCTTAAATCTTGAGGAGTGATCGTATAGAAATCCTTCCCATAAAACCATTGTAAGGCCCTAGCATCATACCTAGACCTTCCAGTTGTCCTAGATGCTAGCCTTCCATGAGTTAACAAGGTAGCATAGAATTCTCTCACTTTGTCAGCATTAATCCCACAGCCTATTGTCGACAGACCAAATAGACCAGACACTTCCAATCACTCTTTGACCTTCTCACCAAACCCTTTGGGCAATATATTGCCCTAGTCGATTATTCTCCCACTAATAACCTTCTTAATGCTCAGCATGTTGAACTTATCTAGAAATTCTTCATAGTTGAACTGAAAGTTCTCATAAACGGGGTGAATATTTATCGGTTTGTCAGACTTGGGTGTACACTTTCTCCCAGAGGCATCCACTGTCACAGTGGCCTCAGTATCTTTATTGTCTTCTTCTTCATTGTGAATCGCCTTTCTCTTGGAGGTTCTAGAAGAGGAAGACCCCATCTCTTCCGAGGAGGGCTTGACCCTCTTCGCCTTAGGCTCGTCCTTTGTAAGAGAACACTTTTGTTTGCCTAACTTGACAGCTTCCCCTTTTTTGTGCACCTTCCTCTCTGGTGGCTCAACCATGGGGGCTTTTCCTTTCGTGAGCACAGGAAGTGGTATACCTCTTGTGCTCCTTTGCATGCTTTTCTTCCTCCATCTCTGGTTGGTCTCTAGAAGAGTGGCGAGTTTTTCTTTTTGAAGGGAGTTTGGCTTTGGGTTTAGATTTGGAGGCCTCGCCCCTTTCTATAGTTGGGGTACTTGATGCCTTCTCTTTCTCCTTTACCAAGTGACCACCAGATTCTTCCTCTTGGGTGGTTCTTGAGGCTTGGAAAGACCCTGAAGCCGACTAGAGCACCTCATCTTCCCAGGCCCGAGAGAGAGAGAGAGAGAGTGTGTGGTTCTAAAAAAACCCTTGGGAGAAAGAAGAGTAGTGGAGGTTTTAGGAGGAGGGAAAGGACAGAGATAGATAGTGGATGATTATGACTAATTTTAAATTAGATATAATCATTCTTATTTATAGACTTAAGTAAATCTAGTTGAAGGGACACCAAATGATAGCCGTTATGATTTGACAGTCAGCGGTTATAGCCAATTGTTCCTTGCAATGGTTGAGAATTTCTCTTAGTCTATACGACATTTGAGCTTAAACTTATCATTTGCATGTAAGTCCTAATTCTCTCCTTATCCTAATAAAATCTCCTTCATTTAAGGGCTTGGTAAATATATCTTTTAATTAATTTTCTGAGCACACAAAGTTTAGCTCTATATCACCCTTTTGGACACGATCTCTAAGAAAGTGATGCCTAATTTCAATATGCTTGGTGTGAGAATATTGCACCGGATTTTTACTAAGGCATATAGAACTAGCATTATCACACATAGTTGGCATTTTATTAAAATTCATACCATAATCTTGGAGTTGTTGCTTCATCCATAGAACTTGAGAATAGCAACTTTCCGGAGAGATGTACTCTTTCTTAGCTGTAGAGAGAGAGACATAATTTTGCTTCTTGCTGAACTATGATATCAACATATCCCAAGTAATTGGCATGTTTCTGATGTACTCTACCTATCCAACTTGCAACCTCCATAATCGGCATCAGAACATCCAATCAATTCAAAACCACTTTCTTTAGCATACCAAATACCCATGTCGGTTGTCCCCTTTAAATATCGAAATATCCTTTTAACAGCCATAAAGTGAGTTTCTATGGGACTGGATTGAAGTCTAGCACACATGAAAACACTGAATAGTATATCAGGATGGCTGGCAGTTAAATAAAGTAGGGATCCGATCATACCTCGATACTTTTTCTGATCGAATGGAACACCTTCCTCATCCTTGTCTAGCCTTGTGCTAGCAGCCATAGGAGTGCCCATTTCATTCAGCTTCATCATGTCAAACTTCTTCAAGATATCCTTGATATACTTGGTTTGACTTATAAAAATTTCCTTCTTGGATTAGTTAATTTGAAGACCAAGGAAATATTTCAATTCTCCCATCAAACTCATCTCAAACTATTTTTGCATGGATTCGGCAAACTCCTTGCCAAAAATAATATCATCGACATATATTTGCACAAGCAACAGATTATTCTTTGCACCCTTAATGAACAACATCGTATCAACATTGCCCCTTTTAAAACCCTTTTCAATAAGAAAACCACTTAGCTTCTCATACCAAGCTCTACGAGCTTGTTTCAGACCGTATAAAGCTTTGTTTAAATGATAAACATGATCAGGCTTATCAAAGTTTTCGAAACCAGGTGGTTGTTCTACATAGATTTCTTCTTTAACAATACCATTTAAAAATGCACTCTTGACATACATTTGGTAAAATTTGAAGTCTATGTGGCATGCAAATGCTAACAGCAATCAAATACCTTCTAATCTAGCAACAGGTGCAAATGTTTCATCGTAATCTATTCCCTCTTCTTGAGAATAACTCTATGCTACAAGTCTAGCCTTATTTCGAGTTACTATAGTATTTTTATCCATTTTGTTCATAAAGACCCACTTAGTGCCAATCATAAGATGATCAGCTGGTCTAGGAACAAGGGTCCACACATTACTTCTCTCGAATTGATTTAGCTCTTCATGCATAGCAATCATCCAAAACTCATCATCTATAGCATCACTTATATCTCTCGGTTCAACTTGAGATAAAAATGAGATGCGTGCAAGTATTATGGATTGCCCTTCGAGTAAGTATACATTTGTGTGGATCACCTATTACCTGTATGAGGGGATGATCTTTGATGATTTTCCACTCTTGTGTGGCTGGAGTGTGCTTTTCTGCATTTTCCTCCTGTTTATCATCACTTGTGCCAATAAGCTCTTCATCCTTCTCCTCATCAGAAAGGTCAGTAACTTCCTTTCCAGGTATCAAGGCTTGTTCAACAAATAAGACATGTATGGATTCTTCTACCTTGCTGCTTAGCTTGTTGAATACTCGATAGACCTTGGAGTTATTTGCATAACCCAAGAATATAGCCTCATAACTTTTTCAATCAAATTTGCCAAGGTGCTCTTTGCCGTTATTGTGCACAAAGCATTTAGACCAAAATACAGGGAAGTAACCAATGTTTGGCTTTCTTCCCTTGTATAGCTCATATGGAGTCTTTTTGTGCAACGATCTAATGGAGGTTCTGTTTATAATATGGCATGTAGTATTAACAGCCTCCGCCCAAAAATGCTTTGGCATATTATACTCACAGATCATAGTCCTAGCCATTTCTTCTAACGTTCTATTCTTCCTTTCAACAATCCCATTTTGTTGAGGTGTTCTAGGAGCACATAAATTATGGCCAATTCCATTTTGATCATAGAAATTCTCGAACTCTTCGTTCTCAAATTCTGTGCCATGATCACTCCTTACACTTATGACCGTGGTACTTTTCTCATTTTGCACTTTCTTGCAAAACTTGACAAATATATTGGTTGCTTCACTTTTCAATCTAAAAAAGAATTCCCAAGTAAACCTGGAGTAGTCATCTACCAATATAAAGACATTGCCTCTTCTATGTCCTATCATACATAAACCCTAAGAACTTTCAATTTTGCAAACATTTTCTTCAAATTTAACACATAGTCCATTATCACAGAGTTACGACACGCTAAGCAAGTTATGCTTTAAACCATCAACAAGCAACACATCTCTAACAAGAGTGATTGTTGAATTACCAACATTACCTTGATTGATAATTGTGCCTTGTCTATTATCTCCAAAGGTGACCTTCCCACCTTTTTCTTTCTTTATATTGGAGAAGAACCTTCTATCTTTAGTCATATATCTCGTGCATCCGCTATTAATGTAGTATTCTTGGTTTTGCTCATGATGCTCTTCGAGACATTCCTGCAAGAGCAACTAAGTCTTTGATTTTGGTACCCAAACTCGATTGGGTCTAAATTTTTCAGATAAAACATAAGTTCCCATTGGAACCCAGACTTTCTTTGTTCTAGAAGTCTTGCCATTTTGGCAATTTTTAGCTAGATGCCCAATATTGCCATAAGTATAACATCTTTTGTTAGTTCAATGAGGACTTCTGCACTGTTTATTACTTGGGCGGCTAGTGGATTTCGTTGGCTGAGACACACGAACAGTATCACGAACAGTCTTTTCAGACTTCAGCCTTTCCAACTCTTATTCAAGAGCTTGATCCTTTCATCTCTGAGAGTTAGCTCATTTATGAGTTCGGATCTTTCAATCATTGCATCTCTCAATTCTCCTATCAAAGGTATCATATAGCTCCTCAAAGGTAAAGTCAGGATAGTCATCATTTACCTAAGATGGTTCTCCTTGCTCAATCCCTATTAAGCACAACTGTTCTTCCTCACTTTCGTCTGAAGTCGATGAGTCGGAGTCGTTCTCTTGCCAAAGGGCTACATGACCCATTAAGCTTAGGACAGTCAGTCCTGACATGTCCGAGCTTATTGCACTTTCTTATCCTCCTTTTTCTTCTTGAGGAATTTCTTGTTGGGGAATTTCCTTTTTTTGAAGAACTTGTTGAAGCATCTTGCCAACATGGCAACTTCTTCAACTTCTTCGTCCGTCCTACAAGAAATAACTTCCCTTGCGTTGGCCTTGAAGGCTAGGTTCTTTTTTTGGGAGTTTGTATTTTCCTCAATTTCCTCATTTGACTCTTGGATCATTTTGATCTTATGAGTGAGCCAACGAGTTCATCGAGAGAAAGGATATTAAGATCTTTAGCTTCTTTGATGGCTGTGACTTTCGATGACCAAGTTTTAGGCAAGCTTCTCAATATTTTGCGTACAATTTTGGAATTTGTATAGCTTTATTATTAGCTTGAGAAGCATTCAAGAGTCCAACCATTGCTTGAACATTAATGTGCAATCTACATGATTATTGCCAGGTTTCCTATTGCCATTTTAGTTGGCAATGGTTGAAGAAGGTAAATTTTTAATTATTGCCAGGATAAGTTGAAGAAGGTAAATGATAGTTCTTAAAATATACCCTCCTTCTCCACTTCATCTTCTTTCCCACTTCATCTTCTTCCTCTAATCTTCAATATTAAATCAAAACTCAAACTCAAAAATAAATCAAAATCACTTTAATCGGAATTAAAAATCTTAATTAGAAAACTAAAACCTTAACCAGATTAAAAATCCATTTCCAATTTCCTCTCCTCCCTCCTCGAACGAAACCCACTTAGAAGAAAATTTAATTCACAGAGAACAAAACCCAGAAATTGCCCAGGAGCTTCAATTTGGTTCCGCCAAGTAAGAAGGAAGAAAAAGAGAAAAAGCCCCAAAAGCCAAGTAAGAGACAAACTATCCGATTGGCGGATCAGCTCACCGACGACCAGATCTCCGATCTCAAGGAAGCCTTCAGCCTCTTCGACAAGGACGACGTACTGCAGCGATTATCGACTCTGGAAAAGAAGGTAGATGCGAACCTGGACAATGCCAGCAAGCAGGGCCCGCCAGGAGGTTTTCCACCGCCGCCCCAAACCCTTCTGACTCCGACGAGGATGAGGAGAAGGAGTTAGATTCGGAGTAACAACGTTGGGTGAGTCAAATTCTCGCCCTCGAGGCACCGTCCAAGGCCATCCCGAGCGCCGTCCACAAGGAGTTGGACGCAGAGATGCTCTTGACACTGAAGACCTAGACGAGGCCAGAGAGGTCGAAGGCGGCGAGGAGGGCGCTCGATCGCTGGTATATGGCTCGAGGAGGAAGAAGACTTGGAGGTCTCTTAGGGACGACGGGGACGGAGTTCAATTTTGGCAGGGACGGGGTTCAATTTTAGGGATTAGGGTTTATCAATTTGGGATTTCATCAATTCTTTAAGTAGGGAACGTTAGAGGGATGGCGTTCAAACGAGAATAGAGAAGAGTCGGAGACAAGGTTGGTGGTCAGAGGGACGACGGGGTTGGCGCTTGGTAGTCTGTCGCTCGGTTTTTTTTTCTCAGCAATATGTGATGACATTTTTTTTAAGTAGGAGGGTATTTTGGTCATTTTAAGAGGGGGTTCACCGGATAAAAGAAATATTCTGGCTCTAGGGACCCGAGAGTCTATTATCATCAAAACTTAGGGACGGGATAATCATTTTCTAAAAGTCAGGGACCCTAGGGGGCGGACGATCAAAGATCATGGACGTGGGAGTAATTTGCCCTATATTATATTAATGTAATAATAATTACACGGAAGAATGTTGAAAATCCAAGAAGCCAACGAGCCACAGATCCCGATAGCGCAACAGAAATAATAACAAAACCCCCCAAAGTACATCCAAGATCCCCAGAAGGAAAAAAGCCAACGATCTGGGCAGTTACATCCACAATCACATATAAGACCGGGACTCCAGATAGAGAAAGATATCCTGTCCCGTAAGGTAAACTTATCTATCTAACAATCACGTGGCCTGATATTAGGTATGTTGTGAGCTTGATCAGCCAAGTAATGCACTCTCCACGCATTCAACATGTTGAAGTGACAGAAATAATTCTTAAGTATCTAAAAGGGTGCCATGGAAAAAGAATTTTAATAAGAAAGAATAATCATTTGAATATTTCTGCCTTTGTAGACTCAGATTGGGCAGGATGCATCAACAGCAGGAGGTCTACCTGAGGGTATTGCATATTTCTTGGAGATAATTCTGTCATCTGGAGATCAAAGAAATAGAATGTGACCTCTAGGTCGAGTGTCCAAAGCGGAGTACAGAGCAATATCAACTACTACCAGTGAACTAATTTAGAATAAAAATCTACTACAAGAGCTGCAGTTCTCAGTTAAAGAGCCTATGAAGTTGTATTCCATTAGCGTACGAAGCATATTGAAGCGGATTGTCACTTCATCTGAGTCCATGTTCAAGCTCGCAACATCATCACACACTACATCTCAACTCAAGACCAGATAGCATATCTTTTTACAAAGCCAATTGTTTTAAGATCATTCAATTATCATATTTTCAAGTTGGGTGTTTGTGATATCTACACGCCAACTTGAGGGAAGTATTGAAGGTTAAAGAAGACGAAGACCACGAACATATTCTGCAGCGATCGAAGATCATGCTGCTGATTATGTTCTGCAGCTGCAGGTCCCATTCTGTAGATGTGTTATTCCAGAATTTGCAGTTGACTTCTGCACAATTCTGTTCAACTTTCTCACCAATCAAAGCTGCTCCATTGGGATTGCTGATCATCATTCTGAGATGATTAACAACGTCTCTTACTAGTCATAATGCTTCTCTCCTTGTTCTAATCATTCCAATCATGTATAGAGCCTTGGAACTCCATCTAACGACTTGCTTCATATAGCTGTAATTAGTTTTCCACTATTCTAACCGTTCAGTCTCTGTTGTATATAAACCTGTACTTGATCTTTGTTTAATAAGATGAATCCTCATCCTCATTCTTTACGCATGCCTTACTTTGTGTGATGTATCTATTATTAGTTCTTTTGATTTTCAGCAATAGATATGCCTACTTTTAGTTTGTTACAAGTTGGATATATTTTTTGAAAACAGGTTTACATGTTGTAAAAAATTATGAAAAATTTCTCTGAAAATATCTTTTCTCAAAAGATAAATTTGAAAAAAAAACAACATAGTGCATTGTTAGACATTTTTTCATAAAACAAATTCCATACAAAAGTTTTTTCCGAAGAATTTGTTTTCTCTGACACCAACTTAGTCTTAATCAGAATTGGTCTACAGTGGAATATATTGTTGATTGTTTTTTTAAGTTAAATTTTTATATCATAATTACAATGACATGGACTGAAGTTGGACCCCGTCAATTTCTACCATGTCTTGTACTATTAGGTCAAATATTTTTATCCTTGATTATCTTGGTATGATAAAAGAAACTTGATTATCTTGGTATGATCAGAAAAAACTTGATTAAACAAGAGTGGTCTAATCCAAATATTGAATTTGATATAGTAGATATAAGGAAAAGAATCATCTGTCCTCCAAGGATTGACGAGGCTCCCAATAATAACATTTGAGCCACCCAATTTTTTTTAATCTAATGGCTTAATTAATTCCTTGTTTAATAATACGACCCAGCCCATGTCATTTTTCAAAACATTGCTCACCCTAGTCATTTTCTTCCCTCCAGTACATATTTAACGAGTCAAGAACCAAGGGAACAGAATGTTCATGCAAAATCATCCGAGTAGGCTCACGCTTTCTTCCGGGATCAACTAACTCCTAACCAACCAAGGAAATGGCCCTCAGGAACCATGCAGAGGCCAGACGATCCCTCAGGAACCCCTCGTTAACTCTGGTATTCCATCCATATCACTGTCTTCATCACCACCACCACCACCAGTCTCATTCTCTCCGCCACCGCCTCCGCTGCCACCACCAACCGGTACTCAACCTTTGGCTCCCGCCTTCTTCATCATCGGCGACTCCTCCGTGGATGCCGGTACTAACAACTATCTGGTTCGGTCTCCCTTTCGTCCCGAGCTACCTCGGACAGAATGGAAGAGTGGAAGAACTGATCCATGGAGTGAATTACGCATCTGCAGGTGCTGGAATCATCTTCTCCAGCGGCTCGGAGTTGGTACGCATGCTTTTAACTACATGGTTATACAACTTTTAATCTAGTAATTGAAGATATAGATCATGTTCTTTCGGTGCAGGGTCAGCGGATATCGTTGACGCACCAAATTCAGCAGTTCACGGATACATACCAATTGCTGATTCTGAGCTTTGGTGAGAATGGTGCAGCCAATCTCATCTCGAGCTCGGTTTTCTATCTCTCGATCGGGGTCAACGACTACATACATTACTACTTGCGCAACGTCTCGAATGTCCAAAACCTGTACCTGCCATGGAGCTTCAACCAGTTGTTGGCATCTACTGTAAAGCAAGAACTTAAGGTGTGACTATTTGAGAGCCCCTCACATAGTCATGATGAGAGAGGATGTTGCTAATTAGATTATGCGTCCAAAATTTGCAGAATTTGTACAACATGGGCGAGAGGAAAGTGGTCGTGATGGGGTTGCCACCCATCGGCTGCGCGCCGCACTACTTGTGGACATACAACAGCCAGGATGGACAGTGCATCCAGGAAATAAACGACATGATCTTGGAGTTCAACTTCGTCATGAGATTCATGATCCAAGGGCTCAGCGAGGAGCTTCCGGACACGAAAGTCATCTTCTGCGACATGTACCAAGGGTCCATGGACATAATATTTGGCAATGACTTTCCGAGTGATTAGTATTAGTCCTTGAAGCTCTCTCTTTTGAAGTGGTAATTTTCTTCTTGTTTTTTCCCCAACCAAAGAAAGAAAAACGACTTTTAGCTCTTAAGAGTGCATACGATACGAGCAACCACCATGTAATCTTCAATAATCTATTCTAAATGATACTTTATTAATCACCGTAATAATGTATCAAAATCGAAGCATTGGTTGAGGCTAATTCTTCTTAATTTAAAGCCCAACCTCTATCAATATCAACTGTAATAAGTAATAACAAGATTTTGATCCAAAATTTTATCTTAAAAACTAACTTCTCTTTTCACAACTCCGGGTCATGGGCCTCATATTGGGCACATTATTTAAATGTACAAAGTAGGCCAAGTCCATTTATCTCCTCTCTCTCTCTCTCTCTCTCCTGGAAGAGTAGAAGAATACAGAGGCGAAATAGAAGAAGAGATCTGTGCGTGGTTGGTTGTGATTGTGGCTAGGCAGAGGCAAATGGGTTTTTTGTTTTGGCTAAGAAAGATTTGGTTCTTGGATGCGTTAGGGGAGGAAAAGATTGGATTTTTTTTGTTGGGTTTGGTTGGTTGTGATTGTGGCTGGGTGGAGTCAAACTCTATTGTCAATAGCGCTGCTATAGTGAGTAAACCATGGTTACTGCTACGCTAAGTTGCTGCTACCCGCTATGGAGAATAGCGGCTGTAGCGGAACTATAGCGGCTGTAGCGGAACTATAGCGGCCGCTATAGCGGTCAAATATTGATTGAATAGCAGTTTAGCAACCGCTATCATGATTATATGGGAAATTCCTTAAATGCCCAAATGTGTTTAAATATTTATTTATTTATTGAGGGCATATAGATAATTTTCTACCTTAATAAGTGAACCAAATCAAGTGGGTGCCCTAAGTTTTTCACACATCAGTCCTCTCTCTCCCATTCTCCTCTCTTTCTTTCTTCTCATCTATCGAAAGAATAACTAAACTGGCCTACAGCTTTAGTAACATGTTAAGGATTTTTAGAGACCATTTGGTTATGGGTATTGTGAGGAATCAACAGATGAGAAGAAGAGATGAGAAGCTCTTTAGAAGAAGAAGTTTGGTTCTCTTTGGAGCTTTTGATCATCTTTATCGATCTATTTATCTATGTGTTGTGAATTTGCTTGAAGTAAATTGGCAAATGAACCATGACAAGAGCCTAGTAAATTAGCTTGAAGTAATTTTCTTGAATTTTTTTGTCTATGGTTCTTTTGATCTTTTTAAATTTGTATATTTTTTTGTTTTTGAGTATTTATGTTTACTTTGCACACTGATTTTTAGTCTTTCCAATAGCGGCTATCCGCTATACTGCTATAGTATTTTAAGGGATCGTCGCTACGCGGCGCTATCTGAGTTTGACAACAGAGGAGTCAAATGGATTTTTTGTTTTGGCTTAGAAAGATTTGGTTCTTGGATGTGTTAGGTACACTATGGATCGGCCCCGGTTTGGTGATCATCTAGAGGCTATTAAGTTCATAAGCAAGGATTTCTGGTCCGAGGTTTTCAAGAAGCAGATCGACAACTTGAAGACTAACCAAAGAGTAAGGTATTCGTCAGCCAGTCTGTGTTTATCTCGTTTTGTATGTTGTTTGGGGTCTAATGGGATTCGGGGGTCTGTTGCGTGGTTGGCTTTTGAAGAAGAGGGCGACGAAAAAGAAGAAGAGGGGGCGACATGATTTTCTTATTTCTACTCGCACAAGGTGAGTTGTTTCATTCCGAATAATGATTTTACTCGATTACTTGGGTTGATGAATATATATCTCTACCTTAATTAGTGGTGGAATATATTCATGTTACCATTTGTATCACACCAGTCGATTTTGTTGATAAGTGCATTTGCATTGTTGTATGCCATTAGAACTTTACAAAACACGCCTTTGGATTTTTATATGGTCATGCTATGAGAACATAGCATAACATGCCAGTCAAACTAACTATGTCATACCTTTTTTTATCCTGTAATAGTCGAAGCAAAAGAAGAGAGATTATATTGTAGTAGCTGATCAATACGCTATAGTGGCTTTTACTGCCGATTCGGATGATGACCATTCTGACTTGGGTTACATTCCTACTTCGAAATCTGATTATTCTGATGAAGGCACCATTTTTCCTTATATCGCTGATTCGGAGGATGACCATTCTGAGCCAAAATATATGCGTAATGTTGAATCTGCTTACAGCACTCCAACTGGACTTTTTTGTGGGATTGCAAACACTGGTGCAGATGCTATAGCATTTGCATATTACTTCTTAGATGAAAATGCTAATGAAGTTCATGAGATGGTCGAGGCAGATGGAAATACTGATGAGGTATATGAGAGGCAAGAGGCAGAGGATAATGCTTTGACTCAAGTTGTTGAGGGAAAGGTTGAAGAAGATGAAAAGGTCAGTGCTCCAAGCTAATTTGTTGAAGTTAGGGAGATAGCAGAGGCCAATCCTCTGACTCAAGTTGTTGAAGGAAAGATTGAAGAAGATGAAATGGTTAGTGCTCCGAGCTAATGCTCATACCCAACTTGTTGAACATGGTGAGGAGGAGATGGGAAAGCATGAAGAAGAGGAAATGGCTGATGGAAAGGTTAATAAAGTTCAGGAGATACCCGAGGCCTGTACTCCTATCTGACTTCTGGATCATGGTGAGGAGGAGGAGGTCAGAAAGGCTGTTAAAAAGGCTGATGAAGTTTAAGAGATACCAAAAATAGGCCCTGAGTTTAATGATTTGATTAAATGACTTGAGGTAGATGATGTAGAACGGCAATCTGGATTTGAGGTACAATCTATGGGTTTCGACCCGCAATTTGATGGTCTTGTTTTTGTGGAACAATGTCTTTGCCTTCTAGATTTTGTTGAAGTTGAGTCAGCTGCTAAAAAGAAGGCCATGAGTGATCGCAATAACACCAGGGTTGTTGTGGAGGAGCTATAGGATGACCAAATCAAGAGCACAAGGCTTTCTAGCCATTTTCTCATGACTCCTTACACGGGAAACATAATGCAATTTAGGAGGAAGAGGGTGGCAGACGATAAACCAGCAGCTGCTAAGGAGGAAGCAAAAGTTGAATCAGCTCTTTGTCCTAAGAAGGAAAAGAATGATAAAAAAGTGGTTGTGGCATCTGAAACATCGTCTGTTGCTCTTGTTTGGAATCCTAAGGACTTGTTTCATGCTAATAAGGTAGAAGCGCTTGAAGAGATGGCAACTGTGCTCAACAAACCCAATATGTACAATGATGAAGTTGTTGCTATATTGAAAATGCCAGGGTTGGATAAGGAAGCCAAGGATGTCTTTAAGTTGTTGAGTCATGATGACAAGGATCTAATTTTTTAGTATGCTATTGAGAGACGATTGAACACACGTGAGTAACTTACACCATTATGTCAAGTGACTTTTTTTAAATATTTTTGTTATTCTTTTTTCACAGAGATCACCTGAATATGTTGTCATGATGTTTTATTTTTTGATTAAACATGCATTTTTGATATAAGATGATATGCCTTTTTAATATAAGATGTCATGCCTTTTGACATAAGATGTCATGCCTTTATAATATAAGATGTCATGCCTTTTGACATAAGATGTCATGCCTTTTTAACACAATGTGTTATGCAATTTTCTCACAGAGGAGAGATTTTTGCATGGGATCAAAAATGGTTGCGCGATGACGTTGGAAGTCTACTGCGAAGGAAATATTTAACGTCAAATATTGTAGATTGGTATCTGAAGACTGTTGTTAGACGTTATAATAATAGTGCACGAAAGACTGATCGTATTATCTTTGGAAAACATTGTTGTAGTTAAGAAATTTGATTTTGAATTTTATACCTCTTTTATATTTTTTATTGCAGTGGATTTTTTCACGGCATGACAAGAACCATTACATTGTGTACATCATTGACACGAAGTTGAAAGGATGTTTCATTCTTGACAGTCTTGATGTCAATGCTAAGAAGGCAAAAACTCTAGTGGAATAAGGGAGGAAGTTAATAGGGCTTATTATTTCATTTATTAGAAACTGGGAAAATCATGTCAAAGACGAGGTGTTTGCTAGGTTGGTCAACATTGATGATTGGTAGTGTAGAGTTTTGGAAAAAGGTATTCTGAAGCAAGCAGACAATGTTAGTTGTGGTGTTTTTGCCTACCTCTTTAGTGAATACTATTGTTCTGAATAGGCAAAAGGTAAATTCAATCCCACAGATATAGCAAATTGGAAGGACCTTGAATATATCAACAAATTCAGAAAGCAAATATTTTTGATATGGTAGTACACCCTGATAATCTCCTGCTGCCATGGACGTGGGAAAAGACTAAAGAATGGAGAAAATCGATAGTGATGAAGAAGAAGAAAATTGCCAAGTGACAATATTTTGTTGATGATTTTCTGAATATGGTTCATTTTGTGCATGCTTAGTAGACATCCTCTTTTGAACAGCAGTAATTCGTATGAATTGGACATGCTTATTCGTATTTCTAAGACAGTGGATTTGTGGATGTTTAGATGTTCTTCTTTCCTTTTAGCATGATATGTTATGTCGAAGGATGATTTCCTGGCTATGGAATTTTTATTTTATGGATGTTTAAGGGATATCTTCTTTTGAATAGCAGTAAATTCGTATTAACATGGTTATTCGTATTCATAAAGACTGAATAATTTTTTCATGCCTTTTCCTTTTTGTCATTTTCAAATAGCACGAGATGTTATATCAAAGGATTCCCTGATTATGGATGATTTTATGGTTGCTTAGAAGATTTCTTTTTTTGAATAGCAGTAAATTCGTATTAACATGCTTATTCGTATTAGTAATAGTGGATTATTTTGGCATGCCTTTCCTTTTGTCACTTCCATTTGATATAATAGGTTATGCCCTTTGATATTGCAAGTCATGCCATTTGATGTTATAGGTCATGCCATTTGATTTTTTAGGCTATGACATTTGATTTGATAGGTCATGCCATTTGATTTTTTAGGTCATGCCATTTGATTTAATAGGTCATGCTATTTTCTTTTTAATAGTTTTGCAGGCTTGAAAGTAATGAGAAATTGATAATATAAAGTCATATACCATAACGGTTGACACGAAACACAAAATATTATTGCATTACATGAATATATAAAATAAGTAAACCAAAATATGCCATTATCTAGTTGTTGAATGTTCCTCTGTGCATTACCTGGATTAAAAGTCTGGCCTCCTAAGTCCTTTTGCAGGAGGGACAGCATAGTTCATTACGTACATTAACATCATAATGGTCAATACCCCACCCTAATCCCCTGGGCAAGATCGGGCAATCATGGTCAAAATGTACATCATCATTGGTCAGATTGTGCTAAAGAAGATCTAGACCCTCTTGCCTTCATTCATTTCCCAAGCAAAGAAGTGCAAGCCCGAACACATAAATGGAACCAAAATATTTTATATCGCAGCCTGCCCTATTTCTTCTAGGCTATAGAGCACCATCCTTCTTGTGTGTTGTCGAACAATTTTTCAAGGCCATCAATGAATATGGCATGTTTGTTTCCCTCTGCCAAACAAGTTGTGTAGAATTCCAACTTGTTATCGTGCCCCCATCCACCATTTTTGAATCTCGTACCCAAGTTAGCACGTTTGTAAACAGACCTATCTTTTGCTGCTGCCTTCATGGTCTCACATCTGAAGATGGCACTGTAAAGATCGGCTACTGAGTGTCCAGTGACACAAGCTAATATTTCTGAGAGAATTCGTTAAGGGAGGCCTTTCAGATTTGCTATAGCAATGGGTAACTATGAATCGAAATTATATGGATGCAACAATAATAGGAGTGATGTCAATATATATAATATTCAATAGACGCCATTTTTTGTCTTTCAAGTCAAAAGACGCTATCTTCCATGTCAAAAGACATATTTTTTCACATCTGTAATGAATATAGACACAAGAAATTTGAAATAATGCATATATCTTGATAAACAAAATGGCTCAAACTTTTTGTATTCCAGTAATAAATATTTATTGAAATTATTAAAAGAAAGGAAACCAAAATTGAACTGGCATACGTGTTAGCATTTCGAACTTGCATACGTATTAGCATTTAAATTGGAACTGGATATACAAATAGAAGAAAATGGCATGTTCCAGTATATAGAACTGGCATACGTGTTAGCATTTAAATTGGAACTGGATATACAAATAGAAAAAATGGCATGTTCCAGTATATAAAACTGGCATACATGTTAGCATTTAAATTGGAATACATGACAATATGTAAATTAACATATTGGCATACATGAGAATAGTTACCTTGATTGTAAATAACACTGAAGAACGTAAGAAAATGTTGAGGCACCTAGGGAAAGTTGTTTCAATTTTTTAAGCGTGGTTGATATGTAGCCAAAGTTACATTTTTATACTCAATTTTAGTCTAAGGAGAGAGAAAGCAAAAAATATATTGTGCATCATTACTTCTGCAATAAAATCTTTCATGGGGGGTATAATTAATTTGTGTTTTGTCATATGGACATGACTGGTCATATTTTTTTATTTGTGATGGCTATGCTTTTCTTTACCAAAGGGTATTACCACTATGACATTATGATGTCGTCTTCTGCTAAATTAATTTGTATTTTGTTATATAGCCAAAGCTGCATTTTTTATACTCATTTTTAGTCTACGGGTAGTTGTGCAAATCTAGAGTGAATCCTTAGTTCTGCAATATAATCTTTTTTGGGGTATAATTAATTTTGTTTTTGACAATAAAAATATGAGTACTGATGCCTTTTAAAGGAATAGTTATGATAAATAAACCAAAGGAGATTCAAAGAAACTTTTCAACCAAATAACATACCAATATTTACATTAAAGTAGAGGGAGATTGAAATATGTTATTTTTTCATTACTGGCAATGCCATTTTATCATTATTGCTGATGTCAGTTCATTAATGTAATGCTGGTGTTATAATTAATGTAACAATTGCTCTATTTTTTTACAATTATGTTGGTACATCAAAATTTTTCAAGCCCATATTATTGGTAGTGATTCTGTATTGTGCCCTTGTTATCTCCCTTACGATCTTGCTTGTACTCTTCAATCTCTTTATCATCTTTCTTGGAGTGTCTTTTGTCATTATGGTTTTAACTACCAGTTGAGATGTTGATGGATCAACTTCACCCGGCTGCTTCGATGGTGTTTTTGTACTTTTTGCAATGCAAAATTTTTGAAGATAATCATCAATTGTAGATAACATTTTGACAATAATAATGAGTTTTAGATTAATCTTGTTACCTGACTTGTGTCTCAGTTGATTAATATGGTCTTAAAGTATTTTTTCCTTTCTAAGATCCAGTACAGCTTCATCTGATAATTGTATCAGCTGGGATAAAAAATAATTAAAAATTTATCTGTAATTATCCTTCGGCCCCTTTTCTGTAGGTACTTCATAATACTCCAGTCCATCCCTGGCTTTTAGAGTCCACCTTTTCATGATAT
Source organism: Hypericum androsaemum (assembly GCA_963995505.1). Taxonomy (NCBI): domain Eukaryota; kingdom Viridiplantae; phylum Streptophyta; class Magnoliopsida; order Malpighiales; family Hypericaceae; genus Hypericum; species Hypericum androsaemum. Next base: position 12,620,234 of record OZ023182.1, read on the forward strand.
AATGCTTAGGCAGCTTTGTGAAATCCTTTTCATCCAATGAAATTAAAGTATCCATGACCTTTAGTTTGTGTCTAAAAAATAACCCAAGCATTTCGTAGAGATGGCACGAATATGCAATTAACATGTGTTCCTTCTGAATAAGAACCATTCTCTCATCGAGTTTAATAACATCGTCTTTATCTGAACACTTATATACGTTGTACTGAATGGCCCCATATACAAAAATGGTAGTAATGACATATCATATAAAAAGGCATGGACTGGATTACTAAATTGCATGGAATACTATGATCAGATGGCATGCTCAGCATCAACGTAATGGCAGACAATGTGATAATATTTTAATGGTATGCTAAAATCTTCCTTACCTATGAAATTGTTGTTGTCCATTTTTTCTTGCATTCGGTATCCAATAGATTTTAAATATTGCTCCTGGAATTTTTTGAACATGGCATGCGTATAAACTTTCGCAGATTGAACCAATGAGCTGGATATGAAGTTGTTCCTTGGTCTGAACTCATTGGATTTATAGTCTGCCTGAGCCTCGGCTTCCCTTCTTTTATCCAGTAGGATGTTAAAATGCATGAAGAATTCTAGGAGGTTGTAGTCAGGTTGCAGATGCACTTTTATAATATTGTCGAATGATTTAATGAGTTGGGTTGAAACCATTCCAGCAGTAAAGTGTTGCTAACCCACGCTGACGACCATTTCTTTCTAAAGTTGTGTATGTGATTCAACCATCCATGTCCATCTGACTTGAAACTCTCTCGTATCATAGTTTTCCATACATGAACAAACTCTTTTTCATCATCAACATCGTATATCATGTAATTGAATGATGCGGCTACCTTAGATGTGTATAGACGGCTAAGCTTTTTCTTTGCATTTCTAAGATATGCCACGTACAAAGATAATGGTACGTACCCGGTATTTCAGAACCAATGGTTGTATCGATTGCAGTGTCTTGGTCTGTGAATATGGTTGTGGGAGCTTTGTTATCTGTGCACTTTAAAAAAGTCCTAAACAACCATTTGAAAGATTCTATTGTCTCATCAAATAATAGTGCTGCACCAAAGATGGAGCTCATGCGATGGTTGTTGAACCCAACAAACAGTCCTGCACCAAGATTTAAGACTATTCATGCCATTTTGTAACACAAGATCATACCGTTGGGACATAAGTATACATGCGATCTGAACATGCTTTGACATGCCGTTTTGACTAAACAGAGCAATATGAGCATATATACCCAATGGACGGTCATTCATGCCATTTTGTCAGACAAAATTATGCCAATCAAACACAAATACACATGCCATTTGGAAATAATAACCTACCATTTTGACAAAATAGAGCATATTTTACCTAATGGGCAGTAATTCTTGTTTGTCTTGTACGCGGTGTTAAGGAAGATGGCATCACCAATTTATTTGTAGTCTGTCCACATTCTTTTGTCAGCCCAAAAGATGTTTGCAATCCGTTCGTCGCTGTCTACTTGAATCTCATAGAAGAAAGAAAGATTTTGGTATGCCTCACTTCTGAAATACTGAAGCATCGATGTGGCTTCACCTGCCTTCATGGCCTTTTGCCGTCGTCTTCGCAGATGGTTCTTCAAGTTAATAGGTAGAAAACTAAGGTTTTTCTTACCACCAGCTGCCATTGCCATCAGTTCTTACAATGACCTGTTACTGATACTAGCTTCATTATTTATCTTAGCTACTTGTTGCTGGAGCTCATTAATAGATCTGTCTCAACATATGTTTGAATTGTTGACTGTGCAGCTCATGACCGTTGTGCTGCACAATCCAGTCTTTTATATAATAAGCTTCTTTCTCAAATGAATAACCACCAGTGGTCCTGGCAAGACATCCAACTCGTTCCTCTCTTCGATCATATTTTCGAGTTTCCTTCTTTTTTGGTTCCTTCTTAGGTTTCCTACGCCACCCCTCTTTGTTGCAAACATAGCTGGCATAAAGTACTTTATCTGACGGCTCACTATTGATGAACAACTTTCGACCGGTGATCGGGATATAGTTCGAGAACATCTCCTTGTCTGAGCAGACGTGGCGGGTAGCACCTGTGTCCATGAACCACTCTCTCGGATTGTCCACCAGGTTGGCTTCAAATACCACGGCTGACAGATCTATTTCGGACGAGTCTTCAGCCAGATTAGCCTTTCCTTGGTCGTCCTTCTTCGGATGGCGACAGTCCTTAGCCATGTGGCCGGGTTTGCCGCAGTTGTAGCAGTCGCCCTTGATCTTCTTGTTCTTTTTCTTCTTGGGCTCTTGCTTCTCCTGCTTATCCCCAGACTTCTTCTTCTTCCCTCCACATACTTCCCCAGTGTCTGATAGTTAATGAAAACAGAAAATCTCTTTTGGTGTGCATACAAATAGTAAAAAAAATTTAGATCATCCAATGTTTTAAATTGTAACTTTTCCCACTATGCTTCTTCTTCCATTTGTTCCAAAGTCTCCACTGCAGCCAAACAATTAATTAAAGTGATCCCATCTCCCCTTATCTTTTCTTGCTCTATTTTAAAGATATTAAAGATGTATTTAATATCCACGGGTAGATATGTGGACTAACTAATTAATTAAAGGTTAAAGTCCACTCGTATTGTGGTTTGATCTTTGACATACTAATACTCCATGGTTCTAAAACTCGTATAATTTTTGTACTAAAACTCAAGCTTCATACGTTCGATTGATCCAGTATCCTGAACTTGTCTAGTCAACTATTAGCTTGATAAATAAATATATTAAAAAAAAAGATACCCTACGATATTCGATCGTAAAATGTCTTTCAAGTGCTTACGTACAAAAACTGAATCATAGATAATATTACTTAAAGCAAATATCCACACCGGAGACAGGTGTTAATTAAGAAACAACACTAGTATCAACTAATCTATCTGTTATTATAAATCAAGATGCTTAATTATTCTGGACGAGTTCCATTATTGCACTCGTAACATCAAACATAGGGCGATAAAACAACTTGTTGCATGAAGCAACAAGTGTCATGACAGTACGTACGTGATCGTGTATGGATCAAATTAAAAAGTAGGAAACTATGACTTAATTATTTTTTGGTGGAAAGAAACTATGATTTAATTGGCGACCGGAGGATAAAGTCTGCATGGGAATGCAAAATTACTAGTTGAACTCATATCGAAGCACATACAAGTGCGATCCATACAACGTGGACTGCCTCTCTTGCACTGGTAAGGACCCTGGCAGACGAAGTTGCAATCTTGGCCTGCTGCGCAGTCATCATACCTCGTTCCTCCTCCTTCAATTCCATCTACTACTAGGAAACCTGGCAATAATCATGTAGTTTTTATAAGACCATCTTTAATCACAACCCAGGTTATGAATTTTACAAAAATTTTGTTGGAATAAAAACAAAAGATGGTTGGGTGGTGGCATTCGGTCGGCTGATCAACCCTGGTCACCAACCAGATCATTGCAATTTATAAGTTCGGTTCGACTGGAGACATTGGAAAATTATAAAAAAGTTTAATTTGTAATTGTATATGTATTTGGTAGATTAATTGTTTATGAAAAGGTTGGATTGAGTTGTAGGTAAATGTAGTATGATGAATTTCAAAATTTTGTAGGATTTGATACAGTGTTAGCCGTGCTAAGCTATTTTGGTAGTACGAGTGATTTTATTAGTCCAAATTAAGCTGCGATTACTAGGGATCGAGCCATGTTTTGACCCTTTACAAAGTCAAGCGCTACAAAAACTTGTATGATAAAAAAACTGGATTTTGTAATTCTTTTTCAAATGTATAACATTTATAAAAAATAGAAAATTACAATATTAGATATACTTACATGATCCAATTAGCAGGGTGGCGAACGCAATATGGACTATTGAAGCTCTCATCTCGTCCTTTACGTGTGGCTCTGGACTTTGCCTCTCTTTGGTAGTAATTAAGAATGGGAGGCCGAGGGAATACACACACATTTATATATTAAGACTAGGAACTGGTTTTGATTTTCCGAGAAATTTATAATAAGTTTTTTAAATCATGGAAACCTATTTTCATAAAAGAAATACAACTTGTATCAAACGAAAAGCAGGAATTTCTATTGCTGAAAACAAAAGAACTAATAATTAGATACATCACACAAAGTAAGTCACGCGTTCTCCAAAAAAAGAGAGTAAGTCACGCATAATTTGGTTTATTTTCTGCATAACCGTGTGATTTGTATGACCTACCAATTATATATATATATATATATATTCTGAAACATTGAATCGCAAACATATGTATTTTTTTATGTCGGCTTCGGATACTAATTGTACCAATTGTGAAAGATTTTTTCCCAATAAATAACATTTTACAAAATGTTTCGGGAATTTTTAGTGCTTCAGAGAAAAAAGGTGTACATAAAATAAAGTTACGATAAAATGACATGCCCAATTACGATAAAATAGCATGCCAATTATGAACAAATGGCAGATTCTGTTATGATAAAATGACATGCCCGATTACGATAAAATAGTATGCCCGATTATGAACAAATGACAGACCTCGTTACGATAAAATACCATGCACAGTTACGATAAAATGTCATGCTCGGTTACGATAAAATGTCATACCCGGTTATGCGATTCATTCATTCAAGAACCCTATGCGATTAATTCATTCAAGCACCCTATGCGATTCGTTCATTCAAAAACCTATATTATATTCTCTTCAATCTTTTATGTGATTCACCAAAAATTTAACAAGAGATTCACATATATAATATTATACTCTTTCTGATAAATTATTCTCGGGTCCCAGGAGTTTGACTAAATTTCTATTGTAGTCCCTACTGTTCTGAAATTAAAACTTTGGTCCCCATATTTTGACTTTATTGAAATCTTAGGTCCCTCCCGTTAGAGTCATGAAATCTCCGGCGAGGAGGCACCTGAAAAGACTTGACGATAGGGACATAGGAGTTCAATAAAATAAAACTTGGGAAGCTGAAGTTTTGATTTTTGAACAGGTTGGACTAAAATTAAAAAGTCAAATTCAGGGACCTGAGGACAATTTTCCCTATTATTATTTTTGCCTATTATCAACTAGTAGCAATAAATCAGGAAGCCACGCAAACATTAGTTAAGCATAACTACACATAACACAAGTAACATTCTTGGGGTTAGATCTAGGAGTTTGTGCGCTCCTTCGGTCTTTTGACTAGGGAATGTCCTTCTTGACAATTCGATTTGTGGGTTAGATTAAGGTTAGGTCGACGTGGTGAATTCAGCAAGTTTTGCAGTATAGCTAGTGGTGGTAATTTGGTACAATTTAATTTTTCTTTGGTAATAAAACTTGTAGTTATGAAAAAACTTGAGCATAGCTCTTGACGTCTTTCATGGTCTGAGAAGTTTTAACAGGAAGAAAAATGGAGCTATGGCTCTGAAATCAGAACTGAGATGATCTCGTTGATTGGGAGTTTTCTTGGGAATATCATGACAAAAATAGGATTTTCTTCTAAATGAACGAGGTGCATTATGTCATGTATTACATCGTCTTCTTACTCTGTCATGTTTAACGGCCAGTGGCTTTCATCAACTAGAGGAATTAGACAAGGTGATCCAATCTCAACATTCATATTTTTGGTGGTTTACTGTTTCACTTTCAAGATTCATTCAAATGGAATAGAAAAAAAATAACTAAATGGTTAAAAACTGAACAATTTTTCCCAAGTGTTGCTCATATATTATTTACAAATGATACTTTGATGTTAGAGAATGCAACTGAGAAGAAGAAAAAAAGGATATTGACCATGTTTGCAAGTTGCTCAGGACAAACATTTTAATCTCACTAAATCTAGTGTCTACTTTTGCAGGTGAATCACAGCTACTTCGAAGCAAACAGTCCTGACCATATTGTGAATGGAGGAAATAGAAGGTGATGAAAAGTACTTGGGATTGCCTTCATTTTGAGGTAAGTCAAAAACCCAGAGCTTCGAATTTTATACTTGACATAATTATCCAAAAGGCTGAAAAGTTTAGTGTTAAATGCGGGACGGGAAGTTATGATTAACTGAGTGCTAACCTCAATTCCCACATATGCTATGCAGTTGGTATATATATATATATATCATAGAATTTATTCTTTAATAATGGTGATATTCTTAGCAAATGAGATTTTAAAATCTTCTTCTTCATTATTTACTTGATTGGCTTATAGTGGGAGGCAGAATATTTTAATTGGCTATACATATCAAACATATATTAGGTATTGTACAAGGATAAATTATAGAATGTTATACTAATAAATGATAATATTATTTATCAATTATATCATATAATAGATTATACGTTATTACAATAATTGGGTAAATTTGAGCCAGGCAGGTAGTTAAGCTTCCCAACAAGTATTTAACACTGTTACGTTCTCAAGGCCTCGAACTCTAGACCTGCTGAACAATGTTCTTTGATACAAGTCATTGTTGGCTATGGAGACTTGTATCCCATGAATACTAAAATATTGAGGAAATGATTTTTCATATCTTCTACAAGTTTTTTATCTTTGAGCTAGTAAAAAATACCTTTGATCTCTTATAAAAAAATAGTTAATAGGTTATTTAATTGGTAATTAGATCCATCAAACCAAGCTCAGGCGTAAAATAGTTTTAATACATTTTAATTCCTAGTATAAAATAATTTTTTTGGGTATAATAGTATAAAATTAGTTTATTTGTATATGACCGTATGATTTGTATGACCTATACATTTTATGTTTTTTTCTGAACAATTGAATCGCAAACATAACATGTGTATTGTTTGGTAAAAATAACATGGTATCTACATACGAACTAAACTCATTAGTCCATGCTAAAAAAGTTGGACTGCAAAGATGACAAATTTTCATTATCAGATTTTAATTTAATCGTATATTTTCATGACACAGATTGAAACATTTAATTAAACTGAAGGTTTTTAATTTTAGGAAATTTCAACAAGTTGATATATGTATTCCGTGGTATAGCACATGCATGGGTGTATGGACACAAAGGACTGAAGGTAATAAAGAAACAAACAAACACCAGTATGAGCCAATCCCATCTGCTATTATAAATCAAGATGCTTAATTATTGTGGAGAAGTTCCATTGTTGCACTTGTAACATCAAACAAGAAGTGTCCTAAACGTGATCGCGTATGGATCAAATACTATACTCTAAAACTTAATTGGTGCAGGAGGATAGATTTTTGGGAATGCTAGATTACTAGTTAAACTCAGATCAAAGCATAAGCAAACGGCATTCACACAACGAGGACTGCCTTTCTTGCACTTGTATGGGCCCACGCAGATATGGCTGCACATTTCGTCTGATTCACAGTTTTTCTTCACCGGTGAGGGTCCAATTATTCCTCTCATCCCTTCATTTGCTTCAATTCCATCTATTAGGAAACCTGAAAATTGACAAAATGTTGGATTTGACATAATGTTATCGTATTCAGATGGTACAAGTGGTCGTATTAGTCTAGATTAGGCTCGATTCTTAGGAATCGAGCCAATGTCTAGACCCTTTTTATAGCCAATCGGCTACAAGGTAATTTAGGGTCATAGGAGCATAAACTAGCTTACAATATTAGGGATACTTACATGATCCAATAAGCAGGGTTCCCAAGGCAATACTGATTATTGAAGCTCTCATCTCCGCCATTTCTTGTGGACCTAAACTTTGCCTCTCTTTGATCGTAATTAAGAATGGGGCGTCGAGGGAATACGAATATATTAAGACTCGGGGTTGGTTTTGTGGAGATCCATGTATTGAAAGAAATTAATGAGGTTTGAATTAAAGATGGGATCACAAAGATAAGGAAACCGAATCCGACCGAGAAAAATAAGGGAGACCAAAAAATTATTAAGTTTTTTTTAAATCATGCGGTATCTATATTCACCGGAGGGAAAAATTCAAGCCACATTTGAAGGATGACAAAATTCTCTCAAAAAGTATTTAACACTAAAGTTCTTCATAGTCATGTTATCCTAACTAATTAAGAAGGGTAGCCGAGGGAATATGGTATATATTAAGACTTGAAGGGCCGGAAAGAAATAATTTGGACATTCGGAATTGCAAAATAAGGAATACAAATAATATTTTTTTATTGGGGGATTCTTCTTTGACATTCAGAATTAGACTTTGTTTGTTTTTGTAATTAGTTTAAAAATTGGATACATTTTACTGTAATCAATTTTACTATCACGACATAAACTCATTGCAATTTATTTGATTGATTTTTTATAAGTAAATTTTTGTTGTAATCAGAATTTAAACCTAGTCATTTTTAATCCTACCCTTACCGTATATTATTAAACCATGTACTGTTTTCGGTACCTTATTGATTCTTTATTCAAAACTATTAAGACTAGATGATGGGAAGGAAGGAAATTAATTATCTCGTCAAAGTGTGTATGTTGGTCTATCTTCATAAAATGGATAATATTTTTAAGGGAAAAAAATGACAAGTCACTAAATTTTAATATATTGTAATCAAAGGTCCAATTCTTAGTAAATTAGTCTCTAAGAATTAAGAAATTAGAATAGTTAATCCCTTTGAGCAATTTATTTTACGAACTCAATTAGATTACAACATGAAATTATCAAAATATCCTTACTTTATATTAAAACTCTAAAATAATAGATACCCAACCTCACATTAAAAACCTCAAGCCATAGCGAAAAAAATCCCAACATGTGCATTAAAAATCAAAAACCAAGAGCACAAGAAATTTTCAGCGCCAAGCTAGTCATGAACTCGGACAAGAAATTTCTGACGTCACCGCAACACAAGAGTACCTATGAGGACATGAAATTTTAAGCAAATAAATCAAAACCATCCATATCACATAAAATCGGTACTTGTCGTGTCAAATTACAATCGTATTTGTAGAAATGGTTGCAGTAGGAAGAAACCATCTCCGTAATCAAGGACTAATACTAATCTCTCAGAAAGTCATTTCCAAATGTTAACAAAGTGAGTTGGGGAGGATAGATTGGCTCTGCCTAACACATATTTACACAGTTGAATTCCTAACCAAGTTCTTTCATGTACTCGGCGAACCATTTCATTATAAATGACCAAACCATTACATCATAATTAAGCGAACTATCGCGTGTTCCAAAATGGTCATGAATGAAAATACATATCTAGGACCAAATCATATGCCATTTATTTCTGTCCTTATATTTTTTACTCTAGACATTGGATGTTCTTTCCTTTTAATTTTCTTTATCAATGTTTTAAAATTTGTGGTCCGACCACCACCAAAGAAAAATTCGGTATCATTTTTAACTAATACTCGAAAATTAGTTTTTTTTTTGGCGAAAAAGTGCCCGAGATATATAAAAAGGAAATGAAAAGTTACAGGACGGAGACAAAATGAAAACCTAAAACCTACCCCTGCTGGTCCCACAAACTGGGCAGTCAACGGGGTGGGTTCCCAAGATCAAGAGACCCTGAGAGAGCCCGAGACTCTAAATCCTACTCCGCTGAAACCCACAAGCCAGGCAGTCGGAGTGACGTCCCCTGCCAATAGACAGGAGAAACGTCGCCTATCAACTAACCCAGCGAAAACCACAAACCGGCCGTCTGGGGTGTCAGCCTCCCGACAATAGCCGGAAGGCTGAAAACCTAATCAAAACCTAGCCTTGAGTTAACCCCTGCAAGAGTTCCTCCCACCCTACCACCCGAGGAGGTAAAGAGAGACCTACCCGAACACCTAGAGTGAACGGTTGCAACCGGGGGCCTCAGTAAAAACCTATCGCCGCCAAACGATAGGGAAAAAGAGCGCCAAACCTGTTAGAGTTGCAGGGCCCTATTACAAAACCAGCCGCTCAAAAACAAACAAAACAAAGATATGAAGTCAAGGAACGAAGCGGTGGAAAGGCATTCCGGTAAGATCCCTTCCAATGTGTTTCAGGAGCGCTTGCAAAAAATTCGACCACCAGCCACTTGTCGGTATTTTGGTCATCGCGTCGGCTGCCGCGTTACCTTCACGAAAGATGTACGATACTTGAAAATGCATATCAGCCCGAAGAAGTTGAATATGCGCCCACCTGTTTCTGAAGTGCCAAGGGACTTCCGCATGCCGAGCCTGAAGAAGATGAAGAACATATGTGGAGTGTGTCTCCAACCATAAATGCAGCCATCTATTATGGTGAGCAATTTCAATCGCAAACATGGCAGCAGTAAGTTCAGCTTCGAAAGCGTAGCCGGTGCCTAAATGTTGGACAAAACATCTGCAGACAAAACCACGATGATTTTGGAAGACCCCAGCGGCCGAGGAGGGACCAGGAGCCCCCACAGCGCTACCATCGGTATTGCATTTGATCCAGTTCGGGAGCGGGCAATGCCAATAAACCTCTTTGACCACCGGGGCCTTACCTGGACGAGGGGTCACCCGAAAATAGAGCAATGTGGAGAGTTCCTCCTGTGAACCAAAAGTGTGACCAATCTCCAAGACTTCCGTTTCAGCGACAAGGTTCCTGATGAGGGTCACAACCGAGTCCAAAGAGTGGCACTTGCTGTCAAAGATCCGCTGGTTGCGCTCTGTCCAAATGACCCAGGCACAAGAGATGAATGCAGTTTTCCAAAATGCCAGTAGTTGTGGGCTGAAAGTCGCTTTCATTGCCTGTAGCAGCAGTTCATTGAAGCTAGCGGGATCTCTCCACGGGATGTGAAAAACTTCAAAAAGTTTTTTTCAGAGAGATGTCGAGTAAGTGCTGTCCCCTAAAAGGTGATCCAGCTCCTCGGTGTGATTCCTGCAAAGAAAACAGATGGAGGGGACGGTGAAGCCCCTACGCCTGCGAAGAGATTCCGAGGTAGGGAGCGCTCCGTGAATAGCTCTCCAAGTGACAATAGATCTGCGTGGAGGGATGAATCGGGCCCAAATCCACTTGCCCCAGCTAGTTTCGAGAAAAGTGGGTCGAAGATGTTCAAAAGCCGCCCTGGAAGTGAGGAGACCATCGGATGAATGTGTCCACGCCATGTGATCTGATTCAGGAGGTCCCAGGCAATAATGTTGGACGTCTTCCACAATGTGCGGAAAGGAGTTCAGAAAATCCCTCTGGATCAGCCAGTTACCATTAGCTCGATAGTCCGAAATCGGGAAAACGCAGAGGTGGCGCGTGTGTGCTGGGATCCCGGCCTTATCGGCGATAATGTACCCTAACCAATTGTCCAGCCAGAAATTGGCCGAAGAGTTTTCCCCGATGATCATCTGTGAGGCCTGCTGAATATCCTCATAACAGAGACGTAAACCCTTCAGAAGTGAGGATCGAACATGCTTCCTCGGGACATGTTCATCAGACATATAGAGCCATTCTCTGAGCATCTCGTAGTGATCAGAGTGATCATACATAATATTCCAGGAGAGGCGGTTCAGAAAGGCCAGGTTCATATGAGCAATAGAACGAAGGCCAATACCACCTTCCTCACGAGGAGTACAAACCCTTTTCCAAGGAATAGAATAGGCGCCCCTACCATGTATGTCTCCAGTCCAGACAAAGTTGCGGATAGAGGAATCAACTTGTTCAGTAAGCGAAGTTGGCCACTTATAAATCATCATAGAGTGGGTTAGAGAGCTCTGAATCACCGATTGGGTCAAACAGACCCTACCTGCCATGGATAGTGAAGTACCTTTCCAGCGGGAGAATTTAGCCAGGATTTCATCCACAAGTGCCTGCAAATACCTGCGACGAGGCGGCCCCAGAAATAAAGGAACTCCGAGGTAGGTGATAGGGAGTGAGCCTTCAGAGATGCCAAGATCAGCCAGATGAGTTCCAAAGTAAACTCGTGATTTCTGAGGGTTGTAGAATTGACCCGAGCTGTCCGCATACTCCTGGAGGATAGACAAGATCATTCTACAATTACCAGTGGTAGCCTTGCAGAAGACAATAACATCATCAGCATATAAAAGATGAGAGGGGAAAATAGAGCTTCTTCCTGCTTTGAAGCAATCCAGATCCTGTGAAGCCGCCGCTTCCTGTAGGCGTCTACTGAAAACCTCTTCTGCCGTGATGAAAAGAAGAGGGGAGAGCGGGTCGCCCTGCTGCACGCCCTTTGAGCAGCTGAAGTATCCAGCCGAGATCCCGTCAATGAGGATTGAGAGCATGGCAGATCTCAGAGTGTTCCGAATAATGTTGAGGAAGGTGGGAGAGAAACCCCAGCTATTTAGAACTTCTAGGAGGAAATTCCAGCTAAGCGTGTCAAAAGCTTTCCTGATGTCCACTTTGATGGCCATGTTTCCTGTGCTTCTTGTTCTGTCAAGGCAGTTGATTCCCTCCGAAGTTAGTGCCAAGAAATCATGAATTCTTCGCCCAGGGACAAAGCCGAATTGATGACTAGTGAGTAGCTTTGATATAATGAGGCCAAACCGAGAGGCCAAAATTTTGGTCACCACTTTATACAGGAAGTTGCCCAGCACAATGGGCCTGTAGTCTTCCACTTTGATAGCTCCCTGAAACTTGGGAATCAGGACAACAAAATTCGAGTTTAGTCTATCCGGAAGAAGACCCTGCAAAAAGAAGTCCTGCACAGCACTGGTGACATCCGAGCCAATGATCGTCCAGGTAGACTGGAAGAAATGTCCGCTAAACCCATCCGGACCCAGGGCACTGTCGGGGTCCATGTCAAAAATTGTGTCCCGCACCTCCTCGGCCGAAGGAACTCTAAGGAGATCTTCATTCTGTTCAGCGGAAACCTCCGGGGTGATCAGACGATTAATCAAAGTAGAGGAAACAGGAGCATGCTGAGAGTCAGAGAAAAGGTCCTGAAAATATGCCACAATATGCTCACGAATCCTAACTTTGTCTTCAGTGATAATCCCATCAATCATTAGGGCATTAATACCTAAGTGACTTCTTCAAAATTTAACACTCCTGTGGAAGAACGAAGTGTTACGATCGCCATTCTGCAACCAAGTGATACGAGCTTGCTGCCTGAGAAAGAGACTGTGCTGTTCTAGGGTAACGTTGTACTTTCTCAAGGCCGCCGCTTCTTCCAGCATAAGCTCATCCAGAGGACCAAGGTCTTCGATATGATTTTGAGCAAGCTCCACCTGTGTATAAGAGAGATCCAGGTTAATTTTGATGTCACCGAAAGACTCTCAGTTCCAATCTTGGAGGGTACGTTTGAGTCTGCGCAGCTTGGTCATCAAGGAGCACATGGCATTTGGAGAGGTTAGGATGGGAGCCCAAGCAGATCGAACCACCTGCAAGAAGTCATCGTGTTTGGACCACATATTTTGGTAGCGGAAAGGGCGAGCTCCTAGGTAATCCTGTTCCTCCTGGCAATCCATAAGTAAAGGCTTATGATCAGAGGTATTACGGAAAAGGGCAATGCACTTAACCGAATGCCAGAGATCCATGAAGGAGCAAGAAGTCAAAACCCGATCAATTCGGGATTCCATGTAATTCCCTGCGTATTTGTCATTAGAATAAGTGAATTTACTGCCAGAAAGCGGAACATCCATAAGCTCACAAACGCTGATAAAAGCCTGAAAGTCAATGCAGGATTGAGGGTTTGGGAGACAACGACTCATTCTCTCATGAGCGCCTAACACAGCATTGAAATCACCAATTAACAACTTGGGCAAAGGAGGAAGGTTCATCAGGTCATCCCAAAGCTTGCGTCGAGGAGAGTAATTGACGTGGGCATAAATGAAACCAATCAGGAAGGTGTGCTACTGCCAAGTGGTCTGAACAACAATAGCCTGTGAGGAAGAAAGCACAAGATTCTCCATCGAACCCGCGGGTTGTCTAGTTAAAACCCAAATGCTAGGAAGTTTACTAGCTCTTCTATTGATCCCAATAAGCCGATAACCAAGAGAGATCCAGTAACGGTCATAGATATTGTCAAAATCCACCATAGATTCTGCAATAGCTAACCAGAGAGGTTTATGTTTCAGGCAATGCTCCCTTAGTTGGGTTCGGGAATGCTCATTCCCAATACCCTAAATATTCCAGAAAAGGACCTTCATTGCGCCCGGGGGGGCAAGTCATGGAGGGACGACTTGTTCTGTCATGAGGTTTGGCTTCTGGTTACCATTGGAGCTGAGTTTGTCGGGGCGTTCACATCTTGGTGAGGGCAGCCGGTGGCTACATTGGACATGAAGCTCATCGCAGGGGAGCTACAGTTATCAACCACCGTGATCCCAGTGTAGCGGGATCCCGGTATAGGCATAGCTTCAGTCGGAGAACTGTGATGCACAGTGCATGTATCAGCTGTGTGTGCAGGTAAACTGGAACCTGAAAGAACATGAACAGAGAAGTTGTTAGCTTGCACATTAGTAGCCATGTCGGCTGAAAGAAGATGAAGTGGGAAAAAAGATTGTCCCGTCTCGAAGTTTTGACGATAATAGACTATCGGGTCCCTAGCTGACGTCATCGGCTCTTTTTTTAATTTTTGGTCATGGAAATGACCAAAATACCCTTAAATAAAAAATAAATTTGTTTACCTTCTTCAACCTTTTACCTCCCCCTCCCCCTCCCGCTCCCCCTCTCCCCCTCCCGCTCCCGCTCCCCCCTTCCTTCTCCCCCTCCCGCTCCCTCTCCCCCTCCCGCTCCCTCCCCCCCCCCCGCCCCTGCTTAAGCATGAACCACCGCAGCCTCCACGTCTTTATGTACTCCCCTGCTTCATCAACCATCCCGCCCATTCCAGGTCCGACCAAAACTGCATGGGTTCAGCCTCTGATTTTACCGTCGTGGTTTGGGTTAAAGCCGAGGTCGCATCTCATTATAGGTACGCGATTCTGGGGAGTTGGATCGGAGAGAGATGGAAGGAAAGGAAGCGATGGTTATGTGAAGAGGACGATGGTTCTGTTTTGGCTCTATTTGGGTGAGGAGGAAGGAAAGGGAGCGATGGTTCTGGCCATGGAAGAGGGAGGGGGATAGATACAGAGAGGAAGAGAGGGGTGAGGAAGAAGACTTAATTTTTTTAAATAAAAAAACCCATGTTGACCTTCATCTCCGGCAATTAAATGGCCGCCAAAAATAAACACAGGGTAGACTTTTGGGAGTTTGTAAACACAAGATGTAAAATGTTCAAGTTTTTATGATAATAGGGAGGGAGCGGGAGGGGGAGAGGGGGAGGAGGGGGGGAGCGGGAGCGGGAGCGGGAGGGGGAGAGGGGAAGGAGGGGGGGAGCGGGAGTGGGAGGGGGAGAGGGGGAGCAGGAGCGGGAGGGGGAGGGGGAGGGGGAGAGGGAGGGGGAGGTAAAAGGTTGAAGAAGGTAAATTTTTTTACCTTCTAATAATCATCCTGAAACAAAATGGACACCAACTAAAATGGCAATGGGAAACCTGGCAATAATCATGTAGATTGCACATTAATGTTCAAGCATTTTTGTCTTTTCAAGTAGGAGTTTGGCGAAGAATATAGAATATTCTGGCACCAGGGACCCGAGAGTCTATTATCATCAAAACTTAGGGACGAAAAAATTATTTTCCAAAATCCAGGGACCTTAGGGGAAGGGTGACTAAAGTTAAGGGACGTGAGGATAATTTATCCTATAATATAACTTATAAAAAAATATGATCTGTTCTTTGCATTTCTAATGATTATATTTCTTAGGAAGCTGGATTTGAAAACTTTTGATTAAAATAGAGCAAGAAAAGATAAGGGGAGATGGGATCACTTTGGCACAAACCTGGCTCTGATACCAGAGGTTGCGGCGGAACAGGATTATATAAATATAAACTTGATAAACATAACAGGATTATATAAATATAAACTTTATTAATATAAACTTGATAAACATAAATAAACTTTAGTACAATAATAATAATATAAACTTTAAGACTAAATACAGAGATAGACTTTAAAGAGAGGGATAGAGGGATTACAATCACAGAGGGGAAGAGCAGGTATGATCAAATATGATGATCAAGGGCTTCTATTCTCTACGGGTTTTTCCAACGAAATCACACTCTGATGTTAACAATAGAGGGCTCCTCCTTATATAGGGAGAGGAGGTCCTATTACACAATAGTGGTCAATAAGGGGCAGAAGGAATCTCTGCTTTCGGTGGCTTTGGTGCGTTGTCAGTTACTTTCGGTGGCTGGGGTCCACCATTTTGAAAGTCGTTGATGTCGTCGGTGGCAGAAGGAATCTCTGCTTTCGGTGGCTTTGGTGCGTTGTCAGTTACTTTCGGTGGCTGGGGTCCACCATTTTGATAATTCTGTTGAAAGTCGTTGACGCCGTTGCGGTTGAAAATCGTTGATGCCGTTGCGGTTGAAAGTCGTTGATGCCGTTGTGGGATGGGTTTATGGTAATCCATCGAAACCAGCACCATCATCTTCACTGAGGGAGATGTACGGTTCTTCTTCTTCTTCGTCTTCTTCATAAGGTGAAGAGGAAGCTTTGGAGTTATTTTTAGCCATTTTTTGCATGATGGCAAAATATTCTTTCTCAGTGCCGGCCGAGGCCAACAAAGCTTGAATCTTGGCCTTGTGAGCCAGAAATTGCGTTTGTGATGTTGAGGCAGTGGCAGTAATTTGGGCAGGATCGGCAGCTTTAAACCAATTGAGGACAATGGTGGTCGTTAGTTTTAAATCTGCACGGAAGGCAGTCCACCATTTGATTTTGAAGCGGCGAACAAGTAGATTGACATTGTTCGTGGCATCATAGGTTTGGAATTCATAATGCCAGGTGCACACCCATGGCAGATAGAATTTCATACAGAACAATACCAGAGGTCCGAAAGGTTTTTCGTTTTGGGGGGGGGGGGGAATATTTTCCTTTGAAAAGGTTGTAACAACCCAAGACATCCTCAGTAAGGATGGCTGGAGTGCAACCATAATAACTCCACCAGGTTAGGAACCAAAATGGAATATGAGCACAATCGAAAGGCTGGAGGAAAAAGAACAGCCAAGTGTGTGTGAACTTTGAGTTTTGGTTGAGGAAGGCATTGAACCAGGCTTGATGGTAATCCCAATAGCAATAAAGAGTACTATGGGTAGTAGTCGGGGTGAGGGGTAGGTGCTTTAGCTTGTGCAAGGGTTGGCCCCACTGCGACGGATGTAAAATCCGCATGATTTGGCAGGTTGAGTAGACAGGGGTTGAGGTGTCAGGGGGCGTGTAGAAATGTTTTATGGTGATGGATTCTGTGTGCTCAAGGATGGCAGTGTAATAGGCTATTGGTTTGGCAATATCGGCCGGGACCATGTGCTGACCGGGTGGGAAAATTCGGGCGGCTGCTATTGTGGGGTCATTCTGGTGATGATCTCTTTCAACAAAGAGAAGAGACTGTGTCTGGGTTTTATGGGTGTAAATGGCTTTGGTTCGGTTTGGGGTGAGAGATTGGGAGGGCTGGGAAATGATATGGGTGGTGCTTTGCTTTGAGATTTTTGGGGAGGGTGTCGGCATTAAAGCTTGAGAGTTTTGGGATAGGCGTTGGAAAACTTTGACAAGTTCGGGCGGGTAGACCGGATTATGTTGAAATTCATTCAACCATTTTTGGACATTACAGGGAGCTTTAAAATCATCTTCAGCTTCAGCAATAGATGCCCAGGTTTGGGCAGGGACAATAGACTTTGTTGCAACGGACTTTGCCTTAGCTTCTCTGGAGGAGGGCTTTGGAGGCATGGCTACCTATTAGTTAAAAACTCACGGGTTAGGAAATCGGGAAGGGAATTGCTTTATCCTTTAATATACACAATATCAAAATCAAAAATACTCAAAATAGCTTGCCAGCGGGCAAAGATATGCTTTGAGGCTATGTTTTGAACATCTTTTTGCAAAATTTCTTTTGCAGCTTGGGCGTCAATACGTAATAAGAATTTTTGATTTAAAAGATCGCTTTGAAATTTAGTAATACATAGAACAATACTCAAAATCTCTTTTTTAATAGTAGGATATTTGAGCTGGGTGTCATTCCAATGAGCAGAGGTAAATGCGATGATATGCTCATGCTTGCCTTGCTGTTGCTTTAAGATGCCACCATAACCGATGTCAGAAGCATCGGTTTCAACAATTTTGAATGCAGATGGGTCAGCCAAATGCAAACATGGTATATGCTGAATTTGTTTTTTGATGCGTTGAACAATGCGTGTATGCTCATGAGTCCATGGGCATGGATTTTTCTTTAAACGATCATGCAGTGGTTTGATGATGCGATGAATGTTGGGGAAAAATTCAAAAACATAATTGAGTGAACCTAAAAAATGTTGAAGTTGGATTTTTTCAATAAGTTCATCAGGGAATTTTGAAACAAATGTAATCGATCGGTCGATGGGGGTGATAGTCCCTTGGCTGATAAAGTGGCCAAGAAAATGTATTTTTGTTTGGAAAAGGACAATTTTGGACTGGGACAAAACCAGACCATTTTTTTTACAACATCAAAGAAGGTGTTGAGATGTTTAAAATGCTGGTCAATTGTTTTGGAAAAAATTAGGACGTCATCAATATAGACGATACAAAAAGAGGAGAATGGATTGAAAATTTCATTCATGATTTGTTGAAATTCACTTGGGGCATTTTTCAATTGTTTGGAAAAGGGCATTACATTCCATTCATACTGGCCAAAGGGGACAGTAAAAGCTGTTTTGTAACGATCTTTGGGGTGGATCTGGATCTGCCAGAAACCAGATTTCATATCAAACTTTGAAAAATGAAAGAATCATGAAGGCGATTTAAGAGATCTTTTTTGTTTGGGATTGGATAGCGAATCCATTTTAAGACATTGTTCAAAGGCTTATAATTGATCACAAGACGTGGAACTCCACGTTCGATCTCGGAGTTTTTCATGACATAAAATGCAGCACAGCTCCAAGGGGATTTGGATTTAGAGATCAAACCCTTTTGCTCTAAATCGTGGATCTCTTTTTCGCATAAAACAATCATGTCGGAATTCATTTGAATGGGACGGGCTTTTGTGGGGATTTGTCTTTCTGAAAATTGGGAATCATAAGGAAGAGTGATAACATGCTTTTTTTGAAGCCAGAAAGCATTAGGAAGATCAGAACAAAGCTCGTTAAGGAGCTTAGTTTTAAAAATATCAATATTGCGTTGGGTAGAAGGATCAAGCAATTGTTGAGAAATACGTTGAAAATGAATAGAATTTTTAGTATCATGTAAATCATGCTCTTTTGAAGAAATAAGAGAGTTAAGAAGATGCAATCTGCGTGTGTTTGGTTTTTGTAGAAATGGGAAAATAATTTTTTTGGAAATGGGGGTCTTTATTTTGAAAGAGATACCATCGTGATTAACATTATAAGGAGTAATGAGGTTGATGAAAGGCGTTCCAGTAATGACAGTGTGATTCATATTGGAGACAAGTAAGAAGGTGGTTTTAATTTTGGTATCATTGTTGCTGACGAAGGCATCATTTTTTTGAGTGATAAGCATTTTGGAGTTATTGGCTGCAGAAAGCTTTTCTTTGGTGTGATCTAAGAAACGTTTGGGGACAAGGCCGTCCTTAATGCAGTTAAGATCAGCACCAGTGTCAAATAAAGCAATGGTATCCAACTGAAAAGTATCAGAAAAATATAAGGTGATATTGATCAGGTATTTACGTGAAGTGACACGCTTTAGAGCATTAAGGAATTCGTTAGGTTGAGGAGTAGGTTCAGTAGGATGACTAGACTCAGAATCACTGGAATCATCATTGTTGTTGACAGGGGTTTTTGATAGGAAGTTTTGGACAATAGAATGTGTTTCAAGTTGTTGTCTTCGTAGGTCTTTAAGTTCTTTCTTGATAATCTTGATTTCTGATTGTAAAGTGGGAATGGAAGGAAGGGAAGACTTTTGGGTTTGCTTTGTATGAAGGATTTTGGTAAGATCGTAAGCCTTAGGTGGGACAGTTACAGAGGTAGAAACGTCAATGGAGTTGAGTAGCTTGGAAAGATAAGTCTTTCTTTTGGTAGGGTCTTCGATGTCATTAGCCATAGCGAGGAGAAATTCTTGGTCTTGGGTGAGGACGCAGATGGATTTTTCTGAGTCAGACTTAGAAGAGGAGTGGATGGGCTCATCAAGTTGTTCAGATTCTTCAGTGACAGAGCTGGAATCAGAATCAGAATCGTTGATCATGAGGGCAGAGATCTGGGCAAGGAGGTCGGGGGTCAGATCTAAGGCGTGAAGTCTTTTGTTCAAACGGCAATATCTAGCAATATGACCTTTATGGCCATATTTGTGACAGACAGTGCCTTTGAAACGATCATCATTTTTAAAAGAAGACTTTTTGGAAGAATGTATGAAAGGTCGTTTGTCATGCTTGTGATTGGACTTGGAAGTGGGACGATAGGATTTGTCACGATAAGATTTATCATAACGTTTAGATTTGTGTTTATGATGGTAGGGTTTTGGGGAGGAAATGGGACAATGGCAGTCCTTGGAATTTTGAGGGGTACGAGAAATATCGAATTGTTGACAGAAGGATCCAAGTTCCTGTTTGGTCTGTCTCAATTCTTTCTTGATGTTCTTCTGGAGCTTTAGATCTTGGCAGATCTGTAATCCTTGCTGTTGGGTGATACTGATGAGTTCACCGTAGGTGAGGGCAGAATAATTGATAGGGGTTCCGTGGGTGGTTTTGAGAAATCGTCTGACTTTTTCACCAAGCATAAAAGGGAGACCATCGATAAGCTTTTCTTTCCAAAAAGGTTGATTAGAATCCTCGCGAAGCATGACGCGTGTGAGGAAGGTGTTCTTGTAATGTTGGAAGTCACTGAGTTTGTGGCATTTGAGATTTGAAAGCAGTTCGGCATTTTTGTCTTTGAGGTGGGAAGAATCACCTATGAAATGAAGAGAAATGGCAAAGATGAGGGAAGAAACAGCATCTTGTACGGAATGACCTTCAGGTGTTAAGATAGGGCTATTGGCTTCATCATGTTGAAGGCTGTTGAGTATTTCTTGCCGTTGCTCTTCCGTGAGGTAGAAATCCCACCAACCTTTGAGTTGGCCAGAGAATCCAGAAATAAGGATCTCAGCAATAGATTTGTCGGAAATGTCCGTTTGTGTCTTGTAAGCATTGGCTGCCATGGTCATTTGTTGTAAAAGAGACAGAATATTGTACTCTGTCATGGCATCAATATTCCATTCGTATATGGAATTGGAATTGAATTTGGCTTGGTTGAGGATACTGGGCTTTTGTTCGAGAGCCATATCCGGGCCAGGGACAGGAGTCGAAGAGAAGGACCTTTGGGGTTCATGAATATGGTTTAGAATGGGATGGAGAGAGGAGGATGATCTGATAGACTCAGAATCTGAATCCTGATCAAGAGTGTGGATGGCGTTCGAGTTTAGAGAAGGGGTATCGGCAGCAATAAGGGGTGAGGAAGGAGAGACTTCAATGCTGGAGATCTGGCGTCGAAGGATATAAGCAAAATCCTGATTTTTGTGGATCTGGCGGATACTTGTTTGTGAAACTTGGAAGGGTTTAAAGATAGGTTGTTGAATAGTCAAAATAGGAGTCGAAGAGGAAGACGGGTATGAAGATGAAGGTAGTTGACCTTCGATGCGTTCAAGCTGTTTACCAATCGTACTGAGATGGGTATTACAAAAATTATTCTGGGCAATGATACGCCTAGAATTTTGTAAAACATCATCAGTGGCAGTCTTATAAGGAGCTGCTTCAATGGGGTGATCAGCGATGTTGAGATTGGTCTGCCTTAATGGCGGATGGGGGGAGGAAATGGTCTCACCAGCAGTGGTTTCCCATTGATTTTGGTGGCGTCTGGATCGGGTAACAAGGCCAAGATTCAAGCTTTGTTGTGGGGAGCATTGAAATCAGACCGGAAAAAGTCCTTATCAATTTAGAAGGGAATTTCTAGAACGTTAAGCTCGTTATGGAATTGTTGGTTCTCAGTTACCTGTGAAGGAGTGGGCGAAGAAGGAAGGGATTCTTCTTCAGTAGGAGCTTTTGGATGGGTATAAATGGGATGGGGAATCTGAGATCGATAGTTGACATGTTGTAAGGCGGGGTTTGGAAGATCAGACGTGAAAAATCTGGGCTTGTCAGGGAGATGTATGACAGGCGGTGGACGATTAGGAGTTCCTATTTGTGAAACTCTTCCAAGGTTTTGGAACGGAGAGGACATACTCTCGCTACGAGATAGGGAAGGGTTCCCTGCAGATCTCGAGCTAGAGGGACGATTGAAAGTAATACCAACAGTACCACCAGAATAACGATTGATGCGTGAAACATCATTGCTAGGTTGGGGTTCAATTGGTTTGGTCTCAGAGTGATCCATGTCCTCTAAGATCCATTCGTCGGGAAGGGTAACATCCCTCCATTGGATAGCTTTAGGTGTGATGGTATTGGCGCGTGTGAAATCAGTTTGCAATAAAACGGTTTGGCCTTTGGTGGATTGAAAACGATGCTTTGTTGCAAACGCAGAAATCATGGCTTTATAATGGACTTTAAAACTCAAGGAAATATTCACGGTACCATGCATGAGAGCGTAATTAAAAGTTTTCAATTGGAGAGTTAGAGCATGAAGAATGTTAGGATCACGTAAAGATAAGGTGAGATTGGGATGGCAATCAAAAGATAAAGGGCCACCGGCGAGACTGGACTCGACGGAGCTCATAAGGGAGTCTTTAAAACGGAGATGTCTTGCATCTCTTAAGATAGCAAGGATAGATGCGTCAAGACCGGCAATAGTCAGGGGTATAATACCAACCTGGACTAGACCAATATGAATGAAGTTGAAACCTTTTTTGCTATGACTTTGAAGAGAATCTTTGGACAATAGTTGAAAAGTTTCGATGGGTTTGGAAACCGACATAGAATGCTCTTCTTGTTTGATAACATAATCATGCCTTAAAAATGAGTTTTTTGAAACGTGATAAATGTCATGCTTTGAAATCTTTGGTAGTTTCCAGTTATCAATGCAACCTTTAAAATCTTCAATGATCAGTTCATTACTATTTATACGGCTTTGTGCGTTACTGGGCTCAGCCAGTTCATGAGCAGATGAGATGCATGAAGCATTATTGCAAGAAAACGGATCCATAGATGACATTAGATGCAATATACAGATGTAAAGATAATATACCAGCACAATGCCAATGGTCTAACTGCCTCGCTTCGGGACTTACTGCCTGCTACCATGCATGGTCTAACCAAACTCTTAACAGATGCAGATGCAACCTTAGCCAGCCATGAAGGCGGTTCTACAATGAATGCAAAATGCACTAGACTGCTACAGTGAAAATGACTTTGCTACAGTAACACACTATTCCTATAAATAGTAAGTTGATGGACTAAGGCAAACAGAAGTTCTACCTTGATAGATACTTTTGTTTACGAAGCACCAGGGAGTTCTAACCCTGGAGAGCCCAAATGGAGGCACTTCTAAAAAGTTCTATCGAATGTACGTTCGAACGATATGATATGAGGCTAGTAGCCGAAGTAGAAGCTTGGTCCAAAGTGGGCAATGTGTGGTGGTCTCTCTCCCTAATGATTTCCTCGCTTGCTCTAGCCTCAGAATCTAGGGAGTTAGAGAACTGTGATGGTGTAGATTCAGCGTCCATCAGAGCTGGAGGGGGGGAGGGGGATCTGTGACCGTCAGTACTAGTGGTTCTCTCCCGGGGAGTCACTCCTTCACTGGGTTGCAAGTGTAAGTCCTTGTCTCTATTCTGAGTTTCAAGATCTTCCCCAGGCAGAGCAGCTTCAATGGCAAGTGCATGAAAGGCATTGGAAGTGGGAACGCCTCCCTGTGTTCTATCTGGACTGATCTGTGTGATGGGAGTGGCCTGTGTAGTCTTTTCCTGCCGCCTGCTCTCGGTCCTTCCATTACCCTCAATCACCTATTCGGTTTGCGGGTGGTGTCTCTACGCCTGCACTGGCCTTTTGCCTCTCAAGTCCTTATTGCGTCGAGTAGAAACATCTGAAGAGCTGGGGTGAAGTTTCCTGCAAAGAGCATTAGAGTGACCAGTAATGCGACAATGATCACAAAAAAGAGGTAAGTCTTCAATCACAATATCAATAACAAGACTTCCATTATGTAGTTCCAGCAGAACTTGGTTTGTGATGCTCTTGGCCATATCAATTTCCACAAGGACTCTCACGTTGATGCCATTGGAGCAGTTCAGAGCTTCCGTATCCACTGTAAGAGGTTCCCCCACAGCTTCTGCAATTCCGAAAATAATATCGGAGGCAACGTGTTCCATAGCAAGTCCAACAAGCTTGATCCAAACTTTGACCTTGGAAGAAGTCGCTTTGGAGGGTTTAAAAAATGGGGTCCAAGGTTGTAGGTAAACGGTGCCATATTTGGACTTCCATGCCTGAGAGGACCAAATCGCATTCATATCGAGTTCAGTCTTAAAGAAGAAGCCAAAATAGCCTAATCCAAGAGAGATCATGGACCAAGAGGAGTCACTCCAAAGCTTGGCCAAGTTGCCACGTAATTCAAAAGTAGTGCAAGGTTTAGAGCCTTTCGGAGTAATCAATCGGCCAATGAAAGCACGCTTGCCAAAATTATCACAGACCGCAGATCTTTCCAAGTTGCAAACCACCGCGTAACGGTCACCTTTAAGAATAGGTTTGAGATTGTTACCGTTGTAGGTCCAACCCCCGGGCTTTGCACGTGCACGCTCCGCATAGGAGGGCTGCCCGGTTCCCGGTGGAGGTTGCTCCGGAGCTGAGTCAATCAAAATCTGGCTTGTCCCTGGCACAACCGGCAAGCTTGCTGAAGGAGGGGCCAAAATTGAACTCTCGGCAGCTGCAAGATGAGTTAAAGGCGGATGGGAGGGCTGAGCAGAGGCTGCCCGCAGTAAAAAATTAGCTGCAGTGTAGCTTTTGGCCACCGAAGGAAGAGACCAAGCTTGGGGCGAGGCATGCCGAGGGGCTTCATCAGCAGAGGTAGTAGCTGGAGAACTTGAGGTCCCGGGGCCTTGTAATGGAATCGGAGAAGGGCACACATCCGCAGGGGGCTCGCATTTAGCGCAAGCAAGGGCAGCCTTTAACACATCTTCCATCACCGTAGCCGGCAAGTTCATGTTGG
Source organism: Hypericum androsaemum (assembly GCA_963995505.1). Lineage (NCBI taxonomy): Eukaryota > Viridiplantae > Streptophyta > Magnoliopsida > Malpighiales > Hypericaceae > Hypericum > Hypericum androsaemum. Next base: position 12,645,190 of record OZ023182.1, read on the forward strand.
CACACAAGCTCATAAAGCCTTTCAAATCAAACCTCTCACCACCTGCAGAATCAAACACAGAAATTGCACTAGGAGCAGATTGCGTTGACAAACCAGAAGAGGCATTAGGAGGTCCAATTCTTGATCGCTCTGAAGGAGGCAGAGCTGCAGCAGCTATTCCGGTCTCAGCAGCGGGCGGCTGTGTTTCAATCAGCTGAGCAGAGGCTCCTTGGTAGGGCGCACCCTGCTGCGGGAGATGGCGCGCACTAGGTGGCCACGCAGGCCAAATTGAGGATTTCGCGGGGGCGCCAGCTGCAATCGAGGGGTCCGTCTGGAGGGGCTGAGCAAGCAGCGGAAACTTAGCAGCTTGAGCTTCTCCGACAGAAAAAGTTGCAGCAGAGTTGCACGGGACTTGTTGAGTTGGATGTGATGCGTCCTCACGGATTGCCGAATAGAAGTCCGCCACGGACCAGCCGTGGAGAGTCCCGGTAGTAGCAGAAGCGATCAAATCAGGCTCACGTAACACAGCAGCATTCCTGGCATTGGAAGAAGCAGGATTCAGATCTGTCAAAGTAGATTGGCCAAGAGGGATCGAAGTCGAGGCTGCCTGGGAAGTGCAGCTCCAGCACGTGCAAAGGGCGACGTCGTTCCAACCGGGAGGCCTGAGGAGGAGTCAGGAGGCGTCTGAGAAGCCGCCACGAAAGCGCCAAAAGCTTGCCATAGTGCAGCCGGCGATGGGAAAGCATGGTCCATCGGAGAAGAGGGGCTAGGAGCCCAGCCACCGCTGAGGGTGGGAGCGCACGCGGAATTGGCGCTGGGATCCGGGAGGGCCCGACCAGCAGAGAAGCTCGGGCAGGGCGTCCGGTTTGAGAGGGGGAGAACTGAGCTCGAAATCTCGAGAAGCGAGCTCGCGAGAGCGGGGCCGCTAGCGGTAGACCCATCCCAGAAGCTCGACGGGGGGAGGGTCGGGAGAGGTCCAGGAGCTGACCCCAGGCCGGCGGGCGCGAGGGTCGTCGTGTCAGCGGCGGTTCGAGGAGGAGTTTGAGCGGCGGCTGCGCGAAGCTCCGCGGCGGACATCGGAGGGATTCCATAGCAAGGAGGTTGCCAAGGGAGTGTCGCCGGGGACCCGCGGAGGTCATGGAGGAGAAGCGCCGGTTGGGCGGCTAGCGGAGGCGCCACAGCGGGGCGTGGGAGAAAAGAGCCCGGAAAACCGAGAACCGTAGATTGGAGATCTGGAGCAAACACGGGGTACCCACTCACAAAGCTCGACGAGGGGAGAATCGGGGGGTTGCCAGGGTCCGGTGGCGGCCGCGCCATGGCCGGCGGCCGCGTATAACCGGTGGTGGCGATCGGTCAACGTAATCAACGACGTATCGGCCAAGGTTTACGAGCTTAAGATTATAGGAGGTTGGATTCTAATACTCGAAAATTAGTTGAACTGTTTGAAATTCGGTGTTACCGAATGGTGCAAATACATGGCAGACCCAGGATTTACTCGTTCATCTAAAAATTGAAAAAAAAATGGATCTATCGAGGAGATGGCTCCTTAAAAAGGCAAACAAAAAATTCCAAGATACCCGAAAACGTAGCCCCTGGATTGGGTACGGTGGTTATACAATTTTCGTATGGTTTGGAATGCTATCTAAGCCGTTAGATTGCTCTAAAAATAAGCAAACTAGATCCAATAGTTAAGATTAACGCGGAGTATTTTCGTCCTTTACATCTCTACTCCTTTTCCTTTTTCTCTCCTTTCTCGTTTTATACGCCAGTTCTCTCTCTCCTCTACACTTAATAAATCTTTTCCAGTGAAGGTGTGGCAAACCCGGCGACGACAGATCCTGACGACGGGTAATTTTCCCCGACAATTCCCTGAATGGGATTGTCAGGGGATGTTTTCCTTGTCTGGGGTCGAGCCAGAAACTGCTCAGCGGGGAGTATTTTTTGTTTTGCCAAAAACTACTGCTCGGGTAGCGTATTTTTTGTTTTGCCAAAAACTACTGCTCGGGTAGCGTATTTTTTGTTTTGCCAAAAACTGCTCCACCGGGAGCGATTTTTGGCACCGAAACCAATTTCCCAAAAACTGCTCCACCGAGAGCATTTTTTGGTTTGCCCGATTTTTTAGTTTGCAAAAAAAACCTCCACCGGGAGCGTTTTTGTGTTGTCACCGAAAAAAAGATTAGCTACCCTGAGCAAGGGGGAGAAAATCTAAATAAAAACACACAATGGCACTCTAACCAACCAATCTACAAGAGTCTATTGACTTATAACTTTGTAATAAATAATATATTACATATATACGATTTCTATGAAATATGTAATATATTACATAAATAAGGGTTCCAAACAAAATTACCCAAAGCGAAGGAAAATTACCGAAAAAACTTTTTTTTACCAAAAACCGCTCAGCCGGGAGCGTTTTTTGTTTTGCCAAAAACTGCTCCGCCAGAAGCGTTTTCTTTTTTGACAAAAATCGCTCCGCCGGGAGCGTTTGCTTTTTTTACCAATTTAATTGTCCCATTTAAACTAGAACCCGGTCTTAACCATTATACAACTTGTTTATTAAAAATAAAGAGGAAGTAATGTTTATTAAAAATAATAATATTTTGGAATTCTCTTTGATAAGGTTGCAGTGAAAAAGTAACTCCAAATAAAAAATTCTATCTAGAAGTTAATATGAACAACTGATTTCGTAATATAATACACCTAGCTAAATACAAAAAAAATAAAGACTTATTTCATAAATACATATTTCATAAGTACATATTTATTTAATAAATAATATATTTCATAAATATATTTATGAAATACGTATTTATTTAAAAATAATATATTTTATAAATACATATTTATTTAATAAATATTATATTACATAAATACAAATATATATAATATACATAAATAATAATATATTACATAAATATGTATTTCATAAATACATATTTATGTAATAATAATTTTACATAAATACGTATTTATGTAATAAATACTATTTTATATAAATATGTATTTATGTAATATATTACATATTTCATAGAAATCATATATATGTAATATATTATTTATTACAAAGTTAAAAGTCAATAGGCTCTTGTAGATTAGTTGGTTAGAGTGCTTATTTAAAATTGTGGAAGTCTTCGGTTCGATTCCGAACAAGAGCCATTGTGTATTTTTATTTAGATTTTCTCCCCCTTGCTCAGTGTAGCTAATTTTTTTTCGGTGGAGGTTTTTTTTGGCAAACCAAAAATTGCTCCCAGTGGAGCGGTTTTTGGCAAACCAAAAAACCAAAAAATGCTCCCGGTGGAGCAGTTTTTGACAAAATAAAAAATGTTCCCCGTTGAGCGGTTTCTGGCTCGACCCCAGACAAGGAAAATATCCCCTGACAACCCTATTCAGGGAATTGTCGGGGAAATAAATCCCTTTTGGAAAATTACTCCGTGGCAACTAGATCCCGGCGACGACGATCCCGACGACTTTATCCCCTCCCCTTCTCTTTCTTCTTCCCCTCTGGCGCTCGGTAATGACGACGGCTTCTTGGAGAAAGCTTGTTGGTCCGACCTAGCATTAGAGTGACCATTTTTGGCACCTCTACTTCGTGGAGGCAGGTCTCCATGCACCGCTGTTAGGGTTAAGGTTGAACGAGGGCTTTCGAGGAGGAGAAGCGAAAAAGAGAAATGGTTGGAGTGTTTGAAGGTGAGGGAGACGGGCTGGAGTAGAGCAGTTCCTCCACGTGGGCGTCGTCTCCCTCGGCCAAGAGACTGATGGACTCCACCGATGAGATCCCAACATCCTGGCATCTCTCGGCTCTCCGGCGGCCGGAGGTTGATGAAGGACCCAGTCTGGAGAGAAGACAGGTGGAGTCCCTGCCGGAACCTCCTAGTAGCCTCTCCCCTAGGAGGTTGAGCAGTTCAAGTCGACTAAAGTGGAGGAAATTTTCCTTGAGAAGAGGTTGGAGCTGGAGGAAATTTGCAGGAAGGCGCATTTAGTAACTGAAGCACCTGCCACTTTTGAAGATGGCAGATGTGGTAACCAGCAAAAAAAAAATCAATTTTTAATGTCTTGGCCGCTATTATCCTGTTGTGAATATGGGATAGTGTAACTAGCAATTGTTGATGCATGATTTGCTTCTTGATGCCTTTTGTTGAAGTCAAACGCTTGCTTCCTCAGAAACAGTTGCTATTGCACTACAGGAGGTTCAGATTAATTGCATCTATTGGAGGAAATTTATGTTGAAATGTGGGATTGGAATTTGTTCATTCATGTTAGTATTATCTGCGTATGGCGCTCGTTATTTGTGGGATTGGAATTGTTTAATTCAAGCTGGTGTTATTTGTTGAAAATTGTATATTTTTTGGTGAATGTTAATGTATAGCTTTTGGTCTCTGGATGCTATAAAAAAATTATGGGGGTGATTTGTTCAATTTTTGGGAGAACTATTAGGGTAACATTGATTTTGTATTTTCCAAATGTAATTACGGAATTGATAAAACAATTGACAGATTACCACTCCGACGTTGATGGTAGGTTGAAGAATGGCCTGTCATTATGAGAATGGCATGCCCGGATTAGGAGAATGGCAGATCTAGGTTACGAGAATGGCATGCCCGGGTTATGAGAATGGCAGGCATGAATTACGAGAATGACATGCTCGGTTTACAAGAATGGCATGCCCGGGTTACGAGAATGGCAGACCCAGGTTAGGAGAATGGCAGGTCCGGGTTACGAGAATGGCAGGCCCAGATTACGAGAATGACTGGCCCGGATTAAGAGAATGGCATTTCTAGGTACGAGAAATGCTAGGACCAGGTTACGAGGATGGCATGCCCGGGTTACGAGAATGGCTTGCCCAAATTATATGAACGATATGCCTGGGTACGAGAAATGCTAGGCCCGGGTTATGAGAATAGCATGCCCAGGCTACGAGAATGACAGACCTAGGTTACGAGGGTGCGAGGCTCGGATGATGAGAATAGCATGTCCAGGTATGAGTAATGCTAGGCCCGGGTTACGAGAATGACATGTCTGAATTACGAGAATGGCATACCCGGGTAACCCGGCTTACGAGCATGGCATGCTCGGTTACGAGAAATGCCAGGCCTGGGTTACGAGAATGGCTTGTCCGGGTTACGAGAATGGCATGCTCGGTTATGAGAAATGCCTAGTCTGGAGTACGAGAATGGCATAGCCGGCTATGACTAATGGCATTACTAGTTAATATTTAATAATAATTATATTAAAAAAATAATTAAAAATAATATATTAATTTGATTTACTATATAATTATTAATATTTAATAATACTTATAATAAAAAATTAAATAATACTATAATTTGATTCACTATAGTATACTAATTCGATTGACCATGATATATTTTTTGACAATATTTAAAATACTTTTATAAATATTTTTATAAAACTTATACTAAATTAAATATAAAATAAAATAATTGATGTAATGATTAATGACAAATCTAATTAATATTTAATAAATTTTATAATAAATAAATTAAATAGTATGTCTGAATATATCTAATGATATGTCGAATTCTTACTAATTAATCACCGATATTACTAATTTTTAATAAACAATAAAGTGCAAGAAAAAAAACACTAAATAAAAAACTAAAGTGGAGCGTGTGATACTCCTTTCATGTACCACGCGTATATTTTTTCTTTTTGGTCACAAGAATGCCACGCACGCTGGTATTTGAATTTGGTGCCATCCTTTTGAATTTAATTACGAAAATAACACCGTGTCTTAATTATTTGGCCATTGGTCCAAATGGGGGCAAATTTGGTGGGGAGTAGGGTAGTCCCCAAACATAGAGACTAACTCAAACCAATATCACTACACATGCAAACCAATATCACTTCACATACAAACCAATATCACTTCATATGTAAACCAGTGTCTTGCAAACCAATATCACTTCACATGCAAACCAATATCACCTGATAGGTTATTGACCATCAGATTTAAAGATAATCAAATCTGAAGGCCCAAAATGTAGTCCCCACCTATGGACAAACTTTCTTTAGTCCCCACTCAATCCGATCTCGGTCCGGATGGTCAAGAATGTGGGCCATTCCGGACTCAATCTGAGCTCAAAAATGTATTAGCTGTTGTCACTAATGTTTGCAGCATTATTCGGAGTAGATTTCAATTGGTTGATTTTGGAGAATACAATATACACGCAAATTATAATCAGACGGCTGAGAAGTTTAGGTAGGAGAAGAGGACCAATTTTGGTAAACAATTCTTCCGTTCTCATTGCTAAGAATAATGTTTTAAAAATCGCAGTTTGACCGGCAGTCTGACCGGTCAGATCGCTATCCAGGACTAAACTCGAGTCAATTTTTACCTAAAACCCAGCAAGCAGTTCGACTGGCCAGAATTTGGTCGGACCGTCGAGTCAGGTACTTCCGGGTGACCCGGTTCACCCGGATGACACAAATTTGTATTTATTTTTTTCATTTTTTCGGATTTAATTTAGAAAAAAATATCAACTTTCACGCTCGGAGCGTATACATCACTTTTGGATCACAACAAATTTATATTTTTAACAATTCTCGATAATATACCAACTAAGTTAATCGAATTGGACTAATATGTCGAATAAGAAAATTTGTATAATCATCTTCTTGTACTTCTAGACTTGTTTAATTCATGTTTGAACACTTAGTTTAGATAAATTGTATAACAAAGTTGCGAAATATTTGAACTTATTTTGTATTTTATCTTTTTTATGATAAATTAAATTTATTAAACCTCATTTAATAATATTAATATAAAATAGAAGTCTCGGTCCGACCAATAGTCTGACCAGTCCGACCAGATAAACAATAAATTTTGAGAATTCTGGGTGGCCTTCCGGGTCAGTTTTTAAAATATTGGCTAAGAATATGCCAAGGAAATATAAAAACTCGGTACATGATTTCAATGGTATAAACAATGAGGACTGCTCATTTTATTTTTGTAATAGCTAGTAACTATATCTAATTATATAATAATGCACATATTGAAGAAACTCATAAAGTTTTGATTAAGTACAAATGAGAATTTGGTTAGATAAGTTAGAAAAGGCTAAACATACTTAGTGCACAGGATACTAAACTTAGATATTGAGAATGCGAGTGTATATTAAGAGAACAATCATAAACTTAATAGAGTGTCTAAATAGAACTGAGTGTTAGGCGAGTGGCGTAGTTCCTTAACTTAACTTATTTGGTCTTAAAGTCATAAACATAAACACAGTGCATAATATATCTTAGAGTTCATCACATCGATTAGAATTTACAATTCAACTCGAGAAAAACCAGATTTGTGACTTTAGTTACTGAGTAAATCGTAAGTCTAGTTCATGTCATTAGTTTAAGTGACTTGGTTATGTTAGATTAGTTCATGTCATTAGCTTAATTGACTTAGTTACGATAGGTTTGATGTGACTAGTTGCTTTATGATTATCTCAAGGGCACTTCAAACTTGAATATCGCCAAGACCAAGAAGGAGAGAAGTTTAAGGCTTTTATCTAGTGTATAAGCCTTATAATCAAGCTTGGTAATTCGTTGGTTTATAAGATTTTCAGTCAGCCTGAAAAGGGCAAACATAAGGAAGATATTTTAAACCAATCACGACAGTCAATAAGGAGAAATTTCTGACAAAGACGGTTTACTCTATTGTCTGATGAACAATTGCTTAAATTTGAGATTATGTTAAGCTAACATAACCTGATACAATAGAGAAAATAGGAGGGCTTTCATGTCTTTGTTAAACATATTTACGGATCAAAAGGTCTCCAAATTAAAGGGTCAACTCACCTAGCCTTGGATGGAGAGATAGCCTCGGTTGTCAAGCAACCTTTACCCACCAACGGCTATATCTGACGTGGACTTAAATGAGAGAATTTTTTTGAAGACTTGCTTGGCAAGAAAGTTGAAAGCAAAAAGAGAAGGAGCCAAGACTCTATAAATACATGTTGAAGGCAACGAAGGAAGTAACTCTTTTATCGATGAAACATTCAAAGATACAAACTCAAGAGATGAGCTAAATTCCATACATTCAAGAGAAAGTTAAGATCACCATAGTAAGACAAATATCAAATATATAAAATCATTGTCTTAGAATACTTGTTCAACTTCTGTGTAAAGATTAGTCGAGTTTATTTGTGAAAGCAACGATTGAAAAAGTCTCTAGATAGCCTACAAATCTAGAAGTTTGTGGCTAACCGGAGTCCGTCAAATCTACCAGTTATAAGGTTTCAAGTTAGCCAAGAAAATTTGAGGTATACTCTTATTGTTTTTGTTCGAAGTAATAAAAAGACGAGAGGATGATTGAAAAGTGGACATAGGCTCAAGTGGACTTGAGGCAAACTACTATACATCTGGTGTCACATATCTCTACCCCTACTCTTGAATACACTAATAGGCGAAGTGCCAAAAAGTTAGTAAAATTGTTATCATTCTAATTCATCTCATTTTTAGGTTGCTTATTGAAACTACATTTTTTTAAATAGCTAGTAATTATGTAATAGCCCATAATTATATCTAATTAAGGTTGCTTATTGAAACTACATTTTTTTAAATAGCTAGTAATTATGTAATAGCCCATAATTATATCTAATTATAATAGTCATACAGTAATTATAATAGCCAAATAAAATACATGAAGTAACTACTTTTATTCTAAATATTTATTAAATTAATTAATCTTTATATGAGACCATGTAAACTATAAAAAATAATAAGTGTACTATGTTTCAGAGCATAATGTACCATTGCTCGTCGCATGGTACACTACTGCTCGCTCCATGAAGTATCATTACTCGCTACAAGGTGTACCAATGTTTGCTGCATGACGCATTTGCACGTTAAATGGTGTACCACTGTTTGCAGCATATGTATCATTACTCGCCGCATGGTGTACTCATTACTTGCTGCTTTCTGTACCACTATTCGTTGCATTTGTATCTTTACTTGCCGCATATATACCATTATTCGCTAACAGAATAATGATGTACTATTGCTCGCTACAAAGAGTACTATTACTCTAGCGAGGAGGAGGTAGTGGAAGAGTAGGATGGATTGAGCTGGGACTAAAGAAATCTTGTCCCTAGGTGGGGACTAGATTTTGGACCATCAGATTCGTTTGTAAAAAAAAATCTTCAAATCTGATGGTCAATAACCAATCGAGGTATTTTTGACTTTTTGACACAAGAAAGATACCAATTAATACTAATTAAACACAATCCACCATCTCCCACGTCTCTTCCTTTTCTTCTTCTCTCTCCCCCTCCTCCGTTTCCAAATACAAGAGGCTCTGTTTCACTTCTTCTTCGTCTCTTTCCTTCAACCCATTCTCGTCTCGCTCCTTGCATCTCGTCCTTCAGTTCACCTTCTTTTTCCCCGACATGGACAAGTAGGTGAGAGTTTGGGGCTCCTTTTTGTGTGTGACCCAATTAGAATGTGGTGGTAATCGATGTAATTTTGAGGTCTTTTTTGTTGTAGGTTCTGAAGAGGGCGCTAGAGGAATGTAGGGACGATTTGGACTCTGCCATCAAGAGCTTGAATGTGCTTCATCTTGGGTCGGTGAGGCCCAACAATGTGCCCACTGCTCCTCAAGGTACAAGTGTTGGGATTTTTTAGGTTTCGGGTCGTTAGGGTTAGCTGCGGTCTACCTCGAAGGCTCCTCCAACTCAGGTTTGCCTTCACTGCCTTTATTTTTTAGTTGAGTAGTTCGTTGCGCCCTCCCGATCTTGTCCAAATCTCCACGCCTGCCACCGGGCTTTGGCTCCTTCACCGGTCGCCCAGGGGCTTTGGTTTATGTCTGTGTTGATATTGGTTTTAAAGTATATGGATATTGGTTTAAAGTTGTATGTATATTGGTTTAAAGGTGTAGCAAAATTAGTTTTGAGATGTAAATGATATTGGTTTTAAGGTGTAGTGATATTGGTTTTTAGCTGTATTGATATTGGTTTTCAGCTATATAGATATTAGTTTTTTGTTGTATAGATATTAGTTTTAGTATGTATTGATATTTGTTTTTAGCTATCTTGATATTGGTATTTAGTTGAATTGATATTGGTTTCAGCCTATAATGATGTTGGTTTGATTACGTATTGATATTGGTTTGAGTCTAAATTGATATTGGTTTTAGTCTGTAACGATATTGGTTTGAGTACTTATTGATGTTGGTTTTGGTCTGTAATGATATTAGTTTTATTCTGTTTTGATATTGGTTTAAGTTTGTATTGATGATACGACTAAATATTCTCGAATTTTTAATTGATAACATTATGGAAAGTTCAGCATTAGACACTTGCAACATTCAACTTTTGGTCAATCTTCTGCTCTTTACAAAATTCAAGTTCATAATTGGTTTAGTGGTCGATTCAAGTCTACCTCCAAAGGATTCATTTCTTATATTGATATTGATTTTTAGCTGTCTTGATATTGGTATTTAGTTAAATTGATATTGGTTTCAGCCTATAATAATGTTGGTTTGAATAAGTATTGATATTGGTTTGAGTTTGTATTGATGATACGATAAAATATTCCAAAAATCTTAATTGATAACACAATGGCAAGTTCAGCATTAGATAGTTGCAACATTCAACTTTCGGACAATCTTCTGTTCTTTACAATATGCCAAGTTTATAATTGGTTTATTGGTTGATTCAAGTCTATGTCCAAACGATTCTTCTCTTGTATTGTATCCTCGATCGAGACATCGGTACATCCATTTTTTTCTTTCTGTTTTGCCTTCTTGTACTTTACCATTGCTTTTTCACGACCAACCTCACTACAACTTTTTCAATCTCTTCCTTGACTTGTTCGGATTCCGTTTCTTGATAGATTTACCAAATGCTTTCGTTTTTGACTGGACATCATCGGCTTGTTGTAATTGTGGCATTGGTGTACCTTCATATGAAAATGTTGCACTGTTTAATATAAAGAATAACAAACAATCAAGTAACAAATGACAAATAACAAACAATCCTCTAGTGTGTACCCTCCACTTTGTTCATTACAATCGGTAAGCTCAGATTCTTGACAAAGTCTTCCATCTGAATAAGTATCGTTAGTTGACGTACTGCTAACAATCACGGCAATATGCAATAGAATATGAATGCACATGCAAACCACTATCACATCAAATGCAAACCAATATCAAGTCATCTAAAAACCAATATCAATTTATTTGAAAACCAACATATATCCAACTGCAAACCAATAATATTACATCTAAAAACTAATATCAATGCAAATGCAAATCAATATCAATGCAATTGCAAACCAATATCAATGCACATGAACATGATATTGGTCGACATTTGCTAGTTCTAATTGAAAGTACGACCAAATAATAAAATATAATAGTTAAGTTAAAATTTCAAAAAAAAATTTACCTCCAATTTCTTGATTACAATCGGCAACATCACATTCTTGTCCAAATATTTCATCCATGCTTCGATTTTAATAAGTTTTGTTAGTTGTCATATCGCAACACCATAAAACCAATATCGATACACGTTAAAACTAATATCACTATAGAAAAAAATTAATTTCAATACAGTCTAAAATCAATATCACTACAGCTACTAATCAATACTCACACACGTTAAAACCAGTATCAATACAGCTAAAAATCAATATCACTATTGCTAAAAACCAATATCAATGCAGCTTAAAACCAATATCAATACAGATAAAAACTAATATCAATAAAGCTACAAACCAATAGCACTATAGCTAAAAAGCAATATCAATGCATTCTAAAACCAATATCAATACATCTATACACCAATATCAATAAAGCTACAAACTAATATCGATACACATTAAAACCAATATTACTACAGAAAAAAACTAATATCAATACAATCTAAAACCAATATTACTACAGCTACTAACCAATATCAATATAGCAAAAAATTAATATCAATACAGCTATAAATCAATACGCATACACGTTAAAACTAATATATCTACACCTAAAAACTAATATCAATGCAGCCTAAAACCAATATCAATGCAACCTAAAACCAATATCAATATAGCTAAAAATTAATATCACTGCATCTAAAATCCAATAGCAATGAAGCTAAAAACCAATTTTGCTACATTTTATATCTCAAAACTAATTTTGCTATAGCTAAAAATCAATATCATTAAAGCTAAAATACTAAACGTACAAATAATCATGATCAATGATAAAAATAATATCTAGTCGACTTCCTAGTAAAACCAATATCCATAAATAATCACGACCAAAGGAAAGCACGAATAAATAATCACATAAAATACTAATCGCACCTTTAAACTACTAGACGAATGAATAACTTGGCCAATATAATACTATATTCCGTACCTTTAAACAACTACAACTCAAATTTTATTAGAAAAAAACTAGACGTACCTTTAATATAGCAGTAGTTGTAGTTGATTTAATGTAAAATACTAAAAATACTATCATATGTATCTTGAATTTTATTTGACGTAGCCCATGGAATGAGAATGAGAATGAACGTCGTTTTTTGGTTTAGTATTTTTTTTGGCATTTAGTTTAGAGAAAAAAATAGCTGTTAGGATTTTATAGGATGAGCTGAATATGAAGAGTCATTCCTTACATGAATTCAAAGAGTCCTTCACATCCTTTAAGTCTATTAGTGGTTTTTTTTTTACCTTTTGTGAAGTTTCCATAATTTTTAATATAGGTTTTTAGCTTCTATTGGTTTGACAATATTATCTCTTATTATTTTATTAATACCTAAATTATCATCATATCCCTTTTAGTCCACAAAATTAGGGACTATCCTTGTCCTCTCCAAATCCCTCTCCAGAGTAGAGGAAGGGTAGCGGAGAAATGAGTGTATGAGCTTTGGATCGACACCCGAAAATCATATCATTTTTTAAACAACACAAATTGACCCTTGGAGTCTCGAAGCACGCGAAAAGGTGTCGGGGATTTGGTGAGAAAATTTACCTTTACTTCTTTTAAGGACTTTAGTTACACCCAACCCAAGAAATGAACCACATTGGGTTGGCAGTTCATACTATTTCTATTTTCTCTTAATTATTATTATTATTTATACTAAAAACAATTTATTATCATTATTAAAAACTACCAGTTTTTCAGGTCGAATTGCAATCGGCAGAACAGAACGGGTCGCTATTCAGATTGTTTAAAAAAAATGCTCGATGCCACTGTCTTGACTCTTGATGCGGCTAAACAAGATGACTGTAGCATGTCAGGACATATATGGAAACTTAAATAGCTCTGCACCGGTATCGCAAGTCGTTGCTCATCTATCAACAGAGATTCCATTTACAACTTCCTACCCCAACTTGATAATGATTCTGGAAGAACCATGATGATCTGTCGCTCAACTTTCTTCAACACGGCAATATAGACAACGAATAGATACTCGTCACGCCTTTATACTGACCACGAATGAACCTGTTGAATGAGTTTAAGCAGAGTCAGGAAACCAAAAGTCCGGTGAGATAGTGTTTACTTGTCAGCAAACTTCATAACAGAGCACAAGGAACATGACAGGATAATGCGTATTGCTACCGATTTGAGAGGAATCAATAATGTAAAATTAACTCCTACGAGATTATCCCAATCTAGCAATGCCTCACGATATCATGCAAATAAACGTCAAGGACACAGGGAAGTGGAAATTTGTCCTGCATGGATCATGTACCTATTACTGTGGCCTCAACCAAGGGCTACAAAATAAAGCTGAGCACAAAAGTGAATTACAGCTTAATTAGGACTGAACTGACTAGTGAATTTAACTTAATTTCTTGAGCCTGTCTACAAGAATGCCAGCAGCAATCAGCGATGTGCTGCAAAGAAACGGCAACTAAATAAACCACCCTTAAAAAAAGAAGTCACCCGAATGCAGATTGAAGGAATGAAGCTTAACACTAGAGAACGATGTGATTTAGCAGAACCTAGAGGTATATAGTTCTTCAGAACCATGACTAGAGACCACTCACATGCTGGAAGATTTGATATGTCAGCAGAAACAGCGCATGGGATTCCCAAATTAGAAAGAGCACCCCTTATAATCTCGTATGGGAAATACAAATGCATGCTAATCGCTTGAGTAGCTTTGTTATTTGCCATAGCGGAGGGATCAAGTGGCAACTCCCCATTCTCCACGGACGGGTCAAGCGACATTCGTGTGAGCCAACGGAACTTATTATCTTGCAATACAAACGTACCCTTCAAAAGCCAACCACGCAACAGACCCCTGAATCCCATTAGACCCCAAACAACATACAAAACAACATACAAAATGAGATAAACATAGACTGGCTGGCGAACAGCTTACTCTATGGTTAGTCTTCAAGTTGTCGATCTGCTTCTTGAAAACCTCGGACCAGAAATCCTTGCATATGAACTTAATAGCCTCTAGATGATCACCAAACCAGGGCCGATCCATAGTGTACCTAAGACATCCAAGAACCAAATTATTCTAAGCCAAAACAAAAAATCCATTTGACTCCTCTGTTGTCAATCTCAGATAGCGCCGCATAGCGACGACCCCTTAAAATACTATAGCAGTATAGCGGATATCCGCTATTATAAAGACTAAAAATCAGTGTACAAAGTAAACATAAATACTCAAAAATAGAAAAATACACAAATTTAAAAAGATCAAAAGAACCATAGACAAACAAATTCAAGAAAATTACTTCAAGCTAATTTACTAGGCTCTTGTCATGGTTCATTTGCCAATTTACTTCAAGCAAATTCACAACACATAGATAAATAGATCGATAAAGATGATCAAAAGCTCCAAAGAGAGCCAAATTTCTTCTTCTAAAGAGCTTCTCATCTCTTCTTCTCATCTGTTGATTCCTCACAATACCCATAACCAAATGGTCTCTAAATATTCTTAACATGTTACTAAAGCTGTAGGCCAGTTTAGTTATTCTTTCGATAGCCGAGAAGAAAGAAAGAGAGGGAGAATGGGAGAGAGAGGACTTATGTGTGAAAAACTTAGGACACCTACTTGATTTGGTTCACTTATTAAGGTACAAAATTATCTATATGCTCTCAATAAATAAATAAACATTTAAACACATTTGGGCATTTAAGGAATTTCCCATATAATCATGATAGCGGTCGCTAAACCGCTATTCGATTACTATTTGACAGCTATAGCGGCCGCTATAGTCCCGCTACAGCCGCTACTCTCCATAGCGGGTAGCAGCAACTTAGCGTAGTAGTAACCATAGTTTCCCCGCTATAGCAGCGCTATTGACAACAGAGTTTGACTCTACCCAGCCACAATCACAACCAACCAAACCGAACAAAAAAAAATCCAATCTTTTCCTCCCCTAACGCATCCAAGAACCAAATCTTTCTTAGCCAAAACAAAAAACCCATTTGCCTCTACCCAGCCACAATCACAACCAACCACGCACAGATCTCTTCTTCTATTTCGCCTCTGTATTCTTCTACTCTTCGAGGAGAGAGAGAGAGAGAGAGGAGATAAATGGACTTGGCCTACTTTGTACATTTAAATAATGTGCCCAATATGAGGCCCATGACCCGGAGTTGTGAAAAGAGAAGTTAGTTTTTAAGATAAAATTTTGGATCAAAATCTTGTTTTTACTTATTACAGTTGATATTGATAGAGGTTGGGCTTTAAATTAAGAAGAATTAGCCTCAACCACTGCTTCGATTTTGATACATTATTACGGTGATTAATAAAGTATCATTTAGAATAGATTATTGAAGATTACATGGTGGTTGCTCGTATCGTATGCACTCTTAAGAGCTAAAAGTCGTTTTTCTTTCTTTGGTTGGGGAAAAAAAGAAGAAGAAAATTACCACTTCAAAAGAGAGAGCTTCAAGGACTAATACTAAACTCTCGGAAAGTCATTGCCAAATGTTAACAAAGTAACTTGGGAAAGACAGATTGGCTCTGCCTAAAACGTATTTACACAGTTGAATTCCCAATCAAGTTCTTTCCTGTAGTGTACTTTTTGAAGCCTATATAGGAAGAGAAAGGGACTACTAAGTGAGGATGCCCTCCAAGTTCATAGGATAGCACATCTGAGAGTGCAAGCCATTCCATACGTTGTCAGCCAAAATGGCATTCACAGCATCTGTGGGATGGTACTGATCCCACCATATGTGGTTCGAGGCATCCGCGCACGCCATCTCCGGCGAAAGGCACAGCAGCCACCCTTTGTACTTGCCTACCCCGCAACACGCCTCCGACGTCACATTGAATCCTGAAGAACACAACAATGTATGATGTTGGTCATGGACAAGTTCATCAGAGGCAAGGAGAAGGCGCGGATATTGAATGTGTTACTTACTTACCGTAGAATTCGTGGTTCTTGATTATGTCCATTGACCCTTGGTACATGTCGCAGAAGATGACTTTCGCGTCGGGAAGCTCATCGCCGAGCCCTTGGATCATGAATCTCATGACGAAGTTGAACTCCAAGATCATGTCGTTTATTTCCTGGATGCACTCTCCATCCTGGCTGTTGTATGTCCACAAGTAGTGCGCCGCGCAGCCGATGGGTGGCAACCCCATCACGACCACTTTCCTCTCGCCCATGTTGTACAAATTCTGCAAATTTTGGACGCATAATCTAATTAGCAACATCCTCTCTCATCATGACTATGTGAGGGGCTCTCAAATAGTCACACCTTAAGTTCTTGCTTTACAGTAGATGCCAACAACTGGTTGAAGCTCCATGGCAGGTACAGGTTTTGGACATTCGAGACGTTGCGCAAGTAGTAATGTATGTAGTCGTTGACCCCGATCGAGAGATAGAAAACCGAGCTCGAGATGAGATTAGCTGCACCATTCTCACCAAAGCTCAGAATCAGCAATTGGTATGTATCCGTGAACTGCTGAATTTGGTGCGTCAACGATATCCGCTGACCCTGCACCGAAAGAACATGATCTATATCTTCAATTACTAGATTAAAAGTTGTATAACTATGTAGTTAAAAGCATGCGTACCAACTCCGAGCCGCTGGAGAAGATGATTCCAGCACCTGCAGATGCGTAATTCACTCCATGGATCAGTTCTTCCACTGTTCCATTCTGTCCGAGGTAGCTCGGGACGAAAGGGAGACCGAGCCGCAGAGCTGATCATAAAACAAAAATTTCAGAACCATAACAAGAAAGGAAAGAAAGAAACGAAAGGAGTTCAAGAAACAAGGAAAGAATTACCAAGATAGTCAACGGGGATCCTCCCATTGCAAAACCTGCCAGTAGGCTTACGAGTATCAAAGTCTCTACCATAAGGAGGGCGGTCGGCCCGGGCAAAGGTGGCCAGATAGTTGTTAGTACTGGCTGTAAGAATTATCTATTAAGTCTTGATAATTCTATTAAGGTGGCTCTCATATAGTTGGACTCTATTATTGATTGCTTTAATGAGTTAGAGTCCTATTATGAGTATGGTTATTAGTTTAATTTCAACCATCCATTGGGAGCTTGATGGACGCGCCCGATTGAATCTAGGTATATAGCTTGGTCCTCTCTCTGCCTATAAATAGATGCTAATGCCATCCATCGGTGGGTATCATAAAACGATAGGAAAGACGAGAGAAACCTAGCTATAAAGAAGATGGTGTTCAACTCTACATCGACCAATCCGGGTACGCTTCCGCATACCGTTTATTATCTATGTAATTTAATTTACATGTGGCATCAGAGCTTGTGTTCTCTGTTTGGATTGGTGTTATAAATTATTTCGTATGCATGATCAATTATAGAACAGATTTGATAAAGTTTGTGTGATTCATGTATGCGTATTATGGTTTAGGGTTTGAAATTGATGTTTATAAAAACCTCGGGACTGAACTGTAAGATTTCCGGGACGGAAGGACCAAACCGAAAAACACGCGGAAAGTTGATAGCCTAATTGAAATCTGCCGCTGTATGTTGATTTCCGGGAAAAGTGGGACCAAATTGAAAAACACGCGAAAAGTTAGGGGCCGATTTGAACTTTACCGCTTTTACTTTAAGATTTTCCCTTCTTCGCCGCTTTGACCGATTTGAACTTTAAATAGATATATATATATTTTTTAATGGTTATGTGAATATTGGGCCTCTAATTGGGTGAATTAGAAACTAAAAGAATTTGAGTTTAGGTTCTCAGAAATTAGACCCTAATTATAGTTCGCAAGTTATTAATTACAATTTTAATGTGGATAATACTCTTGATGTTACGAGTTATGAATTGTTATTCTAAATTGTAATTAATGATTATTCAAGATGATTTATTGAATATTGCTATAGATCTTTCTTGATATTAATGTTATACATGTTATAGTATATGTTTGTTAGTCACCAAAGTGGCCAAACTTTAATGTTATATACATGTATATTTTGTCATTTATTCATCAATTATTGCAATACCAATTATATGACCTTGATGAATAATTTGACGTTTGCTAATTATGAGAAAATCGATTCTACCCAAAGGTAGGTCACTATTCTGTAATTAGTAAGCATAAAGGCGATGAACTAAATATTTGGATCATCTACATATGCATATCCAAAGATAACGTGTATTTGATTTTAAATATTTAGTTCTTCGATAAAAGTTATGTATGAATTTTTATTTTGGTCAGATACATGTGTTTATCCAAAGATAGCATATATATTTGATTTGAATAATTAAATTCTACGATAAATGAATTATATGGTATTGATTTATGATGGTATATTATAGTTTCTACCCAAAGGAGAGCTATAGTGTACTTTTATTGTTTTATTTGAATCCATTATAGAATATTAATTTGAGCATGTATGTTAAAATTGCAGCTATGACAGTTCATGCTTCTTGTGTTGATCTGTTTGATGGTTTAAACTTCTCTGAATGGAGTGAACAAGTCAAGTTCTATTTAGGAGCTTCGGATCTTGACTTGGCACACTTGGAAGAAAAACCTCAGGCTATTACTGATGAAAGCTCTGAGGATGAGAAGACGTTCTATTATGCATGGGAACGGTCAAACAGATTAAGCCTAGCATTTATGCGCATGAAAACTGCCAGCAATATTAAGAGCTCAATTCCACAGATAGAAAGTGCAAAGGAATATCTTTCTACTATGGAAGAGAGATTTCGTTCTGCAGATAAGTCTCTTGCTGGCACATTAATGGCAAATCTTACGACCATGAAGTTCAATGGATCGCAAAGTATGCATGATCACGTGCTGGAGATGACCAATTTGGCAGCAAAATTAAAGACCCTGGGACATGGAACAGATGACTCATTCTTGGTGCAAATTATATTGAACTCATTACCTCCTGAATATGGACCATTTCAGATTAGTTACAATACCATAAAGGATAAATGGACTGTTAATGAATTGGCCAGTAAGCTTGTTCAAGAGGAAAGGAGATTAAAGAACCAAGGAAGTTATTCTATTAGCCTAATGGGTAAAGGAGCTGAGAAAGCATACCAAGTAAAAGCCAAGAAATTTAAGAGGAAGGGTCCTGCCAAGGTAGCGCAACCTACCATGAACGAAAAGAGGGGTGATAAGTGTCACTTCTGTAAGAAGGAGGGACATTATCGAAAAGACTGCCCGAAACGTAAAGTTTGGTTTGAAAAGAAAGGTAAAGATAACATCTTTGTATGTTTCGAATCAAACTTATCTGAGGTACCTTCCAATACTTGGTGGATTGACTCTGGTGCTACAACTCATGTTTCCAATGTTATGCAGGGATTCAGTTCGATCCAAACCATAAACCCAAATGAAAGATTCCTCCTCATGGGAAATCGAACGAAGGTTTCAATTGAAGGCATTGGAACTTACCGTTTAGTCTTAGACACTGGTCATTATTTAGACTTATTATAGACTCTCTATGTGCCTTCAATATCTAGAAACTTGATTTCTCTTTCTATGTTGGATATTTGTGGTTTTCATGTTAAATTTGGATTTGGATGTTTCAGTTTATTTAAGAATACAAACCTCATTGGTTCTGGTGTTTTATCTGATGGTTTATATAAGCTGAAACTCGATAGTGTCTTTTCTGAATCTCTGCTTAGTGTTTGTAACATTGGTATTAAGCGTAACATTGAGAATAATAGTTCTGCTTACTTGTGGCATAAGCGTTTGGGTCATATATCCAAAGAAAGGTTAGAAAGATTAGTAAGGAATGAGATTCTCCCGAATCTAGATTTTACTGATCTTAGCATATGTGTGGATTGCATTAAGGGAAAGCAAACCAAACATAGCAAGAAAGGAGCCACGAGAAGTACTCAGCTTCTTGAGATAATACACACCGATATTTGTGGACCATTTAATGTTCCATCCTTTAGTGGAGAAAAATATTTTATTACCTTTATTGATGATTTTTCACGGTATGGTCATGTCTATTTACTTCGTGAAAAATCTCAAGCACTTGATGCCTTTGAGGTGTATATGAATGAAGTTGAAAGGCAATTAGACATGAAAGTAAAAATCGTAAGGTCTGATAGAGGTGGTGAATATTATGGTAAACATGACGAAAGTGGTCAATGTCCTGGTCCATTTGCAAAGTTCCTTGAAAGGCATGGCATAACTGCTCAATACACCATGCCAGGTACACCACAACAAAATGGTGTAGCGGAAAGGCGAAATCAGACTTTAATTGAAATGATTAGGAGTATGATGAGTAATACAAAAGTGCCCATCTCGTTGTGGATATATGCTCTCAAAACTGCTATGTACTTACTGAATAGGGTTCCTAGTAAGGCTGTTCCGAAAACTCCTTTTGAGTTTTGGACTGGAAGAAAACCTAGTATGAGACACCTGCATGTTTGGGGTTGTCCAGCGGAAGCGAGATTATATAATCCACATGAAAGTAAATTAGATTCTCGAACAATAAGTGGTTACTTTATTGGTTACCCAGAGAAATCTAAAGGGTACAGATTTTACTGTCCGAACCATAGTCCGAGAATTGTTGAAACTGGTAATGCAAGGTTCATTGAGAATGGTGAAGTTAGTGGGAGTAATCAAAGGGTAGAAATTAAGGAAGTTGAAATAAATGCAAATTTGCCTGTATCGATTTCTTCTTCCACAATTGTACCGAATGCTACTCTAAATGTTGAAGAAATGCAAGTCAACATGGATGAAAATTTGGGCCATCAAGTACCAAATAACTCACCAAACTCAAATGAACAACAACCACAAGAAATAGTATTAAGACATTCTACACGGAAAAGAAAGTCAGCTATTTCAGATGATTTTGTTGTAAATTTGCATGAGATAGACTTTGATATTGGAGTCAATAAGGATCCAGTTTCGTTTTCACAAGCTATTGAATCACATGAGTCTGAGAAATGGATGAATGCCATGAAGGAAGAGTTAAAATCCATGAAAAGGCTAAAGGTCTGGGATCTCGTCGAATTGCCTGAAGGTTCTAAGAGGGTTGGGTGTAAATGGATCTTCAAGACCAAACGTGACCCCATTGGCAATATCGAACGTTATAAAGCTAGACTTGTAGCAAGAGATTTTTCTCAGAAAAGTGGTGTTGATTACAATGAGACTTTTTCACCAGTCTCTAAGAAAGACTCTTTAAGGATAATTATGGCATTGGTGGCTCACTATGATATGGAGTTACACCAATGTGAAAACAGCCTTTCTTAATGGGAACCTTGAGGAGGAAGTCTATATGGATCAACCCGAAGGGTTTGAGGTTGAAGAAAAAGAACAGTTGGTGTGTAAACTTAAGAGATCGATATATGGGCTTAACCAAGCTTCCCGACAGTGGTATCTCAAGTTTAACGATACCATCACATCTTTTGGTTTCAAAGAAAATGTTGTTGATCAGTGTATATACCAAAAGATCTGTGGGAGCAAGTATATATTTCTAGTCCTATATGTTGATGACATTTTGCTTGCTGCAAATGACTTAGGAATATTACGTGAGACTAAAGACTTTCTCTCAGAAAATTTTGAGATGAAAGATTTGGGTGAAGCATCCTATGTGATTGGAATAGAGATATTCCGTGATAGGGCACAAGGTTTGCTTGGATTGTCACAGAAAGGGTATGTGGAAAGGGTTTTGGAGAAATTTGAACATCCTGTATGTAATGCCAGTCCCGTTCCTATACATAAAGGTGATAAATTTAGTCTTAAACAATGTCCTAAGAATGAACTAGAACGAAAATTAATGGAGCCTATCCCTTATGCTCAAGTTGTTGGTAGCCTACAATACTTGCAGAATTGCACAAGACCGGATATCAGCTTTGCGGTCAGTATGCTAGGCAGGTATCAAAAGAATCCAGGTAATGAACATTGGAGAGCTGCAAAGAAAGTATTAAGGTATCTTTATGGGACCAAAGACCACATGCTCATGTATAAAAGATCTGACACTTTAGAGGTGATTGGATATTCGGATTCAGATTATGGCGGATGCGAAGATAGTAAGAAGTCTACTAGTGGATATGTATTTCTTTTGGCGGATGGAGCAATTTCATGAAAAAGTGCCAAACAGACTACAATAGCTATATCCACTATGGAAGCCGAATTTGTGGCATATTTTGAGGCTTCGATCCAAGCAAAGTGGTTGAGGAACTTTATTTTGGGACTTGCGGTTGTCGACACCATTAGCAAGCCGCTGAAAATTTATTGTGATAATTCCTCAGCAGTATTTTTCTCCAAGAATGACAAATACTCTAGAGGTGCGAAGCACATGGATTTGAAGTACCTTGTCGTTAAGGAGGAAGTTTATGAATGGAGGGTGTTTATTGAGCACATCAGTACAGATCTCATGATTGCAGATCCGTTGACAAAGCCATTACAACCAAAACAATTTAGAGAGCATGCACTAAGAATGGGTCTTGGTTGTATTTCTGATTGCTTTTAATAGATGACACTCTGAGCTCACTAATACGTTTCTGATATACATTATAGTTTTCTTGTTTCGTTATTGATGTATACATTATAGATTTATGGAAAAACAAGAAAGTCTCTATGAGACATTATTGTGGACTATTATTGGTTCTATGTACCGCTTTATTGGTCTAGTATGTTGAGGTTCTAGTGTCGTGGTTATGGAAGGGAGTATGTCACATAATTGACATATAACCGCTATAGCTCGCATTTAGTAGCTTATCATATGATGACATTATGATTGTGGACTTTGAGTTGAGATTACTTATGTTGTGCACCTTATGTTATACTATTAACCTATATTCGAGGCAAGTGAGAGAATGTAAGAATTATCTATTAAGTCTTGATAATTCTATTAAGGTGGCTCTCATATAGTTGGACTCTATTATTGATTGCTTTAATGAGTTAGAGTCCTATTATGAGTATGGTTATTAGTTTAATCTCAACCGTCCATTGGGAGCTTGATGGACGCGCCCGATTGAATCTAGGTATATAGCTTGGTCCTCTCTCTGCCTATAAATAGATGCTAATGCCATCCATCGATGGGTATCATAAAACGATAGGAAAGACGAGAGAAACCTAGCTATAAAGAAGATGGTGTTCAACTCTACATCGACCAATCCGGGTACGCTTCCGCATACCATTTATTATCTATGTAATTTAATTTACACCGGCATCCACGGAGGAGTCGCCGATGATGAAGAAGGCGGGAGCCAAAGGTTGAGTACCGGTTGGTAGTGGCAGCGGAGGCGGTGGCGGAGAGAATGAGACTGCTGGTGGTGGTGGCGGTGGTGATGAAGACAGTGATATGGATGGAGAACCAGAGTTAACGAGGGGTTCCTGAGGGATCGTCTGGCCTCTGCATGGTTGCAAGAAGGTGGCGGAGAGGATGAGGAGGAGGCGGAAGTGAAGGATGTGGAAGATGGACATTGTTGTTGGTTGGTTGGTTAGGAGTTAGGTTATCCCGGAAGAAAGCGTGAGCCTACTCGGATGATTTTGCATGAACATTCTGTTTCCATAAATATGTATTGGAGGGAAGAAAATGACTAGGGTGAGCAATGTTCTGAAAAATGACATGGGCTGGGTCGTATTATTAAACAAGGAATTAATTAAGCCATTAGATTAAAAAAAATTGGGTGGCTCAAATGTTATTATTGGGAGCCTCGTCAATCCTCGGAGGACAGATGATTATTTTCCTTATATCTACTATATCAAAGTCAATATTTGGATTAGACCACTCTTGTTTAAGCAAGTTTTTTCTGATCATACCAAGATAATCAAGTTTTTCTGATCATACCAAGATAATCAAGGACAAAAATATTTGACCTAATAGCACAAGACATAGTAGAAATTGACGGACTCCAACTTCAGTCCATGTTAGTGTAATTATGGTATAAAAATTTAACTTAAAAAAATAATGAACAATATATTCCACTGTAGACCAGTTCTGATTAAGACTAAGTTGGTGTTAGAGAAAACAAATTCTTCGGAAAAAACTTTTGTATGGAATTTGTTTTATGAAAAAATGTCTAACAATGCACCATGTTATTTTTTTTTCAAATTTATCTCTTGAGAAAAGATATTTTCAGAGAAAATTTTCATAATTTTTTACAACATGGAAACCTATTTTCAAAAAATATATCCAACTTGTAACAAACTAAAAGTAGGCATATCTATTGCTGAAAATCAAAAGAACTAATAATAGATACATCACACAAAGTAAGGCATGCGTAAAGAATGAGGATGAGGATTCATCTTATTAAACAAAGATCAAGTACAGGTTTATATACAACAGAGACTGAACGGTTAGAATAGTGGAAAACTAATTACAGCTATATGAAGCAAGTCGTTAGATGGAGTTCCAAGGCTCTATACATGATTGGAATGATTAGAACAAGGAGAGAAGCATTATGACTAGTAAGAGACGTTGTTAATCATCTCAGAATGATGATCAGCAATCCCAATGGAGCAGCTTTGATTGGTGAGAAGGTTGAACAGAATTGTGCAGAAGTCAAACTGCAAATTCTGCTGTAACACATTTGCAGAATGGGACCTGCAGCTGCAGAACATAATCATCAACATGATCTTCGATCGTTGCAGATTATGTTCGTGGTCTTCGTCTTATTTAACCTTCAATACTCCTCTCTAGTTGGCGTGTAGATATCGCAAACACCCAACTTGAAAATATGATAATTGAACGATCTTAAACCAATTGGCTTGGTAAAAAGATATGCAGTCTGGTCTTGATATGAGATGTAGTGTGTGATGATGTTGCAAGCTTGAATATGGTCTCAGATGAAGTGACAATCCACTTCAGTATGCTTTGTACGCTAATAGAATACTGGGTTTGATGCTAATAGATAGAAGTTTTATTGTCACAATGCAACTTCATAGGCTCTTTAACTGAGAACTGCAGCTCTTGCAGTAGATTTTTAATCTAAATTAGTTCACTGGTAGTAGTTGATATTGCTCTCTACTCTGCTTTGGACACTCGACCTAGAGGTCACATTCTATTTCTTTGATCTCCGGATGACAGAATTGTCTCCAAGAAATATGCAATACCCTCAGGTAGACCTCCTGCTGTTGATGCATCCTGCCCAATCTGAGTCTACAAAGGCAGAAATATTCAAATAATTATTCTTTCTTATTAAAATTCTCTTTCTAGGGCACCCTTTTAGATACTTAAGAATTATTTCTGTGGCTTCAACATGTTGAATGCGTGGAAAGTGCATTACTTGGCTGATCAAGCTCACAACATACGTAATATCAGGTCTCGTGATTGTTAGATAGATAAGTTAACCTTACGGGACAGGATATCTTGCTCTACTTGGAGTCCCAATCTTATATGTGATTGTGGATGTAACTGCCCGGATCGTTGGCTTTTTTCCTTCCAGGGATTTTGGATGTACTTTGGGGTTTTGTTGTTGTTTCCTTTGCGCTATCGGGCTCTATGGCTCGTTGGCTTCTTGGATTTTCAACATTCTTCCTTTTAAATATTATTACATAATTATAATATCACTTATAAAAAAATGATCTATTTTTTGCATTTCTAATGATTATATTTTGTAGGAAGCTGGATTTGAAAACTTATTTCAAGCAATGGCTGGACTCTCGAATGCTTCTCAAGCTAATAATCAAGTAAGTGGTAGTTCCTGCGAGCATATAGCTTTTGATTAAAACCATTTTGTGAACTTTTAGTTGGTGTACATTTTGTTTCAGAATGATGGATTGAGAAATTTGTTTGAAGCAATGATTGGACTTTCGAGTGTTTCCCCAAGCCATCATCATAGCTTCCAAGAAAGGCTACTCTATCTTGTCATAGGCCTTCATCATATCCGAGGACCTTTGTGAGTCTGATCATGAGATGCGTTCGAACAATGAGATATGCCATTCAAATAAATGGGGCGGTAGGGGAATACTTTCAGCCGAGCAGAGGTTTGTGCTAGGGTGATCCCATCTCTCCTTATCTTTTCTTGCTCTGTTTTGAAGGGTTAGCAACTTTAATTTTTGATGCAGAGAGAGCTGGTACTATCCATGCACTAAAGGTTGTCAGATCGACACATTCTATCACTCATCTCTTTTTTGCAGATGACTCTTTTATTCACCAGGGCATCGGAGATGAAACTTCGTAATATTATGAGTCTCTTATCTTTATATGAATCGGCCTCTGGGAAGAAGATAAATGTGCAGAAGAGTTCTATTAAGTTTAGCCGTAATGTTCCAACTGATGTTCAGACTCGTCTTTGTTCAGAAATGGGAATAAGGTTGGCAAACGATGAGGAGCATTATTGGGCCTTCCAACATGTTTCAGATGATTTAAGCGAGCTATTTTTTTGGGTCTTGAGGATCCAGTTCGTGCTAAAGCGGGCAACTAGAAAGTACAGTTCTTATCTAGAGCGGGCAAAGAAACCTTAATAAAGTTCGTCTTGCAAGCAATTCCTACCTACGTAATGAGTTGGTTACTATTACCATTGGATACCTGCGATAGAATAGAGATGAGACTACATGACTTTTATTGAGGGAGTGAAAATGGGGAGAGGAAGATACATTGGAAGAGTTGGGCGAAGATGTGTCGGCCTAAAAGAGAGGGAGGATTGGGCTTCCGAAGATTGCACAATTTTAATAAAGCCATGCTGGCTAAAGAGACACGGAGATTCATCTGCTCACCACAGCTCATGTTTATCAAGCTTGATATTTTCCTTGGGGTACCTTACTAGAGGCCTCAGTGGGATATTGTCCAAGTCATGCGTGGTGGAGTATATTGGCAGGTTTGTCACTTTTGCATGCGGGATTGGAGTGGAGAATGGGCAACAGAGCTTCAATTAACGCGTGGAATGATGCATGGCTGCCTGGGTCACCTTTAGGTCACCCTACTTATCGATTTTCAGGTTCTGACCAGATTGCACGAGTCTCGGAGTTGTGGGAGTCTCTTGCGTGGGATGAGAAGTTGCTAGAAAGACTATTCTCGGAGGAAGATGCTATTCGGATTAGGTCAATTCACTTCAGTCCTCGTTTACCTCCAGACATTATAAGGCAGAAGTTTTTCAAGAATGGAGAGTACAATGTCCGCAGCGGGTATCGCATGGACTTCTCTCTATGGTGGAGCACCTTTGAGTTGGCAAACTCTACGGAAAAGAATGTTGACTTTTATGTGGAGATTACTTGATAACAACTTACCAGTTCGTGAGAACCTACGAAAAAGAGAGTTATTGGACGCCTCAATTTGCCCCTTATGCCAAGCATCCCCAGAGACGATAGAGCACATCATCATCGCGTGTCCGATGACTATCTACTTACTGAATATAGTGGGACGGCCCCTCGATCCTCAGACAGGTGCTTCCTTTGTGGAAGCATGGACAACTTTTGCAAAACTGAAGGAGAAGGAGGTGTATTGCAGGACGATCGCGACTTGGTGGGGAGTTTGGAAGATTAGAAACCTGGCGTATTCGGAGACTCTAATGCCGTTGATTATGATAGAGAGATGTTGAAAGCTATTCGCTTTTATGAAGACTATACCAGGGTAAGATTTCAGGAACTAATACGAGTTCTACTTGGTCTCCACCGCCGGAGGGGCTGCTGAAGATTAACACGGATGCTGGGTTAGTACAGAGTGGAGGTGGCCAGGTAAGTGCTATTGCAAGAGACTCCTCCGGAACCTTAGTCCAGGCGGCAGTTAGGCACATTCCTCGAAAATGTCTAACAAGCACTATGTTGTTCGTTTTTCAAATTTAACTTTTGAGAAAAGAGATTTTCCTAGAAATTGATAATAATTTTTTTAAATCATGGAAACCTATTTTCATAAAAGAAATACAACTTGTAACAAACGAAAAGTAGGAATTTCTATTGCTGAAAACAAAAGAACTAATAATTAGAAACATCACACAAAGTAAGTCACGCGTTCTAAAAAAAAGAGTAAGTCACGCGTAATTTGGTTTAATTCTAGTATAAATTTGGTTTAGTTTCTACATAACCGTGTGATTTGTATGACCTACCGATTTTATATATATTCTGAAACATTGAATCGCAAACATATGTATTTTTTATGTCGACTTCGGATACTAATTGTACCAATTAGTCTAAATTTAGATTTAATCAGATCAATGGGACATACAACATTGGAAAAAAATCCATTTTATACCGATATGATATCGCACAAAATTATTTAAGTATTTTGTGATTCAAAATTCTATTTGTTAAGTCAAATTTATTTTCCCTCGTCAATCCCAGCAACAGAAAGAAACTTGAACTTAGAGGTCAAAGATTTACAACCAGGACTACGGAAAAAACAAAAATACCCCAGAAATCTTGTCGGTGTGATTAAGCTCAAAGTACTCCAAGGCCACCAGGTTAGTGTTCCTCCTCACCTTCTTAGAACCGACAGTGAAACCTCGAACGTGTCTGTTTTTGGTACCGCTCGTACCATGGAACAGAGTGGGGCCTCGAATATGGGTTGGCTGGTAGTGGTTTCACAGAGAACTGGAAATGGCGTGGACATGGAGGGCTTTGGATTGGAGAATAGGAGGAAAGGGCTTTGGCGTGGACATGGAGGGCTTTGGTTTCACAGAGTGAGGTCTCCTCGACGACAGATGGAACTTGATTCCGTCTTCTGATTTTGGTTGCGGTGATAATTCCAATAATTATCTACCAATCGTGCCCATTAAAACGTTGTCTGAGAGATGCTATGGCCCTATTGTTACTCCGGTAATATATGCTATAAAATGTTTAGCAAGGAAAAATAACTGGGTAAAAGGGGAAATGCGAATATTCCCCTCTCTCTTCTGCTTAGCAAGGAAAAATAACTGGGTAAAAGGGGAAATGCGAATATTCCCCTCTCTCTTCTGCTTAGCAAGAAAAAATAACTGGGTAAAAGGGGAAATGCGAATATTCCCCTACTCGTCGCCCCCGATGCTAGTGGTGGAGGACTCATAAGGAGGAGGGGACATGGGGTTGAGGAGGCTTGCCGTCAGTGCCGAGTTGAACTTGGTGAAGCTGGACGGGAACGGTGGGGAATAAGGAGAGAGGGAAGAAGGAGAAAGGGGAGAGAGAAAGGAAGGGAGGGAGAGAGAGAAAAGGAGGAGAGAGAATATTTTTTTTTGTCTTTTTAAGTAGGGATATGTGTGTCATTTCATGCGGGCTTTCGCCGGAAAAAAATTTTGATTCTGATTTTAGGGACCTTAGAGTATAATTTTGCAAAACTACGAAGAATTTTTAATTGATTACCAAAATACAGAAGACGAAGACCGAATATACTTAACACCAAGGATCTCAGAATAATTTTTCTTTTTTATTATGGTCGAACACTTTTTTCCTCTTGCGGAACCATGTCTTAGATCGAAGTCGAGCCAGAATAAAAGGATCAAACGTTTCTACGAAGGAGAAATCGTGAACATCGAGCCCCTCACCGGAGATCGAAGTATGTGAGTTTGTGAATTACGGTTTTTGGGTGAAATTAGGTTTAGGGAATTTGAGATGATGAAGTGATAGGGGAAGAGAGTAAGAGGAGAGGTGGTGAGCAATGTTTTAAAAATTGCGGCCCGACCGGTGGTCGGAACGGTCGGATCGCTATCCAGAATTAAATCTGGGTCAATTTTTCCATAAAACTCAGAATGTGGTTTGACCGGTTAAAATTCGGTCGGACTACCCGGTCAGGTACTTTCGGGTGACCCGGTTCACCCGGATGAGAAAAATTAGTGTATGTTTTTTCTATTTTATTTGATTTAATTTAGAAATAAAACCTCAACTTCCACATTCGGAGCGTGTACATTACTTTTTGATCACAAAAAACTTATTTTTAAACAATTCTTGATAATATTTTAACTAGGTCAAACAAATTAGATTAATATGTCGAACCTGAAAACTTGTATAATCATCTTCTTATTTTTCTAGACTTGTTCAATTCATGTTTGAAGACTTTGTTTAAATAAATTGTATAACAAAGTTGCTAACTATTTGAACTAATTTGATATTTTATCATTTTTATGTTAAATTAAATTTATTAAATATTATTTTAATTATATTAATATAAAATAAAAATTTTGATCCGACCGGGTGAACCAGAAATTTTAAGAATTTCGGATCGTCTTTCGGGTCAGTTTTTAAAATATTGGTGGTGAGGTGAGGTTTTTGCAGATTCACGAGGAGAGAGAGGAGGGGTGGAGGAGGAGAATGAGAAAGAAGAGGATGAGTGTTTTTATAGTTGAGAAATAGAGTTTTTTGAAAAATAATAAATTAATATATTATTAATTTAGTAATTTACCCACCGTCATGTCAGTATCGAGTATTCCTACTCTAAGTCATGTGGCAGCTATCGTCGGTTATAAAATGACGTCGTTTGCCCAAATAACTTGGATCGGACCTCAGGACCGGCCCGTGATAAACATTGAAATAAGTTTGATCTATTTTACAGTTTTGAAATCACATGGTACTTAAGTGATAATCGGTAAAACTATACTATAATTAAGTGTATTTTTCCCTAAAAAAAAGGTAAAAGTCCACACTAGTTTTGATTATACATTTTTGAATCTTATAATATTTTTATGTTTATTTATAAATTTAGGGATATTTTTTTCAAAAAAATTACTCAAATAATGTAGTGAAATACCTATTGTTACTTTTTTTATAAGTGAAATTTATTAATGAATAAAGGAAAAATATTTACACGTCTAAGTATCTCTCGTAACCTGATTACAAGGGGACGGCCACGGGTCTTATGAGTATCAGAATCCTCTTCTTGATTTTCTTGTCGACATGAGGAAATGAAGCAAGGAAGCCGTTCAAGAAACAAGGAAAGAATTACCAAGATAGTCAACGGGGATCCTCCCATTGCAAAACCTCCCAGTGGTTTTATGAGTATCAAAGTCTCTACCATAAGGAGGGCGGTCGGCCCGGGCAAAGGTGGCCAGATAGTTGTTAGTACCGGCATCCACGGAGGAGTCGCCAATGATGAAGAAGGCGGGAGGAGGCAGCGGAGCGAATGAGACTGGTGGTGGTGAAGATGAAGACGGTGATATGGATGGGGAACCTGAGTTAACGAGGGGGAAATTCTCCAGCTCTTGAGGCATCGTTTGGCCTCTGCATGGTTGCAAGAAGGTGGCAGAGAGAGAGCGAGGAGGAGGAAGGGAAGGATGTGGAAGATGGACATTTTTGTTGGTTGGTTGGTTTAGGAGTTGGTTGATCACGGAAGAAAGCGTGAGCCTACTTTGAGGCATTGCATGAACATTATTCTGGTTCCTTGGTTCTTGACTCACTAAATATGCATTTGGAGGGAAGAAAATGACTATCGTGAGCAATGTTTTAAATTCTGACATGGGCTGGGTCGTATCCGAAAAACAAGGAATTAATTAAGACATTAGATAAAAATTTAGGGTCGCTCAAATATTATTATTGGGGGACTCGTCAATCCTCGGAGGAGAGATGATTCTTTTAGGAATAAAGCTTAAATAAATTCATCTACTTAATTAAAAGTTCAATTGTCATCCTATACTCAAATTTGGATCATGTAGTGATGCAGCGTACACATGGTTGACACGAATTCCATTGATCGTTCCAACTTGTAAGATACCGGAGGTGTGCCCTTCGAATTTATCGGATGAAACTCATGAGAAATTCGGAAATGATAGAAACGTTTCTAGAATTTTATTAATTTTCAAGTGTGTCTCATTACAATGATGTGGGGTCTTTATATAGGCCACTAAGGGCTACAATTGCAACAGACGTGAACAAAAATGAAAAGACTTGAATACTAAGTGAAGGAACTTGAATACTAATATTGGCAAAAGACATGAAGTGAAAGGACAATGAATTGATCACCAATGGCCAAATTTGTTCACATCTCTTCTTCACACCTCCTGCATCATGTAGTACTCTATACATTCAATTTTAGAGCAAATAACACCCTTCTATTGATTTTATTGACACTTCATCATTTTATTCACATCCACGTCAATAAGAATTTGACATGTCATCTAGTTTGACTTAATTTTAATAATTTAAATTTAATCTTAATTTTAAAAAAATTCTCCGAAACATATTAAAATATCCATAAATTCTAAATTTCAGAATAACCTAAAATTGAAAGAAAAAATAGAAAAATTAATATAAAAATCGTAAACTATGTCTTTTTTTCTCAACTCTTTCCCTCTCCACCAAACTGTAACAAGCTTGAAGCTTGATGATTAATGGCGGAATGGTTTGGCGGGGAAACGGTTATTGTGTGAGAGAGAGAGAGAGAGAGAGAGAAGATAGAAGATAAGAGGGGAAAAGATATCTGAGATATCTGATTTCTTTGTAAAATGTCAATCATATCTCTGTACATTCTCTGGACTACCTTTTATACACATGTTGAGGCACTTTAACAAGCACTATTATAATTCAGTACCTAAACTTTCTTTACATCTCAATTCAGTCCTAAATCTATTATAACTCCTTCCCTTCAAGCAACCTTGTCCTCAAGGTTGAAACCAGAAAACTTTCACTTCAAGTCCAAAACATCTTCCCAGGAAGCTTCATCAATGCTCAAGTTGTGCCAAGCCACAGGGACCTAAGCAACATCTTGTCCATTCCTCTCAACCGACATGCGAGCCAAAATTTCAGATGGTGACATCAAGAATTCATCTGCAGAATTGGTTGCTGGCAACTCAGGCATGACTGCTATAGATGGAAGCAGTCCCTTTTTCAATAATAAAACATGAAAGACTGGATGAATTGAGCTTGACACGGGTAGAGCAAGCTTATAGGAAACAACACCAAGCTTTTTTATGAATTCATAAGGCCCGTAAAACTTCGCAGATAGCTTGATGTTTCTGCGTACAGCAACTGAAGATTAGCGATATGGTTGGAGTTTCAAATACACCCAATCACTAGCCTTAAACTCCCTTTCCAAACGTATTTTGTCAGCTTAAACTCCCTTGTTGGGCTTTAAGCAAATTTACAGCAATGACCGTCAATACAGCCGCCCTTGCTGCAAGGTAATCATCAACTGCTGCTATCACACTTGGTTGAAATCTCCATCTGGGTAAGTCAGATGGGGAGTAGCAATACAAGGCTTCAAATAGAGTCATCTTCAACGACTGGTGAAAATTTGTATTGTACCAATATTCAGCAAGTGCCAACTATTGAGACCATGCCTTTCGTTTGTCAAAGCAAAAGCATCTTAGGTATGTCTCAATGCATCTGTTTACTCTTTCGGTTTGTCCGTCGGCTTGAGGATGATACAAAGTACTTAGTTGAACTGTGGTCTGTAACAGAGTAAACATTTCATGCCAAAGCTTACTTGTAAAAATCTTGTCAGTATCGCACACCAAAGACTTTGGTATGCCATGGAACTTGCAAACACAATCCAAAAGTAACTTGGCAACCTGAAAAGCTATAAGAGGGTGACCAAGAGTGAAAAAGAGGCTATATTTGGTGAACCTAACCACCATAACCAAAACCATTTCTTCCCATATGACAAAGGAAGACCTTTAATAAAATCTAATATGATGTCTTGCCATGCCTGGAAGGGAATTGGGAAGGGTTGTAAAAAACCAGATAAAGCAACTTGCTCATCTTTACATTGCTTGCAAACTGCACATTGTGACACTTCATCCTGGACATCTTTTTTTAGACCAGGCCAAAAGAACAACTTTTTAATTCTTTCATAGCTACCTTGAATCCCAGAGTGCCCACCAATGGCTGACTTATGCATTTCATGAATTAAGTACTTCCTCAAATGCCCAGATATACCCACATACACACTGTTCTTGAATCTGATCACCCCTTCAATCAATTTATAATCAGGTTAGGTAGCAGGATTGACTAAAATTGTAGTCTGCAATTCTGCTGCAAACTAATTTTTTCATATGATTAAATGATCTCAAAATGCCATTGGGAAAATACTGAAGTTGTAAACATGATTCTCAATTCATTCACAAGTATATGGCCAAGTTTTGGGTGATCTTTCCTGGACAATGCATTTGCAACCAAGTTTTTCTTCCCCTGCTTGTAGCTGATAGAAAAATTTAACCCTAAAAGCTTCGATACTGCTTTTCTCTGTAAATTAGTGTTAAACTTTTGATCAAATAGATGTGTGATGCTTGACTAATCCATCTTGATGAAAAAGTGACTATTCTCCAGGTAGGGATGCCACTTCTCGACTGCAGCAAGTAATCCTAGCAGCTCCTTCTCATATATTGATCTGCCAACATTCTTTGGACCAAATGCTTAGCTTAAAAATGCTAAAGGCATGCCCTCCTGCATTAATACAGCTCCAATACCTCCCTGACTAGCATCAGTCTCTACCACAAAAGACTTGGTAAAATTAAGTAGAGCCAATACGGGTGCTTCCATCATAGCTTTCCTTAGTTGTAAGAATGCACTTGTTGCTTTTTCAGACCACTTAAACCCACCTTATTAAGCAAATCATATAAGGGTCTACAAATTAACCCATAGTTGGCAATAAACTTCCTATAATATTCTGTCAACCCGAGAAAACTATTAAAATCAGACACATTTGTAGGAAATTTCCAATTAGCCATTGCTACAATCTTCTCTGGATCAGTTTTAACCCCTTCTGCAAAGACAATGTGCCCAAGATACATGACCTCTTTATTCCCAAAAGAACACTTGCTCAGTTTTGCAAAAAATTGATTTTGCCTAAAGATTTTTAAAGTCTCTCAGATGCTTGCCAAAAATTGTGTTCATGAGAGCTTGAAAACTTGCTGGAACATTTGTGAGTCTAAAAGGCATCACCTTTAACTGATAATGCCCATGATGAGTCCTAAAAGCAAATTTTGGTATATCCTCTTCCCTCATCCTTATCTGATGGTAGCCTGATCTTAAATCAAGTTTAGAAAACACAACAGTTCCATTCAATTCATCTAATAGGTCATCTATCATAGGAATAAGAAATTTATTTTTAATTGTGAGACCATTGAGATTTCTATAATCAACACACATCCTATATGTACCCTCTTTCTTCTTAACTAAAAAAACTGGTGAGGCAAAAGGACTCTTACTCAGCTAAATGAGATTAGCCTCTAGTAAATAATTAACTTGGTTTTCTATTTCAGTCTTCTGAAAGTAAGGATATCTATAAGGTCTCATACTCACTGATTTTGCCCCTGGAATCAATGTAATCTCATGATCAAACTGCTTAGGTGGAGGTAAGGACTTTGGTTCCTGAAACACATCATCAAACCTTGCTAGCAGCTGTTTCAGGGCCTGAGTGAACTGGGGATCTGTTGATCCTATATATTTGTCCTTGAAAGCAGCTACTGATGTCTCCTCCACCAACCAAAAGATTTCTTCTATAGAACCACCCTCTCTTTTGTCCAATGACTTCTGAACTTGTTCACATCTTATTAACCAAAATTCTGCATAAGCAAATTCTGATGTAGATTTTGTCTTTAACTTATGTATTGCAGTTCTTCACTATCCATTCCCTTGAGAATAGTAGACTTTCCTTTTTTTTATTGTGGCTTGCATCTTCCAAAAATCAAATTCAACTGAAGTTCCAGGTTTGTCTCCCTTCATCCAATCTGTCCCCAGAACTAAGTCGTAGCCACCGAAGTTAAGCATTCTCATATCACTTTGGAACTTCGGATTTCCCATTTCCCAATTAAAACTCTTGCATTGTTCACTGCTAGACATTTTCTCACCATTTGCCATTATAACCTCAAAAGTTGTAATTGGTTCAGTTGTTAAAGATAGAGAGTGTACCACATTACTGTCAACGAAGCTAAAAGTGCTTCCTGAATCCAAGAGCACCAGTAGGGGTTTACCCTAACTCTTTCCCTTCATTTTGAGGGTTCCACTATCACTTTCATTATCACCTCTACAGGCTGCAATGAAATCATAGCACCAGCCTTCTCTTATACACATAATCTCCTTCTTCCAAGTCTCATCTAACTCTTCGCATTCTATGGCATTAAGAGTAGGTTTCTTCTTACTCTCTCACACATGCCCATAGAAGTATTTATCTCCACATGTATAGCAAGTAGCATCCTTCTTATTAGGCTTATTACTATAACTGCCTACACTGCTATTACCACTCTTATTACTCACAAAATTGGTGGAATTCCTAGAATTCCCACTTTTCTGATTTGAAGCTGATGTATACCCTGTAGTTGCTGGCTTCATGTACTACTTTTTCTTAAACATCACACTAATTGCCACTTCATTCAACTTGGCAGCTTGAATTGCATCTGCTAGAGAGGTTGGTTAAGAGGCTCTAACTATAGCTTGAATGTCCTCATATAGTCCCCCTATGAAGCTTGACTTAAAGTACCTCTATGTTAGAGTGTTATTCTCCAGCAATATATTTCCTTTTAATTCTTCAAATTTCTCCACATATTCGTCCACATCTCCAATCTGTCTAAGCTGATTAAAGTCCTTGACTAAGGATTCTTAGCATCTATCTCCAAACCTAGAACACACAGCTTCAACAAAATCCTTCCATCTCACCCCAACTTTTCCCACAATCTACGAGAGAAACCATACATCAGCTTTACCTTCCAGATATACTGAGCTAATCTAAACCGTCCTCTCCTCTGGTGTGTGATTCACATAGAAAAATTTCTCACACCTTCTAATCCACATCCTAAGGTTTAGTCCAGAGAAAAATGGAATGTCCAGTTTGGGCATAGAACAATGTACATGGTTCATCTCCAGACGTTCCTGGTTGCGATGCCTTTGATTCACCTCTGGGATTCTCTCAAAATGCTACTGCAATTCAGGAATTTCTTCCTCTTCTTCATGCATCTCGTCCACCGCATAGTTTGATCTCACGTAACTGGATGCTGCTCCACTTCTCTGTCTAAATGATTCCGAGGGAGAAGGTAATAGAGGAGATTTCCCCTTTTCGTCAGAATAGTGTTCCTTCCTAAAAATATCGAGAAGTAAGATTTGAGAGAATCCACTATTTCTCGCTTAGAAGCTTCAATTCGTTCCTCCATAGCTTCAAATTGCTCCATTACTTCTGTGTGAAGCTCCTCGTGTTGCTTCTTCTGACCTTCACTTGCGATTTCCAAAATCCCAATTGGTCGCGATAGCTTTTGGTCAGGAGTTTTGAATTGCTCTTCCATGGTTTGCCAGCGAGTCATTCACTACTCCTTTCCAAGGAAATGAGCCTCTGATACCATGTAACAAGCTTAAAGCTTGATGATAAATGGTGGAATAGTTTGGCGGGGAAACGGTTACTGAGAGAGAGAGAGAATATAGAAGATAAGACAGGAAAAGATATCAGATTTCTTTGTAAAATGTCAATCATGTCTCTTTACATTCTCTGAATGTCAATCATGTCCCTGTACATTCTCTGGACTACCTTTTATACACATGTTTAGGCGGTTTAACATGCACTATTACAATTCAATTCCTAAACTTTTTTTACATCTCAATTTAGTCCTAAATTTATTTCACAAACCCACCTAGACCCAGCATCAACGGTGTCTAACCCACCCAGGGGCGGAGGGACGTGTAATTGAGTGAGGGCAATTGCCCCCACTTAAAATTTTTTTTTGATAACTAAGTATATTTTTTAATGTATGTCCCCACTAAAATTAGAAATTGACTCCACTAAAAAATTAACCAACCTAAAAATTTGGATAATTTTATCTTCGAATTTGGCTCTGGATTATCCAAAAAATTTATTTCGTATTTGGATTCGGATAGAAAAATATAAATTTGAATTATCTTAATATCCAAATTATAAATATACTTAGAAATTAGGAGTTGCATTCCAAGAAGTGGACTGGGCCGATTTGTTCAAGAAAGAAAGTTCTGACCCAAAAATTTAATTTTCTTAGTGCTCACCGCACCTTTTTTTACTCTTCCCAATTTTCTTTATTTATTCTAATATAGTAAACTATACCAGCTTAACATCAAAATCATTCTGAAACTCTAAAATATTCAAGCTGCTCCGATCACTCCTAAAGTGCTCAGGTCATCTTAATAGGACAATTGGTATTGTATTTGTTGTTATTTATGTTTTGGTTGCTTTGGGTTAGTTGTTCTCTGGATTTTTTTTGCAATTTATTTTCGTGATTTCTTTTGATTGCTTTATCGTTGTTTCTTGAACTTTTATGATCTCTATGTGGGTAGTCTTGTTGTCATTTTTTTACAAATTATCTTCCTTATTGCACTATTGATTTATATTAATCTGTTTGGTTTTATATTTCCTATCACTTATAGATAAGTACGTGACAAAAGGTAAGAGGCATATTGACAAAGTTAGTGGTTCTAAAAGTACAGAAAGGAGTTTCAAGCAAGCTTATATCAAGATTGATTAAAAAAATCTTCCTTCAGATCCTGGTTTGAGACCAAGAATTTCATTATATCATCCTGATATCCGTGATAGAGTAAGAAAAAAGTATCTGTTATCTGGACCTTGTCAGCCTAGGCGACACAATTTTTAGAAAAAGAAATTTGAAACTGTGGCACATTCTTTTAATCTCGCTCGGTTTGATGATCATAAAACTTGGTTGGAGTATAGCATAAACAAAGAAGCTGTATTTTGTCTTTGTTGCTATTTATTTAAGTCTGAAAATGACAAGTACAGAGGTAAAAACTTCTTTGTTGTGGAAGGTTTTAGTTCCTGGAATAAACTAGAAAGGTTTACTACTCATGCAGGAAAACTTAACAGCAGTCATTCTCAATCCGTGAAAAAATGTCATGC
Organism: Hypericum androsaemum; assembly: GCA_963995505.1. Taxonomy (NCBI): domain Eukaryota; kingdom Viridiplantae; phylum Streptophyta; class Magnoliopsida; order Malpighiales; family Hypericaceae; genus Hypericum; species Hypericum androsaemum. Next base: position 12,684,186 of record OZ023182.1, read on the forward strand.
TTTGATGAATCAGAAACAACATTTGAGCACCTATTTTAGTAGGTATTTTGAGTTGGAAAAAAGGCAGTATCGAACACACTTATGTGCTTCTGATTGTTTAATTACATATATCGAGAAAGACGTATTTGATTGTGTTGACAATGTAGCTATTATGGAGCGATTTTAGCGCATGAGTAATCGTAGAGGACAATTATAAATGTTGTAATTACATACGTTGAACTTTTTGAAAAAAAATTATACTGCCCCTACTCCCCAAATTTTCTGGCTCCACCCCTAAACCCACCCCCTCCCTCACAGCCGTCATAATCACTATGTAATTGTGGTGCCACACTTGTTTATAATACCTACTATATCAAAGTCAAAATTTGGATTAGACCACTCGTTTTAGGAAGTTTTTTTCTGATCATAGCAAGATAATCAAAGTATGTTGCCAAAAATATTTGGCATAATGGTACAAAGCATAGCAGGAATTGATGAGATCCAATGCTATTGTATAAAAATTGAACTTAAAAAAAATCAACAATATATCCACCCTAGACCACTTCTGATTAAGACTATGTTGGTTTTAGAGAAAACAAATTCTTTGGAGTATGGAATTTGTTTTATGAAAAAATGTCTAACAATGCACTATGTTGTTTTTTCCAAATTTAGAGAAAATATATTTTTCAGAGAAATTTTTCATAATTTTAACATGGAAACCTATTCTGAGGATTTCTCGAGGATTGGTTACATATAGTAAGAGGAGTTCTTTGGAGGAAAATATGGTTCATCATAGGCCTAACCACAAATCGAATTCGAATTATAATTTACCAAATTTGAATTATCAAAATTATGATTCGTATTCAATTCGTTCAAGGATGAATTCGAATATGAATTATAAATCGTCAAATTTAAATTAGATTCATCAGAATTCGAATCCATTTATATAATTTTTTTAATCCGATAATTTTGAGCCTTTTTATTTGTTTAGAATTTAGTTTTCATTTTTAGAATTTTTAATTTTAAATTGGAAAAATAAATAAATAAATAAACTAAGTTGACTACGTATCTTTAGCTCCGAAAGAATAAACCATGGTACAATACACAAGCCCAACAATGCGTCAGGATTTGATTCATCCCAATGTGACTGGATCTCAAGGAATTGAAGTAAAATTGAATTTCCTGACTTTCCACCCTTTTTAATTTAATTTATATTTCTTTATATTTTTTAATATATAATTCAATGAATTATTCGTCGAATAATTTGCCGAACTGACAAATTTAAGATATATTAATTCGAATTTGATTTGTTCAAGGACGAATTTGAATCCAAATTACAATTCGTTTGAACTGGTTTAAATTTGAATTGAATTTACGATGAATCGAATTGAACTAAATCTGAATCAGATCCAATTCAGGGTCACCCCTAATTCATCGTATTAGGAACTGGCTATTTGTGTTGTATATATTTCCATAAATATATTATATTTTGTCATTTAGTCTATTTTGACATCTAGTCACCTTGTATTTAGTTTTGTTCCAATATCACATTGGTTAGAGTATAAGTTAGAGCATACTAGAAATACTATAAATAAATGAATCATTTTGGGTACCAATCAAGTTTATTTGGGCTTCCAACCATTATAGAGAAAAAATGATAAGAACTTCGTTAGTTCAAATCTGATATATATATATATATATATATATATATATATATATATATATATATATATATACATACATACATATGTATGTACACACACATGTATGTATGTACACACATATATATAAGAAAGCAAGAAAATAAAGAAAGAGAAGTGTCGGGGTCGGATAAGAGCCGAAGCCATCCCTCCAAAAATAGTTCAAAATTTCTGAGTAAAAAGTGCCTCTTCCGTGTGTGTTGCAACCCTTGGGTACAATGACACTTGTAACCATTCAGTTCAACTCTTGAGTATCTATAAATACTCAAGGTTGGGAGAGTTCACGCACATAGAAATTGAGATTTCCTTAGCGATCTTCTTCTTCCTTTCTTTCCAACTTGCAAGTTCTTGCTTCAAAAAATTTGTTAAGAGTGTAACTTAAGAGTTTCGACTGATGTAGATTTTGTATCCTTGAGACCATTCACACCATAGTGGAAGGAATTAATAATTTTAAAGATAGCATCATTCTTCAGTGTGCCTAACCTATCTTCAACTCCATTACCCACATATTATATAATAGTTTTAAAGGTATTGAAGTTCTACAATAGAGTTTGTTTTGGTGAAGGCACAGTTGAACGATGGAGATAAAGTCGAGAGGCTGAACGGGTTAAACTTCAAGCGTTGGGGTCTATAGATGGAATATCTTTTGATAATTGCAAAGGTATTCTATGTTTTGTCCAAAAATTGTCCACAAGATGTTACTGATACATAAGCAATAGAGGAGCAAAAGACCGAGGCTGCACAGAAGGCAGAGAAGTGGAGGAATGATGACTTCATTTGCCATTACACAATTCTGCAGTCCCTGAACAACACACTTTTCTTCGTGTTTCACATCCACAAGACGGCTGTAGAACTTTGTAATTCTATATAGAGGAGGTATGTCAATGAAGATGCTGGTAATAAGTCATTTCTAGTTAACAAGTTTGTTGAATACAAGATGGTGGATTCTTGACTGGTCATCGATCAGGTCAATGAATTAAATGATATAGCAACAAAATATGATGATGCTGGTGAACCCATTTCTGAGACTTTCCAAGTTTCAACCATCATTGGTAAACTTCCGCCTTCGTGGAAAGATTTTAAAAAAAATAAAACACGAAAAGAAATCTATCTATTTGGATGAGTTTCTGTAGGATATTCAAATTTGGACCAAATGTCTCAAAAGAGATTATTTAGTTTCTTTGAAGAATGATGGTGTGAATCATGTTGATGATAAGAACCCTCCAGGAACTTCCAAGGGCAACCACAGAAAGTCGAAGAAGAGGAAGAATTTCAAAGGACATTGGAATGAAAACAATAAAAAGAAGAAGAAAGTTAGCTACTTTATGTGTGGAAAACGTGGTCACTATGCTAGAGAATGTCGTCACTGCAAAGGCAACAAGAAAATGTTGTTGACGAAAAAGATTTTGTGACTGTTATGTCCAAAGTCTATCTTACCATCGATGGCAGTACTGATTGGTGGATTGACTCGAGTGCTACCTGTCATGTCATACCAAGTAAGAGTTTGTTCAAGACATATGAAGTGATGAAAGAAGTCAAAACCATCTACGTAGAAAATACTTCTTCAAGCAAAGTTTTTGGCATAAGAACTGTTGTTCTCCCTTACTTCGGGAAATAATATTACTTTGAAGAATGTTATCATATTTCTGCTATGCGGAAGAATCTTATATCTGTCCATAAATTGGACAAAAATGGTTCCCAAAAAGTGTCTATCACTAAGGAAGAGAAATTTGTAGGAAAATGTAACATGGAAGATAATATATACTTGTTAAATATTGACTACAATAAAACTACATCTTCTATTTACTTTTCATATTCTTTATTTAATGTTGATGAGCATATTAATTGGCATTATAGACTAGGACATATTAGAATAAATACTATGAGTCGCATGATAAGAAATGAATTAATTTTCTAAGTCTTCTAAAACTTTGTTTAAAAAATATTGTTAGATCAACTAGTTTACTTGAATTAATTCATATAGATATTTGTGATAATAAAGAACATACTACTGGGAGTGGTAAAAGATATTTCATAACATTTATTGATGATTATTCTATGTTCACTTATGTGTATTTGCTTAAAACCAAAGACGGGGCCTTTAATAAATTTAAAATCTTCAAGGAGGAAGTAGAGAATAAAACTATTTTAAGGATCAAATGTTTGAGATCGAATAGAGGTGGTGAATATTTATCTAACGAGTTTACTTCATTTTGTTTACAAAATAGAATTGTTAGAGAAATTTTATTCCCTAATTCTCTACCACAAAATAGAGTAGCCGAAAGAAAAAATAGGTCCTTAATGGAAATGGTTAGTGCCATGCTTATACATTCGAAGCTAGCAATGAGTTATTGGGGAGAGGCACTATTGAGTTCTATTTACATTAGTAACTGGATAGTAAACAAGAAAAATATGAAAATTTCATATGAATTATTTATTGGGTATATGTCTAGTGCTAAATATTTACGAGTATGAGATTGTATTGTGTTTGTGTTAGACACTACTTTAAAAAGGCCAAAACTTAGTAGTAAAGCTATAAATCTATTTTTATTGGTTATTCTGCTATGAGTGAAGCATATATATTTTTTAGAATTTGTGACAATAGTGTATTTGAAGCTGCGCATGCCATATTTTATGAATATTTAAATATTAGATATGTTGATAAGGTATAATTGAATAATGATTTATTTGGTAAATTTGATATTGATGAGCATGCATCTAGAAATAAAATTGTGAATGATAAAAATTTAGAAGAGAATGGGAATGAAAAAATAATTGAATTAAGGAGAAGTAAGAGAGACATAGAATTGAAAAGAATTTTGGTCTTGATATGTTGACATACATGTTAGAAGAGGATCCAAATTTTTTTAAAGAAGCTATGATACAATCAGATTCTGATATGTGAAAAAGTGCCATGGATGATGAGATCAAGTCCATACTAGATAATCAAATTTGGACTATAGTAGATTTACCCCATATGACTAAACTCTCGGCTGCAAGTAGGTTTTGGTGGTGCCTGGTAACTTGATAAATTATAGATTACTCCCACACAAGTTTTGAAATTTCTATTTTAGTTTCTTGATCTTTACACCTGCATTCTGTACTCTTTCATGTCCAAGAGTGGATCGTTTGGACGGATGCCTCGATCATTCGCAATCAATCGCTGGTCACTTTCTTGATTGCTTACAAGAATTTATATGTCATTATTCTTCACCTCTTGAGCTTGAGGGAATGTTTTGGTCGGGGTGGGGTTGTAACTGATGTAAATATTGGGCCCCTGTATCTTGTTTTTCTTTTTGCGCTTCCTCTGTTTTGAACTTTTGTTTTAATAAAAAATATTTACCTGGTCGGCGATGATTAGGCAAACCTCGTCTTCATCACCTGGATAAGGTTTCTCCCCATTTTTTTGGGTTCTTTGTCTTGGTTAATCATGGAATTGTACTTGGATGGCCCTCTGCCATTGTCTTTAGCGTTGGAGCGTCTTGATTAGTGCCCGGAGGTCGCTTTGGTTTTTCGTTTCACTAGGTGTTGCTTGGTTTTTGCACTTGTCGTTGCACACACCGCAACTGCTTTGTGTATCATGTATCCGGATCTCCTTTTTATTCTTAATAATACTTTTATCTTTTTAAAAAAATAAAGAATATTTACCTACCAAAAAATTGAGAATTTGGTATTATATCTAATAATTAATATACATATATATTATTTTAATATTAAATTAAAAAATTTGGGTAGGATCAGGGCATGATCCTTTAGATCTATACCCATGCTCTTATCCTTTTAAAATATCAGGATCCGGGCAGGATCAAAGTCAACGAGTCTTAAACCCTTCGGGTCTGGATCAGGGTAGACCCTCAGGGTAAGGTTCTAATTGCCATCCCTACCCAGGCGTCCTCCCATTGTCAATTTAATTTTTGGAAAAATTACTTTCAAGTCCTTCGGGTTTGCTTAAATATACTCAAAAGTCCCCCTGTTTGAAAAATGATCATGTTGTCCCTCTGGTTTATTTTTATTATACTTAAGGATCCCTGGATGATGTCAGCATCACTTTTTTTTTCATTTTTATCATTGAAAAGACTATCATATCCCTGGAATAAAAAAATAAAGTCACAAGTCATCTCCTACCTCCTTTTCGATTTCGTCTCCGGCGACCTCGAGGTATAAATCCATCGACGATGGTGACGGGGTTGCTGGGATGGATTTATGCCTCGCCTAGGCCTCGAGGTCGCCTGAGATGACAACGGAGAGGAGGTAGGAGATTACCGGTGACTTCATTTTTTATTCCAGGGGTATGATAGTCTTTTTTATGACAAAAATGAAAAAAAAGAGCTGCTAAAGTGCGCCAGGGACCCGAAAGTATAATAAAAGCAAACTACAGGGACTTTGTAATGTATTTTGTGAACATGAGGAACTTTTGAGTATATTTAAGCAAACCCGAGGGACTTGAAAGTAATTTTTTCTTTTGTTTCTTTCCTTGACGGAACCAAAGTCACCATTAGGAGTGATCTTCACGTCGGAGCTCATCTTCAATAATAAACAAAACCCAACCATTAGATCCTCGAATTCTACCCCCCAAGCCCTGGCCGCACTGCACTTAACCCTCTCTCCTCTCTGGTGCATCTTCTTGGTGTGACCGTGAAGATTGTTGACGGCGTCGGACCCGCCTTCCTCCTCGAGCATTCGTTGCGGCAACCCATCAACTCGAACAAGATCTGGAGGAGGGTATCGTTGCCCTTCCCCCTCTAGCATCCATCCCGACCGCCTCTTGGCCATCGTAGAGGTGGCAAAACCAGCAGATGAGCTTAGCTTTGTAGAGGGATGTTGGAAAGTTGAATGAAAATTCAATGCAAAAAGCCCAAAGTAGAAAGCCCAAGTGGAAGGCCCAAAAGTGGATATGGAAAGGGCAATCCCACATTGGAAAGTGCAACAAAAATTTCCTAGTTTATAAGAAGACTTTCCTTATTAACTAGGAAATAAGTTGACCAGCTGGATAGCCAACTCGGACCGCGACGAGGATGGTGCGTAGCACCATCCGAGAATAAAAATTTCCTAGTTTATAAGGAGACTTTTCTTATTGACTAGGAAATAAGTTGACCACCTGGATAGCCAACTCGGACCGCGACGAGGATGGTGCGTAGCACCATCCGAGCACGAGCACGAGCACGAGCACGAGCACGAGCACGAGCACGAGCACGAGCACGAGCACGAGCACGAGCACGAGCACGAGCACGAGCACGAGCACGAGCACGAGCACGAGGACGAGCACGAGTATGAGCACATTGTCGCAAGGAGCTGGAGGAGCCTTAAAGTTTTGCCGAAGCTCATACGAAGAGGCAGAAGGGCTGGAACATCCTAGAGACTTCCAGAAGGTCGAAGGGTTACGAGCAAACCTGAAGGGCACACAGGCGAATCCAGAAGCTCCCAGAACACCGAAGGGATGCGAGTGTGCTGCCTGCCTGCCGAAGGGGTGCCAACGAGCTCCGAAGAGCCACGAACGAAATTGGCTGGAGAGGCACATGGAGGGCAGCCTACTGGCCAAACGAACGCATCTCCTCGGCATGGCTTCGTGCCCCTTCGAAAATGCCTGCCTCCACTCCATCCAGCGCCTATAAATAGGCCCCTCCCCCTCATTTGCATCTCACCCCGAAAACTCATTGCATAACCATTTGTTACCAATAGTTCTCTCTCTCTCTCACTCTCTCTCGAAAAGTTCTGAATATCCAAGGTTTGCCTGAAGCTTCGAGGGTCGTTGTGCTACGAACTCGAAAGTAGCCTAGTCGTTGTATCTTGGGGACGATTGCCGCAGTCCGTAAGCACTGAATATAGGGCAATCTCGTCTTACAGAGAAAGAGTCCAACTCTTGCCTCGACTTAAAGATCCTAATCAAGTACACTACCTCTGACAAACAACAATCATAAGACAAGATCAGTGTACTTGAAGATGGTATCATCAAGCTCCGCATCAACACCAGTGCCAGCAGCCCTTGGAACTGTCCACGCTGAAAGGCCGGCCAAGTTCAACGGTTCTGAGTTCAAGAGGTGGCAATAGAAGATGCTGTTCTACCTGACCATGCTCAACCTGGTCTGATTCTTGAAGGAAGAGGCTCCGAAGGTGGCAGAAAATGAGGCCGATCCACAGAAGATCAATGCCCTCGATGCATGGAGTCATATTGACTTCCTATGTCGTAACTATGTCCTAAATGGCTTAGATGACGCCCTTTATAATGTCTATGCAGGTATGAAGACTGCGAAAGAATTGTGGGATTCCCTGGAAAAGAAGTACAAAATAAAGGATACCGGGATGAAGAAATTCATCGTCGGAAAGTTTCTCGACTTCCAGATGGTAGACTCCAAGAAGGTCATAGACCAAGTCCAAGAGCTGCAGCTGATTCTACACGAGATTCACGTCGAAGGTATGCAACTCAGCGAATCCTTCCAGGTGGCTGCTCTAATCGAGAAGCTACCCCCTCTGTGGAAGGACTTCAAGAATTACCTCAAGTATAAGAGGAAGGATATGGGACTGGAAGACCTGATCGTGAAACTAAGGATCAAGAAAGACAACTGAAAGTCCAAAGTCAAAACCAGCAGGACTAACTCCGAAACTAAGGTAAACCTCGCTGAGGGAGGTACCGGGAAGAAGAGAAAGAAGCTCGGAAACAAGCAGGAGAAGCAAGAGCCAAAGCAAAAGAAAGCTAAGAAGATCAAGGGCAATTGCTACAACTGCGACAAGCCCTTCACATGGCAAAGGATTGTTGCCTGCCAAAGAGGGACGATCAAAAGAAGGCAAATCTGGTCGAAGACCTGTCTGAGCTAGACTTATCTACCGTGGTATTTGAAGCCAATCTGGTGGACAACCCAAGAGATTGGTTCATTGGCACAGGGGCGCCCGACACATCTGCTCAGACAAGGAGATGTTCTTGACCTATATCCTGATCAACGGATGGAAGTTATTTATGGGAAACTCCGTAACTTCTCCCATAGTCGGACTAGGCCAGGTGGTGCTGAAGCTGACCTCCGAAAAAGAGTTGACCCTCAAGGATGTGCTGTATGTCCCAGATATCCGTAAGAATTTAGTATCTAGCTCACTGTTAAGCAAAGCTGGGATGAAACTAGTATTTGAGGCTGATAGGTTTGTTCTGACCAAGGCCGGTGTCTTTGTAGGAAAGGGTTACCTCGAGAGGGAGCTCTTCATGATGAATGTAATAACTGTGAAATGCGCCTTTGAAGGGCTTAATAAAGTTATCAGTTCTTCTTACTTGGCTGAGTGTTCTAACTTATGGCATGATAGATTAGGACACATAAATTTGAGCTCACTAAAAAAGCTAGTAAGTTTAAATTTATTACCTAAAATAGAGTTTGACCCGAACAATAAATGTGAAGTTTGTGTAGAGGCAAAAATGACCAAAGTACCTTTTCATTCAGTGGAAAGGAGTACTACACCTTTAGAATTAATTCATACCGACATATGCGATATGAAACAAGTGCAAACTAGAGGAGGAAAAAAGTATTTCATCACATTTATTAACGATTGCACGAGGTACTGTTATGTACACCTCTTGAAAGGAAAAGACGAAGCTCTAGAAGCTTTCAAGAGTTATAAGAATAAGGTTGAAAATTAACTTAGCACTAAAATCAAAATGATTCGAAGTGATAGAGGGGGAGAATATGTAGCTCCTTTTGAAAATTTTTGCTAACAACATGGCATTATTTATCTGACAACAGCTCCATACTCACCTTAATCAAATGGCGTAGCTGAATGCAAGAATCGAACTCTGAAGGAGATGATGAATGCTATGTTGATTAGCTTGGGCTTACCACAGAACTTGTGGGGGGAAGCTGTGCTCTCAGCTAATCATATTCTAAATAAATTGCTACACAAGAAAAGGGACAAAACTCTATATGAATTATGGAAAGGAAGAAAGCCTTCCTACAGTTACCTTAAAGTGTGGGGGTACCTAGCCAAGGTAGAAATACCTCTACCTAAAAGGGTGAGAATAGGACCCAAGACCGTTGACTGCATCTTTATCGGATATGCCCACAACAGTAGCGCATACCAATTTCTAGTGCACAAGTCTGAAAACCCTAAAATCAACGAGAGAATGGTCATGGAATCAAGGAATGCAATATTCATTGAAAATATCTTTCCTAAAAAGGAAATGAAAGAAGTAAGCTCAAACAAAAGAAGTTATGAAGCTACACAAGGCTCTGATCAAGGTATTGAGGAACCTAGATGGAGTAAGAGGACTAAAGTAGCCAAGTTGTTTGGTCCAGATTTTCTAAATTACATGTTAGAAAATGAACCTGGGACAATCCAAGAGGCATTATCTAGTCCGGATGCTCCTCTCTGAAAAAAAGCTATCAATAGTGAGATAGAATCCATCATGCAAAACCACACGTGGAAAATCGTGGATCTTCCACTAGGTTGCAAACCTCTAGGTTGCAAGTGGATCCTTAAAAGGAAATACAAAGCTGATGGATCAATCAACAAGTACAAAGCTCGGTTGGTAGCTAAAGGATTCAAACAGAAGGAAGGATATGATTTCTTTGACACGTATTCGCCGATCACAAGAATCACATCTATTAGAGTGCTCATAGCTGTCGCAGTACTCTATAACCTCGAGATACATCAGATGGATGTAAAAACAGCTTTCCTAAATGGAGAACTGGAAGAGGAAATATACGTGGAACAACCTGAAGGGTTTGTTGCTCCCAGACAAGAACATAAAGTGTGCAAGCTGGTCAAGTCACTTTACGGGCTGAAACAGGCGCCGAAACAATGGCATGAGAAATTTGACAGAACAATGATGTCAAATGGCTTTAAGATCAATGAGTGTGATAAATGTGTATACATTAAAGGCACACCTGATGCTTATGTGATTGTATGCCTGTATGTTGACGACATGCTAATCACGGGAAGCAGTAATGATCTTATCGTGAAAACTAAGAACATGTTAAGGAACAACTTTGACATGAAAGATATGGGTCTAGCTGACGTTATACTAGGGATTAAAATCTCTAGGACGACTGAATGAATTACCTTATCACAATCTCACTACGTTGAGAATGTACTCAAGAAGTTCTATGCTTTTGACAAACCTCCGGCTAAGACTCTGGCAGACCTGAGTCTACACATAGCTAAAAATAGAGGGGACCCAGTATCTCAACTAAAGTATGCAAAAATCATTGGGAGCCTGATGTACTTGACAAATTGTACACGCTCTGATATTGCATACTCAGTTAGCAAGCTTAGTAGATTCACGAACAATCCAGGATCAGATCACTGGTTAGCTCTAGAAATAGTTCTAAAGTATCTAAAATATACCATGAACTATGGCATACTTTATACTAGGTATCTAGATGTATTAGAAGGATACAGTGATGCAAATTGGATATCAGATACTAAAGACTCCAAATCCACTAGTGGTTATGTGTTCACCATAGGTGGAGGAGCTGTGTCCTGGAAATCCTCTAAACAAACGTGCATAGCTCGATCCACCATAGAGTCAGACTTTATAGCACTAGACAAAGCTGGGGAAGAAGCTGAATGACTCAGAAACTTTCTAGAGTATATTAAGTATTGGAACAAGCATGTGCTCCCTGTATTGATACATTGTGATAGCATGTCTGCAATCGGGAGAGCACAAAGTACAATGTACAACGGTAAGTCTCGACACATCCGTAGGAGACATAACACCGTTAGGTAATTAATCTCTGGTGGTATAATTACCATTAATTATGTAAAGTCCAAGGATAACATAGCTGATCCTTTGACGAAAGGAATCAACAGATATCAAATGTATAACGCAGTAAGGGGAATGGGGTTAAAATCTATACATTAAAGAACGTTAATAGCGGTAACTCAACCATGATGAGTGGAGATCCCACAAACTTGGTTCAATGAGACAACTAAATTGTGGATGGTTCAGATGAATACTTGGAACCCATTCCATTCTCAGAAGCTGCCCAAGTGCGAACCTGCAGAGGTGTGGTAAGGTTAAGCGTCTACGCTTTTAATGATTCCTATACCAGATAAGGTGGAGTATGGCAGGATACTCCTGATAGTAGATCACCTATATAAGTGTGAAGTGAGACCGCTTCAAATGGAAAAATACTTATGAATCCAAGATATGGTCCATGGCCAAAACGGAAAAATGTGAGAACCAAAGGATATTAAAAATATCATTGTGTAAATGTTATTGTCTTGGTTTATATAAAAAAGCTGACCAGTTCAAGACATCACGTTCACTGAGCAGCAAGTAAATCTGATAGCATTTTACTAGGGAAGGTTCAAAGCCGTAAGCTACCTTTCTCGATGCAATGATAACTCATCAGAACTTTTCTTAAAAAGTGTCAGCATGCATTAATCATCATTCATGTGGGGGATTGTTGGAAAGTTGAATGAAAATTCAATGCAAAAAGCCCAAAATAGAAAGCCCAACTGGAAGGCCCAAAGTGGATATGGAAAAGGCAATCCCACATTGGAAAGTGCATTGGACGCAGGTGACAATAGGCATTTTGTGGCGCACTTGGCACTTTACACGTGCGCATCATCGCGAGGAGCCTTAAAGTTTTACCGAAGCTCGGACGAAGAGGCAGAAGGGTGGAACATCCCGGAGACTTCCAGAAGGTCGAAGGGTTACGAGCGAACCTAAATGGCACACAGGCAAATCCAGAAGCTCTCAGAACACCGAAGGAATGCGAGTGTACTGCCTGCCTACCGAAGGGGTGCCAACGACCTCCGAAGAGCCACGAACTAAATTGGCTGGAGAGGTACCTAAAGGGCAGCCTGCTGGCCGAACGAATGCATCTCACCCCGAAAACTCATTGCTTCGTGCCCCTCCAGAAGTGCCTGCCTCCACTCTATCCAACGCCTATAAATAGGCTCCTCCCCCTCATTTGCATCTCACCCCGAAAACTCATTGCATAACCATTCTTTAGCAATAGTTCTCTCTCTCTCGCTCTCTCTCGGAAAGTTTCGAATATCCAAGGTTCGCCTGAAGCTTCGATGGTCGTTGTGCTACGAACTCGGAAGTAGCTTAGTCGTTGTATCTTGGGGACGATTGCCGCAGCCTTTAAGATACGGGGCAATCTCGTCTTACGCAGAAAGAGTCCAACTCTTGCCTCGACTTAAAGATCCGTATCAAGTACACCACCTCCGACAAACAACAAGGGAGTCAAAGGCGATCTCCATCAGCCGCATGAGAGCCATGTCGCAAAAAAATTGAGGAGATCCGATTAGATGGTCCCTACCTCGCGAGACGATGGGTCGCAACTGTGGGGGACGACATGGATGGAGGTTCGACGGTGATGGGGTCGGTGCATGAATGTTTACGATTCTACTTTGTTTCTATGTTGGTTTTTGCATCATTAAATTTGTTTGAGTTTTAGCGATGGCAAAAATGGGGATGGTGATATTAAAAAAACTAAGAAAAAAATCTCAATTCCCCCTTCCTCTCGCCCCTCATAATAATATTTGTTATTTTTTTAATTTTGCATTATTGGGTTTTTTTTTAAAAGAGATTGACGACTAAAATATAACAATGTGACAACATGAAACAATACATTGCCATCTGCATTTAGCTAAAATTGCCCAACAATCAAGGTGAAGAATGAATGAAGGAATGTAAACAAGCTATCACTGATTTCGAGCCAGAGTGAGTTCTAGTCTCGTTCTTCTCTTATTCGGAGCCATGAAAACGTACGATATGTTCATCAATAGATGCATAGCAAATTCAAAGCAGAAGATACAAAGAAAGTTCTCTAGAGATATCGACCATGTTCTTCAAACTAGATGTCCCATATAATGTCCGAGTTATACGTGCCATGCCCAACATCTTATGAAGCTCCATCAAAGACACCGACATAGCACTGTGGACTGCCATTCGATGTATCCTCGAAATGCGGACAACATTAATTTTTTCAGCACACTTGACATTCCAACCATTACATTTTTTGTAATGGCTTCTTTCAAGCATTACAAAAAAGACATATTACCAGCATCTCATTGACATACCTCCTAGTATTCCAAAGTTCTGGAGCAGTTTTGTGGATGTGGAAGCGTTGTTCAACGACAGCATAATTGTGTAACAAGAAATGAAATCATCATTCCTCTACTTGTTCGCTTTCTCCGTAGCCTCTTACTCCTTCGTTGCTTCTGTATCAGTAACTTCTTGTGGACAGTACTCAGACAGAACATAGAATATATTTGCAATTGTCAAAAGATTTCAGACTCCAATGTTTGTAGTTCACTCCGTTCATCCTCTCGAGTTTGCCTCCATTATTCAACTATGCCTTCACCAACACGGACTCTATTGTAGAAGCTTAATACCTTTTGGAAGAGGATCCAGATCGAGGTCAAGGAGGTTCCAAGAAAATTACTTCGAGTGTGGAGAAAAATGGCACGTGAACAAGGATTGTCCAAGAAGAACTCGAGATCACGAGGGAATAGGCCAAGCAGACTCGGAAGCTCGAGCTTGAAGGCTGGCTCCAAGTGATCGAACAGAAAAGGTGGTGAGAAAGTTGAGATAGTCTTATTGATCGCAGTGTATCTATGGTGCGAGGTAGAGTTGGTAGAGTGAGTTCGGTTTCAGAATCTTTTGACTTGGGCATCGGATTGAGTTGATTCTTTCGGCTATGGAAAGATATGACAAAGATCTACAACTTTGTGGTTATGACTTCTTCAAATTCTGAGGAAAAGAAGATCAAAAATAGAGGTAAATGTGAGAATGCCAGTTCTTGGAGAATGTTGGCCTCGAAGAACACCCTGGAGTTGGAGAACGTCCATGTTGGGCTTGGAGAACACCCCAGGCTTGGAGAACGCCCCTTTCAGGGCTCGAGAATGCCCGTCTAGGGTAGCGAACGCCCTGGGCCATTGAATGCCCTTGGGCTAGGTGAAGGCCCGGGCTTGGCGAATACCCTTGGGCTAGGTGAAGGCCCTTGGGCTTGGGAATGCGCGGCCGGGCTTATGATTTTGGGTCGTTCTTGACTTAGGGTTAGATGGTATTTTGGCAGAGACATTCAGGAGGAATGTTCGAGAAGGGCGGCTTATGTTTTCCTAACTTGAGCGAGAATTCCTGAGATTCTGGCGAGATTTGGAACGAATAACTTGAAGCGGATCTCTCGGGATTGAAACTTGAAGCCGAAGAACTTAAAAAAAACTTAGGATTTCCTATTCTGAAGGCAAGAGGGCTAGGTCAAGATGCTCTATATATGGAGGGCTCGGGCAAGGAATGCGATATCACCAACACATCAAACAACAACAACTATCTTCCTCCTTTTTGTACTGAATTTAGAAAAGTCATAAACTACAAAATTGTAGATCTCTGTCTTCTCTTTCTGTGACTTTTGGAATTGCATCAATCCGATAATTGAGCCAAAAGTTACGGCCTTTTTACCAAAAAAATTTAGCAAATCTGCGAATTAATTTTTTCTCCTACAATAATAAAAAGAAATTCTTATCCAAAAAACTAATCAATTAAATAACTAAGATAAGTAATTATACATTAATATTCTGCGATTTTTATATTGCATTCAATAGTAACATGTCTTGAAGTACTTGCCTGCAAAAACGGAATCATCAATGATAATACCGAAAGGACACCAAAGACGGGTAATTATGAAACAAACACCGGTATCGACTAATCAGTCAATTATTATAAATCAAGATGCTTAATTATTATGGACGAGTTCCATTGTTGCACTCGCACCATCAAACATGAGATCGGATTGAGTGGGGACTAAAGAAAATTTGTCCACAGGTGGGGACTACATTTTGGGCCGTCAGATTTGATTATCTTTAAATCTGATGGTCAATAACCTACCAGGTGATATTGGTTTGCATGTGAAGTAATATTGGTTTGCATGTGAAGTGATATTGGTTTGCAAAAGGCTAGTTTACATATGAAGTGATATTGATTTGCATGTGAAGTAATATTGGTTTGTATGTGTAATGATATTGGTTTGAGTTAATCCCCATATTAATAATCAAACATAGGTCGAAAAAACAACTTGTTACATGAAACAACAAGTGTCTCCCAATACGTGATCGTGTAATGATCAAATTAAAAAAAGTGGGAAACTAGGACTTAATTGGCGACTTGAGGAGGATAAAGTTTGCATGGGAATGCAAAATTACTAGTTGAACTCTTATCGAAGCACATACAGACGCGATCCACACAGCGAGGACTGCCTTTCTTGCACTGGTTAGGGCCCTGGCAGACAAGGTTGCAATTTTGGTCTGTAAAGCAGTTATACCTCACTCCAAATCCGCAGTGGAACGAATTGATAAACTCGAAGGCACAATGCCGGATTTCACTCGGGAATTCACTGCACGACTTCAAGAAACATGGCAGCTGTGGACCAATACTTTCAATATTCCGATCGACGGTTTGATGAGCTGAAAGCGGCGATAGCCTCTCGTCCTACCATCGAAAAAATTCCCGATGACAAGGGCATATTAGATACCCCTCCTAATGACCCTACCGCAATGGTAACAACGGCTTCAACTGCAATGGCATCACCCACAACGGCATCACTGACTTCCACCACAATGCCATCAACGACTCCCGCAGCCGTAACACCTACGGTCAGACGTACATGAGACACCAAATTGCATCTCGACTTCCTGGAATTCAGCCCCACCAATTCTAGGTACTGGGTCCGGAGGTGTGAGCGATATTTTGACATAAACGACATGGAGGAAAATCGGAAGGTCACGATACGTGATAGAAAAGAGTGAGGGAGGATAGAATTGAAGGAAAGAATAGAAAAAAAGAGTTGGAGGGAGAGGTAGAATTTGGATAAGAATAAAAGAAGAAATTAGAGAGGAAAGAAGATATAATAATAGGAAGGATAATTGAGATTATAATCATTCATTGGATGCCAAAACAAACGTACTTAGTACATAATATACCTCTCCTAGAGGAGCTTACTACCACTACACCACCTCTACATAACTCCTACGTGCACAGACCACTAATACACAATAACCATCCACTACTACACTTGTACCATAACACTACACATGATTACATAATTTACGTAATAAATATCACTAGTAATAAACATAACTAATAATTATATGTGCCACGTCAGATACTAGGTGGACATCAGTTTAGGTACGTGACAGGTCCCTCACTTGTTTCAATTCCATCTGCTAGGAAACCTGCCAATTGATCAAGTGGATTTTTCAATAAGGTCTCAAATATTGTAGGGTATTCCTGCCGAACCTATTTTCTTAGTCCCATTGATTGTATTAGTCCAGGTTAGGCTGCGATTATTAGGAATCGAGCCATGTCTTAACGTGATCAAATAAGCAGGATTTTGTTATTCTTTTTCAAATATATAACATTTATAAAACAAGAAATTTATGATATTAGATATCCTTACATGATGCAATTAGCAGGGTGGCGAACGCAATATGGATTATTGAAGCTCTCATCTCCTCTCTTTACGTGTGGATCTGGATTATTGAAGCTCTCATCTCCTTCATTACGTGTCCCCTTAGTGTTAGGATTTTTCCCTCCAGTGAGCGTTTCGCCCCTATTATTAGGGTTCTCCATCTTTCGTCGAATCTAGGAAGAAACTAAGGAAACGTCTTAGATCTCCTGAAAGTCTAGGATCTTATTGGGCATCGGGTAGGTAGATTCGTCAAACACCGAGTTGGGAAGGGTAGGTTTCTCTTTTTAGGTTTTGAGTGGAAGTTATTGGGTTGAGGGAGTATGGAGGAAGGCAGTGGGTCGGGTAAAGGAAAAGGGATTATGGTGAGTTGCTCTCTGGTGGATAAAAATACGGTCAAAGACGGTGACGAGGAAGAAGTTGTAAGGCTGCCGTGTGTCCTTGCCGCCCCCACAGAGGAAAATCCTACTTTCAACCTGGTAGGCAAGGTTTGGACAGAGAAGTCTATCAATAAGCATGCCTTCCGAATGGTGATTACTAATGCATGGCAAACACGCCGGGATCTCCACGTCACCGACATCTGCAATAACAGGTTCCTGTTCCGCTTTCAGTCTGAGAAGGATATGAACAGGGTCTTACAAGAGCAACCATGGCACTTTGATCATCAAGTTATTGTCTTGGTTTGTATCCCTAGGGATGCCCAACCATCGGGAGTCCCCCTGACTCATGTCCCATATTGGGTAAGAGTATATGATCTCCCGCTAGGGGGATATAACCAGGCCGCAGCTCAGGCCATTGGAAGTCTCCTCGGGACCTTCGTTAATTGGGATGGCTCTGGAGATGCTTATGGGAGATTCTTGCAGGTTAGGGTCATGCTGGACTTACGTTCACCTCTCACGCGCAGGAAAAAACTTAAATTTCAAGGAAGCGACGTGGTCTCGGTTTTCTTCAAAATTGAGAAGCTCCAATCCTTTTGTTATCTTTGTGGTTGCCTCGGCCATTTGAATAAAGACTGTGAGCTCGCTGATGAAGATGATGTTATCCCACCCCCGGGAAATAACTTTGGAAGCTGGCTTCGGGCTTCCCCGTTCAAGCCTCTACGCCCTGCAGATAAGGAGTGGCCCTCTCATTCGAATTCAACAAAAAGGTCGCTCTCCCTCGCATTCCAGTCCCCCCAGGCGTCCAGCTTACACATCACTCCCCTGGATGATTCAAAGCTGGCAGAAGATGTACATGACATGTTCGGCAATGCAGAACTGATCGTACCATTATCGAAAACCCCAAACCCTAACCCTACAGACTCCACCAAAAAAATCACAGACCATAACCCTGATAGGCAACACCCAACCCTGAACCCTAGTCCACAACATACTCTACCAGATACCTATCTACACCCACAAACCTGCTATATCCTACCTCACCTGAGAGTCCCTCCCCTAGCCACCTCCTCCGAACAAACACCCTGCTGTACCGTCTCATTAAC
This sequence comes from Hypericum androsaemum, assembly GCA_963995505.1. Classification (NCBI taxonomy): domain Eukaryota; kingdom Viridiplantae; phylum Streptophyta; class Magnoliopsida; order Malpighiales; family Hypericaceae; genus Hypericum; species Hypericum androsaemum. Next base: position 12,702,743 of record OZ023182.1, read on the forward strand.
TCCCCAACCAACCAGCTCCACCCAAACCGTATCCTTTCCTATACCGAATGACCAAGCTTCAGTAACCATACATGAGACCCAACCCAACCTGATCATCCCCACCAACCCTAACCCGAACCTTACACACACCAACCCTAGCCAACCACACCCCCAAGACATAACTATGAAAGAAGCTGCTGATCAAAGTCAGGCGAGTGATCCGAAACCTAAACAGAGGAGTTGGAAGACAAAGGCAAAAGACCAAAATGCGGGAGAACATGTTGAAGCAAACAAAACATCACTGAAGTCAGTTAATGATAATGGCAAACGGACCCTTGAATCACAATCCTCGGACAACAACCGTGTTAGCAAGAGAGCTTTCCTTGTTTAAGGCATTAATGTTGATTCCATTACTCAGGCGGAGGTTGCAAGGCAGCCCTGCCAAGCTCCATGATTCTTATATGTTGGAACTGTCGCGGGTTGGGGAATCTCGAGACAGTTCATCAGCTTAGCAGGTTAGCAAAATCCTGCTCTCCCCAAGTGGTGTTCCTATCTGAAACTTGCCTATCTCAATATGAAGCGGATAGATTGAAATGGCATGTTGGTTTTGAGAATGGTATATGTGTTCCATGTGAGGGAACTGGCAGAGCTAGGCGAGGTGGCCTACTAGTTATATGGTGCAAAAATGTACAAGTCCAGCTCCTATCTTACTCTTTACATCATGTGGATATCGAAATAATTGAGGCTTCCCACTGGTGGTTCACAGGAATTTATGGATGGCCTAGAGCGGAAGAAAGATTAAGGACATGGCAATTGATGACTCAGTTAAGAGATCAGTCGTCTCTTCCGTGGTTATGCAGAGGTGATTTCAATGAGATACTCTCTATGACCAAGAAGAGAGGAGGGCGAATTATACCGTATAGTCGGATGGATGCCTTTCGCGCCACACTTGATGAGTGTCAACTAGTGGAGGTAGAACAATCTGGGTTACAGCTTACATGGACTAACTGTCAAGAGGATGGCGATAATGTTGAATGCAAACTGGACAGATACGTGGCTACCAAAGAATGGTTCGATTTATTTCCTGCAACCAAAGCCGAGGCACTCCCAAGATATAATTCTGACCATTCACCCATCATCTGTCGCATCAATTCAGTAGAGTTCTCATACCCAAAGAAACGGTTCAGATTTGAAGCAATGTGGACTCGCCATGAGGACCTTAGAATGCAAATCACGAACGGCTGGAATCTTTCGATTGATGGAGCTGACATATCTACTCGCCTCAAAGCTTGTGGGGAATCCTTGCAAATATGGGATAAGGAAGTGTTCGGGAATGTAAGACGAAATTTGCGAATTATAGAAGAGGAGATTAAGGAGTGCCAAGCACTGGGGATTACTGCTGTCTCAAAACAAAAACTGGCATCCCTATTGAATAGACAAGAGGAATTACTATTGAGGGAGGAAACTCTTTGGGCTCAACATTCCAGAGTGGAGTGGCTTAAAGAGGAGGACAGAAATGCTCAGTTTTTCCACCAGAGAGCGAGTCATAGGTCTAATAGGAACAGGGTGGTTAATATAAAAAATTCGGAGGGAGTAGTGGTGAAAGAGGAATTAGGGATTGAGGAGATCTTTAGGGAATTTTTTGTTTCCTTGTTTTCTTCTACAGGTTGCGCGAGGATGGAGGACATAGCTACCAAAGTTTCCCCGAGAGTCACCCAAGATATGAACGATACTTTATGCAGGCATTTCACGAGAGAAGACATTTTCCAATCCCTCCAGGGCATGCACCCGACGAAAGCCCCAGGTCCAGACGGCATGCCCCCACTGTTTTACCAAAAATACTGGCAGATTATTGGCGATGAGGTGGTGAGAGCCTCTCTTTCTATTCTCAATGACGGGAAAAACTTCATCAATGATACCATTATTACTTTGATACCAAAAGTCTCCCATCCCACTGTTTGTTCAGAATTTCGTCCAATAAGCTTATGTAATATCATTATGAAGATTATCACAAAAGCAATCACTAATAGATTGAAGTTATTTTTACCTGACATTATTCATGAGAATCAAGGCGCCTTCGTGCCTGGAAGGCTTATTACTGATAATTCAATGATCGCTTTTGAGATGTTCCACTTTTTGAAGACGAAGATGTCAGGGAATAAAGGATGGTGTGCGCTGAAACTCGATATGATGAAGGCTTACGATCGAATAGAGTGGCCTTTCTTGGAAAGGATGATGGGTGCAATGGGTTTTCGGGAGAGTTTCATCGGCCTAATCATGAGATGTGTCTGCACTGTTCGATACGCCATCCAGGTGAACGGACAAGTGGGGGATTATTTCCAGCCAAGCAGAGGCTTGAGACAAGGTGATCCACTATCTCCATATCTCTTCCTTATTTGTGCTAAGAGTCTTGCGGCCCTGCTTATACATGCGGAACAAACAGGTCAGATACATGGGATCAAGATCTCCAGGAATGCCCCCCCAGTCACTCATCTTTTCTTTGCAGATGATTCACTACTCTTTGCTCAAGCCTCAGCTAGAGAAATCCAACATATTATGGGGCTATTATCTCTATATGAATCAGCTTCAGGCCAAAAGGTCAATATTAAAAAAAGCTCCATCAGTTTTAGCCAAAATATGCCCTCTCAGATCACGAAGCATCTCACGAATGGACTAGGGATGCGCCTTGCCACTGATGATGATATCTATTTCGGCCTCCCGACTATCATTGGCCACTCCAAAAAGGCAGTATTTACTTCACTGGAAGATCGGGTCTTAGCCAAGATTTTGGGATGGAAGGTCCGCTCTCTCTCGCGTGTAGGTCAAGAAATACTAATTAAATCTGTTTTGCAGGCCATTCCAACATACATCATGAGTTGCTTCCTCATTCCTATTGACATCTGTGATCGGATTGAAAAGAAACTATGTGATTTTTTCTGGGGGAGTGCTAACAGAGAAAGGAAGCTGCACTGGCACAGCTGGTCCAGACTTTGTCGTTCCAAATGAGAAGGTGGTATGGGTTTCAGGTGACTGCACAACTTTAACCACGCCATGCTGGCCAAACAGGTATGGCGACTACTGTGCAACCCTTCCTCCCTAACTACTCGTGTGCTACAGGCCAAATATTTTCCCCAGGTATCGGTGTTAGAGGCGCCATTGGGATATCGTCCAAGCCATGCCTGGCATAGTATTATGGAAGGAATATCTCTTTTAGCGCCAGGACTGGAATGGAGAGTAGGTAATGGACACAACATCAACATCTGGCATGACATGTGGCTGCCAGAATCAGAGCTAGGCCATCCTAAGTACTTGTTCCCTGGCTCAGATGCTACTATGATCGTCTCAGAACTATTTACTGAATCGGGATATAAGTGGAACATGCCTCTGCTGCATAAGCTCTTACACGAAGAAGATGTAAGCAAGATTCTAGCAATCCAAGTCAGCCCAAGACACCGTCCTGATACCATCCGTTGGCGCCACTCTGAAGATGGATTATATAGTGTTCAAAAAGGCTATCATGCTGACTTCGAGGCCTGGTGGCTTGCAGCTAATATGCCTAACACAATGGATTCCAGCAAATTTTAATGGACTCAACTCTGGCACTTACCATGCCCTCCACGATTCCGAAACTTTCTATGGAGAGCAATCGATGATAATCTACCGGTGCGGGAGAACCTTCGTCACTGGAATTTGTTAACAGATAGCTCTTGTCCTCTCTGTCAGGCATCACCAGAGTAAGTACATCATCTTTTTCAGTCTTGCCCACGCTCTAAGGTTTGGCTTTTTAGTGTATAGGTCAATTTACAACCTTATAGAGACCTCCCCTTTCATGAAGCATGCAATAAGTTACTTGAAGAGATTAGGGAAGTGGAATCCCGAGTCCGTGTAGTGGCAAGTCTATGGGCTGTATGGAAAATCTGTAATCTCATTGTTTTTGAAGACCCTGCCAATTTGAATTACCAGAAAGAATTGGAAAAAGCTATTAAGATGGGTGCGGATTACTTTCTTGCCAACCCGCGGTCAACTGTGCAGCGCAGTTCTACTTTTCATCGTTGGTGCCCTCCGGAAACGGATTGGTTCAAGATAAACACGGACGCTGGCTTAGTCTCAGGAGGAGGAGGCCAAGTAGGCGTGGTAGTACGAGATTCGTCAGGTCAGTTTGTAGCCGGAGCCATATGTCAGTTTCCCCTTGTCAATCATCCTACTCTGCTGGAAGCGCATGGGTGCAAAGTCGGGATGGAATTGGCTGCCTCTTTGGGCCTTACTAATGTGGTCCTAGAATCAGATTGTCAGCCAGTGGTGCAAGCTTTGAAACAACGACAGGACGATAGAAGTGATCTGGCTGTCATCATTGGAGACTGTCTCGCAGCTTCGGAACCCCTGGAACAAGTTCAGTTCTGCTTCGTTCACCATTCTGCTAATGAGGCGGCTCACGTTATGGCCAAAATTCCTTGTCTGTTCTCGTCCTTTCCGCTGATTCTTTTTTCTGAACCTGCCGCTATTACTGATGTACTAGCTAATGACAGGATGTAATACGTCACTTGATTTTTGAGCATGAATGAAGCATATCTATTTCTCTCAAAAAAAAATAGGAGGCCTACGGAACACACACATATATATGACAAAATAGTTATAGGTCTCAATTGTTTGGATAAATTGATTAATTAGAATAACATTGTATTGATAAGTCTCTCATATTTGTAAAATTAATTGATAAGTCTCTGGACCCATTTTCTAGCCACTTTTCCGACGAGATATTTTTTATAGTGACAAAAATACTCCTGAGCCTAAAAAATTTTTAAAAATATTTTTTTATTTTAAAAGCCTCCGATTGCAATGAAGAAACCAAATTGTAAAACCCTAAAAAAATTACCTTTTCAACTCCCATCGTAAACTTCCTGTCCCTTAGAAACAAATGGTAAAACTCACTGTTGGACACCTCATTGGCAATAAGTTCTTCTCATTTTTTAGGGTTTTAGCAAATCTAAGGGAATACCAGAGCCTTGAAATCTGGTTTGCTGCAGATGGTGATTATCCTAATCAGTTCATGTGCTTTGCCCTCTTCAGGACTTTGCATTCTCTCTTGAAACTGCTTCCGGAACTCTCCAAGACCTTCACAGATAATCATTGTACTGTCTTGGAGGAATTCCCTTGTAGACTTGTCCGAATTGGCCCGAACCGAATCGATGACACTCGACAGGCTGAATACACCGGTAGCTTCATTAAGCTGTCGGTATGAAATTTTCGGATACTTCATCTAATTGAGCATTTTTTAAATTGTTTTAAGATCAGGAAATTTTTGTCACTATAAATGATATCTCACCGGAAAAGTGGCCCGAAAATGGGTCCAGGGACTTATTGATGCGCTTGAAAAAGACGCATTACACCACATCATTTTTGGGTCATTTAGACCCATTTTCAAGTCTTTATGTGTCGAGTCTAGTGTCTTTTATGCTATTTTTAGGTTCATTGCCTTGAATGGTTTAAATTGTTGTGTTTATGGTCTTTTGGAGGTATTTTGAGCAGTTCAGGACTAACCCGGAGCTGACACGGATGAAAGCTCGAGGTGGAGAGACCAAAATGAGGATCCGGAAGCCACCGGGCGGTGGGATATCTCGCCGAGCGCCAGATTCGGGCTGCTAAAGTTCCTGAATGCCACCGGTCGGCAGATTTTCTTGCCGGTTGGCTGGTTCGTTTGGCAGATGGAGGCTGTGACACTTAAAAATCCATAACTTCTTGCTCCGACATCGGATAAGTCATATGACGTACTGTTGAAAAGCGAAGACAAAGATCTACATTTTATTCTCTAATGACTAAAGTTCAATTTGGAAACGAAGACAGATAAAATCGTGCATCTTTGTCGACCCACGAACCAGAGCGGACACCGAATGATGCCAAATTTGCCTAACAGCGAGCGCAACGCAGTTTGCACCCGTAACAAGGCCAAAAAATGACCATTTCATCCTTGTACTCATTCTAGATCTTAGGGTTTTGTTGGGGGCATATAAATAGACCCTTTAAGTCCCCATTTCTCTTTACCAAATCATTTGTGTAGTTCTGGCCACTTAGAATAGCCAACACTTCTCTCTCTCTCTCTCTCTAAGGAAGGAAGCAAAGGAGCATTGAAGAAGGAGGAGGAGTTAGGAGTTCTTGAAGACCTCATTGAGCTTTCTAAACTCTTTCTCTTTACTTTAATGCTTGTGACAATGCTTATGTTTATATTGATGTTGAGTTTGAGTTTGTGGATTTGTGAGTAGTTGTGTGTGGGTTGGGTGCCCTCAGATGTACCCAACAACCTAGGTCTTGAATAGGCTTTTCGGTGTAGAGCGTGTAGCAGTTAGAGGGCATAATACATTGGGTAACGGACCTCTATTGGAACCTAGGGACAAGTAGCACTAGCAACGACCTAACTGCTAGATTATTCATTATCCGATGGACTTAGCCGTGAGAATGGACTTAGCCGTGTAGGGTAATGTGTTGTTGGCCCAAGGGTGGAGCATTAATGAGTGAGGTTTAGAAGAGCAAGAGTGGTAGTCTCGGTACCTAGGTGAGGTTGACAACTTACCAACATTGGGTGTGAGTGACGTTCTCGTTGGAACCCCCCTAATACCTTCTTTGTGGCGTGATGGACTTAGCCGTGAAGCATCATGCCTTAGTTCATCTAGGCCCACCATAGACGTAATAAGCCTATGAGAGGGTTGTGTTCATGTGGTTGCCTAGCCCACCACTTCTATTCTTGGTTATCTAAGTTTTTTTATATTAGTTTAGTTTGTTAATACTCTCCCTCCTCTAATTAAACACAACAATCACTATCTTACATATCATCTGAAACTAACTAATGAGTTGAATTGGTGCTCTAAATCTGATGAGTGTGAAAACACTCATCTTTTGTGTTTATTTTAGAGTAGATTTACTGTTGTTTCTATTGCTTTTGTTTGTTCTTCATTGTCGTAATGTCATTTATCGTGCATTGTTTGTTTTAGTGTAGTCTTATGTTTTTGTTGTGTTTTCTTCATGCTAGGAGATTTGGTGAGGTGAAGTGGAGGAAGTGAAGTCACATTGGGTCATCGTATGCGATTTGATTTGCCGAGAGGAAGGACGCTTAATCGAGACCTCGAAGACATGGACGAGGTGGACCTCTTGCGACTCCAATGCTGATAACTTTCTCATCCGAAGTCCGATGGAGACGAGTGAGATAGCTCTGGAAAGAAGACATTCGAAGCTACAACTATATCTCTAATGGTCTTCTTCAAATTCGGAGTCTAAGAGGGGAGAACGCTGGATTCAATATCGTGGTCCAATTCTGTCAAGATTTCATCACAAGTGGGCCGAATTTGAAGACTTGTTTTGGGCCCATTTTGGGCTTTAATTGTAATTTCGTGGCTGAGACATTTTGGGGGGAAAATCTTGTATAAAAGCCTTTACTTGGCTTTCCTTTAAACACATTAGATATTTTGGTAACAACTCTCCACTAACTCTTAGATTTGGAAGAAAACTTGGTGAACCTTGGAAAGGAGGATATTGAGGAAGCTTTGAAGATCATCTTGAGCTTTCTCTTACTCCCTCTTTTGTTCATGTTTTGCTTGCATAGTTTAATGAATATGTTGAGCTATTTGGTGAATATGTGTGAGTAGTTGATTAGTGAGATTGGTGCCTTGATGGCACCTACTTAGCCAATAGTTTCGGGGGTTAACATGACTAGGTATGTGTACTAGTTAATGAGCTTAATGCTTTATCTCGTTTGATCACTTTGATTATAAATTTGGTTAATGTTAATCGCCGAGAGGGGTTAAGATTAACAGACCATTTAACTAGTTGAGTAGAAACCTATTGATGAGAGATCACCTTAGGTGACTAGTTGTCTAAAGGATGGTGATTATAGTTGGTGTTTAGTTAGATTAGATGGCTAATTTGTCGCGAGAGCGTAGTTAGTTCATCTAAGTCTAGTTAAGAATCGATTTAGACTAGTTTGTCGCGAGAGCGTTGATTAGTTGCCTTCGAAACATCTGGGCCATATCATGAACTTTATAAACCCCATAAGCTATTTGGTTATTTAGGTTGTCATTGGTGCCCAGCTCACTCTTGTTTTAAGTGTTTAAACCTTCGCCTTGTCTAGTTGCAATTTTATTTCAAGTAGCATATTGTGTTTGAAATTGACACCTCTATTTCTTATAGTCCTAAACTAGTGGTAGAGTCGAGTTTGCGGCCTAGCTTAGTCCTTGTGGGACGACAATCCCTTACTTACTCATTATTGCAAGAGGGGTGAAAATCCTTCCTTTCAAAATCCTACTCCATGTGGTTCGACATTTTTCTTACTCTCTTTATTACAACGGGGTATAAATTTCCCGCGTCGATTGGCATTATTGCCTAGGAATGGCACATTTAGACATCTATTTTACGCTTACGAAGTGGAGTAGGACATTGTTGATAGTGGTTTGTAAATATTTTGTGTCTTATTTTTCTTTTGTATATATTGTGTGGTTGAGATGGATTCCTTTGTTTACCATTGGCAAAATGGAGTCCATGGCTAATTTATTGCCGATGAAGTTGAGAGCATGCAAAGAGGGTTTAGGGTTTACACGAAGGAATGAGCCCAATCTCTTCAAAGCACAACACCTGATTTGTGGATGGTAAGGGGTGTTGGACATTATATATTCCAATGTGAAGAATCCCCCAACCAGGAGCCCCATCAAGTTCTACGAGTTTTGACCATCATGGTGGGAGGGTACTTGGCACCAATAGCGATCCGGGTGGGAATAGATACCCTTATGCCTCAAGGTATAATGAAGAAGTACCACCTCCTAGGTCCTCCCACTTTGAAGATAGGTTGGACTCAAGGGAAGCATATATGGACAATATGTTGGCACAAATAGAAGAAATGTTGAATGCCCAAAGAGATACTCTTGAGAGGATGCTCTCTAAATCGAATAGGGGCATCAATGCACAAGTAAATATTGATGACAACATCTGTAAATTACTTGAGCCAAGCCTAGGGGAGGATAATGAAGTGCTAGTTAAGAGGGACAACAGTAGATGGACATGGAAATGGAGGAACCTCCCTATGTTCCTCCACAACCATGTATTTATCCGATGACATGGCTAGAAGCCATGTGTAGTCCTAAAATTGAGGGTCGCAGTTGGAATTTTGGTACTGAAGATTGGTACCAAAAGACCCCGATGGACTCACAAGCACTTTCACACAAGGATGAAGTGCAAGTGGATGAAGACAACAAGCACATAAAGTTTGAAGTGGAAAAGCCACCATATATGCTTCTACCACCAAACATGCCACGAGTGCCATTCCCACAAGCTCTATACGATCAAAAGACTAGGAGTTTTTGTTGGGTGGATTGCAAGGAGAAGAAGAAGGTTGACAAAAAGACCCCAACAAAAGCTTATAGCCGTAACAATGCACTTCCACAAGAGGAGGAAGAGAACGAGGCAAAGAAAGAAAAGGAAGAGATTGGGAGTGAGGAGAGCATAAACGAAGAGGGCAATTAGCCTACGACTAGCCCTCATTCTGACATGCATGACTCTTGCTTAACCGATGGTGTGGTGATGATTGAAGACATAGAGGAGAAAGAAGACACCACACCCAAGGAGGAGTATAGTGTCATCCACCATACTATTTCACCTCAACTTCAAGATCCAAGAAGGTTTGTTATACCTTTAATCTTGGATACAATAAGTGAAGGTAAAACATCCGACCTTGATTTTGAGAAACCTCCCACTCTTGGTTAGGATTGATTGATTCTGGGTGCGGATAGAATCCCTCACAACCCCGTGCTTAACTTGCGTGCTATTAACCCTTTGGGTGATTGGCACTTAACTACATTTTTGCGATTGATGATGGCTAAGAAGTTTTTTATATATGATTGTTGTGTGAAATTCTTTATTAATGAGTGCTTCTTTCCATGGAATCAAGCTAATATTAATGATTGGGCATATTAAGACCATAATTCCACGGAAAATTTATGAAAGTCAAACTTGAGACCATAATTCCACGGAGGCAACCCAACGCGGTTTTTAGTTTCTTTTGTTTTTGGATGCTAGGGAGCGCAACAGTTTAAGGTAAAGGTCATGCTTCAACCTCCCCATAATCGCCGAACAGCAAAAGCCCACCGACCGACAGCACAATGCCAAATGATACCCTTGGACAATCCAGACCTCCCAAACCTCTGAATGCCACAGACCGGTGCTTAAGCCCACCAAACGGCGATCTCGAGGGCAAAAATGCACTTCAAGGTATTAATCCACCGAATGGTAGAATCGCCCACTGGATGGTGCTTTCCCTGCCATTTATAGTCTGCATCCATCGATCGATGCCTAAATAGAAAATTACCTTGCCAGATCAGCCTGCCGAACGGCAAAGATGGGTGTCGAACGACAAAAAATAGGGTATCGTCTCTGCTAAGGACTGATCGCCACTCCACTCTTATCGCTTTGAACAGGGACATTCTCTTAACTATCCTCCAAAAGATTATATCTTGTGTTATCTTTTTCAATCATTCTATTCATTGTGGCGACATAGGCTATGATTTGTGCTTTTGATTGAAGTATTTTCACCTTCTTCAGCCATAAAGGTCATTGAAGTATTTCTTTCTCTTGTTTGGCAGCTTAAATCCTTTCACATTGAGGACGATGTGTCGTTCAAGTGTGGGGCAGAATTTCACGTATTACATGTTTAGGTCTAGATTTATTGGCATAGGTCAAATTTTGGCATATTGGACCCCCCCCCCCCCCCCCCCCCCTAAAATTTTTGAATTTCTCTTCAAGAGCAAAACTCAAACTTAGTAGGAATCATACCCCAGTATAAACCGTAGGAATACAGAGTTTCCACACCCTTGGTTGTTTAAACTAGTGGTCTCCCTTGGTTGGTGGATTAGAGGGTTGGTGAGTAACTTTATGAAAGAATTATTGAGCCAAAGGTGGAGACAATAGTCTCCAATTTTATTCATGAGGTGCCTACATGTTCTGAACTATTGCGGTGTCCTACTAGTACTCTGTACCATTTCTTCTGTGTGGGTGTTTTGTTGGAGGACAGGGCCCATTTTTGAGCAATTTGAGCATAGAGCCTTAGAGCCAAACTCCCTTATTTAACCCTTTTGAGCCTTAGCCATTCCTTGATTTATACATGCCATGGTTAACTCTTATCCAAATCTTTTCTGACCTTTGACACTCAGTCTGAGGAAGCGCATAGGATTTAATCTTATGGGGTTGATTGTGAGGGAAACATGGTAAAATAGGCTTTTATTGTGGGAATGAACATTGGGAGAAAATGGTAGAAAAGGCCAACAAAAGATGCCAAGCTTTGCCTAGCTCCAAAATTTTTTCAAGTGTGAATAAAGGAAAGAAGACAAAAGAAAGGAAAAACAAAGAGAAAATTAGAAAAGAAAAACAACAACAAAAATGAAGAAAAGTAACAAAAAGGAGAAAGTTGTAGTGTGAATAAGGCAATCAAATAAAAGGCAAAGCTTGTGCTTCATGGCCATAGGTCTTGGGTAAATATTGGGTATGAGTGCATATAGGTATAGGGTGAGTGAATTAGAATAGACGAGGGCTAGTATACCTAACAATCTCCTTGGATTGGGTGGTTTAGCTACTTCCCAAATGTTTATCCTCACCTTTACCCTAACCCATTACAACCTAAGCTAAAGTCCTCTTGATCACGAACCCCACATGATTTGAGACACCACAGAGTAGGACGTAGGGCATCACAAGACCCCGGGTATGTACGCGAGGGATAGATAGTCGGCTATTTAAGAGTAAGCTTAAAACTTCCTACCCTCTAAGTGGTCAACTCTCTGGCTCATCCACCTCAGTTATTGCTCGTTTAAACTTCTAAGAATGTGGTCTCTGTGTATTCTTAGTTTTATATTCTGTGAACTTCTAAGTTGTGGGGTAGTCTCGCGACTAGTGTTTAGAGTTTTAGGAGCCTCCTTTATGCTAAGAAAATGCCAACTCTAACCCCTCAAAAAAAGAAAATGCCAACTCTTACTCTATTTTGTGTGTCTTAGAGTCTAAGTTGAGTCTTTTGCTTAAGGACAAGCAAAGATTCAAGTGTGGGGTGTGATGCGCTTGAAAAAGTTACATTTTACCACATCATTTTTTGGTCATTTAGACCTATTTTTTTGTCTTTATGTGTCGAGTCTAGTATCCTTTATGCCATTTTTAGGTTCGTTGCCTTGAATGGTTTAACTTGTTGTGTTTATGGTCTTTTGGAGGTATTTGGAGTAGTTCAACACCAACCGAAGCAAACACGGACGAAAGCTCGAGGTGGAGAGACCAAAACGAGGATCTAGAAGTCACTGGGCAGTGGAAAATCTCACTGAGCGGCAGATTCGGGCTGCCAAAGTCCCTGAATGCCATCGGCCAGTGGATTTTCCCGTCGGTCAGCGGGTTCGTCTGGCAGACGGAGGATGTCGCACTTAAAAATCCGTAACTTCTTGCTCCGGCATCAGATTAAGTCATATGAGGTACCGTTGGAAAGCGAAGACAAAGATCTATATTTTAACCTCTAATGCCCAAAGTCTGATTCAAAGCAGAAGACAGCCAAAATGGTGCATATTTGTCGGCCCAAGAACCAGAAGGGGCACCGGACGGTGCCAAATTCGTTGGACGGCGAGCGCGAGACACTTTGCACCCGGAACAAGACCAAAAATGACCATTTCATCCTTGTAATCATCCTAGCTCTTTAGGGTTTTGTTGGGATCTTATAAATAGTCCCTTTAAGTCCCCATTTCCCTTTACCAAATACTTCCTCTCTCTCTTTCTCTCCCTCCCTCCCTACCTCTCTCTCTCTCCCTCTCCCTCTCCCTCTCTCTCCCTCTCCCTCTCTCTCCCTCTCTCCCCCCCCCCCCCTTCTCTCTCTCTCTCCCTCCCTCCCTCCCTCTCTCTCTCCCTCCCTCTCTCTCCCTCTCTCTCTCTCCCTCTCTCTCCCTCTCTTTCCCTCTCTCTCCCCCTCTCTCTCTCTCCCCCCTCTCTCTGTCTCTCTCCCTCTCTTCCTCTCTCCGTCTCTCGCTCTCGCTCTCCCTCTCCCTCTCCCTCTCCCTCTCCCTCTCCCTCTCCCTCTCTCTCTCTCACTCACTCACTCACTCACTCACTCACTCACAGAAAGGAAGCAAATGAGCATTGAAGGAGGAGGAGCTAAGAGTTCTTAAAGACCTCATTGAGCTTTCTAATCTCTTTCTCTTTAGTTTAATGCTTGTGTCAATGCTTATTTTTATATTGATGTTGAGTTTGAGTTTGTGGATGAGTGAGTAGTTGTGTGTGGGTTGGGTTTCCTTGGATGTACCCAACGACCTAAGTCTCGAATGGGCTTTTGGGTGTACAGCGTGTAGTAGTTAGAGGGCGTAATGCATTGGGTAATGGACATCTATTTGGAACCTAGGGGCGAGTAGCACTAGCAACGACCTAGAGTCCTTCCCTATCGATTGTAGCATAACCCAAAAGACTTAGCCGTGAAAGGGAGAGTAGAAAATTATAACCGCTAGATTATTCATTATCCGATGGACTTAGCCGTGAGAATGGACTAAGCCGTGTACGGTAATGTGTAGTTGGCCCAAGGGTAGAGCGTTAATGAGTGAAGTTTAGGAGGGCAAGAATGGTAGTCTCGATACCTAGGTGAGGTTGACAACTTAACAACATTGGATGTGAGTGACGTTCTCGCCGGGACCCCCCTAATACCTTCTTTGTGGCGTGATGGACTTAGCTGTGAAGCATCATTCTTTAGTTCACTTAGGCCAACCACGGACGTACTAAGCCCATGAGAGACTTAGTTAGGAGGGTTATGTTCATGTGGTTGCCTTGCCCACTATTTCTAGTCTTGGTTACCTAAGTATGTTTATATTAGTTTAGGTTATTAATACTCTCCCTCCTCTAATTAAACAAAACAATCAATTGGTGCTCTAAATCTTCCAAAACTAACTAGTGAGTCGAATTGGTGCTCTAAATCCCACTCCATGTGGTTCGACATTTTTCTGACTCTCTTTATTGCAACGGGGTAAAAAATTCTCTCATCACTTATTAATTGATTTTAAAAATATGAGAGACTTATCAATACTAGGTTATCCTTTTTAATCAATTTATCCAAATGGCTATTTTACCCCATATATTAATATTCGGGACTGTTTCTGAATGTTGGAATGAAATCAAAAAGGCTGGAATTAAGCTTGGAATCACAAAATATGGAATGGAAATTAGACCTAAAAATTAAGGAATGGAAATAATACTGGGTGATTCCTTCTTTGACACTCATTTGAAATCGAATTCTGTTCAAAAAAAAATTCCCAATTCCGTTTCTAAAGAGTAAAATAAGGGATCGAATTTTTCTTTTAATGTATGGAAAGAACATAAACCATTTGGAAAATTCGAACTGCAAAATAAGGAATGAAAATAGTACTACTTGTTTGGGGAAACCTTCTTGACCTTCATAATTAGGCTTCATTAGTCTCGTTTGTGATGACATACTAAAGCCACCAGTAACCCTGTCAAAAAAATTTATGTTGGTTCTTACATTAATAACCGTGTATACATCCACCATTTAATAAGTAAAATGTAGACAAGTGGAACCAGTATATTAGTCGACTAGTATAATAAATATTTAAGATATAAAATTTTGTCATTAATATGTTATGGGTTGATATAGAAATTTTATTAAAAAGTGAGCTTGATATATATATATATATATATATATATATATATATATATATATATATATATATATATATGAGAGAATTCGTTCTTAATCAATTGTAATACTCTTATTAATTGGTGGACATGTGAATCGCTAAATTAATCTAAGAGTAAAATAAATTTTTAAGGTATAAAATTATGTCATTATTTGAAAAGGTTGTTAAAAATGTTGATTAAATAATTGAACTTGATTTTAGGATAATTTAAATTAATTTTCTTTTTTAATGAAGAAATAGAATTTGTAAAGCATCTATTACTGCACCAAAAACGATGAAATATTTTCGGGAGTCGCAAATAAGGTAGATCCATAAATTTTTTAATAGTGCAGATATGTATCCCGTGAATACTAAATATTCAATAGATTATTTTTGATATCTTCTATAGGTTATTTAATTCTTAATTTGAAATCTTTTTTAATACATTTTAATTTCTAGTATAAATTTGTTTTACTTTTACTGTATGATTTGTACGACCTATAATTTTTTTTTCTGAAACACTGAATCGCAAACATCACATGTATATTATTCGGTAAACATCACTTGGTATCGACATACGCTATACTGACTAATGCACACTAATTCACGCTCAAATAAAATCGGACACAAAGATGACAAGTTTTCATTTGCGAGTTCTAATTTACGGCTATATTTTCCTGACTCAATAAGAAACAAACAAACACCAGTATGAGCTAATCCATCTGCCATTATAAATCAAGATGGTTAATTATTGTGGACGAGTTCCATTGTTGCAACTTGTAACATCAAACAAGAAGTGTCTCCCTAAACGTGATCCCGTATGGATCAAATACTATACTCTAAAACTTAATTGGTGCAGGAGGATAGATTTTACATGGGAATGCTAGATTACTAGTTAAACTCAGATCAAAGCATAAACAAACGGCATTCACACAACGAGGACTGCCTTTCTTGCACTTGTATGGGCCCACGCAGATATGGCTGCACATTTCGTCTGATTCACAGTTTTTCTTCACCGGTGAAGGTCCAATTATTCCTCTGATCCCTTCATTTACTTCAGTTCCATCTATTAAGAAACCTGAAAATTGACAAAATGTAGGATTTGACATAATATTATCGTATTCAGATAGTACAAGTGGTCGTATTAGTCTAGTTAGGCTCGATTCTTAGGAATCGAGCCAATGTCTAGACCGTTTTTATAGCCAATCGGCTACAAGGTAATTTAGGGTCATAGGAGCATAAACTAGCTTACAATATTAGGGATACTTGCATGATCCAATAAGCAGGGTTCCCAAGGCAATACTGATTATTGAAGGCCATTACTTGTGGGACCTAAACTTTGCCTCTCTTCGATCGTAATTAAGAATGGGGCGTCGAGGGAATACGAATATATTAAGACTCGGGGTTGGTTTTGTGGAGATCCATGTATGGAAAGAAATTAATGAGGTTGGAATTAAACTTGGGATCACAAAGACAAGGAAACAGAATCCGACCGAGAAAAATAAGGAGACCAAAAAAGTATTAAGTTTTTTCATGTCATGTAGTATTCAAACTCACTGGAACAACTAATTCAGATTTAAATCGGACGGGACATTTGAAATTGTTGTTTCAAAATGTTGTTGTCCTAATTAATTAATTAAGAAAGGTGGCCGAGGCAATAGAGTAAATATTATGACATGAAGGGCTCGAAAGAAACAATTTGGGAACATGAAATTGAAAAATAAGGAATATAAATAATATTTTTTTATTGGGGGATTCTTCTTTGACTTTCAGAATTAGATTTTGTTTGTTTTTGTAATTTGTTCAAAGGTTGGATACATTTTACTGTAATCAATTTTACAATCACGACAAAACTCGTTGCAATTTAGTTATTTTTTTTATAAGTAGATTTTTGTCAAACCTGTCATTTCTAACCCTATATCCTTAATTATAGCAAGTACTCTTTTTGGTATCTTATTGATTCTTTATTCAACATTCTTAAGACTAGATGATGGGAAGGAAGGAAATTAATTATCTCGTCAAAGTGTGTATGTTGGTCTCTCTTCATAAACTGGATAATATTCTTAAGACTCAAATGTTTAGTCCTAAGTAAATTAGTCTTTGAGAATTAAAAAATTAGATTAGTTAATTGCTTTGACCAATTTATTTTACAAATTCAATTAGATAACCACATAAAATTACCAAAATACCTTACTTCACATTAAAACTCTAAAATAATGAATACTCCACCTCACATTAAACCTCAAGCCGTAGTAAAAAAATCCCAACATGTGCATTAAAAATCAAAAACCAAGAGTACAAGAAATTTCCAACGCCAAGCCAGTCATGAACTTGGGCAAGAAATTTCTGACGTCACCGCAACACAAGAGTCTGATGATGTTCTATTTTCGGTATCAGTAGTTACAATAGCTTAGGGTTTTTTCTCAAAGAAGATGATGTTCTATTTTCAGTTTAGGGTGTCCTTTTTAGGGGTTTTTTTCCCAATTTTACTTTATTTTATTGGTTACATATTCTACTTGGCAGATTTCTCATAATTTGTGTTGAAGCCCAAAGAGGATTTTTTTTCTCTATTCGGGAAAAGTGTATCTTCTACGTGAAATTTTAAAACTTGGATACAATCTGGAATGAGAAAAATGGTAACTTTTTTTTTATAAAAGACAGATGGTAACTTTAGAGGACATCCCTCAAAAAAAACTTTAGAGGACCAATTTATTACGCTGGAAAATCTGAAAACTTTTTCCTGAAATTTTTTTTCCTTCCCAAATTCCAAACCTCCCTGTTCTTTTTCTAACATGATCGCATGATTTATATGTCCTAGAACTTTTATTTTTATTATCTAGCATTGAATCGCAAATATTACAGTTATTGTTTTGGCAAGTAAATATTGCATCGATAAATATAATCATAATACGGAATCGATCAATATAATTCGTCTATAGACCCGCTTAAGGTATGTTACTCTATATCAAGCTTTACATATTCGATTTTAAAAGGAGTAGAAGACATTGGTTAAATAGACTGGCGGTGGTGGTTGAGAATTAAACTAGGAACAAAATTAATTGAATCTGGTTGTTTAAACTAGGAACATCCGCTTCTCAATGCTAATTTTCATAGAACAGAATAATTGATTGATATTTTGTATATTCATTGGTAAACAACTATTTAAACGTTTGTTTTGCTAATTCATTAATTATGTTAGTGATCTCTTTGCAGTCGAGGAGGGAGATTAACATCTATTTGTTATATGTGTTAGATTATCTTTAGTGTTCCGGTGATCGACCAAACTCTTCAATCTTGAATTTATTTTTTGTTTCTCATTTATTTTTTGATACAAATTTCTTTTCTTTATGTTAGTCTTATACTAATTCAAAAACTCCAAACCCCCATTTTCTTTATTCTGGACGAGTTACATTGTTGAGACATCAAGCAACAAGATCAAACTAATTAAGGAGGCACATGGCACTCCTAAGACTTAATTGATGGTGCTGGAGGATAAATTCTACATGGGGTTCCTAGGTTAACAATACTAGATGAACTCCAGAAGCACATGCAAATTCTGTTCACACAACGAGGAGGACCTCCTTTCTTGCACTTGTAAGGTCCCGAGCAGATCGCCTCGCAATATGAATCGTCAAAGCAGTTTCTGGCCACCGGTGAAGGTGGCCATTTGATTTTATTCTGATGGGTAACTTCTCTTGCTTTTATTCCATCTACTAGGAACCCTACCAATTGAATTAACCAGCTGATTTTATTGATTTTAAGAATATATGATTGCGGGATGAGCGCAATGTGAAGTCAATCTATACCGAATTCGGGTTATTTATTTATGGAAAAATAGAGATTAAAATAGTACGGGTACACACACTTACATGATCCAATGAGCAGGGTCACGAACACAATCTGAATTACTGAAAATCTCAGCTTCTCCATTATGTGTCGATCTGTAATATAGCTCTCAATGGTCTCCAAGGGAGTACGTATGACATATATTGAGACTTGGAGGACTGGTTTTATATGGAAATAAGCTCAAGAATTTGGAAAGTATAAACGCAAAATAAGGAATAAAAATCTTGCTTACTTTTTAAAAGTAAGTAAAATTAGGAAAGTAGAATTTTCATTCCTTATTTTGCGATTCTATTTTCCAAATATGGGAAAAAATAGAAGTGGAACATAGATAAGGAATGAAAATAATACTTGCTTGGTCAAGGTCAGAATAGGATCTTCATAGTCAATCCAAAACATTCAAAACATTGCCTTTGTTAGAAGAGAGTGGAAATTAAGGGAAAAAAGTTGAAGGGAACGAAAGTTTGAGAGAGAAAATCCTAGACTTATATGTTAGAGAGTGAGAAAACTGAAGGAATTTAAAAGGGAAGAGAGTAGTAAAAGGATAAAAATGTTGATTCATGAAAAAAGATCAAGGTCACCACAAATGTATAATTTTACGATGATTGTATTAAAATAAAAATTACAGTATTTATACCATTAATTTTTAAATAAATTTTGAGAGAGAGAAATTGAAGCCCATAAAAAAAGTCCACCATAAATTTAAAAATGATAAAATCCTGAAAATTAGTTATATCAACTCATACTTTTAGACTAACCATTAAAAGAATTTCCTATATAACTAAGTGAACAAGAACTCTTTTCGGACTCGATATTAAAAAAATTGTCACTATCAACGTTTTAAAGAACTTGAGAGGTTCAGGCTAGGATAATATTTAAGGCTGTGTTTGTTTTTATGGCGACAATAATTTTTGTCCAATCCTATGCTTGGTGCGAGAAATGGACGGGACAAAATTGAAAGTTTGTCCGAGCTCACTCCAAATTTTTTGTCTCATTTATTTTTATTGGACAAAAAATTCCGTTCAAGGACACAAATCTCTTGTGATATATTTTTACCATATTATCCTAAACTCTTTTTTTTATTTTTTCAAGTTTAACCCAATTAAGATTAATTATTTTTTCTGATATATAATTTTCAAGTCTCATATACAAATATTTTTAATTCGAATTCAAATATTTCAATATTTGTATACTCATTTAAATTTTTTAGATATTATATTTCTGATACAAATCTATATAAAGATATAAAATGGTTAATTCAAATATTTGATAATATGTACATATTTACTATGATAGTATTTAATGAGGCATTCAAAATTCAACACCCGACTCTGTTGTACATTGTACATGTACCAAGAGTTCTTAATAATAATACTTATACCTTTACCAAAAGGATACATATTTGTCAAATTATGTGATGATATATTAAACGAAAAATTACCCTCGAGTCCATAGTTTATGTCGTAATTAACGCTAGGATCCCTGCTATTTAGAATATTATTTTTTCGTCCCTATTTTTTGTAAAAATATTGGTCTCGGGTCCGTCGATGATGTCAACACCCATTTTTTCAAATTTTTGTCATGTAAAATGACCTTAATACCCTTACACACAAAAAATTATCTCCTTCAACCTCTAAATCAACTCAAGAACACTCTTAATACCAACCCAGAAAATAAATCACATAATCGACAAAAAATTCCATTAAAAAACCCAAAAACATACCCAATTAATTAATTGGTCATAATCGTTCTATTAGATCGACCAAAAACTCAAGAACATCCCCCATGGAATTAATTCTCGGCGGTGCTCACGCTCGGAGCCCAGGGAATCGAAGTCGCGGCCGGTGAGGCGAGAGGGAAGCTCGGAGTTGGGCTCGAGGCAGAACCTGCGGGAAGAGGCAATGGCGACGGCGAGCAAGATGAAGAAGGCTCTAGCGCTGAAGTCGCCGGGGTGAAGAGCTGATGCGGCGCAAATGCGGGTCTCGGAGAGCGTGGATTCCCAGATTCGGAGAGCCGTACCCACCGCCGCTGACCTCGAAATTAGGCCACGGCTTCTCCAGCCAAGAACAGATCTAACCTCAAAACAGATTTGGGGTTTGGCCGCCGCCGCCTACCAACAACTGGGTCGCTTGGCCTCTCTATTGGGCCTTGTAGGGGACCATGTTTTGGGGTCTCTTCGTTCTGAGCCATGTTTTTTTTTCGTTTCAAGGTTGTTTCAAAGTTGAAGATGAAGATTTTTTTTGTTTTTTTGAAGGGCATAAATATTATTTCATATGACAAAAAAATTAAAAATTGGGGGTTGACATCAGCCACCTGAGATCAACATTTTTACAAAAATCAGGGACGGTAACATAATATTTTGAATAGCAGGGACCCTAACCTTAATTATGACATAAGCAAGGGACCTGAGGATAATTACCCCTGTATTAAAAGTATTCGTAATGTAACTGAGATGATCAAAATTTGTATATTAAAAATTGTATTCCTTTTTGTTGTCATGAAGAGTAATTTTGTCTTTAACAAAATTTTAGACTTAACGGTTATACATGTCAAACAGAATGTTCAATCATATACTGAAGTTATCAAACACACGACAGAATTTCTAGAACAAATAGCTCTGTCCAATACATTCCAGTCTTTGATCTCTCGTCTTATCCAAAAGACGTACCAAATGTAGCCTAAAAAACCTGTCCAACAGAGGATGGATTGAGTGTTATCTTTAATAGACTTGATTATATATGCTACCTCAATCTAGATCATTGATTTATTGTGATCATTCAGATATTTTATAAGTTGGATCATTGATTATTTCAAATGTGTATATTGATTATTGTCAAATAATAATTTGATAAGTTCTGATAAAATATCACGATTTAATTAATAATAAAAAATACTTATATTAACTGTGTAAATGTAATAATCAGATTTTTTTCGTGGAATTTTCTATCAAAATATAAAACGATAATATTATATACAGTGATCTATTTAATTGACCATATTACGTGATTATACATATTACCTATTACAATAAAAATGAATATATTTATCGTTAGGCATAAGACGTTGGCTACATCAAATAATAAACATACATTAACACAAATCCATTTTTTTAATAATGACATCATGTAAGTTATGTAGTAACCTATGCTAGAAAAAAATAACGAAATTAGCAAAAAGAAAAAAAAATCCAAGCAATAGTGAAATGGTTAAAAGGAAACCTGAATCTAGATTATCCATTAATCATTTGGTTATTTTCTAATTGACGAAACTTTAGGTAACAACTATTTAAACCAATATAACTTGATTTTATTTCCATAGGTATTTATCCTACTCATTAAGGTTTTAAAAAATATGGTCGGATCAACGTTCAGACTGATCCGATTCATACCATGAATCAGATGGAACTCTGTCTCGGGTTTGAGGGTTGAAACACTTAACTTATGAACCGCCCAAAATCCAATTAAACCGGATGGTTCGAATGAGATTTTGACCCAGAAATTTCTGGTTGGTAAGATTGAGGGGTAAAATTGGAAATAAAAAAATAGAATTTACCCAAATTGGCCATCGCCTACACACTCTTGCCTCAAATCCACAAAACTTAAGACCCTCGACTACCTCTCTCCACCGACCTCGCTCCCTCCCTCTGGTGAACAGCCACACCGATCGGGTATGGATTGGGTACGGAATGTTCAGATTCCGAACTGTTCGGAATGAAGACACACGGGGACTTTTTTGCAAACGCGCTAAAATACGGAGACCAAAATGAAAAAAGCCAGGCACAAACGCAGGCCGGATACAAATGCCATTATCACATAACTGCGCATGCCAGTATCACATAACTGTGCGTGTCAGTATCACATAACTGTGCGTACCAGTATGACCTTTTGCAAAAATGCTAAAATACGGGGGACCAAAATAAAAAAAGCCACGCTCGCCATTATCATAAACGGGACTTGCCGCTGTCACAAATACACATGCCATTATTACATAACTGTACTTGCCATTATCACATAGCTGCGCTTGTCATTATCACATACATGCACTTGCCGCTGCGGTCCTCCTTCACTTCAAACCGTACGAAATCAATTCTTTCACTCCGTACTCAATCCACTCCGGCCTCCATCGCTCATTCTCTCGCTCTGACTCCCTCTCAAGCCCAGTTAAGGAGATTTAGGAAGCTAGCCACTCTAAGGGGAAGGAGCTAAAAGGATATCTCTCAGAGAACTCGAGTTGGCAATTAAATCAATAAAAATCCCACCTTTCCCCTCTCTCCCTCTCTTCTTCTTCTGGGTTCTCCTTCGAAAAGGGTATCTCTCAGAGAACTCGAGTCGGCCATTAAGTCAACAAAAATCCCACCTTTCTCTCTGGTTGAAGACAGCCATAACTGAGGGGAGAAGAAGGGGAAGGAAAAATTATTCGGGCGAAATGGTTGAAGACCATAACAGTGATGATCTGGTCTGGAAAAAAACGTGGAAAAAGAATGGATGTTACATGCAATCTGTAATGGGGTTTAAGGGGATTAAAGATTGAAGATATGAATTTTTTGGTTATGGGTAGAAGAAAAGAGGTGCTTTTTTAGAATAAGAAGATGTGTTTTTTAAGGGATAAATATTGAAAGAAAACGGTGGCCGCTTGTGAAATGGCTTATACACGAAGGACCCACGTGTAAAGACCTTAATGTAAAATTTTAAATTAAAAAATTTGTTCCGATCGACGATCCAACTGGTCAGATCGGTCGACTCAGAGTATGGAAGAAATTTCGGGTCGATCTCCGGGTCATTTTTAAAACCTTGCTACTCATTCATAATTAAAAATTGCACAAATCCATTTGTCAATCATTAATTAGTAGATACATACTAAATTATCGTGTGAATTGGTATATAAAAATCACTATAAAATTTCTCATATGATCTTCGTTTTTAAGGTAATGATGTTATTGTAATGTGCCACGCAAAAAAATGATGTTATTGTAATGTAAAATTCGATAAATTTGAATTATCTCAATGTGAAATTTTGAATGGTTATGTTAGAGGTCAAATATTTTGCATTCATGGAAGCGAGGTTTGACACAAGGTCCGCATCTTTAAAGATGAGCTTCGACTTGAGGTCCATGTTCACGAAGTCGGTGCCTAGCACGAAGTTAAGAAAGAGAGCTTTGGCGTTTCCACAAGTGAATGGTGGGTACTAAGGCAGCCACGTCCATCCTCGGAAAATTGGCCGTAACATTCTACCCAGATCTTAGGATGGAGTGATTCTTATTTCCATGGAAAGATAAGAAGTAGATCTCCAACTTATGTTTGAAGAGTCTTCCCGAAATATGCATGGAGGAGGGTCAAAACGAGCCTTCAAGTTTCATTGTTGGTTGCCTCGTCAAGGACCGTTGCATTTTGGTAGAAAAAGTACCACTACCGCCTCCAACCTCTGATTGAGATGATTCAAGTTTTTATGAAAAGCTAAGACATAGATCTACAACTTCGTAGTTTACACATTTTTTATATTTGGAGCAAAAGGAGGTCAAATATGTAGTTTAAAAATGATATTTGCACTGGGTTCGAAGATGGGCCCCCCATTCTTGAAGTCCGAGTGGGCGCCCAATCCTTGAAGTCCGAGTGGCCGCCCCATCCTTAAAGTCCGAGTGGGCACCCCGTCCTTGAAGTTCGAGCGGATGCCCCTTCTAAGAAGTTGTTCGTGAAGTTAAAGTTGTTCGTGAAGTCCGGTTTGTGCCCTCGAAGTGGGATGTCCAGGTTGTGCCCTCAAAGTGGGATGTTCGGGTTATGCCCTCGAAGTGGGATGTCCGGACTGTGCCTGAGAAGTGAAGTCGATATGTCCGAGTTGGATGCCTTTGCCCTCGAAGTGAGATGGCCATGTTGGACGCCTTTACCCTCGAAGTGGGATCTCTGGGTTAGATGCCTCGGCCCTTAAATTGGATGTCTAGGTGGGAGCCTTGGCCCTTGAAGGAGATGTTCGAGAGGGCGTCGTCCCGCCTTTGACTTGGTAGTGGACATTGCCCGTCCCGCCTTTGACTTGGTAGTGGACATCGCCCATCCCGCCTTGGACTTGGTAGTGGACGCCGTCCGTCCCGCCTTGGACTTGGTAATGAAAGCCGTCCGTCCTGCCTTAGACTTGGTAGTGGACGCCATCCCGCCTTGGACTTTGTAGTGGACGCCATCCGTCCTGCCTTGGAATTGGTAGTGAACGCCGTCTGTCCCGTCTTAAACTTGGTAGTGGAAGCCATCCGTCGCACCTTGGACTTGGTAGTAGACGCCGTCCGTCCCGCCTTGGACTTGGTAGTGGACGTCGTCCCATTTTGGACTTGGTAACGGGCGCCGTCCCACTTTAGGCTTGGCGGTAGGCGTCCTCCCGCTTTAGTCTTTGTAGTGGGCACTGTCTCTCTTTGGGCTTAGTAGTGGTGGCCGTCCTACTTTGAACTTAGAAGTGACGGGCCGTGTTGATAAAAGGACGCTCTGGTCCTCAAGCCAGGAAATCCGGGAGGGCACTTTGGCCCTTAAATCGGGAGCCTGGGAGGGCGCTTTGACCCATTAGGTGGGAGCCCAATGGGGCACTTTGGACTTTCGAGAGGTAGCCGGGATGAATGTTTTGGAGTTGCTTTGGACAATGACGGGTTGAGACGAGATTTTGCATAGAAGATTCGAGAAGGTCAAGTCGGTCTATATTTTCCTAAATTGAGCCGGATCTTCAAAGAATGTTCGAGAAGGTTAAGGCGGCCTAGGGTTTTTGGACATTAGAGGTGGTTTAGGATTTTCCTAGGACTGAGGCCGGACAGAGTCACTCTCTATATAAGGACGGCATGGCAGAGGAGACAATCAACAACACAACAAACAACTACTACTTTACTTATCTTGTTGCTTTTCCTTTCTGTAGCCTAGCATAGCCCGTAGCCTAGCTCTAGCTTTAGCATAGTATAGACCAACCTTGGGACGACCACTCCGGATTCGTCTCGGTTTACTTGTTCACTTATTCCCGCAACAGATTCATTGTTCATACTGATCCATATACCTAAATAATCAATCGAATAGTTCAAATTTTAGATCCACAGGATAACCACACGAATCATTTTTAATTAAGGAACAAACCAACCAAAAACCAATATATCCAAGTCTCTAATTATAAATCAAGATCTCCTTATTCTGAGTACGGACGAGCTCCACTCGTCTAAGATCAAACACCAAGGCCCACTATAATTTTCTGATGGATCAATTAAACTAAGGAGTTTGGAGTCTCTTTAACTGTTGGAGGAAAAATTTTACATTGGGTTATGGCTAGATTACTAGTAGCTGAGAAGCAAGAGCAAACATTATTCAAACAATAGGGCTCGCCCATCTTGCACTCGCAGAGAACGAAGCACTGTATGTCTACCGTGCCAAATACTTTCACTAACCGCTTGTCTCCTTCACTTGCTTCAATTTTCATCTACTAGGAAGCCTGTCAATTGATCAATGTTACCATGTTTATATTATGCAACGAATAATTTCAGAGTCATGTACTATCGAATTCTGTAAATTATATATCTCAACGATATTTTCTCTATTCATAAATATTGTTTAAAATTTTTTCTATTTAGATGAAATTTCAATGAAGGTGATGTGACTAATAAATAAGTCGTAATTACGTGATCCAATGAGCAGGGTTGCTAACGCGATCCTGATTATTGCAGCTTTCCCCTTCTCCATCCAGGGAGAGATTAGAAGGGGACAAGGGTATTCTCTGAATTTGGAGACTAAAAGGGAGATTGTGGCAATCTAGGTATTAATAAAGTAATTAAGGGTAAAATTAGAAAATTATAAGAAACAAAAGGGGAGATGGAAAAAGGAAGGAACCAATCCCACGTGAAGGCCAAAAAGAGGAAAGAGAAAATGAAAAAAGGAAGGAACCTTTTTTTATGGAAAGACTAAAAAAGTCAAAAAAATATAAGTCAATCTCTCATGAAAAGAGTAAGGAATGCTTCACAAGGCCTTTTTCTCTCTCTCTTTAAATTATTGTCAATTTCAAAAATGCTACCAGTTACCAGATTTTTTTAATAAATAAACTCAAAGAACTAAAGAACAAAAATTCAATAGAAAACTAATATCAGTGCATTCAAAAACTAATATCACTACATTCGAAAATCAATATCACGACGTTCGAAAATCAATATCACTACGTTCGGAAACTAATATCACTACATTCGGAAACCAATATCACGACGTTCGAAAACTAATATTACCACATTCGAAAAGCAATATCAACACATTCGAAAACTAATATATCACCACATTCGAAAACCAATATCATTACAGACTCAAAACCAATATCATTACCGACTCTTTCTCTCTCTCTTTAAATTATTGTCAATTTAAAAAATGCTACCAGTTATCAGATATTTTTTTAATAAATAAACTCAAAGAACCAAAGAACAAAAATTCAATAAAAAACCAATATCATAGCATTCGAAAACCAATATCACTATATTCGCAAACCAATATCACTACGTTCGGAAACCAATATCACTACATTCGGAAACCAATATTACGATGTTCGAAAACTAATATTGCCACATTCAAAAATCAATATCAACACATTCAAAAATCAATATATCACCACATTCGAAAACTAATATCACTATGTTCGAAAACCAATATCATTACAGACTAAAACCAATGAAATTACTTATTCAAACCAATATCATTACAGACTCAAACCAATATCATTACCGACTCAAACCAATATCTTTACTTACTCAAACCAATTTTGTTACAGACTAAAACTAATATCAATACATACTCAAACCAATATCAGTACATACTCAAACCAATATCTTTACTTACTCAAACCAATTTCAATACAGACTTAAACCAATATTATTACATACTCAAACCAATATCCTTACATACTCAAACAAAACAAAAGAGATCACAAAAACCCTAATCGAACACATCCTTTGAAAGAACCCCACCCAAACCTAAACCCGAACCCAAATCTGTACCCCTCTATAGCTTTAGGTTCACATACAAACTTCGGCTCTCCGGGACGGGGACATGGACGGGCACGGGAGTCGTGGCCGATCGAAACCCAAACCCGGACTAGGGCGAGGGAGCGGCGGTCTTGACGGCGGGGCTGGAGACGCAGCATGGCCGGAGGCGAATGGCAGACGAAGACAAAGAAGCAAAGAAAGAAGAAGATAGAGGCTGTTTAGAGTTGAGAAATAATAAAAGAATGGATGAGATTTGGAAGAAGAAGAAGAAGACTAATAATTATTTCTAAAATGGAGGAGAGAGATGGCGGCCACATTTTTTTTTCAACTTTGGGAGGTAAAAGTTGAAATGGTAGTGGGGTAGAATCCCTAATTGGTAGGTAAAATGTCAAAAATATCTTTGATAGATTAATGGCCCTTGGATTCAAATATTTTGATTGAAAATTAAATGTGACGGCCTATATTTAAGTCCCTACCTATGGACAAGATTTTAGTAGTCCCCACTCAATCCGGTCCTTCCATTATGTGTTGCTTTTCTTTAATTTGGTCGTAGTTGTTATAAGAATGGCGGCCAAGGAAGTATGGCATATATATTGAGACTTGGAGGGCTGGTTTATGGAAACAAATTAAATGAGTTGGAACTATCAATATTAACATTTAAGGAATGAAAATATTACTTTATTGGTGGAGTTTCAATATTATGGAAATAATAGAAGTGGACTCACAGATATGGAATGAAAATAAATACTTGCTTGGTCAAGGACAAAACAGAATCCAATCCTATAAAAATATCATAATAAATGTATTATTTATTATGGGATTTTTGGATTTCTATATTTCAATCAAAATTTGAAAGTCACAGGAATGTTCATAGTCAATTCAAAACATTCAAAACATTACCTTTTGTTAGAAGGAGGGTGGAAAATAAGGGAAAGAAAGTTTGAAAGAGAAAATCAATGGTGGACTTTTTCCACCATTTTTTTGGGGTTCTTTATGACTTGGTCAATGGCATCTCGACTCATACTTTTAGACTAAACGTTAAAAAAATTCCTAAATAACTAAGTCATTAAGAACCCACGTCGGACTCGATACTAAAAACAATTGTCATTATCAACGTTTTAAGAAACCGAGGATGTTACCATAATGAACTTACCAAAGCGAGTTGACGCCTCTCTCTACTAGGGTTTTCTTTATCCTAGAGCCTTCTCCCTTCCTAGGATTTACTAACGTCTTTCCCCTTGATTTCACCACCATTTTTTGTCGTTTCCACGCTCGATCTGGCTTCTCTACCGATACGCTTCGCTTCGTCTCTCTCTTTGTTCATCGTTTATGCTCTCTTTGTCTCTTTTATCTGCTTTTTTTGTTTTTTCTTTGGTTCCAGGTTTCACTTTTAAGATTACCACGAACTGGGAGGGTGCTCTAACCTCGTCGAAAAGGATCATGGCACCGAACACGAGGGCCCAGACTACTGGATCGCATGATACATGGGCTGAGGAGATTTTGGACCTGTCGTCGGAGCTTCGAGAGGTGACCTGATCACCGCCTGTCTTCACCGCCATGGTGGGGCTGGTGTGGTCGAAAAGATCGATCAATTCGAAGGTCTTTAGTACGGTTATTAAGGATGTTTGGAGACCACGGCAAAGGATGACAATATCTGAGATAGGGCGGAATAGGTTCTTGTTTCGTTTCAATGATATGGATAGGATCCTATAATATCAGCCATGGTTGTTTGATAAGAACGTCATCCTTTTGGAGAAAGGTTCAACCATCGATAATTGAGCTGTATCGTGTTCCTTTTTGGGTACGAGTGCACGAGCTACTGATGGGCGGTTACAACTTACCTACACCGAAAGCCATCGGAAACCTGTTGGGTTCGTTTCTACAGATGGACGACCCTAAGGAACTATGTGGAAATTTTATGCGAATACGAGTCAGGTTGGATGTGAGGATGACACTAGGAAGGACAAAAAAATCTGATTTGGCTACGAAAGCGTAGCCTCGGTTGTGTTCAAATATGAGAAGCTGCAATCTTTTTGTTATCGGTGTGGATGCCTGGGCCACATTAAAAAGGCATGTGATTTGGATCCGGAGGATGTTCCGCCCGGTCTGACTTGGAAGGACAGTTTCGGAGGTTGGAAGAGGGTGTCACAAGCTATGGCGAGAAAGTTGGGGGAAGAAGACATGGATCATTACTCACCAACGAACATGAGGGCACACCTTGTTGGAAATTGGCATGAAGTTTGGTAATTAACCAAACTTTGTGCAATTTTAACAAATAGGTCCATTCGATAAAATTCAAATTAAGTTATAATTTTAGAATATACATTTCGTGTACGTAATTTTAGTGTATTTATTTTTTCAAATCTAATTTTGGATGAATGAGAAATTAGAATTTTAGTGTATTTATTTTTTCAAATCTAATTTTGGATGAATGAGAAATTAGTACATTAAGTTGTAACTCTTAAGGTTGGAATAGTCCAAAAGTGGGGGTATACTTCTTGTTCCACATCGGAAGTGGAAGGAAGGAAATCTCACTTTATAAAGAGATGTTCCTTTTTAGCTAGGAACTAAGTGGACCACCTGGTAAGGCAACTCGGACATGATGCGAGGATAGTGCGAACCATCCAAGCGCGCACGTGCACGTGCTTGTGAGCATGGCGCATGGTGCATTGAGCGCTTTATGGCGCACTTCACACGTACACATCGTCGCGAGGAGCTGGAGGAGCCTAAATTTTTGGCTGATCCCGGAAGACTCCAGAATACTCAGACGCGAAGAGGTGAGAAAGGGATGGCCTATCCAGAGAACCTACCGAAGGGACACGAGTAGAATGTCTGCCCAAAAGAGTGCGATGGACTAGTAGTCTACCTGCTGGTCGAAGGAAAATGAAGAACAGCCTACCTGTTAGACGAAATGGTGTCTCCTTGTCCAGAAATGTGTCACGCTCGTGCCCCCTCGAAAGTGTTTGTAGCACTCCCATCCAGCGCCTATAAATAAGCCTCTCCCTCTCATTTGCAAATCATCCCGAACACTCATTGCATAAGCATTCATTAGCAATAGTTGTTCTCCTCTTTCTCTCTCTAAAGAAAGTTCTGAATATCCAAGGTTCGCCGAGGCTTCGAGATTCGTTGTGCTACAATCTTGGAAGCAAGAAAGTCGTTGTACCTTGGGGATGATTGCCGCAGCCTGTAAGTACTGAATACGAGACAATCTCGTCTTACGGAGAAAGAGTAAAACTCTTGCCTCGACTTTAGATCCTAATCAAGTACACCATCATCCGGTTAAACAATAATCGTAAGATGAGATTTGTGTACTTCAAGATGGCATCATCAAGCTTTGCTCAGGCGCCAGTCTCAATGGTCTCAGGAATTGTCTATGCCGAAAGGCCAGTAAAGTTCAATGGCACCAAGTTCAAGAGGTGGCAACAGAAGATGTTGTTCTACCAGACAACGCTCAACCTGGTCTGATTCTTGAAGGAAGAGGCACCGAAGGTGGTAGAGAATGAGGCTGATCAACAAAAGATCAATGCTCTGGATACTTGGAATCATAGCGACTTCCTATGTCGTAACTACATCCTGAATGGATTAGACGACACCCTCTACAATGTCTATGTAGTAACCACGGCTGCAAAAAATTGTGGGATTTCCTGGAGAAGAAGTACAAGACGGAAGATGTCGGGATGAAGAAATTCATCATCGGGAGATTTCTGAACTTCAAGATGGTGGATTCCAAGAAGGTCATAGATCAAGTGCAAGAGTTGTAACTAATTCTGTATGAGATTCATACCGAAGGGATGCACCTAAGTGAGTCCTTCCAAGTGGCGGCACTGATTGAAAAGCTACCACCCATATGGAAGAATTTCAAGAACTACCTTAAGCATAAGAGGAAAGATATGGGGCTTGAGGACCTAATTGTGAGACTGAGGATCGAGGAAGACAACCAAAAGTCCAAAGTCAAGAATAGCAGGACCGACTCTGAAGCCAAGATACATCTCGCTGAAGGAGGTACCGGAAAGAAGAGGAAGAAGTCTGGCAAAAAACAGGAGAATCAAAAGCCAGAGCAAAAGAAGGCCAAAAAAATTAAGGGCAACTGCTTCAACTGCGACAAGTTCGATCACATGGCAAAAGATTATCGTATATCAAAGAAGGACAATCGTGAGAAAGCCAATTTGGCCAAAGATCTGTCTGAATTAGATCTATCTGCCGTGGTGTTTGAAGCTAATTTGGTGGATCACCCAAGAGAGTGGTTCGTCGACACAGGGGCAACCCACCACATCTGCTCAGACAAGAAGATGTTCTCGACCTATATCCCGATTACCAAATGAAAGCTATTTGTGGGTAACTCTGCAACTTCTAAGGTAGTCGGATTAGGTAAGGTGGTCGTGAAGCTGACCTCGGGCAAAGAGCTGACCCTCAAGAATGTGCTAGATATTCTAGACATCCGCAAGAATCTGGTATCCGGCTCCCTGTTAAGCAAAGCAGGGTTGAAGCTAGTTTTTCAAGCTGATAAGTTTGTATTGACCAAAGCTGGTACATTTGTAAGAAAGGGTTACCTAGATGGGGGATTCTTCAAGTTGAATATAATAACTGTACAACGTGCCTTTGAGGGCCAGAATAAAGTTATTAATTCCTCTTACTTGGTTGAGTATTCTAACTTATGGCATGATAGATTCGTAAATTTAAGCTAACTAAGAAAGCTCGTAAGTTTAAATTTATTGCATAAATTGGAGTTTAACCCGAACGATAAATGTGAAGTATGTGTTGAGGCAAAAATGGTCAAAGCACCTTTTTATTCAGTGGAAAGAAGTACAACACCTTTAGAGTTAATCCATACCGACGTCTGCGATATGAAACACGTGCAAACTAGAGGTGGAAAAAAGTATTTCATCACATTTATTGATTATTATACAAGATACTGCTACGTATATCTCTTGAAGGAAAAGGACGAAGCCTTCAAAGCCTTCAAAAGTTATAAGAATGAGGTTGAAAATTAACTTAGCAGTAAAATTAAAATGATTCGAAGTGATAGAGGAGGAGAATATGTAGCTCCTTTTGAGGAATTCTGCCAAAAAATGGCATTATTCATCAAACAACTGCTTCATACTCACCTCAATCAAATGGCATAGCTGAACGGAAGAATCAAACTCTCAAGGAGATGTTGAATGCTATGTTGATTAGCTCGGGCTTATCCCAGAACATATGCGGAGAAGCTGTGCTCTCAACTAATCACATTCTAAATAAATTACCACACAACAAAGGGACAAAATCTCATATGAACTATAGAAAGGGAGAAAGCCTTCCTACGGTTACCTTAAAGTTTAGGAGTGCCTAGCTAAGGTAGAAGTACCTAGACCTAAATAGGTGAGAATAGGACCCAAAACTATTGATTGTATCTTTATCGGATATGCTTACAATAGTAGTGTGTATCAATTTCTAGTGCACAAATCTGAAAACTTTGAAGTAAATGAGGGAACGGTTATAGAATCAAGGAATGCGATATTCTTTGAGAATACTTTGCCTAATAAGGAAAGGAAAGAAGTAAGTTCTAATAAGAGGACTTATGAGGCTGCAAGAGGTTCTGATCAAGATGCTCAGGAACCTAGATGTGGTGAGAGAACCAAGGTAGCCAAGTCATTTGGTCTAGATTTTCTGACATACGTGTTAGAAAATGAACCCAAGACAATGTAAGAGGCATTGTCTAGTTCAGATGCTCCTCTCTGGAAAGAAGGTATCAACAGTGAGATAGAGTCCATCATGCAAAACCACATATGAAAAATCATTGATCTCCGACCAGGTTACAAATTTTTAGGTTGCAAGTGGATCCTTAAAAGAAAATACAAAGCTGATGGATCAATCGACAAGTACAAAGCTCGGTTGGTAGCTAGAGGATTCAAATAGAAGGAAGGATATGATTACTTTGACATGTATTCACCGGTCACAACAATCACATCTATTAGAGTGCTCATAGCCGTTGCAGCACTCTACAACCTCGAAATATATCAGATGTATGAAAAAATAGCTTTCCTAAATGGAGAACTGGAAGAGGAAATATGTATGGAACAACTTGAAGGGTATGTTGTCCCTGGACAATAGCATAAAATATGCAAACTGGTCAAGTCATTGTACGGGCTGAAACAGGCGCCGAAATAATGGCATGAGAAATTTGACAGAATAATGATGTCAAATGGCTTTAAGATCAATGAGTGTGATAAATGTATTTACATTAAAGGCACACTTGATGCTTACGTGATTGTGTGTCTGTACGTAGACGACATGCTAATCATAGGAAGCATTAATGATCTTATCATGAAAATAAAGGACATGTTAAAGAACAAGTTTGACATGAAAGATATGGGTCTAGCTGATGTCATACTAGGGATTAAAATCTCTAGGACGACTGAAGGAATTGTTTTGTCACAATCTCATTACGTAGAGAATGTATTCAAGAAATTTGAAGTATTTGACAAACCTCCGGCTAAGATTCTGGTAGACCTAAATCTATATTTAGCCAAAAATAGAGGGGACCCAGTTTTTCAACTAAAATATGCAAGAATTATTAGGAGCCTGATGTATTTGACAAATTGTACATGCCTTGATATTGCATATTCGGTTAGCATGCATAGTAGATTCATAAGCAATCTAGGAAATGATCACTGGCTAGTTCTGGAAAGGTTTCTAAAGTACCTAAAATATACTTTGAACCATGGCATACTTTATACTAGATATCCAGCTGTATTGGAAGGATGAAGTGATGCGAATTTGATATCGGATACTAAAGACTCCAAATCTACTAGTTGTTACGTGTTCACCATAGGTGGAGGAGCTGTGTCCTGAAAATCCTCTAAATAAATGTGCATAGTTTGATCCACCATGGAGTCCAAATTTATAGCACTAGATAAAGCTGGGGAAGAAGCTGAATGGCTCAGAAACTTTCTAGAGGATATTCCTTGTTAGAACAAGCATGTGCCTCCTGTAATGATACATTGTGATAGCATGTCAGCAATCGGGAGAGCACAAAGTACTACGTACAACGGTAAGTCTCGATACATTTGTACGAGACATAACACCGTTAGACAATTGATCTCTGGTGGTATAATTACCATTAATTATATGAAGTCCAAAGACAACATAGCTAATCCTTTGTCGAAAGGAATCAACAGAGATCAAATGTATAATGCAGTAAGGAAAATGGGGTTAAAACCTACACATTAAAAATGTTCATAGCGGTAACTCAACAATGATGGGTGGAGATCCCACAAACTTAGTTCAATGCGACAACTAAGTTATGGATAATTCGAATGATCACTTGGAACCCATCCCATTCTCAGAAGCTGCCCAAGTATTAACCTGAAGAGGTGTAGTAAGGTTAAACATCTACGCTTTCAATGATCCCTACACCAGATAAGGGTGGAGTATGGCAGGATACTCCTGATAGGAGATCACCTATATAAGTGTGAATTGAGGCCGCTTCAAAGAGAAAAATACTTATGAATCCAAGATAAGGTTCATGGCCGAAACGGACACAATGTGAGAACTAAAGATATTAGAACTATTATTGTGTAAATGTTACTATCTTGGTTTACATAAAAAAGTTGACCAGTTCAAGACATCGCGTTCGCTGAGCAGCAAGTAAATCCGATAGCATCTTACTAGAGAAAGTTCAAAGCCGTAAGCTACCTATTTCGATGCAATAATAATTCGTTGGAGCTTTCTTAAAAGTGTCAGCATGCATTAATTATCATTCATGTGGGGGATTATCAGAAATTGGCATGAAGTTTGGTAATTAACCAAACTTTGTGCAATTTTAACAAATAGGTCCATTCGGTAAAATTCAAATTAAGTTATAATTTTAGAATCTACGTTTCGTGTACGTAATTCTAATGTATTTACTTTCTCAAATCCTATTTTGGATGAGAAATTAATACATTAAGTTGTAACTCATAAGGTTGGAATAGTCCAAAAGTGGGGGTACATTTCTTGTCCCACATCGAAAGTGGAAGGAAGAAAATCTCACTTTATAAGGAGATGTTCCTTGTTGTTATAACTGAGTTTCCTAATTATGAAATGTTTAATTACTCAAATGTATCAACAGAAGCGTTGGTTCATTAGACCCATATAAAGCGATACCAAAAGCTCCCATTAATAAAAAAATGGATTTGTTACTATATTGTAGTAATTATTTACTATATTATTTACACTAAATGATTTACTAGAATAATTATTCTCAATTTTTACTTTTGAGTGTATTTTACTTTTGAGTATAGTAATCTTATTTCGAGGACTCACAGAGATACCTCGGGTTGCGGGAAGCTGCCATTGAAGATCCCGGTCAAGATTCCTTAGATGTCCT
The DNA here is from genome assembly GCA_963995505.1 of Hypericum androsaemum. Taxonomy (NCBI): domain Eukaryota; kingdom Viridiplantae; phylum Streptophyta; class Magnoliopsida; order Malpighiales; family Hypericaceae; genus Hypericum; species Hypericum androsaemum. The sequence goes on from OZ023182.1 coordinate 12,738,552, forward strand.
TAAACATGCCAGCTAGGAACTAAGTGGACCACCTGGGATTCCAATTTGGACATGATGCGAGGATGGTGCGAAGCACCATCCGAACCCGTAAGCGCACGTCATGTGCGCATGGCACATTGGGCTCTTTGTGGTGCACTTCGCACGTACGTATTGTCGCGAGGAGCTGGAGGAGCCTATATTTTTGGCTGATTCTGGAAGACTCCAGAATAATCTGACATGAAGAGGTGCGAAAGGGATAGCCTATCCAGAGAATCCACCAAATGGACACGAGAAGAATGCCTGCCCGAAAAGGTGCGACAGACTGGCAGTCTACCTCCTGGCCGAAGGGACGCAAAGAATAGCTTACCTGTTGGACGAAATGGTATCTCTCTGTCCAGAAATGTGACACGCTCGTGCCCCCTCAAAAGTGTTTGTAGCACTCCTATCCAACACCTATAAATAGGTCCCTCTCCCTCATTTGCAAATCATCCTGAACACTCATTGCATAAGCATTCATTAGCAATAGTCGTTCTCTTCTCTCTCTTTAAAGAAAGTTCTGAATATCCAAGGTTCGCCGTGGCTTCAAGATTCGTTGTGCTACGATCTTGGAAGTAACAAAGTCGTTATATCTTAGGGATGATTGCCGCAGCCCGTAAGTACTGAATGCGGGGCAATCTCGTCTTATAATAAAAGAGTAAAACTCTTGCCTCGACTTTAGATCCTAATCAAGTACACCATCATCCGGTTATACAACACAACTGATTCGGGGTAACAGGGCAACAGAAGGAGTGCAACCAGGATCCCTTATTCCTACGTTCTCAATGGGCACGGAGTTCCTAGGAGAGGTTATAGATTTGCTCCAAACCGCCGAGCTCTTCGCTCTGATGCCCACATAAAGGGCCGTACTTAAGGAACCGTCCTAACATCTGTCTTTGTGTGCAAAGAAGGATGTTGTCTCCAATCTGTTTAAAGAGCTTTCCTTTCCCTAACCCTCCCTATCTGTTTCCTTTTTCTTTCACCTATGTTCCACCTCACTGAAGATTTGTGTTTTTGCAGTAACAAACGGTTACGTTGTTGGGTCAAAGGAAGGAAGAGGGTGCCACAAGGTGGATGGGGGAGTTGCTGGGCTCCGAAGCTTTTATGCTGACTAGGCACAACTTGGAGGTGGGCGGTAAAGTTTTGGCTGCTGGTCTGAATAGGGTTAAGTCGGTCGAGCTTGAGGGATTCCGAGTAGATTTTTTCAAGCTTGCGGGAGGGCAGTCTTGCGGTTTGGATAGGGTGAAGTCCTCTCTACATTCTTGGAAAATAAGGGCTATGATTTTAGTGTCGAAGGAGAATCATGAATCTCATAAGGTGGAGGTGTTTGCTTTTAGGAAGCGAAAAGGGTTTATGGCAGTTGCTGCGAGTTCTCATACTGGTAAGCATCTGTGTGCTGCTTTGGTGTCTCGGGGTGCTTCTTATTATCAGGAGGAGGCTGCTAGACAGCCCTGCCAGGAGCTATGAATGCAGTATGGTAGAACTATCGCGGCCTAAGAAAGCCGTCTACAGTTCGGCAATTGAGCAGGTTAAGAAGATCCTGCAATCCTCAGTTGCTTTTTCTGTCCGAAATAAAACTTAAGGAGGGAGAGGCAGAGAATCTCAAATGGCATCTTGGTTTTGAGTATGGGATTTATGTCTCCTTTCAAAGGATGGGTAGAGCGTACAGTGGTGGACTCATCCTTTTTTGGAGGCAGAGTATGAATATGAATTTATTCTTATTTTTTATGCATCAAATTGACATTGAGGTTATGGATTCTTTTCAATGGAGGTTTATAGATTTTTACGGTTGGCCGAGAGTGGAAGACAGACATCTCTGATGAGTGTGTAAACGCTCATATTTTGTCATATGTTTCGTGTATGTTTAGTCGTATTTTGAGTTATATTTATTATGTTATGTCAATTCTTATGATCGTTTTAGTATATTTATGTTCAGGAATGGATTTCTACCCATCGTCATATTTTGTAGGAAATTGGAGCTCAATGAAGGTTGTTCGAGGGGTAATTTTGAGAGACTATATTGCAAGAGTCATAACTTTCTGCTCGAGTGTCTAATTATATCAAATGAGATACGGTTGGAAATCTTAAAGAGAGATCTACATTTCGTATTTTATAGTAGAAGCCAAATTCGAAGTGGAAGAGGGTCAAAACTGCAAAATACCAAGATGCGACGAAGCTAATCAGCGACCCGGTGAGCGCCAAATACTTGGCGGGCGCCAAGTCTGTTACAGAAGGTTCAGTTGGTGGGCGCCAACTCCATTGGTGGGTGCCAGGCCTCGACAATGGATTTTTCTGGATTTCTCTTTTAGACGGGGACTCGATTTATTTTAGTTATATTCGACTTTTAGCCTCCTGTTTTGGCTTTAGAACTTAAGTTATATTATTTTTATTATTACTTGGCCAGCTAGACTTCCAATTTAGCTTAACCTCCTCTAGGTTTTCCTAATTTTTAATTAGACTTTTGGCTATATATAGCCCTTAGTTTCTTAGGTAAAAGGAACAATTTTTGGGAGGACGTTTTAGAGATGTTTTGGACGACGGCAACTTGACACAACCTTGGAGCTTAATAAAGCCGTGATTCTAGTTAGCTACGAGGAAGGGATTGGCAAGGCTTGATCATCACGACTAAGCTTTCTCTGCCTCTACCTTTATGTTAATTGTTATCATGTTCTTCGTTAATCTATTGTACTTTGTTAACATGCTTAGCGAGTAGTTCTCTTGTGAGTGCGATGCCCTAATTATGTGATTACTCGTCTATGTTAGCTATGGTTTGATTATCTTTCGTAGTAGTTGTCAATTGATGATCTTAATGCTTAGTCTAACTTGATCACTTAGATTATGATTTTTAGTTGATAATAATGGACCGGAAGGCATTAGAATCAACGGAAGAGTCAATTGACATGTCTTAAAGTATTAATCAGGAATCTTGATACTAAGGGATAACTCGATAGGAGTTAACTTCATAATTGAGTTTAGTTTAGTTCTTGGTCTAATTAATGAGCGGAAGCATTGGTTAATAATCATGAACTACTCTAGCTCAGTTTTGTCGTCAGAATGAGCGGAAGCGTTAGGGAGATGCATTAGAACACTCCGAGTACTAGTTAGAACTTCATAAAAACTATAGTCTCAACATAGATGGGTAGTCTATAAGGGTATCGTGCTCGTTTATCTCCATTGATTTACAACTCGTCTTTTATTTACGTTTTCGATCTCGATTATTTACTTGCGACCTTTCACAATCATTATAAAACTTCAATTTTCCCGCTTCACATAATTACTTGCCTTGATTTAGTGTTCAACCCTCAGTTCTAAGAACCTTACTTACCACTATACTATTTGCTTGTGCGTTTAATTGTTTGCAATTTTGCGTACATCAAATTGGCACCGTCGACACGGAATTGAGATTTTAGGACATAGAATCAAAAGTAATTGGTTTTGTGTAGCAAACTTGCTGAGTTCGTGTGATCTCTTTTTTAGGATTCTCTAGTGCATGCCAAGAACCCGGAGTGAAGGACTAGACCTTGACACAGACAATGTGCTTGAGGTTGACATCGGAGTACTCGAAAGGGTAATTAGGCGTGAAAAGAGGGACCAAGCAAGATCGATGGCTTACAATCAGGAAGATGGAGCGCTCCAAGCTGTAGGAGATGCGCCACACAGAAGGACGCTACTGGAATCATCTGTTCCTATATAGAATGGGAACCCTAATAGTTTACGACAACCACCTGTAGGTCCCAACACTTTTTAGATTCCAGCAGTAGTTGTAGGACTACTGCAATACTCAGTCCAATTTGGCGGCTTGCCAAGTGAAGATCCTCAAGACCATCTCTCTCGATTTGAGGACATCTGCAACATCATGAAGTTACAACGGGTCAATGATGATGTCTTGAAGCTGCGTCTCTTCCACTTTTCTCAGAAGGACCGAGCTCGCACTTGGTATAATAAGCTGAAAGGAGAGACGATTCAGAGTTGGAATGATTTGGCCCATGCTTTTCTTCGAAAGTTCTTCTCAATGGCCAAGTCAGCCAAGCTCTTGCGTGACATAAATACTTTCATACAAGCTGATGGGGAAAGCATCTATGAGGCTTGGGAGCGGTTCACCGATCTCCAAAGTTCCTTCCCTCAACATGGCATAACTTAGGATAACCTTATGAAGATCTTTTACAATGGGTTAGATGGCCCATCCCATGATCATATTGATGCCTCCTCTCAAGGGGTATTCCTGAGAAAGACTGCTGATGAAGCTGCTCGCTTAATGGAAGAGATGGCTGAAGTTAATGGTATGGGAACGTACCAGGCAACCCCGTAAGGAAGCGACTCGAGGGGTACTTGAAGTGGATGCCAATATGAAGCTTGAAGCTAAAGTTGAGGCACTTACCAAAAGACTTGAAGAATTGACCAAAGGCAAGGAGAAGGCAGCTGCAGTACAAGATACATGTGAAATTTGCAAAGAGTCACATCATACCGATGACTGTCCTCAGTTGGTGGAGGCTCAGGCCATCGCGGATAGACAACCACCAGGTTTAGGTTACTCAAGGCAACCTAATGCTCAGTCAAACTTCTCTCGATTTGGTCAGCAGGCAAACAACACTCGTGCCCAGCAAGAGCTCAGGAAGCCATATCTGGGAGATCAAGTCAAAGCAATGGGTGACAAGATTGATCAATTGGTAGGGGTTGTCCAGCAGTCCATTCAACAACAAAGTATTACTATACAGCGGATGGATCATTGTGAAGCGCGTCAACAAGAGTTTGAGACATACCTGAAGGGGCAGGCCACACAACTTAAGAAGATGGAGATGGAGCTCAGAAATTTGGCGGCCGCGAATACTCAAAGGCAAGTAGGCTCCCTTCCAAGCAACACGGAGGCCAACCCTAGGGAAGATGCTAAAGCTATCACCTTAAGGAGTGGCAAGGAAATAGAAGGGGCCACCAAGACTACCAAATCACCCAAGGAAAGGGAGCTCGAGAAGGAAAAAGAACCTGTGCAAATCGAGCAGGAGGAGGTACTCTACGTTGCCCCACCATCTAAGGTCCCACCACCACCATTTCCTCAATGACTCAAGAAGCGACCAGTGGTGGATGAAAGATTTATGAGTTTTATCGAAAAAATGAAGGGTATTCAAATCAGCGTCTCCTTCTTGGAGATGCTAGACCAAATGCCACATTATGCCAAATTCCTTAAGGAGCTCCTCACAAGGAAGAAGAAGTGGGACAAGGAGGAAATAATCTCTCTCACCGCAAACTGTAGCTCACTCATATCCAAGAACTTGCCAGCTAAGCTTAAGGATCCAGGGAGTTTTACTATACCTTATTGTATTGGCGATGTCGAATTTGCTTAATGTCTCTGCGATCTTGGGGCCAGTATTAATCTCATGCCTTTAACTGTTTTCAGGCAACTTGGACTTGGAGATCTCAAGCCAACAGAGATGCGCCTTCAGCTAGCTGATCAAACGGTCACAAGGCCACATGGAATCGCAGAAGATGTGCTAGTCAAGTTCAAGCAATTCTATGTTCCAGCAGATTTCATGGTTTTGGATTTTGACCCCGACAAGAATTGCCCTCTGCTTTTAGGCAGACCATTCCTTAACACTAGCTGCACCCTGATCGATGTCAATGGAGGAAAGTTAACTCTACGAGTTGGTGATGAAGCAGTAGAATACCAAATGGCCAAGGCAATGCAACACCACCAAGAGGATGAAGTTTGCATGCGCATCGAATTGATGCCTGATGAAACTTTTGGTGTTGAAGAACAATGGAGCTGGTTCACTATGAAAATAGAAGATGAGGAATCTCTTGCTCAAGCATGTCAAGTTGAAGAGGTCGAAGAAGATGAAGAAGTACACCAGGCGGAGGAAAATTTTGAACTATAACTCTGTAGAGGGGCTCCCACACCACCATCCACCTTTAAGGCCCCTACTTTAGAGTTGAAGGAATTGTCCCCTCACCTCAGATATGCCTTCTTGAAAGAAGGCGGACGGCTGCTCATCATCATCTCCAACAAACTTACTCCAGAGCAAGAACAACAAGTCCTTACCTTGGTGAATAAGAGAATCAAGGCCATGGGATGGCAAATTTCTGATATCCAAGGAATTAGCTCCGATATTGTGATGCATCGCATCAACATGGAGGAAGGAGCAAAGCCCAAGGCAGATTGTCAAAGGAGACTCAATCCCAATATGAAGGAGGTCGTGAAGAAGGAGGTAATCAAACTTCTCGACGCTGGAATTATCTACCCTATTTTAGATAGTGAATGGGTGAGCCCTGTTCAATGCGTACCCAAGAAGGGAGGTATGACAGTACAAACTAATGAAGAGGGAGAGCTCATCTCAACTAGAACAGTTACCGAATGGCGGGTGTGCATCGACTACAGGAAGCTCAACATTGCTACTTGGAAGGATCACTTCCCCCTTCCCTTCATTGATCAAATGTTGGAGCGCATCGCTGGACATACTTATTACTGCTTTCTCGATGGCTACTCTGGATATAATCAGGTAATCATCTATCCTGGAAGACCACTTTCACTTGTCCCTTTGGCCCTTTTGCCTACAGGAGAATGCCTTTCGGTCTATGCAATGCGCCCGCCACCTTCCAACGGTGCATGATGGCAATATTTTGGGGAATGAATGAAGACATCATGGAGGTGTTCATAGATGATTTTTCTATCTTCGGAGATTCATTTGAGGGCTGCCTTCATAACTTGGATAAAGTACTCCAGAGATGCGAAGAGAAGAGACTCGTGCTCAATTAGAAGAAGTGCCACTTTATGGTCGAAGAAGGCATTGTGTTGGGTCACAAGATCTCCAACAAGGGAATTGAAGTTGATCGTGCCAAGACTGAAGCGATAGAAAAGATGCAACCACCCACAACAGTCAAAGGCATCCGCGCCTTCCTTGGGCATGCCGGGTTTTATCGCCGCTTTATTAAGAATTTTTCTTCTATTGCGAAACCCTTGACTAACCTCTTAAATAAGGATGTCCCTTTTGAGTTTAATGATTCTTGTTTAAGTGCTTTCAGGACACTCCAGATGGCATTGGTCACTGCCCCGGTCATCACTTCACCATCTTGGGACCTCCCATTCGAGCTCATGTGCGATGCCAGCAATGATGCATTGGGTTGTGTCCTAGGCCAAAGGAAATATGGGCGCTTACATGTCATCTACTATGCCCTTCGCATCCTCGCTGGAGCCCAACTCAATTACACTACCATAGAAAAAGAGATGCTCGCAGTAGTGTATGCTTGCGACAAGTTTAGGCCTTACCTACTAGGCTCGAAAGTCATCGTCTACACCGACCACACCGCCTTGAGGTACTTCTTTGCTAAACAAGATGTGAAACCCCGACTTATCCATTGGATTTTACTCTTGCAGGAGTTTGACTTGGTGATCAAAGATAAGAAGGGTACGGAGAATGTGGTCGCGGATCATTTGTCTTGCTTGGAGAACAGTGATGGCATGGACAAAGAAGGGAGGATCCTCGAGTACTTTCTGGATGAAGCCTTGTTCTCTGTGCAGTCAATAACACCTCCTTGGTACGCAGACTTTGCCAATTACTTTGTAAGTGATGTCATTCCCAAAGACTTGAGCTACTCGCAGAAAACGAAGTTCCTCAGCGATGTTCGCTTTTACGTATGGGATGAGCCATACCTGTTCCACCGTTGCACTGATGGCCTTCTTAGGCGATGTATTCCGGATAACGAGATACCATCTGTCCTCCAGGAATGTCATGGGTCAGTTTACGCTGGTCACTTCGGTGCAACAAGGATGACTTCAAGAGTGTTGGAGTGTGGGTTTTATTGGCCCACCATTTTCAAAGATTCCAGAGAGTTTGCAGAATGCTGTGACCGCTGTCAAAGAACCGGGAATGTCTCTCGACGAGATGAAATGCCTCAGTCGAGCATCTTGGAGGTCCAGCTATTTGATGTATGGGGGATCGACTTTATGGGTCCCTTCCCTCCATCTAAAGGTAACAAGTACATAATTTTTGGAGTCGACTATGCTTTTAAGTGGGTAGAGGCCTAGGCTACCCCAACCAACGATGCTACGGTGGTCCTACGCTTCCTCCAGAAGTTTTTTGCCCGATTCGGTGTTCCTCGCGCAATTACCAGCGATGGCAGGTCACACTTCTGCAATCAACCATTTGCCACACTCCTCAAATGCTATGGTGTCACTCACAAGGTCGCCACTCCGTATCAACCTCAAACGAGTGGCCAAGTTGAAGTTTCTAATAGGGAGCTGAAGAGGATTTTAGAGAAGCAGGTGACTTCAGCCCGTAAAGATTGGTCTTTGAAGCTAGATGAAGCACTATGGGCTTACCGCACCGCTTTCAAGAGCCCAATTGGTACAACACCCTATCGCTTGGTCTATGGTAAAGCATGTCACCTTCCAGTGGAACTTGAACATCGAGCATTTTGGCCAATCAAGGCATTGAACTATGATTACAAGCTTGCTGGAGAACGTCGAGTCCTACAACTCCAAGAACTCGAAGAAAAGACACGACGCTCACATCAGCACAAAAGACTTCCAGGTGGGAGAACAAGTACTGCTATACAATTCATGCTTGAAGCTATTCCCTGGTAAGCTGAAGTCACGGTGGAGCGGGCCGTTTAAGATCATCAGTGTTGCCCCACATGGGGCTATTGAAGTTCAGCATCTGGAGGGACGAACATTTAAAGTCAACGGCTAGCGGTGCAAACTGTACCTTAGGCGTGATGTGGAGCATGCTCGAGTCGTGCATACGTTGCTTCCACCATCCACACCTTAGTCCCAGAGAGTATTAAGTCAAGCTAACGACTCCAAATTAGCATGTTTCAAATTTTGAATTCCATGTGCTTTTATTTTCTGTATTTTTGCTTTAGTAATCTAGTTTAATTATGTTTATTTGTTTTGTAGGAAAATAAAATTTTTTAAAAAGGCGAAAGAAATGAGTTGGCGGGCGCCAACGCTGGCACAGAGAGCATCATTGGCGGGCGCCAATCCTCGTTAAAAAGAAAATTTTGAAGGGGGCGGGTTCCTTTCTTCTTCACTTGCTCCACCACATCTAAGAAGAGAATCCGCCCATCCCCAGAGTGGACCCCCATAATTGACCACCACCGCTGACTGCTCACCTGTGGGCCACGCACCCGAAGCCTCCATCTCATCCGCCGAGCCTCCCCGACCAACAACTTCGTCTGGCGTGCTCTCCTTGGTTACCCGGGGTCCTACCCTAAATTTTTCTTCCAACTTCGATTGCTTTCCACTGAAGCTTCAACGCCAAGTATCGCTTTGAGATAAAGTGATCTCCACAGCGCGGCCTCTGCCCTGAGCCTACCAGTGCTGACCATTGCCGACCACCACCACTGACCACCGCTCGCCGGAGCTCCGGCAACCCACTCCCGTGCACTATCATGGTGGTTATAGCCAGCTCGAGTCGTGGGGGCAGCAAGAAGCCACCCGCTCATAAGAAGGCTTGCCCCAATGCTTTGCCACCACGCAACATTGCCCAGAACTATGGTACCCCCTTCGCCATCTACTATAATTGGGAGGGGGAGAGGTATACCCGACTCTCTAAGCTTGAACACCTTAGTCATTTTACGATTGATTGTTATGATATGCGAATTTTAGGAGTCGATAAGGATTTACGCAATGCACTAGAACACTTTGGTTGGGAGCATTTTGCTACTACTGCTGTCTCTGCTAAAGCCACTTTGTCACTTGAGTTTTACTGCACCCTGACCATTGCTACGAATCATTCTTCTTTTACTGCCCGATTATTTGATTGTCCGATTAAAGTGACTGAGCCACTCTTGCGACGCATCATAGGCATCCGTCGGGGATGGGGGCCTTTAGATTTTATGCCTTTTGAGCTGGCCCATAACGAATAGCTAGATATCACTGGTTTTAGCAAATATGAGTCTGGCAAGGCCCCCAGCTCCCTTATTAAGGACCCTTGCATTGGCATTCAGCATTGTTTTATGACTTTCACATTTAGCGGCCAGTATGAGGAGAGCAAGGTGTTCCGGTCCCAATTATATGCCATTCATTGTCTGCGTCGCAAGATACCATTTAGCACGTTTGCATTACTTATTGAGGTTTTTGAGCGCACTATCACTGCCCAGCCGGCCCACTTGTACTTGGGACATATTATTTCACGGCTCGCGGAGCACTTTTTCCCTGACAAATATGCAGGTTATGCGGGGCCCACTAGCGATTCCATCCCCATCAACATCAGCCGCCTTAACCACAGCAACCTCATCGAGAAGTCTGAGTGCAATGGCGAGGAAGTGGTGACTTACAAGGCATGGGAGAATCGCAAAGCTGTCCAGGACCGCCTCAAGGCGACCACACCCTCCCGAATTCTGCCACCCCAGGTCGGGCTTCATGAGCTCCAACAGCAGTTCAATGGCTTGCAACTTCAGCTTCACGAGCTGGTCACTGCTTCTGAGGCTCATTGGCAACGACAACTCGAGTACAATGCTCGAATGGAGGCCGCCCAATAAGCCTAATTTGCTGCCTAGCGCGAGTATCAGGCACGGATGGAAGCGGCTCAGATCGAGCAGCTTGAGTGGATGCCCGCTAATTTCCCCTTTCCCCCACCACCTCCACCTCAGGAGTGACAAGGCGGTACCAATCCCTTCCCTCTCTTTTTGTCTGCTATCGTGGTGTCTGTTATGTCCTTGTGGTTTTTATTTCTATGCTGTGCTATTTGCTTGTGTCCCCTACATTTGACAACGTGCGTTTTATTTCGATTTGGCATATGTGATCGTGTCTAGGTCTGAATTTAGGACTATGTTTGTTTGTGTTTGTGAATGAAGTATTGTCAAAAACAGATGATGAACCTCCCCCCTCAAATTTTGAACTTTTGTTAGAAGTTAAATCCCATACATTGTTAGGAATCAAGCCTGAGTACGATGAGTAGGAACGCGTAGGAACAACACCCTTGGTTGTTTAGGTTAGTGGTTGCAGTTGGTAGATTATACTAGCGGCATTGATGAGCGACCTTGTGAGATTTTAGAGCCGCAGGAGGAGACAACCATCTCCGTATAGCATGAGGTGCCTACATTGCTCCGGTCATCGAGTTTCATGCCATCACTTGGTACCGTTTTGGTGATGTGGGTGCAAATGAGAGGATGGGGGCCATCTTTGATTTTGAGTCTAGAGCCTTAGAGCTGAAAATCCTGTATATCCCTTGTTTACACACGTTGAGCTTAAGCCTTTTTCCTTGAAATATTATATGTAAGCCAATATGTAAGCCCTATATCTACAATCTTACCCACCTTTGATCACTTGGGTCCGAGGACGCATTAGGTTTTTATCTTTGGGGTATAATTGTAAGGGTTCATTTGATAGAATAGCTTGGGAATAAACAATGGGGTAATGGGTAGAATTGAGGCCAACAAAGAAGCCGAGACCAGCTGCCTTAGATGTGTGTTATGATGTATGGATGTGGATGATGAAAGTTGTGAAAGGAAAAAGGAAAAAAAAAGAAAGGAGAAAAAAGCGAGAAGTGAGGGAAAAGACGTGAAAAAGTGAAAAAGTGTTGAAAAGGGAATGGAAAGGTTAGAAATGGAACAAATGTTGAATGATGGAAAGTGAAAAGTTTGGAAAGAGGTTGGAAAGTGAATAAATGGCACGGCTCGAGCTATGTGGTCAATAGGATTTGGGTGTAATCTTGGTATGAGTGCATATTAGATATAGTGTGAGGTATTGAGAGTAGACGAGAGCTAGAACATTTTTGTGAGCTCCTCGGCCGGGTGGTTTAGCCACTTCCCACTTATGTTATCCTCACCTGACCCTAACCACATTATAACCCAATGAAAAGTCCCCTTGATCATGAGCCCCGCATTTATCGAGGCACCACTGAGTGAGACGTATGAAACTTTGAGATCCCGGATGTGTACGCAAGTGATAGGTAGTTGACTACTCATATATGTGAGCTTAAATTTCTGAACCTCTGAGTGGTCAACCTTCTAGTGTAATCTACTAAGTGCAAAAACTGGGTTAAACCATTAAGGATGCAGTATCTACACGTTCTTACTCCTTCTGCTCAGGTAAGTACACTATTCGGTCGTGGGGTGGTCTTTTAATAAGATTATGAAATTGTGGGGTGTGTCTGATGCGCCTTAATTGAGGACAAGCAAGGAAATAAGTGTGGGGGTGTGATGAGTGTGTAAACGCTCATATTTTGTCATATATTTTGTGTATGTTTAGTCGTGTTTTGAGTTATATTTATTATGTCATGTCAATTCTTATGACCGTTTTAGTATATTTATGTTCGGGAATGGATTTCTACCCATCATCATATTTTGTAGGAAATTGAAGCTCAATGGAGGTCGTTCGAGGGGTAATTTCGAGAGACTATATTGCAAGAGTCATAACTTTCTACTCGAGTATCTAATTATATCAAATGAGATACGGTTGGAAAGCTTGAAGAGAGATCGACGATATAACAAAGCTGGTCAGCGACCCGGCGGGCGCCAAGTCTGTTACAGAAGGTTCAGTTGGCGGGTGCCAACTCCATTGGCGGGCGTCAGGCCTCGACGACGGATTTTTCTGGATTTCTCTTTTAGACGGGGACTCGATTTATTTTAGTTATATTCGACTTTTAGCCTCATGTTTCGGCTTTAGGACTTAAGTTATATTATTTTTATTATTACTTGGTCAGCAAGACTTCCAATCTAGCTTAACCTCCTCTAGGTTTTCCTAATTTTTAGTTAGACTTTTGGCTATATATAGCCCTTAGTTTCTTAGGTAAAAGGAACAGTTTTTGGGAGGACGTTTTTGAGACATTTTGGACGACGGCAACTTGACACAGCCTTGGAGCTTAATAAAGCCGCGATTCTAGTTGGCTACGAGGAAGGGATTGGCAAGGCTTGATCATCACGACTAAGCTTTTTCTATCTCTACCTTTATGTTAATTGTTATCATGTTTTTCGTTAATCTATTGTGCTTTGTTAACATTCTTAGCGAGTAGTTCTCTTGTGAGTGTGATGCCCTAATTATGTGATTACTCGTCTATGTTAGCTATGGTTTGATTATCTTTCGTAGTAGTTGTCAATTGATGATCTTAATGCTTAGTCTAACTTGATCACTTAGATTATGATTTTTAGTTGATAATAATAGACCGGAAGGCATTAGAATCAACGGAAGATTCAATTGACATGTCTTAAAGTATTAATGAGGAATCTTGATACTAAGGGATAACCCGATAGGAGTTAACTTCATAATTGAGTTTAGTTTAGTTCTTGGTCTAATTAATGAGCGGAAGCGTTGGTTAGTAATCATGAACTACTCTAGCTCAGTTTTGTCGTCCTAATGAGCGGAAGCTTTTGGGAGATACATTAGAACACTCCGGGTACTAGTTAGAACTTCATAAAAACTATAGTCTCAACATAGATGGGTAGTCCATAAGGGTATCGTGCTCGTTTATCTCCATTGATTTACAACTCGTCTTTTATTTACGTTTTCGATCTCGATTATTTACTTGCGACCTTTCACAATCATTATAAAACTTTAATTTTCCCGCTTCACACAATTACTTGCCTTGATTTAGTGTTCAACCCTCAGTTCTAAGAACCTTACTTACCACTATACTATTTGCTTGTGCGTTTAATTGTTTGCAATTTTGCGTACATCAAATCATAGTCCCTTCTATGTCAGCTTAAGGGGCGATCTGCCCGGCTGTGTAGGGAGGATTTCAATGAGATTTGGTCTAAGGCATATAAGAGGAGAGGTAGCCTTATTCCTCAACGTTGGATGGATGCCTTTCAAGAGGCAGTTTGTTTATGTGGATTTATTGAAGTTAAGCAAACGGGTTAAATTATTTGTGGGACAATGGACAGGAGGATGAGGGACATATTGAGTGTAATCTTGACCGAGTTTTTGCAACAATGGAGTGGTTAGCTTTATACCCGTGTTCATGGGTGGATGCGAGACCTCGTATGGGTTCAGATCACTCCCCTCTAGTGGATCAGATTCGGCTTGAGGATGTCAGACCAGTTCAGCATAGGTTCCACTTTGAATAGATGTGGAAACGTTATGAGGATATCGAGAAGGAAACTCAGGTGGCTTGGAGTTATGGGCCAGTGGAGGACATCTCTTCTAAGCTCGCAATGTGTGTGCAACACCTTACAAGTTGGGATAGTACAGTTTTTGGGAATGTTTGGAAACAAAAGGGGGATTTTGAGAAGAAAATAAACTAGGAACTCCTTACCACTTCGACAATTATTAGCAGTATATTTATTTAGGTTAAAGTTGTTAATTTCTGCACAACTCTAAGATGTCATTGTGATGCAACCATACTAGATCATTTTAGCACTTTTGCCCATGGTTCTCGAGAATTGTTTGGAGAGCTAGTTATTTGCATATTGTCGCTGAACAAAAACTATAAACAAGGGCTTACAATTCGACCCTGACAAGATCTCTTTGATCGTGTCAAAGCTTTTCATATTAAATTTAAGGGAAAAGTCTCATTTAGTACCCTGTAATATCGCTCAAAATTACTTTAGTACCCTGTGGTAAAAAACTGACCAATCGAGTCATACTTATTCTAATTAACATCAAAAAAGTCCACGGGCAGCTGCCCGGACCTGCCCGATCCCTACCCGTCCATCCAGCTCCAGCTCTGCCTCGAGAATAGCAGCATAGCGCTGAAACCGCACCAGTCGTCCGACCACCAAGCACGGATCCGCCCCTTGCCTCCGCGACTTCTGTTTGGCCTGGCGCATCAGCTCCGGCGATATCGAGATGGTCTTTCTCTGCCGGCTGAGCTCCGGTGAAGGCTCAGGCGGGTGCTACTACGCGATGAAGGTGGTGGGCAGGGAAGCGGCGAAGAAGAAGAAGGCGGAGAGGTCAGAGACGGAAAGGAAGATGCTGGACGACATCGGCGTCCACGCCCGCGGGTGCTGCCTGCTCGACGACCTCTGCCCCGACGGCATCAGGATCTCCGACGTCCACTCTCCTCCGTCAGGAGCTCGCCGTCCTCGCCAGAGATGCTCAGGATTGGTGACGGGGATGCTCGGGATTGGATATGGGGAGGACTTGAGCGACGGGATTGGCGACGGGATGCTCGGGATTGACGACAGGGATGCTCGAGATCCCGAAGTGGGCAAACTTGAGCCGGAGATGCTTGAGATTGACAACGGGGATGCTCGAGATCCTGAAGTGGGCGAACTTGAGCCGGAGATGCTTGGGATTGGCGATGGGGAGGATGTCGTCGTGGTTAATTGGAGGAAGAAGAAGAAGAAGAAGAAGAAGAAGAAGAAGAAGAAGGGAAGGGGTGTCCACGTGGCACCACGTCATCAAATTTTGGTGACGTGGCTGGCCAAGTAGTCCGGACAGGGTTCGGGCGAGTTCGGGCAGGTCCGGGCAGCTGCCCGAAGACCTTTTTGTTGTTAATTAGAATAAGTATGACTCGATTGGTCAGTTTTTTATCACAGGATACTAAAGTGATTTTGGACGATACTACAGAGTACTAAATGAGACTTTTTCCTAAATTTAACTATGCCATGTTCTAAAAATCAAAACTCGAAATCTTTGAGTTTTCATACTAACACCTTCAAAGAGATAGAAATATGCCTTCACCCATGTTACAAGCCACCATCGTACAACAAGACGGTTAAATTATAGAAGCCAACACATGTACAGATGCTCCTTAGTACAGACATAGACACATAGAGCAAATTACCTTTTAAAAAGAGACAGCAAATTGCCGGTTTTTTTTTTCTGTCCAGACGATCTCCAATTCATCGACGAATATTTATTTTGTTAATTCTTTTCTCTCGAAACTTATGACCCGACAGTTATGAAAAAGAGAGTTCGTGTGTGTGAGAGAGAGATAGCATGATATGACCACCAATCGCCTCTCTTAAGTCGTTCCAAACGGTTTTTTTTTTAGAATTAGTCGTTCTAAACGGTATGTAATTGAGAAAAATCAACTGTCAAAATAGGATAAGGTAATAATTGGTTTTTCTTTTGAGAAATTGTAATAATTGATACTAACTAATAGATTTTTTTAAAAAAAATTCTCTCTCCAGTCCCTTGAACTTAACAAACTAGCGAGCGTGGCCATTATTAAAAGAGTAAATTACTCTCAGGCCACTGGTATTTGGTATATTTAAGGCTCTCTCCCTGTATTACGGTAATCGATTAAAAACTCCCCGAGGTTTGATTTTATTATACTCTCAGGCCCCTCGCTGATGTCAGCGATCAAAATATTATTATTTTATTACTGAAATGACCATTATACCCTTGTTCCGGTCACTAAAACCTCCAGTCATCTTCTCCAGTCATTTTTTCGGCGAACAAATTTTTTCCGGCAACCAAAATTCAAATTCAAAAAAAAAATTCAGACGGTCGTCTTCTTCCTTGAGGTCGGTGAACTCGTCAAGGAAAATCAAAAATTTAGTGGTGAACCAAGAACTCGTCAAGCAAAAATCAGAAGATGATGTTGCTTCTCGAGGTCGTCTTGTTCCTAAAGATCGAGGTCTAAAATCAAAAACCCCAAACCCAGCCCGGTCCACTTTCAGTCACGAGATTCATGTTGGGTTGAATGCATATTTAATGCATTTGGCCCAAATTGGAATGGCCCAACTGGAAGGGCCAAAGTCAAGTTAAGGAGTGGATGTGTACCACATTGAATAGAGCAAGGAGGATTTTCTTGTTTATAAGGAATTCCTCTCCTTACCTCTCAACTTGATTAACTACCTAAAGGGTGACCCACCGCTAGCTGCGAGGATGGTGCGAAGCACCGTACGAGCACGAGCACGCGCACGCGCGTGTGCGTGTGCGCATGGTGCATTGGACGCAGGTCACAATGGGCACTTTGTGGCGCACTTGGCACTGCACATCATCGCGAGGAGCTGGAGGAGCCTTAAGTATTTTGCCCAGGTCCGAAGAGAGCTGCGCAGCTACCGAAGTGACGAGGAGCTGCGAGCACCTTCCAGGATGGCCACCGAAGAGACACGAAGGGCTGGAATGTCCAAGAGACTTCCAGAAGGCTGAAAGGTTGCGAGATCTCTCGCGATAGGGCGCCAGCACAGTCTGGGCGTGCCTGGAAGGATCCAGAAGCCAACGAAGGGCCACGAGCGCGCCTGGAAGGATCCAGAAGCCATCGAAAAGCCACAAGCGCAGCCAGCCAGCCTGCTGGACGAACGGATGCATTTTTTCGGGGTGGCTGCTTCCCTGCCTCCTCCAACCTATAAATAGGCCTGCCCCCTTGCCATTTTCCTCATCCCAGCAGCAAGTGCATTCTCCATAGCATTGTTGTCTTCTTCTCTCCCCCGTTCTTCACTTACAACAGTCCGAAAGTTCTGGGTATATAAGGGTTCATCCAAAAGTTTCGAGATACGTGTGCAACGTTCTTGGAAATACCCGAACAGTCGTTGTATCTTGGAGACGATTGCCGTAGCCCGTACCGTACTGAAATATACAGGACAATCTCGTCTTACGGAGAAAGTGTCCAACACTTGCCTCGACTGCCGTAGATCCTAATCAAGTACACCAACCTCCGCAAACAACAATTCCCAAACCAAAAGACTTGGTCGCATCCCGACGATGGTCCCTCAGCGACGATGACTCAGTGATAATGGTCCCTCCGGTTGACAATCCCTCGGTTTCTCTGCCGTGGAGCTTTGACGGTCCCTGTTCCCTCACCTCGCGACCATCCCAAGGATCAGGTCCGACTAGATCTGTGCGTCGAGGAGGGCCTCGACGGCCTCCTGGTGGTTGTCGTCCATCGCGAGGTCGCCAGCGGAGACGCTGGATGGGGAGAGCGCATTCCAGGTGGCGCCGGCTTCGAGGAGGGATTTCACAGCGGGGGCGTGGCCGTGCTTCGTGGCGTGCATGAGCGAGATGAGGCCGTCGGCGCCGAAGTCTGTGACGACAGCTCTGGCTAGGATTAGGGACTGATCTTCTCGGTGTCGTCGCGTCGTTTTTCGCTCAGTGGAGCTTTCCTTGCTAACTTTATCATTTCTTTGATTTTTAATTAATTTTTGTAAGGGTATATTAGTCATTGTACACTAAAAATCGAATGATGACGTCTGCGAGGGGCCTGAGAATATAATAAAACCATATCTCGGGGAGTTTTTAATCGATTATCAGAATACAGGGAGCCAGCCTTAAATATACCAAATACCAGAGGCCTTAATTTGCTCTTATTAAAAACAATAGGTACTGATACTTGCAAGAGGAAGGAGTGATCGGTGGATCAGTGTACTACTAAAAGGAGCAGCTGTTGAAAACTGATAGAACAGGACATGTCAACAGAAACGCGACAGCTTCCGATGTTCTATCAAAGACCATGTCTCTGTTTTGCTCCCACATACAGAAAACTTACATTTTTGTCATTATTTATCTCTTATAACGAAATTGGACATCGTGCATTACACATGGAAAGTAAAGAAATTGGACCAACTAGCATTTTAACCATCTCACAATTGCCACCGAAAATAGTGTACGAGCTAGCAACAACGCAACACTTCAATTCTGCTGCCGCGAAACACGTGCACTATCGAGAAACATGATCACCCGTTACTCAATGTTCTAATATAAGACTTAAATTCTTTTCGGAAATTATTCGGTTCAAAATTTACGGACAAAAAAATGAGAACTAAGTACCCTAAATTCCAAGCATTAAATGAGTAGGTAACTAAATCGAGTCCCAGAATAAGAGAATCATGAACTTCACCACCCTAACCTAAACCATCGATAGGACATCGAACCAGAAAAAGTTGCCGACAGTTCAATGTCTTAGGTATGGAATCTGAGTACGAATTAAGTATTTGTGTGGCTAGAGTAAAGAGCTTCGGGAACGGTTTCGGTGATGAGCGGATTAGATTTGGGGTCCGAGGATGCTCGAGGAATCAATCGGATCGAGAAATGGAGGCCAGGACACGAGATGAAGAGGCAAATTGATGGGCAGCCGGTGGACACGGCGGTCTTGTAGAGAAGGCCCAAACCCGGTGGACGCCGGATTCCCGGCGGGCGCCGGCCTGCACGCTTTTGTTCCAGAAGTTGGACAAAAATGCCCCTTTGTGTCCCATTTGGTCCCTAGGTATTGGTGGCTCTATAAATACCCTTCCTAGCCTTCAAGAAGGATTGAAAAAGTGTTGCCCACTTCTCCAAAGAGAAAGAGAGAAGAGAGAGGAAGGAGAAAGGCTCTCTAAGTGAAGGAGAGGCCAAGTGCCCACTCCTCCAAGTGAAAGAGGAGAAGAAGAAGAGGGTGAACCCCTAGAAAAAGGGTCTCCCAACCCTCCAAGTGAAAAAGGGTTGTCCATGGCAAAGAGAGAAGAGAGAAAGAGGAGGTGCTCTCCAAGTGGAGGAGAGTGGTCCATGTGCCCCAAAGTTACCCAACCCGAGCGAAGGATTGCCTCCAAATGAAGTAGATGGAGAAGAGGAAGAAGACCTCTAAGTGAAGGAGGATTAGGAAGAAGAAGAAGAACTCCAAGGGAAGGAGAAGATGGAAGACCCAAGTGATAGGTTGACTCCAAGTAAAGGAAGAAGAGTGGGTAGAGCCCAAGTGAAGGGCTTTGCCAAGTGAGAGCTCCCAAGAGTGTGGGTAGCCTATTATGAGAAGAGAGGAGAGAAAAGTGAGCCGAGTGAAGGCATATATTATTGTAAGAGCGAGTAAAGCTTGAGCAGAAAAATAGTAGAATCTCTCCTAGCTTGGAATCTCCCGGATATAGATCATTGTGGATCGAACCAGGTAACCAAATTTTTGTGTCCCTCCTCATACTTTCTTTGTGATTTGTGCATTGTGCTTCTCATAGTTATCGTAGTTTGCTCGTATATATTTTCCTTTGTGTTGATTGGGTCCACGAAATCATGATGGGTGAAGTGGAGTCGCTCGTAGAGAAGTCTGACGACATGGAGGAAGAGGAGTGGAAGCTCTTAGACCAGAAAGTGATTAGTGTGGTGTGCTTGTCCTTGTCTAGGAGTGTGATGATCAAAGAGGGGACTTTGTATACAGCAAGGAATGCCCATGAGAGCATTCGCCTTGTGAGTGCGACGAAAGATGCAGAGGAGCATTGTCGACTTGGCCATGTGTGTGAGAAGAGAATATGGGTGCTTTATTCAAGAGGGAAGCTACCAAGGTTGAAGATCATAGAGATGGGTCTTCATGAGCCTTATGATCTTGAGTTTCAAGAGGTAGCCATTTTTGAAAAGATGAGAAGCTTGAATTGGTCCAAGTGAAGGGATCGGCACCGGTTGCATCCTTAGGTGATTCGTGCTACAAGACCTCCATTGATAAGAAGGATCTTGAGTTGTGCTTGAGATCGAGAAAATGGTGGAGAGTACAAGCTCCAAGAGTTCAAGTACTGTGAAGTGAAGACAGTAGCTGAAAACCCCAAAGAAGATGGCATCGTGGAGAAGATGAACACGACAACCAAGTAAGAGCCATGCGAGTGAAGTGTGGGATACCAAAGATGTTGAGGGCGAATGAAGTGAACACCGCCGCTTTCTTGATCAATAAAGTACCATCAAGTCCTTTGGAGAGTGAGATACCGGAGGAGACTTGAAGTGGGAAGAAGATTGATCTAACTGATCTTCGTGTGTTTGGTTGTGTGTCGTTTGTTCATGTTGATACAGGTGAGAAGAGCAAGCAAGATGCCGAGTCTATGGTAAAGAACAACGGGAGCTTTGCTGATGATGTGGGTTCTAGCAGTGAGATGGTCTAGCAAGACATCTCAAACTCGGGTGGGAGCAAGAATGTACTGAATGGCCAGAAGGCCAGTGAGAAAAAGGTGAAACTAAGTTCTCCACTGCCAGTGGTTTCACAGCGGAGTTTCACGAGTGAAGATAGTTCATCGTAGGGGTTCTCGCCCGCCAACTACTATCTTTTATCGATAGGTGGTGAGCCAGGATATTATGCAGAGGCGCAGCAGAGTGAGCATATGGCCAAGAGAATGCTTGCAAAGAGTGAGAAGATGGAGTCGTTGAGGGCCAACGAGACTTGGGGACTAGTCAAACTCCATAGTGGCAAGGCATGGCATAATTGAGAGGCTATAAGAGTTGAGCGTGTGGCAAAGGAGAATAAGATTTGCAATGAGAGAGCTCATAAGCGAAAGACTCCAGGTGCTTTCACGGGTGCTTATGTCAAGTATGCAAAGGGGCGTACAAGACCAGTGATAGTGGATCAGGTGGGAGTAGAGAGAAGGCTTTTTAGGAATCCTGAAAAGTAATGTGAGAAGACAAAGAAGTGGGTGCCCGTCCACTTGACAAGCTTTATAGTGAATGGCCTAAGTGATAAGGGCAAAAAGGCTAAAGTGGCAAGATGTATTGATGCGGATGTGGCATCAAGCTACCTTGAGAGAAGAGGTGGTCTTCCGAGTGTGTGAAGTCCAAGGGAGATGCCTTAGAGAAGTTTGAGCTATGCTTGGCTTCAACAAGCCTTGTGAAGAGATGAGAAGAGGCCAAAGTCGATTGGGAGAAGGTCATCTAGTGATGGCTGACGAGTATCGATTGGTCGGGGCCCGAGGATGCTCGAGAAATCAATCGAGTCAGAAAAGAGAGGTTGGGACACGAGACAAAGAGGCAAATTGATGGGCAGCCAGTGGACCCGGCGGGCGCCGCTTTGCTGGCGGCCGCCGGCCTTGTACAGAAGGCCCAAACCCGACGGACGCCAGATTCCCGGCGGGCACCTGCCATCACGCTTTTTGTCCAGAAGTTGAATAAAAATGCCCCTCCGTGTCCCATTTGGTCCCTAGGTATTGTTGGCTCTATAAATACCCCTCCTAGCCTTCAAGGAGGGTTGACAAAAGTGTTGCCCACTTCTCCAAAGAAAAAGAGAGAAGAGAGAGAAAGGAGAAAGGCTCTCCAAGTAAAGGAGAGGCCAAGTGCCCACTCCTCCAAGTGAAAGAGGAGAATAAGAAGAAGAGGGTGAACCCCTAGAGAAAAGGTCTCCCAACCTCCAAGTGAAGGAGGGTTGTCCTTGGCAAAAAGAGAAGAGAGAAAGATGAGGTACTTTCCAAGTGGAGGAGAGTGGTCCATGTGCCCCAAAGTTGCCCAACCTGAGTGAAGGATTGCCTCTAAGTGAAGGAGATACAGAAGAGGAAGAAGACCTCCAAGTGAAGGAGGAGAAAGAAGAAGAAGAAGAAGAACTCCAAGGAAAGGAGAAGATGGAAGACCCAAGTGATGGGTTGACTCCAAGTGAAGGAGGAAGAGTGGGTATAGCCCAAGTGAAAAGCTTTGCCAAGTGAGAGCTCCCAAGAGTATGGGTAGCCCATGGTGAGAAGAGAGGAGAGAAAATGAGCCGAGTGAAGGCATCCATTGTTGTAAGAGCGAGTGATGTTCGAGCAAAAAAATAGTGGAATCTCTCTTGGCTTGGAAGTCCCCGGATGTAGATCGTTGTTGATCGAACTGGGTAACCAAATTTTTGTGTCCCTCCTTGTGCTTTCTTTGTGCTTTGTGCGTTGTACTTCTCGTAGTTATCGTGGTTTACTCGTATGTATTTTCCGTTGCGTTGATTGGGTCTACGGGAAGTGAATAATTTTCCCAACACAATGCGCCAACCTGATCAGTTAACTTAATTACTTCTTTCGAATTATCGACCAAGATTAATTAATTAATACTTCAAAAATCGATGCTAAATAGCTAAATAACCCAATTATCTTCTTTCTTTTCATTTTAAAGTCCAATCAGATCTCAACAACAATAATAATGACACTTAAAAGCTAAAACCAAATTTAAAAAAAAAAAAGAGAAAGTACAGCTCACGCTTCCAGGACGACGCTGAACCGGTCGTCGTCGTCTTCTCCCGGAGAAGCAGGCAAGTTGAGATCAAAGTTCCCAACTTTACTCGAACAATTCTCGCCGTTATTATTATTATTATTATCGGCTAGGTGGGCCCTCTTATGGCCGCCGAGCGCCTGCCCGGAGCCGAACATCTTAAAGCAATAAGGGCACTCGAAGACTTTGACCTCCTCCTCGTAAACATCCAAAGAGCAAATCCTCTTGTGGGCCCCCAGCGCCCGAACCGAACGGTACCGTTCCATGCACATGTTGCACTTCAACAACACGCCGCCGCCGCCGGCGGTCTTCTTCTTGGTGTTGTTGATTTTGACTTTGACTTTCTGACAAACTGGGTCGGTGGTTCTCCAATTGGCTTGGTCCCTCGAAAGCAGCATGAGGCACATGGCCAGGCCCTCCTCCTGCGACGTGTCGGAGACCGAGCTGACCTGCTCCGACTCCGGCGGGGTGGCCGCTTTCCGGGTTTGGACCGGTTCGGGGTCGACTCGGGATCCTGGAGCTTCACGCTCCTCTTGGGGTTCTCTCTGAGCCCGTACCCCAGAAGCGACGACGTCTCAAACTTCTCTTCCTCATCTTCCTCCACTTCATAGGAGGAAGAGGAAAGGAAGGACGAGTTGGCCGATGACTCACTGAGTTCGTGGTCAACGAGTTGGTTAACCGAGTTGGAATGGGACAAATGGGACTTCATGTGACCACCTAGAGCTCTGCCGCCGTTAAACGTTCTTGGACAGAGCTTGCATTTGCGCTTCTCCATTTAGGGCCACAATTTTATTAGAACTGGGAACTTGAGCTTTCTTTTTTTTTTCTTTTGGGTTGTTGTTGGTGTTCTTTTTAGAAATAGGGAAGTTTGGAAATGAAGGAAGAGTATAGAATGATCTTGGGGGAAGTTAAAAGGTGTACAAGTTAGGCTAGTAGTAGGTGACAAGCATTCTTCAAACAAAAGCCATGCAGTGGCCCAAATATTTCTTATTAAAATTCGTGGGGTGGCGGTGATTCTAGAATCGAAATAGGTAAGTTTTGAATTGTATCAAAATTAATTAGAAATTTTGAAAGAAATGGGCGCCGTTGAATTGGTATAGGTTTTTTTATTACCTGTATCCAAATATTATTGTGCCAATTAATCTATATTCGAATTTGGATGAGACTCGTATTTAATAAATTGGTACAGGTGGGGTTGGGGGAAGGCGAACGAGATGAGCGTGGGCGGAGAACAGAGGAAGAGGGACACTGGACAAGTAACATGCAAGAGATGCCCATTTGGTTTGGTTACCTTTTTCCTCGTTACGGCCTTTTGCGGTTTGGATTTTAACATTTGCAGATCGAGGCGGGGGCCATTGTGTGCTTTTGTTTTCTCAGTTATTACTTCACCCGTTTCTTTTTTGTCTCTTTTCCTTTACTTTTCCCTTCCCTGTTTCTGATAAGTGGAGCTTCGAATTCCAAAATTAGATAGTTGGCCTATTTTTTAAAGATAAATATTTATTAATCACCATATTATATACATTCTATTTAGCATAGTATTTTTTTTTTTGTCATTCTAATTAAATTATAATCAATGGTCTCATCAAAATCCTACTACTCTAAAAAAAAAAGTGTAACATGAAAAGAGGATTCCGATAAAAAAATCTCTATCTTAACGTTAATGACCCAAATTAAAAACAACAACACCTAATCATCTAACAATCCGAGAAAGCAACAGATGAACAAGACCTTTACCTAGAAGAGCCCATCCAAAACTTAGCAGACGAAACGTTTCGAAACAGAACGGTTCGATGTTTTTTTTATAAGTAACGTTTCGATGTTGATAATTTTTCGTTTTGAACGTTAGCTCTCGTAATTTTTCATTTATCATTCGTCTTCCTCCTATGCCACTTCGTTACTTTAGGTCAGAAACAACTCTTCCAATAGACATATCGTCTATTGCACT
This sequence comes from Hypericum androsaemum, assembly GCA_963995505.1. NCBI lineage: Eukaryota > Viridiplantae > Streptophyta > Magnoliopsida > Malpighiales > Hypericaceae > Hypericum > Hypericum androsaemum. The sequence continues at coordinate 12,763,211 of OZ023182.1, forward strand.
CTGGACGGTAAGAAAGCCAATTATGACTTAAATCAAGCAGATTCAAACACTTCATAACGTAATAATAATATTAAAATTTGTTGCACAAAGTTTTTGCATCATATAAAATCTTGTCGATTTGAATTTGTTGTAGTTGACCTAGCAAGTATTTAAATATAATGTGATTTTGAAAAAATATAAAAATTGATAATCTATTGGTATCTTAAATTTTATTTGGTGCAAGTGTATCAGATTAATAATGTTAATTATTGTTTATATTTTTTCCAAAAAATCTGACCTACTTAGTAAAAAGAATCCAACTTTTCTCCCGAAACCTAATACATACTGAGTAAATTAATCAACATCCGGATCAGAAATAACCAAATATGGTGACAAAACTATCTCTATTGCATAAATACCTGTCAACTTATTTATCCGCTGGAGATTAAAGTAATCCAAATTCGGTCGCGTTGGACCTGCTAGGTCCAATCAGGCAATTATTATTGTACCTGATTGGGTCCAAGCCCAAGTATTGGGCGGAACGGCGGGTTGATCGGTCTGGGACCCACGTTAGTCGCTACGCGGGCTACGTGGCCCAACCAGACGGCGTCACGTCAGCGTGACGTGGCGCTGATGTAGTTGCCGCCAGAGTTGGCGGCCCACGTGGCACACTATCGTGCTGCCACGTGGCAAAGCTATGAGTAGCTTTGCCACATGGCGGACATACAGCTCAGAAGTGCCACGTGGCAGCTATACGTGGCGCATCTCGATTGGCCAAATTTTCCTATAAAAAGTGAAATTTGGCTGAACCAATAAAGTAATTCTTCCTACAACCACTCAAAAAGAAAGGCAAAATTTTAGAATAGTCCCTGAATTTTTATCAGATTTTCAATAGAGAAAATCTCGTGAAAATCAATTACGAATCCGTTATAACATGATCATAATTCGACTGACACGAAGACATAGTCGACCCGAACCTGTAGACCTCTTGCTTCAATAAGTGATTTATTATTAATGAATTAATTTATTAATTAATAAATTTAACATATAATTACTCGTTAATTACACGTTAAGATCAACAGGTCGATTAAAGGAAACTATCCTGGAACTCATGAACGCGTTTTCGGTTCTAAATATGATTGCTTCCGTTTCCCGGATTAGTTAGTGTTGGACCTTGGGCCCAATAGGCAATTATTATTGTGCCTAATTGGGCCCGGGCCCATTAGGCCCAAAAAGTTGGGTTGGATGGGCCGGTCAACCCGCGTTGACCGGCCCAAGCTATGCAAGCGCCACGTCAGCGTGACGTGGCGCTGACGTCACATGTGACAGCCCACGTGGCGCAACCACATGGTGCCACGTGGCAAAGCTAAGTGTAGCCTTGCCACGTGGCGTGCCACGTGGCGGACATGCGGACCAACGTGCCACGTGGCGGACATGTGGCATATGGCATGCCACGTGGCGACACGTGGCGTGCCACGTGGTGCGTTTTGGCTGTCCGGATTTCCCTATAAAAGGGGAAATCCGGCTGGACCAATTTGTAACTTTTCCCACAACTACTCACTCAGAAAGGAAAATTCCGGATCAGTTCCAGAATTTTAATCAGATTTTCGATTAAAGGAAATCTCGTGAAAATCGATTACGGATCCGTTCGAACGTGATCGTAATTCGACCAGCACGAAGAAATCGTGGACCCGAGCCTGTGGACCTCTTACTTCAACAAGTAAGTGATTTATTATTAACGAATTAGTTTGTTAATTCAACAGGTTTAACACGTAATTACTCGTTAATTACGCGTCAAAACCATCAATTGGTATCAGAGCATGGTTGAAACCATGTTTTGATGATAATATGATTTTTTAATTCAAGTAATTATGTGATTTATTGAGTTAAAAATCATATTAATCGTGATTTTATGAAAAATCATAATCTGTTGGACTTTAATGTAATTAATTTGGAACCAGCGGGACTAAATTAAATTTTGCCTAACCACGCGGGCAAATTCGCGCACGCGCGAAACCTTAAGGTACCAATCTGAAATTTTGACCGCTTACGTGGCACCTGCGTGTCATGTTCCTCGGTGCAATTTTCGGAAGACTTGGGGATTCATTGGAAATTTTCCCAAAAATCCCCAAATCGAAATCAACCCTAATCGGGCGATTTGGGCGTTTTTCGTCCGAAAACGAAATCCGTCGATTTCGTCGGAAATCCGACGATTTCGACGCCGGAGATCGACGATAGTCGATTCTCCGGCTTCTTCCCGACGTCCCGATACCACGTTTGTGGATCGGCGTCGCCGGAATCGCGAGATCGAGGACGACGACGGCGGAGAGGCGCCAAACGGAGAAGAGCTTCGTGGCGGAGAACGGCTGGACGACGACCCGCGCGGCCGCTACGGCCGTGATCGTGAGGTCGAGACGCGTCGATTGCGACCGGTCTCGGGCGCTGGTTCGTCGTCGTTCAGCGGCGGTCGTAGGAGGGAGACGCGGCGGCGATTTCACCTTCGGGGTCGGGGAGAGAAAATTCGAGGGGAAAATATGCGAGGGGCAAAATCGTAATTTCACGATTTTTCCCGAAAATATTTATACCCGGGTCAAGAAAATCAAAAAAAACGGACGGATTGACCTGGTTTCTTGGTTCGACCCACCCGATTTACGGTCAATTTTGACTTAAGTTAAAATTGGACCTATAAATTGGTTTTTTCTCTTTTAATTGGATAAAATCAGTTTTTATTCAATTAAAATCTAATAAATTGATAAAAATTTTGAGAAATTTTTGTCAATTAGGTTTATTAAAATAAACTTAAAAAGAAAATATTTTGGAACAAGTTCCGAGATATGTGAAAGTTAAACTAAAATCACATAAATTGATCCATAGAATGTTCATCAAAGATTGGAAAATGAGTTTTTCAATCTTATTTTGGGAAAATATGAGTATTAACCCGAAATTGAATTGCAATTGTTGCAAGATTTGATGGCTACTGGAGACAGGTATCTGAACTTCTGTGCAACAGAACTTCGACAGAAGATTCTGAAGCGCCGTTTACCGCTGCGTGTGCCCAAGAATGACATGTATGTCATTGTTGAGCACATTGAGGCAGTTCACCGGGAGATGCAAGAGTGCATCTGGGCCGGAGGTTACGATCATGGAGAGGACTGGCCCTCTATGTTTCGAGACCTCCTGGTCACGATGAAAATTCGAGAAGATATGAGTGTCTTCTCGGCACCCGAGTTCAATACCCATAGAGATGCTCTCTATGGTCTGGTCCATTATCTAGAGGATAAGGGTCTTCGCAGAGAAATGATACCTTCTCCTGTTCTGGAGCTGCGAAGCGGTTTGATCTTGAACCGCTACCTCGCTAAGGATTACTATTATAGTTTTCCTCCGCTCCTGATCATCTGGATCATGGATTCAATTCCAGTTTCGGAAAGTACTCTGGAACTTCTCATCGGATCGTCCTCGTACCCACCGGATCGTCTCCGGATCCGGATCCAGATATGTGTCTGGATTCTCCTACCGGATCACCTGGATATCCGATCCCTGTGTGATTATATGTTTAACTGTCCCCATATACATATGTTGTTTTTGGGGGACTTTTGTACAATAGGTTGTGACCTTGTCTGAGGTTTTGTGCATGTGTGAGCACACTCAGAATGTACAAATGCATGTGTCAAACATGTAATTAAATAAAGATGTTTGTTTAATTGCTTCCACTTGAATTTACTGTCAATGAACTTTAAACGGTTGAAGTTTAAGATTAATACTTGAATGGTGAGGGGAAGCATGCCCGCGACCCACTTCGATTTTGAGATTAATCAAGAACTCCATATCGTTAAAAGTTATGAGTGATTAGTAAATTGAATCATATTGCCAAATCAAATTTCTAATATGTTTTCATATTAAAAATCCCTATAGAAATGTCAGTCGCTTCTAGATCCATTATAGCTGAGCTAAACCGTGAGTTAAAACTCAACGGTGAAAATTATGACAATTGGAGTATGAAAATCCAATATGTGCTTGAAGAACAAGAGGTTCTGGAGCACATACATGTCATAATGGATGAGCCTGAAGAAGGCACAACTGCTCAACATAAGCGAGATAAGGAAGCTTATGTTATTTGGAAGAGGAAAAACACTACTGCTCGATTGATCTTGCTGAGTTCAATGATGGATGATATCACCAGACAATTTCGCGTGTATGACAACGCGAAAGAGTTATGGGATTCTCTCAAACTGAAATTCGGAAAGCTTTCAGTGTCGAAGCTACGTGCTTTGACCATAAGGTTTAATACCTTTAAAAAGCGTCCGGAGGTTCCCATGCGGAAACACTTGAGAGTGATGTCCAATATGATCAGTGAACTGGCGGAGGCCGGTCACATACTCAGCAACGAGCAGTAGATTCAAGCTGTCATCCGTTCTCTACCACCAAGTTGGGAACAGATGAAGATGAATCTTACCCATTCCGATCATTTGGTAACATTTGATGATGTTGCCAGACACCTTGAGCTGGAGGAAGATCGCCTCCTAGCTATGAAATCCCACCCTGAAGCCCATTCGATTTATTCGACTGGGAGTGGTGGGAAAAAGAAAAAAGGTAAAGGGAAGGGTAAGTGTAAACAAACTCCAAAGGCTGAAAACCATGGAACCACGTTGGATGGCTCCAAGGCTAAAAAGAACAAGCGGTTTAACATTTCAAAAGTGAAATGTTTTAACTGTCAACAGAAGGGACATTTTGCAAAAGATTGCAAAAAGCCCAAGCAGGTACATCTGAACTCAAGTGTGAGTAAATTGTATGTATCCTCTTGTACCCTTCTAACTGAATCACATTCTGTGTGGGTGATTGATTCAGGAGCGACAGACCATATAGCTAGAGACCGTGGTTCGTTCGTTGAGTACAGGCGGTTACCGCCTGGAGCAAAAACCATTTTTGTCGGTAACAACTCGTGCGTGGATGTGAAAGGCCTGGGCACTTGTAGATTACACCTTCATGGTGGTCGTGCCCTTCTTTTACATGACGTGTTGTTTGCTCCAGACATACGAAGGAACCTGATCTCAGTTTCGGCCTTAATGTCTTTAGGTTTCCGGTTGTCATTTGAGAACGACACCGTTAGATTGTTTTTGGATGATGCCTATTTTGGCCTTGGATATATATCGGAAGGTTTTTTGATTCTGGATATTGATCCTTCTGAAAGCTTTTCCTTTGTCACTAGTTCAAATTCATCAGAGGATGATATTAAACTATGGCATTCTAGACTTGGCCATATCGGTCAGGATCGTTTAAACCGTCTAGCTAAGGCAGGACTGTTGGGCCATATAGAGAAATCTATATTACCTTGTTGCGTATCCTGTCTAGAAGGGAAAAGCACTAGAAAACCTTTCGGTACTGGGGCTAGAGCCAAATTTCCATTACAATTAGTCCATTCTGACATATGTGGTCCAATGAACGTGAGGGCAAGGCATGGAGCATATTACTTCATCACCTTTATTGACGACTATACTAGATATGGTCTGATATACCTGATTTCTCACAAGTCTGAAGCCTTAAACTGCTTCAAGACATACATGAGTTTTGTTGAGAATCAGAAGGATAGAAAGATAAAGGCCTTACGAACTGATCGTGGCCGTGAATATCTTTCTGATGAGTTCAAAGCTCTATGCATTGAAAAAGGAATTGAACATCAGTTGTCCATTCCTTATACACCACAGCAAAATGGAGTTGCTAAAAGAAGGAATAGAACCCTTCTTGATATGGTTAGATCGATGATGGCAGAGGCAAGTTTGCCTATATCATTCTATGGAGATGCGCTCCGGACTGCCGCATACGTTCTAAACCGTGTACCCTCTAAGTCTGTTACAGCCACTCCTTACGAAATGTGGACAGATCGGAAGCCCGATCTATCCTATTTTAAGCCGTGGGGGTGTGCGTCCTATGTCCATTCTACCTCAAGTGCTTTCGGTAAATTAGGACCGAGAGGTAGAAAAAGTATCTTTATAAGATACCCAGAGGTATCTAAAGGGTACGTGTTCGTGGGTGAACTGGACAATGGACATGTAACAGAATTTGAATCACGTGATGTCACCTTTTTGGAGAATGAATTTCCAAAGTTGGGAGAGGTTACTAGTGACCTTACCCTTTATGAGACAAATGAACCAGAGTCATCTGGATCACTTCTTCCGAGTGGGAGAATTGAGGAGGAAGATAGAGATTTTTCAACTCATAATGATCCGGAAGGTCGTGATCCGAGTCCTATAAGGGAGGTAATGCCTTATTCCAGTGGGAGTACGGTATTTCCACCCAGTGGGAGTGCGATTCCTGGATATGATGAATATATGAGAGATGTTTATCAAAACCGGGAATACCGTAGGTCTAGCAGAACTAGCATACCACGCCGACGATTTGACATCGAAGGCGAGGCTAATGCGTTCTTGGTATCACTAAAAAAATTTGGTGGTCCAAGTGAAATTCTTCTGGCCATCCTGCAGGATGAAGATGAACCTAAAAATGTATCTGGAGCATTGTTATCTCCAAAACGTAATGAATGGATGAATGCAATGGAAGAAGAAATGTCTTCTATGATCAAAAACCAGGTTTGGGATCTGGTTGACCTACCTAAAGGGCGTAGGGCAATTGGGAATAAGTGGATTCTCAAAATCAAGCGCAATGCAGATGGCAGTATCGAAAGATACAAAGCGCGTTTGGTTGCCCAAGGATTTAAACAACAGGCTGGGATAGACTATGAGGAGACTTTTGCACCTGTTGTTAGATTTACGTCAATTAGGGTCATTTTAGCTATGGTTGCTAACATGAATCTAGAATTACATCAAATGGATGTAAAGACTGCTTTTCTCCACGGAGAATTGGATGAAGAAATCTATATGATTCAGCCTGAGGGCTACATTCAAAAAGGCTGCGAACACAAAGTTTGCAAATTGAATAGATCAATTTATGGCCTTAAGCAGTCGTCTAGACAGTGGTATATTCGCTTTCATAATACGATCATACAGCATGATTTTATTATGATAGACGAAGATCACTGTGTGTATGTTAAGCGATCAGGAAAGAAGTTTGTTATCATCACCTTGTATGTTGATGACATACTTTTAGCTGGAAATGACATGGGATTTCTTGTCGAAATCAAAGATTGGTTATCTTCCAACTTTGAAATGAAAGACATGGGTGAAGCAGATTACATACTCGGAGTTAAGATTTCGAGGAATCGTTCGAAAAGAATAATGTCTCTTTCACAAGAGACATATATTCGCAAAGTAGTAGAACGTTTCAATTGTGATCACAGTAACCCAAAGTATGTCCCATTGGTTAAAGGTCATAATTTGTGTAAGGACATGTGCCCAAAAACAACTAAGCAACGTAGGGACATGGAGAAGATTCCTTATGCCAATGCAGTTGGATGCCTGATGTACGCAATGTTGTGTACTAGACCTGACATTTGCTATGCTATTGGGATAGCAAGCAGATATCAGTCTGATCCAGGCAGTGCTCACTGGAAGGCTGTCAAAGGGATTTTGAAATATTTGAATACTACTGCAGAATACTCCTTGTGCTATCAAGGCCGTGACCTTATAATGAGTGGCTATACTGATGCTGATTGGGGAGGTGATGTGGATAAGAAAAAGTCTACATCTGGATTTATTTTCTTGTTGAACGGGGGTGCTGTCTCATGGAGCAGTAAGAAGCAAACATGTGTATCCCTGTCAACAATGGAAGCAGAATATGTAGCTTCAGCTCATGCTGCACAAGAAGCGGTATGGTTGAAGAGATTCTTAAGCCATCTCTCCCTGATCAACTCGACGGAGCCAGTGAGTCTATTCTGCGACAACCAGTCAGCTATAGCATATGCTAAGGATCCTAGATTCCATAGCAGGGCTAAGCATATAGATATTAAATTTCACTTTGTGAGAAATTTAATAAAATATAAAGAACTGTGTATGAAACACATATCTACACGAGATATGGCCGCAGATCCAATGACTAAAGCATTACCTCGAGAAGTGTTCGAGAAACATGTTAAGTCACTGGGTTTACGACGGTTTCATTTGTAATCCAATTAGTTGGAATAAAGGAATTTTTAATTTGGCAATATGAGTTAAATGTGAAACATGTCGGACAGAGAAGTAGCCCACTCACACGGGTGTTTACCTCAGTGGGAGTCAAGAAGTTGATTCCTAGATGAGATGAGGCAGTTATTGGACATTCATGAGTGCATGTCCTATGGCGGAATGCCGTCTTGCTTAAGAGCAAGTTTCCTTATGGGATGCAGGAATAAGTTGCTGCATTTGGATTTTCTACAATCCATATGATAAGATATAAGTGGAACTTATCATACTGTCTGTCCTATTAGCCTAGAGTTAAGCTAAGGCTGATACTCTAGTATGGTGTTAAATGACATGTGTTCCTTGAAAAAGGAAAGTACACCGTAACACGTGATCAGTATCATGTGTGCTACTCGACCACTGGATGGGATGAAAATGTTGAGTGATTTCACAATCCCTGGTGTGAGACCAATTTTCGAGAACTGTGATTCCCGAAACCTACCCTTAAGATCCTAAACGTATTCTGGAAGTATGACACAGTGCTGCTAGCTTGGAAAGTTCATGAAAAGGTTATGGCATAGCGATTCGACCTGGCAGGGCTGACCAGAAAAGCAGGCTGTATCATTATGAAAGGAATATAGTTAAGGGAGAAGGAACTCTGTTCATCACATTCTGAGATTCGTGGTTCAGGTGCACCAATTGTATTGAAAAGTACAATAGTGAACCCGAATATAATTGTTTGAAATCACTGATGTGAACAATGGAATGTGACATGAGTCCTGGGGTAATAGCATACATTAAACAAGAAGGTTGTCGAGATGCTACTATTCAAGTAGCCTGAGTGTCTGTGCTCTTGAATTTGGCTTAACATACTCTACATGTGCTGGTCGCACGAAATCCTTTAAAGAAATCTGATAACTGTTGATCAAGGTCAATAACAATTGAGTGGGAGATGTTGGACCTTGGGCCCAATAGGCAATTATTATTGTGCCTAATTGGGCCCGGGCCCATTAGGCCCAAAAAGTTGGGTTGGATGGGCCGGTCAACCCGCGTTGACCGGCCCAAGCTATGCAAGCGCCACGTCAGCGTGACGTGGCGCTGACGTCACATGTGATAGCCCACGTGGCGCAACCACATGGTGCCACGTGGCGCCACGTGGCAAAGCTAGGTGTAGCCTTGCCACGTGGCGGACATGCGGACCAACGTGCCACGTGGCTAAGCTATTGGGTAGCTTTGCCACGTGGCGGACATGTGGCATATGGCATGCCACGTGGCGACACGTGGCGTGCCACGTGGTGCGTTTTGGCTGTCCGGATTTCCCTATAAAAGGGGAAATCCGGCTGGACCAATTTGTAACTTTTCCCACAACTACTCACTCAGAAAGGAAAATTCCGGATCAGTTCCGGAATTTTAATCAGATTTTCGATTAAAGGAAATCTCGTGAAAATCGATTACGGATCCGTTCGAACGTGATCGTAATTCGACCAGCACGAAGAAATCGTGGACCCGAGCCTGTGGACCTCTTACTTCAACAAGTAAGTGATTTATTATTAACGAATTAGTTTGTTAATTCAACGGGTTTAACACGTAATTACTCGTTAATTACGCGTCAAAACCGTCAGTTAGGATTGGATGGTTTTTCAATTTAATTTTTTAACAAATATGGGATTCCAATTTGAAACCCTGAAGCGGATTCTTCATCGGCTCCATGTCGGGTCAGATAGACTTTCTTTTCCTAGTTCAGGACTTGAATAACGAAGGCTTACTTTCACTCATGCGGCCGCACATTTAATGCATTGATTAAACCAAGTATCATATATTTTTGGTATTTTTCAAACCTTAATTTTTTGAATTGACATTTTCTTAGTTAAGATTTCTTAACCATGGTGAACTTTTTGTCTGACTTGTTCCTGTATAACCACGTTCATGATACGTCATTTTTCTCGATCTACATATCTGGAAAAAAAAGGTTACGTCTAGTCATTGTAACTAAGTTTTGCCTAATCTTGATGGTTGATAATGAATGAGAGTTCAAATAATGGAAGTACTAAGAAATCATTTAACGTGAGAATCAACAGTAGCAGTGATCCAATTAAACTTCAGTTTGGTATATTTAATTAGCCAATTAAATTTTCCCAGCTCGTCACAAAGTACATGCAACAGATAATAAATTAGGTGCACTCAACTAGATTTCTTTACTGATAAGGAGCATTTATTTAATGCGGTATCCATTGGATTGTGCTTCGTCTCACATCAATTTCCAATTGGGTAATGGATCGGGATCTTCTGGTTTTTAAGGAAGGCAGATGGCAAGATTAATGATAGTTAAGTCGAGTACGTGGCTCATTGATACAAGTACCACACGGGACCAGATATGGTACTGGAGTAATTTTTCTAGTACGGTCCTGGAGAGCGAACTATTTAATCATATCGGAGTGCACTATTTTATGATAACTGGGCGAACCATTTTATCCGTGAAACTATTCTATCATAACTGGGCGAACTATTCTATCATAACTGGGCTAACCATTCTATCCAACACTTTTTATCCCGGGCGCGGTCCCGATTTTTTCGGGACGGTTCCGTGAAACTATTTTATCATAACTGGGCGAACCATTCTATCATAACATGACGAACTATTTTATCTCCCAAAATGGTCCCGGAGTGTTTTACACATTCAGGACCAAATCTGTCACACACAAGCACCCGCTATTTTTTCCGGTGAATTTAAAGAGTTTGTACTGTCAGTATTTTTTTGATTAATTTTCACCGTAGTAAATCAAAATGATCCAGAAATTTATCCCAAGGCAAGTTTGAATTTGAACGTTGCCAAGAGCAAGATGATTAAGGCTTTTACCCGCCGTATAAGCGCCTCGCGATGGCTTGGTTGCTTAGTGGTTAAAGCACCCTTCTATGGATTTGAGAGATTAACTTTGGGAAGAGTTATATAATCATCTTTGAACAAGTCCACGTGATGGGTGACTGCCCTAGACGATTCACTCTTTTGTCCAAGGAATAATTGTTTAAATTTTGATTATGTTGATCTAACATAACCTAATACAAAAGAAGATTTGAAAGTTCTTTTATCTTTGTTTTGTAGCAGCTATTTTTAGGGATCAAATCACCCACATGTCGAAGTCAACTCAAGTAAAGCCTAGGAAGAAAAGTATTGGCTACTTGGCTAGCTAATGATGTCTTCACCTTCAACGGCTACTTCAGATATGGAGAGCAAGCTTGAAGACTTGCTTGGAGAGAAAGGGCCAATGGCTACATGCAAGGGAGATCCTATAAATAGAAGATCAAGCCAAAGAGAAAAGTGGACCACTCGAGAGAAAAAGAAAGTGATCAAGATTCAAAGAAGAAATCTAGCTCGAAACTGAATTCCTACGTTCAAAGGAGAAAAGCTGTGATCACAAAGTGGTTAAGACAAAGAGTGTATTAGATATACTTTTTTCTTAGGATACTTGCGCAAGTTCTGTGTGAAGGTGTGAGAAGTATATTTATAAGAGTAACGATAAGCTAAAGATTTTTAGAGATCCAGTAAATCTAGAGTGAGGTAACTAGCTGGTGCCTATGAAAGCTACTGTATTCTGAGGTTACTAGTGAACCTGGTAAAACTAGAGAGAAATAGCCAGCCAGAGTCCGTGAAGCTAGTGGTATGAGGTTTGCAAGTGAATCTGGTAAAACTTATGGTGTACTTGTTATTGGGGATAATAAAAAGCGGGAGGACGGTTGAAGAGTGGACGTAGGCTCAAGTGGACCAAGCCAAACTACTATACATCTGGTGTCAATTCTCTCTATCCCTATTCTCGATTACGCTAATTGACTAAGTACCAAAGAAGCTGATAAAATTGTTAGAAACCTAATTCACCAACCCCCCCCCCCCCCCCCCCCCCACCCCCCCCCCCCCCCGGTTATTGGACCTACAATTGGTATCAGAGTGGATCCTCTACTTTACACACTATACGTTTGACTATTTTGATTAAGTGTGTTGGACTAATATTCGAGAAAAAAGATCATGGAAACCACATCGAACCTCACCTTTGCTGAAGGGCAATCTACCACGAGACTTCTCTTATTTGCTGGAGCTCATTATTCTTTCTGGAAGATAAGAATGAAGATTTTCATTCAAGCCAATGATTGGGAAGTATGGAGAGCCATCGAAGATGGTCCCTTTACTCCATATGAGTTGAAAGAAGATGAGAGAGTAATCAAGTTCAAAGATACTTGGACTCCAGAAGAGGTGAAAAAGGTACAGGTAAATTGTAAAGCCATAAATATGCTACATTGTGCTTTAGAAGCTTCGGAGTTTAATAGAATCTCTATGTGTGCTTCGGCCAAAGAGATTTAGAATAAACCTAAAGTTACTCACGAGGGTACTAACCAAGTGAAAAGAGTCTAAGATAAACATGTTAGTATATAAATATGAACTTTTTAAGATGTTGCCTAAAGAGACCATTGGTGAGATGGTGACAACGTTTACTAACATAGTAAATGGGTTAAAGTTATTAGGCAAAAGCTCTACTAATTGCAAAATTGTACGCAAATTATTGAGAAGCTTGCCCAAGTCTTGGTCATCAAAAGTCACTGCCATCGAAGAAGCTAAGGATCTCAATGTCTTTACTATCGATAAACTTGTTGGCTTACTCATGACTCATGAGATCAAGATGATACAAGAGTCAAATGAGGAAATTGAAGAAAATACAAATTCTCGTAAAAGAACCTAGCTTTCAAGGCTAAGAAAAGGGAAGGTGATTATTGTGGGACAGATGAAGAAGATGAAGACGTTGCCATATTGGCAAGACGCTTCAATAAGTTATTCAAGAGAAGAAAATTCCCCAACAAAAAGTTTCTCAAGAAGATAAGGAGAACGAGAAGAAAAATGCCATTCGGTGCTACGAATGCAACAAGCCTGGACATGTCAGAAGTGAATGTCCTAAGCTCAATCTGAATAAAGGCATTGACAAGAAGAGAGGAAGAGACAAGGGCCACATAGCTCTGTAGGATGACACCGACTCCAACTCATCCACCTCAGGCAAGAGTGAGAAAGCACAGTTGTGATGTCTTTGATCAAGTTATAGGTGAACTGAGAGAAGTTGTGATTGAAAGATCCAATCTCAGAAATGAGTTAACTCTTAGAGATGAAAGGATCAAAGCTTTAGAACAAGAGTTGGAAGGGCCAAAGTTTGAAAAGACTAGTCTTGACACTACTGGTCTGTCTCAGCCAACACAATCCAGGAATGGTATATCGATAGCGGATGCACGAGACATATGACTGGTGATAGAAGGTTCTTCTCCAGTATAAAGAAAGAGAAAGGTGGGAAGGTCTCCTTTGGAGATAATGGACAAGGCACAATTATCAGTCAAGGTAATGTTGGAAACTCCTCTACCACACTTATAAGAAATGTGCTTCTTGTTGATGGTTTAAAGCATAACCTGCTTAGCGTGTCACAACGCTGCGATAATAGACTATGTGTTAAATTTGAAAGAAATGTTTGCAAAGTTAAAAGTTTTGAAGGTTTATACATGATAGGACATAGAAGAGGTAATGTCTATTTAGTTAACCTGAAGAGACTTTATGCAAATAACACATTTTTAATAGTCAAAGAAGAAGAGAGTTGGATGTGGCACAAGAAGTTCGGACATGTTAACCTGAGAACATTGTCCAAACTTGCTAAGCTAAAATTGGTAGAAGGCTTGCCAAGCTTATCATTTGATAAGAATAAACTTTGTAAGGCATTTGCCAAAGAGAAGCATGTTAAATAATCATTTAAGCCAAAATATTGTTTGTCTACTTCTCGACCGTTGGAGTTGATACATATAGATTTATTTGGACAAACTAGTATACAAAGTCTTAGAGAAAAACACTATGGTTTTGTGTTCGTTGATGACTACTCCAGGTTTACTTGGGTGTTCTTTTTAAGATTAAAAAGTGAAGCAACCAATGTATTTGTCAAGTTTTGCAAGAAAGTGCAAAATGAGAAAAGTACCACGATCATAAGTGTAAGGAGTGATAATAGAACAGAATTTGAGAACGATGAGTTCAAAAATTTCTGTGTTTAAAATAGAATTAGCCATAATTTCTCTACTCCTTATACACCTCAACATTGGCTAGGACTATGATCTCTGAGTATAATATACCAAAGTAATTTTGGGCAGAGGCTGTTAATATTGCTTGTCATATTATAAACAGAATCTCCATTCGATTGTTGCTAAAAAAGACTCCATATGGGCTGTATAAGGGAACAAAGCCAAATATTGGTTACTTCCAAGTATTTGGGTCTAAATACTTTTTGCACAACAATGGCAAAGACCATCTTGACAAATTTGATGCTAAGAGTGATGAGGCTATATTCTTAGGTTATGCAAATAACTCAAAGGCCTATCGAGTATTCAACAAGCAAAGTGGCAAGGTAGAAGAATCCGTACATATTTTGTTTGATGAACAAGCCTTGATACCTGGAAAGGAAGTTGCCGACCTTTCTGATGAGGAGAAGGACGATGAGCTTATCAACACAAATAATGATAAACAGAAGGAAAATGTAGGAAGGCATCCTCCAGCCACACGAGAGTGAAAAGTTGTCAAAGATCATCCAGGTAATAGGTGTGCTTCACACGAAGGTATACTTACTCGAAGAGTAATCCACAATACTTGCACGCATCTTGCATTTTTATCTCAAGTTGAATATAGAGTTTAAGTGATGATATAGATGATGAGTTCTGGATGATTTCTACATATGAAGAGCTAAATCAATTTGAGTGAATTAACATATGGACGCTCGTTCCTAGACCAAATGATCATCATGTGATTAGTACTAAGTAGGTCTTTTGGAACAAGATGGATGAAAATGCTATAGTAACTCGAAATAAGGCTAGACTTGTAGCACAGGACTATTCTCAAGAAGAGGGAATAGATTATGATAAAATATTCGCACTTGTTGCTAGATTAGAAGCTATTCGATTACTTTTAGCATTTGCATACCACATGGACTTCAAACTTTACCAAATGGATGTTAAACGTGCATTTCTAAATGGTATTGTTAAAGAGGAAGTCTATGTTGAATAGCCACCTGGTTTTGAAAACTTTGATAAGCCTGATCATGTTTATCATTTAAACAAAGCTTTATATGGTTTGAAACAAGATCCTAGAGCTTAGTATGAAAAGTTATCTGGCTTTCTAATCAAAAAGAATTTTAAAATGGGCATTGTTGTTGTTCATTAAGGGTGAAAAGAATAATTTGTTACTTGTGCAAATTTATGTCGATGATATTATCTTTGGTGCAACAAATGATTCTATGTGTAAGGAGTTTGCTAAAACTATGCAAAAAGAATTTGAAATGAGTATGATGGGAGAATTAAAATATTTCTTTGGTCTGCAAATTAACCAATCTAAAAGAAAAATTTTCATAAATCAAACTAAATATATCAAAGATGTCTTGAAAAAGTTTGACATGATGAAGATGAATGAAGTGGGCACACCTATGGCTGCTAGCACAAGGCTAGACAAGGATGAGGAAGGTGTTCTATTTGACCAAAAGAAGTATCGAAGTATGATCAGATCTCTACTTTATTTAACTGCTAATCGTCCTGATATACTATTTAGTGTTTTCATGTGTGCTAGATTTCAATCTAGTCCCATGGAAACCCAAGACTATGGTATGAATTTTACAGCTGAGACAGAGTATATCTCTGCTGAAGTTGCTATTCTCAACTTCTATGATTGAAGTAACAACTCCAAGACTATGGTATGAATTTTAATAAAATGTCAATTATGTGTGATAATACTAGTGCTATTTGTCTTAGTAAAAATCGGGTGCAACATTCTCGCACCAAGCACATTAAAATTAGGCATCACTTTCTTAGCGATCATGTCCAAAAGGGTGATATAGAGCTATATTTTGTATGCTCGAAAAATCAAGTAGCGGACATATTTACCAAGCCCTTAATTGAAGGAGATTTTATTAGGATAAGGAGAGAGTTAGGACTTAATTACGAACGAGAAGTTTAAACTCAAACGTCGTGATGGACTAAGAGATCTTCGCAACCGCTGTAAGGACCAATGGAAGAAAACTGCCGGTTGTCACGTCATAACAGCTAATCTATAGTGTCCCTTCAACTGGGTTTTTCTAAGTCTATAAAATTAGAGTGATTATCTCTGATTTAAATCAGTAATAATCATCTTCTTCCTCTATCTGTCCTTTCCTTCGCCTCCACTACTTCTCTCTCCCGAAGATTTTTCAGAAACACACACACACACTCTCTCTCTCTCTCTCTCTCTCTCTCTCTCTCTCTCGGGTCTGGGAAGATGAGGCATTCCAGCCGCCTACAGGGTCTTTCCAAGGCTCAAGAACCACCCAAGAAGAAGAATCAAGTAGTTTCTTAGTTGAAAGAGAAATAGAAGGCATCCAGGGCTCCTACTATATAAAGAGGCGAGTCCTCTCCGTCCAAACCCAAGACCACACTCACTTGGAAAAGAAAAACTTGCCACTCTCTTAGAAATCAACTAAAAATAGAGGAAGAGAGGCATGCAGAGGAGAAAGTAGAGGAAGTTCTACCTCCTGTGCTCATAAAAAAAGTTATGGAAAAGCCCCCATGGTTGAGCCACTGGAGAAGAAGGTGTGCAAGAAGAAAGGGAAGATTGTCAAGTTGGGCAAGCGGAAGAGATCTTCTTCCAAGGACGAGCCCAAGGCAAAGAGGATCAAGCCCTCCTCAGAAGAAATGGGTTCTTCATCTTCAAAGACCTCAAAGAGAAGGGCGGTTAGCGAAGACAAAGACAATGAAGATGATATTGATGCCATGGTGACTGAAGATACCTTCAGGAGAAGGTGTACACCCAAGTCTCACAAACTGGTAATAGTACATCTTGTCTATGAGAATTTCCTTTTCAACCATAAAGAATTTCTTAAACAATTCAACATGCTGAATCATTAGTAAAAGGATAATAGACTGGAATAATTTGTTGCCCACAGGTTTTAGTGAGAGGGCTAAAGAGTGGTTGGAAGTATCTGGTTTATTAGGTCTATCGATGATAAGCTATGGGATTAATATGGATAAAGTGAGAGAATTTTTTGCAACCTTGTTAACCTATGGAAGGCTAGCACCTAGAGCAACTAGAAGATCTAGGTATGATCCTAGGGCTTTACAGTGGTTTCATGAGAAAGATTTCTACACAGTCATTCCTCAGGATTTAGGGAAGATGTTTGGGATAAGCTGTGAAGAGCTAAGTTTAGCCAAATTTGAAAATAAGAGGCTGCAAGGGTTAGAGACATGGAATAATATTAGTAGGACAGCGTTCAAGAAAGTTGAAGTAAACTACAGAGCCACCACAATCTATGATATTGAGTTTAGGATGGTTTAGCATTTTGTCTCCACGATTATCTTCAACAAGCCCTCCAATACCAATGCCATCACCAATGAAGAGATGAACCTCCTTAAATATGTGTGGGCCAAGAAACAGATTAATGTTGTTGAGTTTCTGATCTATAAGATCAAGGCAGCTGAATAAGAGCCCAAATAGTTCCTTTCTTATGGGATGATCATATATTTTATCCTTGTTATGGTTAGAATATGTGAACTTCTAGACAAAGGAGTTATTCCTAAGGATGTTTATAACTGTGCAACATTGGAGTGAAGGAGAAAGATGGGAAATAGATGAACAAAAATAGGAAGAATGCTATTCTGTCCATCAAGAGCAGGGCTGCTCAGTTTGAGAAAAGAAAAGAACTTACTCTCAAGGGTTCCTCCAACAAAGTTCTATTTCCTGGCTGCCCAAAGTTAAAGACACCCAAGACTACTGAAGAAATCTAGAGTGCCCGAAGAAAGTGATCAAGATTCAAAGAAGAAATCTAGCTCAAAACTGAATTCCTACATTCAAGAGAGAAAAGCAGAGATCATGAAGTGGTTAAGACAAAGAGCGTATTAGATATACTTTTGTCTTAGGATACTTGCTCAACTTCTGTTTTAAGGTGTGACAAATATATTTGTAAGAAGAATGATAAGCTAAAGGTTTTTAGAGATCCTATAAATCTAGAGTGAGGTAACTAGCCGGTGCCTGTGAAAACTAGTGTATTGTGAGGTTACTAGTGAACCTGGTAAAATTGCAAGTGAACCTGGTAAAACTTGTGGTGTACTCTTGTATTTTTATTGGGGATAATAAAAAGCGGGAGGACGGTTGAAGAGTGGACGTAGGCTCAAGTGGACCGAGCCGAACCACTATACATCTGGTGTCAATTCTCTATCTCTATTCTTGATTATGCTAATTCTTAGGTTGCTTATTGAACTTACACAATGATATTTTTGTAATTAATTTGAAAAAAAAATAGCAAAATAGACAAAACGGTCGTGCGGGTTCGAAAGAAGCAAGGGCCAGACGTCCTTACTTTTTTATTAATTAAAAATAAGCTTCGAACCCCAAATTAAAATTTTGACCCATCGAAACTTTTTTTTATCATTTAATTATTTAATTATTTTTTTATTATTACTATTTTTAAATATTATCATAATCGGGCCTATTATTTTATCGTAATTGAGCATGCCATTTAATCATAAACGGGCCCGTCATTTATTCATAACCAGGAATGTCATTTCATCATAACCGGACATGCCATTTTTATCGTAACCGGGCTTGTCATTTATTCATAAAAATGGCATGCCATTAGTCATAACTTGTCATTTTAACATAACCGGGCATCTCATTTAGTTAATTATTTTCTTAATTTAATAATTTATTAAATATTAACCGTTCATGCCATTAAGCATAGTCGGATATGAGATTAGTTATAATCGGGCATAGTCGGACATGAGATTAGTTATAATCGATCATGTCATTTTAACAAAACTGGACATGCCATTAGTAATAACTAGACATGTCATTTTAAAATAACTAGGAATGCCATTAGCTATTGCTGGACATGCCATTATTAATAACCGGACATGTCATTAGTCAAAGTCTGGCATGTTATTGGCCAAAGTTGGGCATTCCGTTAATCATAGCCAGGCTTGCCATTTAATTAATTAATTTATTTATTATAAATTTTATTAATATTAACCGGGCATGCCATTTACACAAAATCAGACATGCCATTAATGAAGGTCGGACATACCATTAGTCATAGTCGGGGGGCATGCTATTTAAATTAGTCATAACTGGGCATACCATTAGACATACCAGATAATACCGTTGGACATACCATGACATATCATTAAACATAACTGAGCATGTCATTTTAATATTACCGTACACAATATTATTTTAATTAGTCAATAACCAATTATTTAATCGAAACAACAACAATTAATCAAAAATAAGTTCTCCAAAAAATAGTTGAAATAAAAACAAAATATGATTTTGTTGAATAAAGAATTTTGTGAATACAAAAGAAGAATAAAATTTTGGAATTCTTTCAACAGAAACAAGAGAAAAGTCCACTTTAGTACCCTGTGGTATCGCAAAAAATTAAGTCAGTACCCTGTGGTTTAAAATGTATCAATTGAGTCATACTTATTCCAATTAACATCAATTAGAGGCCTGAGCAGCTGCCCGGACCTGCCCGAACCTACCCGAACCCTGCCCGAACTACGTGGCCAGCCACGTCACCAAATTTTGATGCGGGGAGGAGGAGGAGGAGGAGGCGGGGAGGAGGAGGAAGAGGAGGACGCGGGGAGGAGGAGGAGGAGGAGGAGGACGCGGAGGAGGAGGAGGCGGAGAGGAGGAGGACGCGGGGAGGAGGAGGACGCGGGAAGGAGGAGGAGGAGGAGGAGGAGGGGAGGAGGAGGATGTCCACGTGGTGCCACATCATCAAAATTTGGTGACGTGGCTGGCCACGTAGTTCGGGCAGGGTTTGGGTAGGTTCGGGCAGGTTTGGGCAGGTTTGGGCAGCTGCCCGGGTCTCTAATTGATGATAATTGGAATAAGTATGACTCAATTGATACATTTTAAACTACAGGGTACTGACTTGATTTTTTGCGATACCATAGGGTACTAAAGTAGACTTTTTCCCAGAAACAATGAAGGAAAACTGTACTCCATTTCCTAATACTGCTCCCCTCCTCCCTCGCCCCTACCTTTGTCGGGATGACACTCCACCCCCGCCAAGCAACTGTCCTTGATGATGCCCCTCCCAGAGCCATCCGACTGACAAAGACGCTGGCACGAAATAGATTCCCACACGAAACAAGTGTACAAGGAAAACAGAAGGCATCGGGATGGGCAACAAGATCGCAAGGACGAGAAGGTGTCGGCATCGGAGCACTACCTGCACGACCTCCCAATGATGCACGTTCCGATGCTAGCCTTCCTGAGTCACCTTCCCTGCGATGACAGAGTGGTGGTCGAGTAGGGGAGGGTGGGGAGGAGGTCTGCCTGCTCTTCGTGGAGGACACCTGGATCATTGGCGTCATTGAGATTGCCGGAAGAGAAGTGTAGAGGGCTTAGCCTGTGTCGCCTTACCTGGTCAAGGTTGGGCTCGTCGGCAGCGTCGTCGGTGTCGCCAGCATCAGTTGGGAGAGAGAGAATGAGAGAGGAGAGATGGAGGAGAGAGGAAGGTGCGAAAGAAAGAGAGAGAGAGAGTGAGGGAGGAAACATGAAAATAACATAAATACCATGACAAGGATCACCAGGTAAAAACCCAATCTAATCCGCCCTCTCCGCTCCCCATCCCCCTTTTTTTCGAAATCAAATCCCTTCTCCTTTTTCCCCAAATCAACCATAAAAATCCCTAATACAGTTAATCCTGATTTCTTCGCCCTCCACCGTCGCTACCTCCCTCCTACCATAGGCGGGAAGGTCGGGTGGTGACGGTGGACTGTTTGCCCTCTTTCATGGCGGGTTCGAAGTCCCTATTTATCGATAACCTTCCGCCGGCGTGGAGCGTAGTCAAATTCCGAGAGTTCTTCTAAGATTTCTCCTCCGTAGTGGATGCCTTCATAGCCCAAAAGCCTTCCAAACGGAACTCAAGATTCGGGTTTATCCAAATTCCCTTGCAAGAAGATGCCGCTTCAGTTGTTCTCAAGGTCAACGGGCTTCGAGTGGAAGGTAAGCGTCTCTTTCTTTGTGTCCGTGGCTAAGTTTGCCAGAGGCTCGGCCGCCCGAGTTGCTCCACCCATTGAGGTTTTCCATCCTCTGGCGTTCAGCGGCCGCCGCATACTATGGGTCCTCCTCTTGGGCCTCAGCGGGTTAGGGAGGTCAGGGGGGTCCTACTCTCCCTAATTCTTCGGTGAGACAACAGGATCTCGAGTCCGATATGCATGTAGTTGATTGGCTCTACCGCTGCACGGTGGCGTCCATTCGCGATGCTGGACATTCATGCTCGGACACGGAAATGAGACTTTGGGCAAACAACTTGTTGCCTTCTTTCAAGATCTTGTGGCTTAATTTACTGTTGCTGGTTGCCTCGCTCCCTTTCGAACTTCGGGGGCTCTTGGGTTGTCGCCTACTTCTGATATTATTGCAGGGCAGCCCCTTGCTACGGGTGCGGCTATTTCGCAATTGTGTCCAGCGGCTGGTTTCTCTGGTCAGCAGCTGCCCGCCTCTTTGGTTGGTGTTCAGGGGGTGGATGTTGGGTTTTGCTCGGATGAAGTACAGCGACCTACTGATGCTTGTGCTGCATTAGATGTTGTTGGTTGTGATTTAATTGCAGGGCAGTCCCTTGCTACTCTTGCCGTGGATGTTTCGGGTGATCTGTTGTCGGCATTGTAGCCTCATGCTGCTCGTCCTGATGTTGTGTTGGATGACGAACCCTCTGCTGCTATTAGTTGTCCTGTCACTGATACCATTGTGGGAGATGTGGTGCTGCAGAATCCCGCTGCCGATGTTCTGACTCCACGTGATGGTGCTGTGCTGTGCGATGATGTTGCAGTCTCTTCGGATGGAGTTCGTGGGGTTGATGGTGCCCGTCCGATCGATTCGCAGTTCTTGGCTGATATTGGGGTGATTAGTTGGCCGTCCTCTATGCCAATCTTGGAGGCTTGCCTCTCCCCTCCTATAGCACAGCCTTGCAGAGTTATCAAGCAGCCTAACAAGTGGAAATCTATTATGTTGATTCCGACTCGTAGTAGCTGTCGGGTCAGGAAACTGACGGCCAAGGCAACGGCACTCAGGTCGCAGCCAAAGAGGGATGGTGGCTTGTACTCTTCATCGTGTTCTACAGCGGAATGACCTCTAAGCTCGATCCTTGCGTCCACGGAGGAGTGTGACGATGTTCTCGGTGAGGAGCTCACATCGGAGGCATGGCGATTGGCAATTCTTATGGGTATTTCTTGGGAGGAAGACACCTCTGAGATCCTCTGCGCGATTAAGACAGCTGCTCGAGGGTTCCTTCCGTTTGACCCCCCTTAGTTTCAACTCTTCTCTTTGGCGTGCTTAGGGAGATTTGTTCTTTTGTCGGAGATATTTTGGATTATGCTAGATAGCTTCTTATTTATCTATCTAGTACCTTGGTGTACGGGAGTTGTACGCGTAGTACATTTCGATGTAATTGCATTTGTAATTACCTTTTGGTGGATTCAATATAATTTACTTTTCAAAAAAAAACATAAATACCTCCGCGTGAATTTTAGCCGTTGGATTTTTCTTGCCAAAATTTTAATGCGCAGGATGGCCAGGATAGTATTCCATTCGGGCCAAACTGGGCCTATTAGATAGAGTCTGGACCCAATCCAGCCTCCTTAAATACTAAATTGTCCACCAATCCATTTGTCGTTTATGGATTGGTAAGTAATATCAAGTCACTTATGGATTAATGACTTGGTATGAAAGGATGAGCATAAAATTTCTCAAGAGAGTAGTAAAAGGATAAAAATGTTGATTCATGAAAAAATTCAAGTTCACCATAAATGTACAATTTAATTTTTGAGAAAGAGAAAGTGAACCACATGAAAAAAAATCCACCATAAATTGAAAAAATGATAAAATCCTGACAATTAGTTATATCAACTCATACTTTTTAGAGTGACCATTAAAAAAAATTTCCTAAACAACTAAGTGATTAAGAACCCTCGTCAGACTCGATACTAGAAACAATTGTCTTTATCAACGTTTTAGAAAACGGGGAGGTTCTAGCTATTACAATATTTAAGAAACCCTATGTCGTCGGACGTCACCCGGAAGTCGGAACCATTATTGGATAGTTGTTAAAAATAACTCGGATGTCGACTGGACAGATTGTTAATGCCATTGACCACCCGTACAATGGGTCGAACTAATAAACTTTGTAATAAAATTGAAATCATATTTAGAATTATTTACCATTAACTCTAGATATATATTTTTATTTTAGAAACCTCTTATCCGACCGGTAGCTTCCCATCCGTTTTTAAAAACATTGGTCTCGTAGGCTAGAATTTAACATTCAAATGTATCTGACAAAATGTTTGTATATTCTTCTTTCGACAGAAGATACTTGGATATTAGCATGAAGCTATCGGCCACATTAAAATTACCTTCGGGGGAGACCATTCACTATTTCTTGAAGCTCGATCTCTCCCCCGGACAAAATATTGGAGATGGGGTTACTTCCTTAGTTAGTACGACCAAGATTGGAAAAAAATATCGACAGGATCCAATTTCTTTTTAATGCTTTCTCGGGGAAATATCACAAGGTGACCACGGGAAAAGAGAAACCATTTTAATTAATGAAAGAAATTACAGGAGCGAGACATTGAGATTCGAAAATAACAACACATCAAAGTGTTGAGATACAAAAATAATCTTGAAATTGTTAACATATTTTGAGGTATCTGGTGTGGTCTCAAAGTGACCGGTGGGCGGGTATTGTCTCAAAACTATCACTTCCAGTTTTGAGTTGGAAAGAGATTGTCAATGGTCTATCCTCCATCGAGTCTGATGATGGTTCTACTTGGTCGAAACCGGTGACGATAGACCACTTTGTTTGTGCTGTCCATGGTTCACTTCGGCTTGTCCTTGGATGACAACGTCCTTCCATGATAAATTGGCCATTATTTTGGACTCGTAGGTTAGAATAAGGAGATTCTTGCGACCATGGAAAAGTGAGACATGTATCTACAATTTTGTTTACAAGAGCCTTACCTAATTCGGATCATAAGCGGGTCTAAACAAAGTGCCAAGTCCCGGCGTTAGTTTGCTCTTTGAGTTCTAACGAACTTTGGTCGATCAGCGGTAGATTTTGACTCAGACATCGGATTGAGCTAATTCTTTCGGCTTTGGAAAGGCAAGACAAAGATCTACAACTCTGTAGTTTACAACTTTTTCCGATTCGAATCGGAAAGTAGTCAAAAGTTTACTTCAAGATGAGCCCACTTCGAACCGGCTTGGTTTGCTTTCCGCTTCCAAGACCAAAGCGCCAGCTTCCCGCTTCCAAGACCAAGGCGGGAGCCCGGTTCGGTCCGCTTCCCGCCTGCCTGGGTGACGTTCTTCGGTAAAATGCTCATAACTTTTTATTGGGAGCTCAGATTGAGACGATTCAAGTTGTTATGCGAAGCCAAGACATAAATCTACGACTTCGTAGTTTGTGATATCTTCAAATTCGGAGCCCAAGTAGGTCAAAAATGTAGGTCAAAGCGCCCTCCCGCTTTGACCTATAAGGCGGGATCCTGGATGGTTGCTTCGACCTACAAGGCGGGAGCCCAGATGGTTGCTTCGACCTACAAGGCGGGAGCCCGGATAGTCACTTTGACCTTCGAGGCGGGAGCCCGAAGGGTGCTTTGTCTTTTTAAGTGGGGTGTCCGGGTTGGGCACTTCGGTTCGTGAGCCTAAGGCGGTAAGCCAACGGCGGGAAGCCAACGGCGAGAGGCCGAGCGAGAGGCCTACGACGAGAGGCCGAGCGAGAGGCGTACGACGAGAGGCCGAGCGAGAGGCGTATGATGAGAGGCCGAGCGAGAGGCCTACGACGAGAGGCCGAGCAAGAGGCCAAGCGGGAAGCCAAGCGAGAGGCCGAGCGAGAAGCCTAAGGCGGGAAGCCGAGCGAAAAGCCGAAGGCGAGAGGATACAAAGGCGGGAGGCCGAACTTGATCCTTGTAGGCGGGAGGATCCCGCCATCGGGCTGGAGCCCGTTTAAGGCGGGAGGATCCCGCTTATGGGCTTGACGATCCTGCCCTAAGGGCCTAGGCGGGAAGATGATTTCGGGTTCGAAGGCGGGAAGGCTCGGTTCACAGGAAGCCCATTTGGCTTATTAAGGCGGGAAGCCTCCCGATGTGCGTTGCTTCGGGCTCGTGTGACCTGTTGGGCCGCTTGGCCGAGAATGGAGGCAGTAGGTACCACCTTATCTGTGAAGGCGGGAAGGCAATTCCGGGAGTAGGTCCACTTTGGTTGAGGAGGCCGTCAGCTTGAGCCCGTTTTGGGATTCACTTCGGGCCTAGTGAGATGTTCATCTTGGGCGATGACGGACTTGAGCCGAGATTTTGCGTGAGAGATTCGAGAAGATCAAGTCGATCTATATTTTTCTAAGTTGAGCCGAGATTCTCAATATTTGGCAAGACTTGGTAAGTTCCTCTTTAGGCCACTATTGCTTTGTCGTCACGTTTTGAAAGCTTCCTATTCGAGGACGGGATCTGCTCATTTAAGAAAGGCGGCTTGTACTGAACTGGAAGGATCTTTTTACATTAGGAACAAATAATGTGAAGCAGACTTCTCGGGATTGAGACTTGAAGCCAAAGTACGGGAAGCGGCTTAGGACTTCCTATTCTGAAGGCAAGAGGCTAGGTCCAAAGAAAGAGGGCTCGGACGAGGAAGACGATCATCAACACAACAAACAACTATAACTATCTTCCTCCTCCCTATCTTTCTCTTAACTTCGTTCTTATACCAGAAACAACCAAAACACCGAGGTTCGTTTTTATACCAAAATTTAGAGAGTCGTGTTTTATTTTAGAACTAAACCATCCTACAGCGAATTTCCTTCTTGTAAATTGTAATGGGACTTATGGTATGCATTCCAACACCTTATTCACTGAAACAGAAGCCAAATGCTGAACATGTAATAGCACAGAGATACATATCCAAGAACAAACCCATATAAATAATAAAAAAAGAGCATATAGATTCACTGCTCTTTATTCATTATGAGCTCTAAAGCCCCTTCACGATCCTCTAAATTACAACAAGCTCACACATTTTGACGAACTTCATGGATTCCTTGTGGCTGTTATCGAAAGAGCCAACTTATTGTTGCAGCCCAATGATACCTGCAGGATAGAATGCAGATTGAGATACGGTTCTAACGTACAGCTAGAACCCAAAAAACTGTTCAACATCCGAAAAAATCGGAGACCATTTCGAAACCCTATGTCAGGATAGCTCGACTCAAATCTATAAACTGCCATGATGCAGATTTATCGACAAAGAGAGAGATGCTCGAAACCATGCCACACAGTACAAAGGAAATCAACTTAATTGTGCAAGTTTGCTTACCACATGCCACTCTGCCACCCGCGTTTCCAGTGGTCTTGCTGAGTTCATGTCCACCTGGATGTATAAGACAACAAGAAATATAACAATTAGAGTGCCAACAACGGCCAGAGACGATATGAACTTTGCCCCTGCCCCAGACAAGAGAAGACACATGTGCCTACCAAAATTACGGAATTCATGCATCCTCGCACAGAACAACAACTCAACAAAAGCTAAATAGAACAGAAAGGGGAAACCCTCGAACATTGAGACTACTTTCAAGTTCCAAGAGACACCAATAGGTTAGCAGCCAAGACTCTAAGTTGTCTAAAGAGTCGCATGATCAGTTAATAAAAGTTATTTTAACTTTAGGGAGTATCAAAAAATTTACCCCTGCCAAGGTCATCGGGATCTCCATGAACAACAACAGCCCTACCAACAATGGAGTTTGGTCCAGAAAGAGGAATCTGTTTGTCAACTATGGTGAAAGCCGCAGTGCCTAAATCAAACAAGCAATGAAAACATTACAAAATTAGAAAACTAGGAAATAACAGATGCCACCAGAGCTGATATCTAAAATAAAAACCTTCTTTTGTTCGAGTTGAAATAGAAAATCACAGAATATTTTGCTAATCAGTGAGGAAAATTAGACATTTTAGGCTGTAGAGTCCAGGTTATGCTTCCTTTTGAATACAACGAATAAGAAACTGAAGAAATATCGGGATGGAACTACCGTCATCACCAACGGTGACATTTCCCAAATCTCCAGCATGACGATTTTCATCATCAGGGGCACCGTGCTCTTTGCCAGCAGGGTTGAAATGGGGTCCTGCATTAAACAGAGGAGAAAAAGGCATTACAACAATTCTAACCATAATTTAAATGTCAAGAGTAATTGTAACGAAAAACAGTTCAAGCCAATAGATGATACCAGTCGACATGCAACCATTGGTGGTGTCTCCCAGGGCATGAACATGGAATCCGTGAAGCCCAGGCCTAAGTCCAGAAATGTTTCCAGTTACAGTGGTGGGACCTGAGACAATACGCAAAAACTTTGAGACCCATAGAAGTTCAGCAACAAAGAATCGAAGGACATCGATCCAAAGCGGCCGAGTTACCATCTCCTTCTTGGACAAAGAAGACATTTCCACCAACTCCCTCGCTACTGTTAAGAACAGCAACAGCCTTCACCATTGTTCAGTATGATCTAGAGTAGACAACGGATAAGTCAATAACCCGGAACCACAACTAACATAACGGCATACGGCACGTAGCTCAAAACCAGACCTAACACAGACACACAATCCAACACACTATTTCTTTGTCCTTCCTGATCGGAGCACGAATCATGGAAATATCAAATGAGGAAGAAAACTTCTACAAGTCGGGTATGAAAAATTACAAAAGTGCCACTCCCATCAGGACAAGATAATTCACCTCTAAAGATTAAAACTTTATCCCGAAAACCCAATAAAGAAAAGTCAAATCCCACCTACTAGCAAAGATGATCGGACTCCCGGAAGATAACGACGGTAAATATTCAACTAAAGGGGAGATGGGTCCATCCCAAGAACACCAAATAATTCCCTATCAAATCCTATAATCCGATTTCTGACTACCTAGAGCTAGAAGCATTCAAAGTCAACTACTTCTTCCCCCGCCCCGCCCCCCCCCCCTAAAACAAAAAGGGAACGTCCTCAAAGCACACAAGATCCGAATCCACAAAATTAAGTACAAGAGAGTCCGAGATTAAACGGGCAGAAACCAATAAGTAGCAAAAGATCGGAGAAGGAAAACCCCGAATCTTGATCACCAGAGAGAGAGAGAGAGAGTACCTCAGTCCACCCCAAGTAAGAGAGAGGAGAGAGCTTGTTTTGTTTGGCTTTGTTTGTTGACTGTACCCGGAGATATTGGTTGTACCTAGAGATGATGTGGAACGATCCAGAGAAGTGAGGGAAAAAAAATCTTCCTCTCTAATTTTTCTCTCCAAGTCTATTACATGTATTTACAAAAGAATAATTTGGTCCATAGGCCCAATTCATAATTTGGACTCATATGTCTGACAATCTCTACCTTTGTGCCCAAACTAAAACCGAATATAAACCAAGAAACCAACACTAAATACAACTAACAAAAGCTAGTAACAAATCGAAACCGAATTAGTGCAAAATCTAAACTTTGCAACTAAAAGAGGTTTTGTAAGCATGTTCGCAAGATTTGACTCCGTATCAATCTTCTTCACAAAGAACTTTACCTTCTTAGATGACATCTCGAACAAAATGATAACGGATGTCAATATGCTTTGTTCTCTCATGGCGCATACTATCCTTTGTCAAATGAACCATACTCTGACTGTCACAAAACACCACAATAGAACCAAGAAAAGAAGACATCTCACCAACAAAGGACTTGAGCC
Organism: Hypericum androsaemum; assembly: GCA_963995505.1. Taxonomy (NCBI): domain Eukaryota; kingdom Viridiplantae; phylum Streptophyta; class Magnoliopsida; order Malpighiales; family Hypericaceae; genus Hypericum; species Hypericum androsaemum. Next base: position 12,792,018 of record OZ023182.1, read on the forward strand.
AAATCGTTTCTTTGACTGCCTCCGAAATTGCCATGTATTCGGCTTCGGTAGTTGAAAGTGTAACAGTTGGCTAAAGTTGTGACTTCCAACTAATTGCAGATTTTCCAAAGGTGAAAATGTACCCTGTCAAAGATCTATCCTTATCAAGATCACCTCCATAATCTGAATCCTCAAAACCTGTTAGTGTTCCATTTCCTTTCCCAAACTCCAAACGAGCATCAACGGTACTCTTTAAATAGCGAAAAATCGATTTCACCGCTTTCCAATGCCCTTTTCTAGGACAAGAAAGGTACTTGCTAACCACACTAACAGCTTGTGAAAGATCAAGTCAAGTACATACCATCAAATACATAAGGCTCCCAACGGCACTTGAATATGGAACCTTCCGTATATCTCCTTTCACCATCAGATTTCGGGCTCAATTCACGCGAAAGCTTGAAATGTTTTGCAAGAGGAGTAGAGACAACTTTAAGTTTTTTCATGTCAGATCGAAACCGCAAAAAATCTTGCATGGTTATATATATATATATATATATATATATATATATATATATATATATATATATATTATCCGCTTTTTGCCTGGGATGGTGGTGAATTCTGTTACCCGGGGGAGAGTAGAATCGATTAGGCAAAAGATTCGTCCTCTAACTGCCATGTTACCTCCTATCAGAAAGAATTTTTCCCCAAACCATTGGAGAATCTCTTCCATCTTTCCTTCCTCTTCTAATTTTAAGATCATAACATCTATCATTCCTAAGTGATAAAACTTTAGGATAAGTTTAGCTGGCAAGTCTGTTTTGTTTAGATCAACCTGAAGCTTTAAGAGTCCCACCGTTCTGTTGCTGAGACTGTAGGGTTTTTGTATTATATCTACTCCCTGGAAAATCCAGTTTACTTCTTTGAGATGTATTCGTGCTAAGTCTTGCTGGGCTGTGATTAGATCTTCAATATGGCCTTTTTCGGTTTTCTTTTTTATTAATTCTTCTCCTTCAGGCCATTCATTAAAGAGAGGCTGTAGAACCTGTTGAGCAGGGAGATCTAGCAGTCTAGCTTTTAACTGGGTAAAGTCTCTGTTGGAACCCTTTGATGTTGATAGCTTTAGCTCGGTGTCATCTAGTTTCTTCCTCAGTTCTGTTCCTGATTTGTTGAGTTTGGCCACCATCTTTTCCATAATGGTTATTGTCTGTTCATTCTTCTGAGCTGTAACCCCAGCCGTCAGAGCCTTTTGTTCAGCTTCTTGTCTTTTTTCTTCCAGGTGTCGAATCTGCTGTTCATTTTGCTGTTGAAGATGTACGATCTGGGCCTCCAGTTGTCTGATTGTATCTTCATGTCGAAGAATAATCTGGGCTGGTTCTTCTCTGGTTACATCGGAGAAGGGTCTAACCACTTCTGGTTCAATAAAAAAGTTGGGCCCAAAAGCCTTTCGGGCTTCTTCAAGGGCCTCGGAAAAACTGTAATAGCCTTTATATAGAGGCTGGTTACATAAGATGTATTTTCTAACTGTATCGAAACTATTAAACACTCCTGTTTTTAACCCTCTATATATTACATAATGAGTAAACTTCTTTTTATATGTTTTGGGAGTATTTTCGGAAAAATACATACTAAGTGCATTTAAACACTGTACTTTGAAATTAGTAGCTGCTCCTGCTGTCTGTATATGCCACAGATTGTCGAGAAGACATTGTTGTGACCTGTCTATGGATAACCCTGGGAAGGGTCTAAATTTTTTATTCCCTATATCCGGGAATTCTGCTAAGGAAATTGTTCCAAATTTAATCTGTTTATGCTGTGAAGAAGTTGGACTTGCCGAGGGCACTGAAGCACCACTTGCATTTCCTTCTGTATAAATTGGCATGGCCAGATTATTTCTGTATATAATATTGGCTGGAGTACCAGCTACTTCTGATTGTATTGCTTGTATGTTCTGAATAACACTTGGTTCATCTTTTTTCTGTGGAGTCTGTGGAATAATGGGGCTTTGGGTACTTGGCCCTTCGCCTTCCATTTTCTCTTTATCTTTAGGCTTAATGACCCTTTTCTTCATATTATTTTCCTGCATCATTAAAAAACTTGTTAATGCTTTGGATAATAAATCTGCTAAACTATTATTTTTTCCTTTAATATGCTCGAATTCTATGGAATAACCACTACCTTGTATTAAATTTTGTAAGTTAATCCATCTAGTTCTATTTATCTTTTTGCTGTTTTCATTTTTTAGGAATTTAACTATAGCTTCGCAATCCATTCTTACTGTAAATTCCTTATTTGTATATAATTTAAACTTATCTAATGCATTTATTAATGCCTGTATTTCAAAGTCTAGACTAGTCTAGTTCATACCGGCTTTATTAAAATTACCAATAGCGTATGCTGCTATTCTTTCAGTGTCTTTATCTGCATATTTATGTGGCTTGTAGATCATTACTGCTCCCCATCCTTCTTTACTTCCATCACATTCTATGATAATATAATCTGTGGTAAGAGGTAATTCATTAAAGATTTAAAAAACTTAAAAATAGGACTAAAAACAAGAGGGTATGAAAATTTTATAGGTAATAACCTTGTAATAAGCATAAGAATACTAGGAAAGGCAAGTAATAGATCCGGAATGAAATTTAAAGTAAACATAGAAGGTATAGTACAAAACTTAGCAAGTAAAGGGGTTAAAATGATAGATCCCGTTAAAATTGATCCAGAAGAATTAGCTGGCTTAGAATGGTCTTTAAATGAATTTTCAGGGCCAGGAAACAGAATTATGGTTCCTGAAAGAAGCATATTGTATGAAAATACAGATGGATCCTATGGTTTAAGATTTAATAATTATAAAGGAAAAGAAGTAAAGGAAGATCATGAGAATATCGATAGCGATGAAGAAATAAATTTAATGAATTTTGAATTTACAAACGAAGATGAACCATTAGGAGATCCTATTTATGATATAGAGAATGAACAAGAAATACTAGATCTAGAAGAAACAATAGGTTATAGCTATTATGAAGAAGAAGAGGACAACTTAGAAGGAATAAACTTAGAAGAAACTGCAGGATTTAAAACAGAGGAAGTCTGTATAAACATAAATCAAATAATCAATAAAAAATTTACGAAATTAAACATACAAGATCAAGTAGATGATATGTTAATAGAATGTATGACAGGATTAGGAATGAGTTATGAAGAAGCTTATAACAAGCTAAGCGAATATTTTAATTTACCACTTGTCACAGACATTATAAACGGTAAAAGCTTAATTAGCGATTTTTATAAGCCAGAAACAAACTACATGGACCAAACAATGGTACCAGTTGATAGAGGAACTAAGAGACCAAAACCAGAATTTATAACTCCGGGAACCTCTGGAACAGAAAGATCAGGGAGAGAACCCTGGCTTCCACCATCTATCACATACCAGGGAGAATCTAATCTTAGAGGTCGAGGATATAGAATGCCAATTGGACGATTATATAGTTCTGATATGTTATTAGTAGAACAGCAACACCCACAGCTATGGCCAGACGAAGTCCTTGTATGGGAACAAACGGTAGTTAGAAACTGGAAAACTAATAAACGATCAGATATAGATATGTTCTCTTATTTAGAAACAACGTTAGGACCAACAGCGTTAGGATTTTGGCAGAGTAAAAAGGCTAAAAATCCTGAAAAAATTAATACATTAAAATCATTAGGAGATAATCCTTATAACTTTACAAGTCAGATTAGGATTCTGTTATTAGGAGTAGATCCGGCAAAAGAAAATACGTTTATACAAGATACGGCAGTTAGGAACCTAGAACAATTAAGTATAACAGATTTTAAGTATATCAAGGAATTTAGCTCCGACTTCGCTAGATTACTAGCACAAACTGGGCGAGCTATGGATGATAATTTATGTAATAGATATTTTATAAAATTACCAGGAGACTTAGGAAGATCTATACATGAGGACTGGGTAGCTGATTATGGTTTAACAGAAGGATTAGGCGTAGGACCACGAATAACCTACGTATTTAATAAACTAGAAGAAAAGTGTAAAGAAGCAACTATGCAAGAACAAATTCGAAGGCAGGCTTGGGCTTTTTGTAAAACAGCAGTTTATACGCCACAAGCATACGGATATTATGATAAACCTAAAATTAAGAAAAAATACCTTAGGAAAAGTACGTCGTATAGAAAAGATAAACTATGGAAAAATAAGGATAAGTACGTAAAGAAAAAACCCAAAACTAGGAAGTGTACCTGTTTTATCTGTGGAGATCCAGATCACCTAGCAAATAGATGCCCCAACAAGGCAAAAAATGCAGAAAGATCTAACTTAGTAGAACAGTTAGACGAATACGAAATACAAAGTATTAGAACTGACGATTCTGACAATTCTGTTTATAGTATAACCAGTGAGTCAGATAGAGAAAATCCTCCTAAAATAATATATACGTATATGAATACAGAAGAAAATGAATGTCCTCATGAATGGATTAGAAATAGAGGCAATAATCATATAAATTGCTATAATTGTAAGTTATATCCTGCAATAGAAAGACGTTATCAATGTAATTACTGCTTTAAGGAAATCTGCTTTCTATGTATAAAAAAGATCTATAAAATTGAAACGGATTTAACAGGAAGAAACAAAGACTTAACTAAGGATAACAACTTCTATACTGAACGAATTGACAAACATGAATTAGAAATTGAACTCATTAAACAGAGATTAACAAAACTAGAAACAGATAACGATAGGGGTAGAAATAAAGTAATAATTGAAGAAAATAACATGGCCGACAAGTTGCAGTAGAAGAAGCCTTTATAATCGGTGACTGTATAGCTAGTTTAATAACCTTAAAATGTAGAGTCTGGATAGAGAATAACAAATTCCTAGATCTAACAGCCATTTTAGACACAGAAAGCACTAAGAGTTTAATAGGATACAGTATGGTCCCTAAACAATACCATACACCACTAAAGTACCATATTACCACTCGAACAGTAGAAAATAGATTATTAATGTTAACCCATTGTTTAGAATCCACTGGAATTCAGTTTTTAGATTTTGCAGGTAATTATAGTACTAAATATGACCTTCCACAGGTAAATATTGCCCCTGAAGGCACTCGTAGTAAAGAATTTTTGCTTGGCATTAATTTTCTTTGTAGCCTCAATGGAAGTCTTACTATAGCCCGTAACTGCATCACCATTAGTAAACATGTTTATACATTTCCAACTAATAAATATATCCAAACATCCGAGTTCGCGCGAAAGTGTGGTGGACACTCCCAATTAGATTTTTTGACAAAAAATGATATTCAATCTAGTAATATAGAAAATGAAGCTTATCAGATGTTAGGAAAAATGTTGTCACAAGATTTAGAAAAAGGACCAGATATAAAAAGTAGCATAAACTACGCTAAAATCCAGAAATTAGAAAAGTTAGGATTAATAGGGGATGATATAACAAAATCCAGAATAAACTTTTTAGCAAAAATGAAAATCAAGAATCCTGACATCCGAATAGTTACTGCAAATATCGATTATAGCCCCCTAGATAGGGAAGAATTTAGGAACCATAATTCTGTTTCCTGGCCCTGAAAATTCATTTAAAGACCATTCTAAGCCAGCTAATTCTTCTGGATCAATTTTAACGGGATCTATCATTTTAACCCCTTTACGTGCTAAGTTTTGTACTATACCTTCTATGTCTACTTTAAATTTCATTCCGGATCTATTACTTGACTTTCCTAGTATTCCTATGCTTATTACAAGGTTATTACCTATAAAATTTTCATACCCTCTTGTTTTTAGTCCTATTTTTAAGTTTTTTAAATCTTTAATATCTTTTAATACTGCGGGTGAACAGTAAAACAGAAGGATTTAGGTTTATCATAATATCCGTATGCTTGTGGCGTATAAACTGCTGTTTTACAAAAAGCCCAAGCCTGCCTTCGAATTTGTTCTTGCATAGTTGCTTCTTTACACTTTTCTTCTAGTTTATTAAATACGTAGGTTATTCGTGGTCCTACGCCTAATCCTTCTGTTAAACCATAATCAGCTACCCAGTCCTCATGTATAGATCTTCCTAAGTCTCCTGGTAATTTTATAAAATATCTATTACATAAATTATCATCCATAGCTCGCCCAGTTTGTGCTAGTAATCTAGCGAAGTCGGAGCTAAATTCCTTGATATACTTAAAATCTGTTATACTTAATTGTTCTAGGTTCCTAACTGCCGTATCTTGTATAAACATATTTTCTTTTGCCGGATCTACTCCTAATAACAGAATCCTAATCTGACTTGTAAAGTTATAAGGATTATCTCCTAATGATTTTAATGTATTAATTTCCTCGGGATTTTTAGCCTTTTTACTCTGCCAAAATCCTAACGCTGTTGGTCCTAACGTTGTTTCTAAATAAGAGAACATATCTATATCTGATCGTTTATTAGTTTCCCAGTTTCTAACTACCGTTTGTTCCCATACCAGGACTTCGTCTGGCCATAGCTGTGGGTGTTGCTGTTCTACTAATAACATATCAGAACTATATAATCGTCCAATTGGCATTCTAGATCCTCGACCTCTAAGATTAGATTCTCCCTGGTATGTGATAGATGGTGGAAGCCAGGGTTCTCTCCCTGATCTTTCTGTTCCAGAGGTTCCCGGAGTTATAAATTCTGGTTTTGGTCTCTTAGTTCCTCTATCAACTGGTACCATTGTTTGGTCCATGTAGTTTGTTTCTGGCTTATAAAAATCGCTAATTAAGCTTTTACCGTTTATAATGTCTGTGACAAGTGGTAAATTAAAATATTCGCTTAGCTTGTTATAAGCTTCTTCATAACTCATTCCTAATCGTGTCATACATTCTATTAACATATCATCTACTTGATCTTGTATGTTTAATTCCGTAAATTTTTTATTAATTATTTGATTTATGTTTATACAGACTTCCTCTGTTTTAAATCCTGCAGTTTCTTCTAAGTTTATTCCTTCTAAGTTGTCCTCATCTTCTTCATAATAGCTATAACCTATTATTTCTTCTAGATCTAGTATTTCTTGTTCATTCTCTGTATCATAAATAGGATCTCCTAATGGTTCATCTTCGTTTGTAAATTCGAAATTCATTAAATTTGTTTCTTCATCGCTATCGATATTCTCATGATCTTCCTTTACTTCTTTTCCTTTATAATTATTAAATCTTAAACCATAGGATCCATCTGTATTTTCATACAATATGCTTCTTTCAGGAACCATAATTCTGTTTCCTGGTCCTGAAAATTCATTTAAAGACCATTCTAAGCCAGCTAATTCTTCTGGATCAATTTTTTTAATGGGATCTATCATTTTAACCCCTTTACTTGCTAAGTTTTGTACTATACCTTCTATGTTTACTTTAAATTTCATTCTGGATCTATTACTTGCCTTTCCTAGTATTCCTATGCTTATTACAAGGTTATTACCTATAAAATTTTCATACCCTCTTGTTTTTAGTCCTATTTTTAAGTTTTTTAAATCTTTAATATCTTTTAATACTGCGGGTGAACAGTAAAATAGAGCACTATTTTTACTCATATCTACTTCCATTCCTGCTATTATTGCTTTCTTTAAATCGGTCTGCCACGATTTATCTAGAATTAAGACCAAAGCTTTCGTTCCTAATTCTTTTCTTCCTAGTCCTTTAATTCCTATGACAATTAATCCTACGTGTACAAAATGTTTTCCTGACTGTTTTAAACGTTTTAACGTTTCTGGTGTAAATAGTTCTATTTCCTCTGCATTATCCACAATTCTTAAGCTTTCTTCTCTGTTACTTCTCACTAGTACTGTTCGTACGTTAAGGAGTCCTGTCTGGTATAGTGTTCTAGGATTTAAAGCATCTACTTGAGCATTATTATAAAGTTCCAGATTTCTTTCGACATCTATTTCTTCTTCTAACTGAACCACATCCTGTGTACTACTACTTCCTGATCCTCTAAGCAGTCTTCCTAGAAATGAATCTGTTGAAATAGTATCACTTACACTATTTCTAGCTGGTTCTGTTATAGTCCCTGTTCTATAAGGTCTTCCAGCAAATGGAGTTGTCATTTTTTAGGTAACCAATGGATATACTTTGGAGGAAGGATATATTTTCTAGGTCTTTCACCCTGTTCTAAGTTTAATTTTTCTAAGGCTTTAGTTAGACCGTTAATTTCTTTCTTAGCGTGATTTTCTTCTTTCAATCTCTTGATATTTTCTGCTAGCTTTTCTAATTCGCCTAAGACTGGTTTTAGTTCTACCTCGGTTCTTTTAGGTTTTTCAGTAAGTATACTTAATTTTTTAATTTCTAAGATAATCTGTTCGTTCTGGTTCTTGAAATAGTTTTGATTTTCTACAGAGAGTCTTAACAGTCTTTCTACTTCAGTAATTGCTTCTATCAAATTATTATGATTCTTAGTATTTAATTCTTTCTCGGATTCTAAATGAACTCCTAGACTGACTATGAGGTCAGTCAGACTATTTAAATGATTATTATTACTATGTAGCTTATGTTCAAAGTTTTTATCAAAATGACAAATCAACTCGTATCCTTCTAATATTATTTTTGATTTTTCTCTAGAACCCAGTTCTAAATCTAAGTAGTCCATATGTTTCTTACTAGTCGCAATTTTGAAAACGTGTTAGAAGTGATGAGTGATAATTATGGTGAATAGTTTCCCCAATTAGTCAAGTTCTAGTCTCTTTCTTTAGATTGCAAGCCATGTTGTCAAAAGATTTAGAAAAAGGACCAGATATAAAAAGTAGCATAAACTACGCTAAAATCCAGAAATTAGAAAAGTTAGGATTAATAGGGGATGATATAACAAAATCCAGAATAAACTTTTTAGCAAAAATGAAAATCAAGAATCCTGACATCCGAATAGTTACTGCAAATATCGATTATAGCCCCCTAGATAGGGAAGAATTTAGGAGTCAAATTCCCGAAATGCTTAGACAAAATTTAATTAGAAGGTCTGAAAGTCCACACAGATCAGCGGCTTTCATAGTTAGAAACCATAGTGAAATCAAAAGAGGGAAGGCTAGAATAGTATATAATTACAAAAGATTAAATGATAACACGATAGATGACGCATATAACATTCCAAACAAAGATAATCTTATAGGACTAATTCAGAATAAAAAGATATTTAGTAAATTCGATCTAAAATCAGACTACAACCAGCTACAGTTAGAAGAATGGTTTAAGCCATGGACAGCTTTCACATGTCCAGAAGGACACTTTGAGTAGAATGTCCTAAGTTTTGGTTTAAAAAATGCGCCCGCAGTTTTTCAACGATTTATGGATAGTATTTTCCTAAAATATGAATTTTGCCTAGTATATATTGACGATATCCTCATAGCTAGTAACTCAGTTACTGAACATGAAAAACATTTAGCTGTAGTTTTTTAAGAATTAGTAAAACAAGGGATAGTATTAAGTAAGAAGAAAATGGAATTATTCAAGAGAAAAATTTCCTTTTTGGGCCTAGAAATAGGAAACGGTAAAATAGAATTACAACCACATATAGCAAAAAAAATTCTTAGTTTTCCAGATAAACTAGAAGGCTTAAAACAAATCCAAGCTTTCTTAGGAATCATGAATTATGCAAGAAAATTTATTCCAAATCTTAGTAAATTAACAGGACCTTTATATAGTAAAACATCCAAAAATGGTCAAAGAAATTTCAATAAAGAGGATATAGAATTAGTTAAGAAAATTAAGCAGGAAGTTCGAAAGATAAAACCCCTAGAATTACCTCTTACCACAGATTATATTATCATAGAATGTGATGGAAGTAAAGAAGGATGGGGAGCAGTAATGATCTGCAAGCCACATAAATATGCAGATAAAGACACAGAAAGAATAGCAGCATACGCTAGTGGTAATTTTAATAAAGCCGGTATGAACTGGACTAGTCTAGACTTTAAAATACAGGCATTAATAAATGCATTAGATAAGTTTAAATTATATACAAATAAGGAATTTACAGTAAAAACGGATTGCGAAGCTATAGTTAAATTCCTAAAAAATGAAAACAACAAAAAGATAAATAGAACTAGATGGATTAACTTACCAAATTTAATACAAGGTAGTGGTTATTCCATAGAATTCGAGCATATTAAAGGAAAAAATAATAGTTTAGCAGATTTATTATCCAGAAGCATTAACAAGTTTTTTAATGATGCAGGAAAATAATATGAAGAAAAGGGTCATTAAGCCTAAAGATAAAGAGAAAATGGAAGGCGAAGGGCCAAGTTTACTCATTATGTAATATACAGAGGGTTAAAAACAGGAGTGTTTAATAGTTTCGATACAGTTAGAAAATACATCTTATGTAACCAGCCTCTATATAAAGGCTATTACAGTTTTTCCGAGGCCCTTGAAGAAGCCCGAAAGGCTTTTGGGCCCAACTTTTTTATTGAACCAGAAGTGGTTAGACCCTTCTCCGATGTAACCAGAGAAGAACCAGCCCAGATTATTCTTCGACATGAAGATACAATCAGACAACTGTAGGCCCAGATCGTACATCTTCAACAGCAAAATGAACAGCAGATTCGACACCTGGAAGAAAAAAGACAAGAAGCTGAACAAAAGGCTCTGACGGCTGGGGTTACAGCTCAGAAGAATGAACAGACAATAACCATTATGGAAAAGATGGTGGCCAAACTCAACAAATCAGGAACAGAACTGAGGAAGAAACTAGATGACACCGAGCTAAAGCTATCAACATCAAAGGGTTCCAACAGAGACTTTATCCAGTTAAAAGCTAGACTGCTAGATCTCCCTGCTCAACAGGTTCTACAGCCTCTCTTTAATGAATGGCCTGAAGGAGAAGAATTAATAAAAAAGAAAACCGAAAAAGGCCATATTGAAGATCTAATCACAGCCCAGCAAGACTTAGCACGAATACATCTCAAAGAAGTAAACTGGATTTTCCAGGGAGTAGATATAATACAAAAACCCTACAGTCTCAGCAACAGAACGGTGGGACTCTTAAAGCTTCAGGTTGATCTAAACAAAACAGACTTGCCAGCTAAACTTAACCTAAAGTTTTATCACTTAGGAATGATAGATGTTATGATCTTAAAATTAGAAGAGGAAGGAAAGATGGAAGAGATTCTCCAATGGTTCGGGGAAAAATTCTTTCTGATAGGAGGTAACATGGCAGTTAGAGGACGAATCTTTTGCCTAATCGATTCTACTCTCCCCCGGGTAATAGAATTCACCACCATCCCAAGCAAAAAGCGGATAATTCTGCTAGACGAAACAGAGTTTGAAGAAACAGAACTTAACTTAGATGCCCCCTCTCCTTATGATATAAATGAGATCAGAAACCCGGAGGTCTATCGATTGCTACAGAATCCAGCCTGTCTACCCATACCACGGGGATGGAAGAATCTCCGACTCCTCGAAGAAGGACACTATACACAAATATGGAGCACAGATCAATGGCGAATGATCTTACCACATAGTGGTGACGGAGGCCTTCTAGAAGAAAGCCACATCATTCACCTCGAAGATGAAAGACAGATGGAACTAGAAGCTGCTAGTATAACAAGTGGCGATGTATCCATTCCCGACACGCATAGAGCAGATTAATTATTATTAATAATTAGACGTAAGGGCTGACGTTTTGTCCCACTTATTGTACTTACTTTTTACTAGTAGTAGTGCGCTAGCTAGTAGCCAGCTGTGAGCTAGGTAACTTTTATTAGTGCGCCTGCTAACAGGCTCAGATGAAAAGTGCTCTAGCTAGTAGCCAGCTGTGAGCTAGGTAACATTTTTCCTAACATCTGATAAGCTTCATTTTCTATATTACTAGATTGAATATCATTTTTTGTCAAAAAATCTAATTGGGAGTGTCCACCACGCTTTCGCGCGAACTCGGATGTTTGGATATATTTATTAGTTGGAAATGTATAAACATGTTTACTAATGGTGATGCAGTTACGGGCTATAGTAAGACTTCCATTGAGGCTATAAAGAAAATTAATGCCAAGAAAAAATTCTTTACTATGAGTGCCTTCAGGGGCAATATTTACCTGTGGAAGGTCATATTTAGTACTATAATTACCTGCAAAATCTAAAAACTGAATTCCAGTGGATTCTAAACAATGGGTTAACGTTAATAATCTATTTTCTACTGTTCGAGTGGTAATATGGTACTTTAGTGGTGTATGGTATTGTTTAGGGACCATACTGTATCCTATTAAACTCTTAGTGCTTCCTGTGTCTAAAATGGCTGTTAGATCTAGGAATTTGTTATTCTCTATCCAGACTCTACATTTTAAGGTTATTAAACTAGCTATACAGTCACCGATTATAAAGGCTTCTTCTACTGCTACTTGTTCGGCCATGTTATTTTCTTCAATTATTACTTTATTTCTACCCCTATCGTTATCTGTTTCTAGTTTTGTTAATCTCTGTTTAATGAGTTCAATTTCTAATTCATGTTTGTCAATTCGTTCAGTATAGAAGTTGTTATCCTTAGTTAAGTCTTTGTTTCTTCCTGTTAAATCCGTTTCAATTTTATAGATCTTTTTTATACATAGAAAGCAGATTTCCTTAAAGCAGTAATTACATTGATAACGTCTTTCTATTGCAGGATATAACTTACAATTATAGCAATTTATATGATTATTGCCTCTATTTCTAATCCATTCATGAGGACATTCATTTTCTTCTGTATTCATATACGTATATATTATTTTAGGAGGGTTTTCTCTATCTGACTCACTGGTTATACTATAAACAGAATTGTCAGAATCGTCAGTTCTAATACTTTGTATTTCGGATTCGTCTAACTGTTCTACTAAGTTAGATCTTTCTGTATTTTTTGCCTTGTTGGGGCATCTATTTGCTAGGTGATCTGGATCTCCACAGATAAAACAGGTACACTTCCTAGTTTTGGGTTTTTTCTTTACGTACTTATCCTTATTTTTCCATGGTTTATCTTTTCTATACGACGTACTTTTCCTAAGGTATTTTTTCTTAATTTTAGGTTTATCATAATATCCGTATGCTTGTGGCGTATAAACTGCTGTTTTACAAAAAGCCCAAGCCTGCCTTCGAATTTGTTCTTGCATAGTTGCTTCTTTACACTTTTCTTCTAGTTTATTAAATACGTAGGTTATTCCTGGTCCTACGCCTAATCCTTCTGTTAAACCATAATTAGCTACCCAGTCCTCATGTATAGATCTTCCTAAGTCTCCTGGTAATTTTATAAAATATCTATTACATAAATTATCATCCATAGCTCGCCCAGTTTGTGCTAGTAATCTAGCGAAGTCGGAGCTAAATTCCTTGATATACTTAAAATCTGTTATACTTAATTGTTCTAGGTTCCTAACTGCCGTATCTTGTATAAACATATTTTCTTTTGCCGGATCTACTCCTAATAACAGAATCCTAATCTGACTTGTAAAGTTATAAGGATTATCTCCTAATGATTTTAATGTATTAATTTCCTCGGGATTTTTAGCCTTTTTACTCTGCCAAAATCCTAACGCTGTTGGTCCTAACGTTGTTTCTAAATAAGAGAACATATCTATATCTGATCGTTTATTAGTTTCCCAGTTTCTAACTACCGTTTGTTCCCATACCAGGACTTCGTCTGGCCATAGCTGTGGGTGTTGCTGTTCTACTAATAACATATCAGAACTATATAATCGTCCAATTGGCATTCTAGATCCTCGACCTCTAAGATTAGATTCTCCCTGGTATGTGATAGATGGTGGAAGCCAGGGTTCTCTCCCTGATCTTTCTGTTCCAGAGGTTCCCGGAGTTATAAATTCTGGTTTTGGTCTCTTAGTTCCTCTATCAACTGGTACCATTGTTTGGTCCATGTAGTTTGTTTCTGGCTTATAAAAATCGCTAATTAAGCTTTTACCGTTTATAATGTCTGTGACAAGTGGTAAATTAAAATATTCGCTTAGCTTGTTATAAGCTTCTTCATAACTCATTCCTAATCCTGTCATACATTCTATTAACATATCATCTACTTGATCTTGTATGTTTAATTCCGTAAATTTTTTATTAATTATTTGATTTATGTTTATACAGACTTCCTCTGTTTTAAATCCTGCAGTTTCTTCTAAGTTTATTCCTTCTAAGTTGTCCTCATCTTCTTCATAATAGCTATAACCTATTATTTCTTCTAGATCTAGTATTTCTTGTTCATTCTCTGTATCATAAATAGGATCTCCTAATGGTTCATCTTCGTTTGTAAATTCGAAATTCATTAAATTTGTTTCTTCATCGCTATCGATATTCTCATGATCTTCCTTTACTTCTTTTCCTTTATAATTATTAAATCTTAAACCATAGGATCCATCTGTATTTTCATACAATATGCTTCTTTCAGGAACCATAATTCTGTTTCCTGGTCCTGAAAATTCATTTAAAGACCATTCTAAGCCAGCTAATTCTTCTGGATCAATTTTTTTAATGGGATCTATCATTTTAACCCCTTTACTTGCTAAGTTTTGTACTATACCTTCTATGTTTACTTTAAATTTCATTCCGGATCTATTACTTGCCTTTCCTAGTATTCCTATGCTTATTACAAGGTTATTACCTATAAAATTTTCATACCCTCTTGTTTTTAGTCCTATTTTTAAGTTTTTTAAATCTTTAATATCTTTTAATACTGCGGGTGAACAGTAAAATAGAGCACTATTTTTACTCATATCTACTTCCATTCCTGCTATTATTGCTTTCTTTAAATCGGTCTGCCACGATTTATCTAGAATTAAGACCAAAGCTTTCGTTCCTAATTCTTTTCTTCCTAGTCCTTTAATTCCTATGACAATTAATCCTATGTGTACAAAATGTTTTCCTGACTGTTTTAAACGTTTTAACGTTTCTGGTGTAAATAGTTCTATTTCCTCTGCATTATCCACAATTCTTAAGCTTTCTTCTCTGTTACTTCTCACTAGTACTGTTCGTACGGTAAGGAGTCCTGTCTGGTATAGTGTTCTAGGATTTAAAGCATCTACTTGAGCATTATTATAAAGTTCCAGATTTCTTTCGACATCTATTTCTTCTTCTAACTGAACCACATCCTGTGTACTACTACTTCCTGATCCTCTAAGCAGTCTTCCTAGAAATGAATCTGTTGAAATAGTATCACTTACACTATTTCTAGCTGGTTCTGTTATAGTCCCTGTTCTATAAGGTCTTCCAGCAAATGGAGTTGTCATTTTTTAGGTAACCAATGGATATACTTTGGAAGAAGGATATCTTTTCTAGGTCTTTCACCCTGTTCTAAGTTTAATTTTTCTAAGGCTTTAGTTAGACCGTTAATTTCTTTCTTAGCATGATTTTCTTCTTTCAATCTCTTGATATTTTCTGCTAGCTTTTCTAATTCGCCTAAGACTGGTTTTAGTTCTACCTCGGTTCTTTTAGGTTTTTCAGTAAGTATACTTAATTTTTTAATTTCTAAGATAATCTGTTCGTTCTGGTTCTTGATATAGTTTTGATTTTCTACAGAGAGTCTTAACAGTCTTTCTACTTCAGTAATTGCTTCTATCAAATTATTATGATTCTTAGTATTTAATTCTTTCTCGGATTCTAAATGAACTCCTAGACTGACTATGAGGTCAGTCAGACTATTTAAATGATTATTATTACTATGTAGCTTATGTTCAAAATTTTTATCAAAATGACAAATCAACTCGTATCCTTCTAATATTATTTTTGATTTTTCTCTAGAACCCAGTTCTAAATCTAAGTAGTCCAGATGTTTCTTACTAGTCGCAATTTTGAAAACGTGTTAGAAGTGATGAGTGATAATTATGGTGAATAGTTTCCCCAATTAGTCAAGTTCTAGCCTCTTTCTTTAGATTGCAAGCCATAATTAAAGCGAGAAGACTCAGATGATTAAAAGATACAGAAACAAAAACAGTTACAAAATAATCCCTCGAATTAGGATCAAAGATGCTCGCAGATATTCTTAGTCTCATACAAGCGGGTTCTCAGTATAAAGAGGATTTATGCCCAACATGGCAACCTTAACCGAGCCTGTCTTGTTCTTTTAACCTCAAAAATCTTAGAGGCTCTGATACCAATAGGGGGTGCAGGCCGAAAAAAAAAAGAACTGCGAAAGAAAGACAAGAGGAGAATTTAGCTTACAGCGGTAGGGGGGATGTGCCGACGGGAGATATGTGCAATCGCCGGTTCGACTGACTCTGACTCTTTTTTTTTTTTATAGCTTGCGTAACTATTAAGTTCTAGAGGCTTTAGAACGTAGACTAATAAGGGAAGGTAGGGAGTTTAACTGCTCATGGTGTGGGGAAATGGTGTAGTGTATTATTTCTTGTTTTTTCGTCCGTGATTACAAGAATGGGGAAGGGCTCCTTAAATAGAAGGAGCCAGAGGCAGAGAGAATCTAGTTCTTTCTAAAGTACGCTCGCAGGCGCACTAATAAAAGTTACCTAGCTCACAGCTGGCTACTAGCTAGCGCACTACTACTAGTAAAAAGTAAGTACAATAAGTGGGACAAAACGTCAGCCCTTACGTCTAATTATTAATAATAATTAATCTGCTCTATGCGTGTCGGGAATGGATACATCGCCACTTGTTATACTAGCAGCTTCTAGTTCCATCTGTCTTTCATCTTCGAGGTGAATGATGTGGCTTTCTTCTAGAAGGCCTCCGTCACCACTATGTGGTAAGATCATTCGCCATTTCTCTGGTTACATCGGAGAAGGGTCTAACCACTTCTGGTTCAATAAAAAAGTTGGGCCCAAAAGCCTTTCGGGATTCTTCAAGGGCCTCGGAAAAACTGTAATAGCCTTTATATAGAGGCTGGTTACATAAGATGTATTTTCTAACTGTATCAAAACTATTAAACACTCCTGTTTTTAACCCTCTGTATATTACATAATGAGTAAATTGTATATATATATATATATATATATATATATATATACCCACTTCCCAGTCCACCTAGAAACTTCTAGTTCTAGCCTTCCCTGTTCTCTCAAATGAACCCCCTTCTCTCTCTCCCCCACTCTCTCTCTCCCCTCCCTCTCTCAACCCTTCCCTGTCGTCCTCCGTCTCCCTTCTCCCACCGGCCAGGCGGCCATCGGTGCTCCTCCACAGCTACTCCTCCACCCTCTTCCTCTCGCCCACACCCTCTCCGCCTTCTACCGCCTTTTACCAGCCTGAGTCATCGCTGCTCCTCCTCCTCCCTCCGGTCACTCTCTGTCCATTTGGCTTTGGTTCTTGTGAATTTGAAGTTGGGTGTACTAAAACTTGTTGGATTTGTTTGCTTTTTTGTTTTTTTTGTTTGCTTTTTTGTTGGATTGGGTTTGAAGCTGCCGCCTATTGGAATTTGTCTCATTTGTTGTATTGGATCAACGTCAATTAATGGGCCTAGAATTCAATCCGTTACACCGCCAGCCCGAATTTTTCAAGTTCACCACCGACTCACCGAGACACCGTCAGTGAAGGTGCACACCATGACACCGTCGGCCAACAATTGGCCAAATCTATCCCTTCGGTCTCGGGCCCAATTTTGGGCCAAAACCTGTGACACCGAAGGATACTCACCCCTACCTGACCCTTGCCCCTTCATTAACTAGCATCGAGAACGTGGCGCTCCAGCCTTTGTTTCGAAGCGTCGAGACTCGCCCAATATGAGTAAGAGGTATTGAACATCATGGACCTATCACGGAAAAAAAGTCATAAAATTTTATTTCGACATCAGATTGAGACGATTCAAGTTACTCTATAGGCAAAGAGCTACAACTATTTATTTTTGTATCATCTTCAAATTCGAAACTAAAATGTGTCAAAAATCTGTTTGAAGACCCGACACTTCTTTCTTTGTTAGGGAGCAACGAGATTTGGTTTGCCGGCGTTCGGAGTAGGCCAAGGAGCCCCGAGATTTGGATTTTGAAGGTGTTTTGGTGGACAAGAAGGCATTTTGATGACACACAAGTTGGCTTGGCGGTTTCGAGAAGACCAATGAGCACTTAAATATGCTACCAACATCAAGTCTCAAACATTTGAGTTGGCTGAAGGATGCCACGTCAAGTTTTCTCTAAATGCATATACCCGCGACGAAGTCGAAGACTTGCGAAGCCACGGCTGAAAGAGTTGCAGTCCAAGGCGAAGAGAAGAACTATCAGATAAGGATGTGAGTTTGTATCTCGTTAGAATTATGAGTTAAAATGTAGATTGAATAAGGACACGTATTCCGATTAAAACACAGTCAAAGACTTGTAGTTTGGTCGGGCCCAATACTTTGGACCTCGTACATAAGGAGATGTATAAGCATGGCTTAGGGACACAAAACACAACACCACAAAATTACTACACACTATACACACAATCTACATTTACAACCATGTTACTCGCATCGGTTCTCTCTACCCTACCCGTTCTTTTCTCTTCTACCTAATCTCGGAACGGTCTTGGTTCGACCACTTTGGACTCGTTTTCAATAGTATCATATTATTTTTCTCGCAACACCATCGTGAATAAATGACTATCATTAGAATCGGGGTTGGAATAGATGTTGCCACTAATAGAGTGAGCAATACTATCTAGGGTGAGATCTGAACTGTTGGATGGGGAGAAGATATGCGTGAGTTTAATCATACTCTTGAGATTCACTGATGCGTATACAGGGACATTTTTTGTATTTCACTTGAAAAACAGCAATGACGCGATATACAATAGTACAACATGCGACATACAGTAGTATTTTGACATAAGATAATTGTGCAACATGCGAAATACAGTAGTGCAACATGCTTTTAATATAAATTTGCAGTGGTGCAATATGCGACTTACAATGGTGCAACATGCGTCATATATTGGTGCAGCATGCAACCTACAATGGCACATCATGTGATATAAAGTGATACTTTGGCATCAGATAGTAGTGCAACAAACTTTAAATATAATTTTTCAAAATTGCTCTTATGTATATTGTTACAAGTTTGTCATCACACGCCGCAGACCTTTCACGTTATCCGTACTATGTTGCTGGATCCCCAGCAACACCGAATTCGGGCCCATTAGAATCTTGAATAGTTTATTGACCACCATTGTTTCTTACCATCAGCTTTCATAAGGCGATGATCGGCATCTCTTTAATAAACTTCAGCTTCATCGGGGGAATAACCACTAGCTAAAGCTTATTGGTCGCGAGGTGGAATTGTCATTTCTTACTCCTTGATCCTTTAAAAGACTGCTCGCTCAACTTACTTTTGCTTCTATTTTGATCATCCGGATGCTCATTTTGAAAGACTAGCTTCTCTACTTAGATGATACGATACTAACGGTGTGTTTATATTGAAGGCAGTTTATTCAAGTAGTTTGAGAATCGAATTTTTTTTATAAACAAAGTATCAAATTCGACTCTTACCAAAATAACTATCAACAGATTTATGACCTCAAGGATCAGGGTAGAAACTTGGAATTGCATTCCGAAGCAACATTGAGACCCTGAAAATGTCCACACAAGATAAATATTACTTAATTATATTTGACTTTGAATTAGTTATGATTATTTTCAGTGGCAGAGCAAATTCTCTTGATACTATAGACAACAAATAAAGGCGTTAAAGCTGTGGAAGTCATTGGAAGATCCATGTATTATTCCACTAAAACTACACCACAATTTGCAAGAGAACTGCTATCCTTTCCTTTGCATAACAAGAAGCTAAACACTAAATTGTGATAATCATCAACTGTAATACAACAAGTCCCTCTGGTTGCAGATCAGGAACAATATGGCAACCACCTTCTTGGAAAAGCAGACCGCTCCAAGGTGACAAAAATGTGGACTTTTCTTCTGTACTAATAGCAATACAGATTGGATTCGAAGAAAGTTCTCCCTCCCCTGGTTGATATTCGCCATGTAAGAGAGCAGCAAATGTATGCAGCCCTTCTATATCTTTTCCATCGAGGAACACCGCTCAGGCTTTTCGAGCAAAATCGAATTGTAGAAAGTCAAGCCAAAAAGCATGAAGGGCTCATGTACAATGCGACGGTTTAATGTCAGGAAAGTCTCAACTAAGATCTTTCTCGCATCTTTGCTCTTGCAAAAAATACTCCTGCCAATAGACCTACATGATGTGATTTGGTTGATTAGAAGGCTACGTTATAGAAGTTACGGATCAGACACATCAGTTTAACATCCATGATCTTCAGTTGAGAAAAACCAACATACCGAAGAAGATACTTCCGGAGTTCTCCAAACTGGTAGGTACTTTGAACAGAAGGATACCAATGACAGAAAGCGGAATCTTATTCAGAGAACCAACAAGGCTGCAGATAGAATCAATCAGACTGAGAAATCTCTCAAGGCCATCTTCCTGGTTTTAACAGTACACCTTGGTACTTATAAATTTTACCTGTAAGTGGTAGCTCCGGTCTGATGAAGGAACCACATTGACGTAAAGCTGATTGCGAGGCCCAAAAATCCACTTAACGTCATTACACACCAGAAGGAAGGTAACCTCAAAAGTGGTCTGTCATTAGTAACAAAGTTCATGAGTTTCACACAGTCAAAGATTTATCTTTGGAGTGGAAAGGTTAAACTACGATAAATGCACCGATGTTCCCCAATCAAGTCCAATTACACCAGAGTTTTAGAGTTTAGGAGGATCCTAATACTTGTACTCCTTGTACTTCCAGCATTAGCTTGAACAGGGGAAGGAGATTACAAGCTAAATACGGATGGTGAAGAAACAATAACATAGAAAGAAGACTCACGTTTTGGACAAGTACTCCACCTCATTGAAAACAAGTACGAGGATAACTCCCAAAGGCAGTGAGAGGGCATTATTAAGCAACACCATCGAGAATTCATTCAAGTTCCCAGATTGTGTGACTTGCTTTGCTGTATCCATGATTTTACGCAAACTCAACTGCATTATCAAACAGAAGCTTTAGTTTCTTTTTAGAAGAAATAGTTAATCAGCCTCAGTGGTTCAGGCTAGTCAAGGAAAACGAGGGAACACTTGATTAGAACAGCTTGTTGAAAACAAACTTGTTGAATGAAATAGCAGATTTCTGATATGGTCAAACTGTCACCCTGTCAGGTGCAGCTTACTTTGAGCAAAAACTTCAGTACGGAGGCATCATAAAGCTTAGGCTGTCAATACACCTAGAAGGAACTCGAGCACTTGAACATGTAACGCTATGAGAAAACACTATAGAGAAAGAATGTGTTTGGGATATTTTATTCAGGTCGATCCAACGGAGCAATTCAGAATTGTATTTGAAAATCCAATAAAGTGAACAACAGTGGTAGCCCTTGTTGAGAATCCTACATCGGTTAAAACACGAGTGGAGGGAAACTTTATAAGTGTGGAAAATCCACCAACTCATTGCCTTAAGTTTTTGGATTGGATATGGAGATTCTAACATGGTATCAGAGCGGGTTGATCCCGTGTCCATTGTTGAACTCGCACGACCCCCATTTCTCGCACTTTGGTGAAGTCAAAGGCAGTGCAATCTTCGACCCGAGGTGGGTCTCGTTTGAGGGGGCGTGTTGAAAATCCCACATCGGTTAAAACACGAGTGGGGGGCAACTTTATAAGTGTGAAAAATCCACCAACCCATTGCCTTAAGGTTTTTGGTTGGATATGGAGATTCTAACAGCCCTTAGTCACTTCGTCTATTGTTCATAAAAACTACAAAGCATGCCTTAAAAAATAACAAAAAAGAACCCTAGACTGAAAAACACAAAGACTTCTAGAATATCTAAGCAAAGAGGACTTCATAATGGTAAAAGGATCTTCTGTTGAAACTAGAAAGCATATACTTTACGGAACATGAAACAGTAAGAAAAAAGAAGTCAAACTTCCTCCAAACAATATACTTACGGAATATGATGCAGTGAGGAAACAGTTCAGAAGCTGCCATGCATATCCAACAGCATTGAAGGAAAGATCTGTAATCCCTCCAGATACTGCTGAAATGATCTGCAACATAAGAAAGTTAAGACCATGAACTTCTTATATACGTTCAATGGAATTATCATTCTTGCTTCTCTTGTACATTTTTTTGTCTTCTTGCTTTTTAGCTAACCAATGCTATTATAATAACAGATTTTTTTTCAAGCCCATTGATGCTAATGAAACAACTCCAGAACAAGTTGATTACGCATGTTAGCCATGACACATAGTTTCCCAATGTAGATTGGCATAGCAATATCTACAAGCATACCATTAAGAAGAGAGCAGCCCAAACTCTGTTGTCATGATGTTTGTTGAACAGATACATCTCACCAACTGCAGTTATCACATTAGTGACATTCTTCAGAACCGTTACCATGGCGACATTGATGTACTGCAAGCTGGATCATATTTTAGAAAAAAGGTAAAGAGCATGAAATAGATCAGCATCGACCAATGAGCACTTGCTCTACTGGGAATTGGCTTGGAGTGACCAGGGTTCAAACCTTGAAGGTTTAAAATTTCTACTTAAAATTTCTACTTCTCAAAAACAGGACATATGACACAAAGATTCTTGCAATCCCAAACAATGGAGAGGATGCTAACAATGCATCTTGGACTTACCATAAGAAGCTAATCAGTAGGACAAAAGAAATTCTAAATAATTGGAAAAGCAGCATACCTGAACATGCTTGTGATAAGCATGCCAACAAATATGACATTGACAGGCAACCAGACCTTAATCAACCGCCATGTCAGTGGTTCTGTTGATATAAGTCCCAACATACTCAATATTGAGACAATAATCACGCTTATAAAATTCTGCATGTAAATGAGCACCCAGGTGCCACAAATTAGTCAACAATACTTCCAACTCAAGTTCATGAAATCAATGGCTGCAGATGATAGACAGCTATGCCGCTGCATACATGCTAAAAAGTTAAAAAAAATTGAGGTGTGGTCCTAAACTACCTGGTAAAGCATCAGTGATATTCCAGCATTGAAACCATAGCTGGAAAGCACATACTTGTTGACTAGTATCATGCTGCAGGAGGATATGCAATATGCGAAGCCTGAAAATAAGGCATGATTGTTTATTTTGACTATTTTGTGACTGGTTTTTGATTTATCTCTATCCTTCTCTGGTTTGCCACTTTCCATGTCAAAGTCGTCATCCTCATGATGCTTCGTTGCAGAAAGCGATCTACAGATAAGTTAAAATAAAAGATGACCAACAGCAGCTTAAGATGAACACTCTGTTTGAATTTGGTTGCCTTCCATTATTAGAAAAATTGTAGACACAAACATTTGTAAATAAGGCACAAGATGAAAAGCAAGAAGCAAATGTATCAGGGCAAATCAGACTAGAGATTCAAAATATAAACAAAGTGGTAAATCATATATGATCAAAAGAATTTTGGCACCATGTAAATTTTCACCATGCGGAAACTTCTGGTGAATAAAAACACGTTGTTTCATCTGTATTTAAACTTGAGCCACTGCTTTGAAGAAAAGCTTCATCAATCAAACATGCCAGCATCATGAGTTCATTTAGGTGGGAAAACCATGTTTCACTCTAAAGAAGGTAATATAATCAAGATGAATTCACAGGAGCCTTATTAAAACAAAAGATGTAAGAACAAAAAGGTTTTGCAGCACAATTTTGGAAACTAGTCTAATATCCCAGCAAACCTGTTCGTCGCATCTCTTCTTAATGGACTTGAACTCTGCTCTATCACCTCATTAGCCTCATTCATTGCTGAGGATTCTTTCCCCATCTTGACTAGGCTTCGTACGCTTTACTACAATCCTGTTTGTGAGGTGTAGAAGAAGAATCTACAGATAAAAGCCTGCAACAATGGAAATTTGAAAACTGATCAACTCTTTGTATGCTACTGGGTTGAATGCAACAACAACAGCATTATCGTGTACGTTACGTTAATAATAAACTCTGGTCAACCTTCGAAATTGTTAAGATGATATCTATGGCTAGAATCCCTTTCCTAACAAGTTCTAGGACCAGCACAAGCTCAAGTAAAGACAATAAGTAGTGAATGCAGGCCTAACATGTAAATACATGCGCAAACAAATATGCATGATCTCACATCATCAAATTAGAAAACTTCAGTGTAGTCACAAAACAGAAATCAAATGCTCAACCTTGCTATACAGAAAAGCTCGGTGTGGGAGAACTTAAGCACAGATCATACGAAGAAACTACCAATTTAGACAATTAGTCCAACAATTTCATCACAGAAGAGACCAAACTAAGAAGCTTTTGGATTCTATCTTGTATCCAAAAACCACCAACATGCTGCTGAATCAGGAGAAGCAAGTTGCCAACTACATGAAAGCTTCTGCTAAAGGACCTCCCCCTGGCCACTTCCTCAGAAACTGTGGCATCATCTTTCTGACACTCTTATAGTTACCACCTAGGGGAAAGAAAGCCACCAACTTCCGCTACCAACGGGTTCAGGCTTCGGGCTTGCCCATTCGGTATCCCTACACTTGCAACTATCTTTTCAATGAACAACAACAACCTAGTAGTCAGTAGTACAATATGCTCAAGCCTAAAACCAAATAGATGGTCTCGTCCCTATTCAATGACTCAATCTCCCATACTTACACAGTCAACCACTGGACAGTAACTTAATTAGTTACTACAACTTGCCCTAGTTAGAAAGCCTACATGAACAAAGACAGGATCCTTTCAAGCCCCAATCACCTACCAAAGATACAAACTTGTCATAACTCAAAGGGAGGGGAGGGGAGAGAGAGAGAGGAGAGGATCACCTCGTTCCCATGAAAGCCAAGAGAGCACTTCTCTAGCTACGAACGAGGAAACACAGGCCACGAGTAAGCCAAGGCTCGAATCCAACTGAGACCCACCAAAGTGAACAACGGCAAGAATCCAAAAAGCTCGAAAATTTAAGGAGTTAAGGACCAGATGGAGATACCCTTTTCCAGATTCCGACTGGAAAGGGCCAGGGACAAGTGGGTGGGAGGTGGCAAGAGAAGAGACGACCAAAGGTGGGAGCTTTCTTGGAACAGAGGATCCTCTGTTTTTTAAATTTCTTGTCTTTTCTTTCCCTTTTTTTTATTATCTGCTTTTGGGGTTGTCGATCCGCCGTTCAATTGTGTCAATTTACAAGTGATGATTTGTTGTTGGTTAAATAATTGGGGCTGGGCTGGGCTGGGTTGCTGGCTGGCTGGCTGGCTGGCTGGCTGCCTAACTAATGTTTTAGGGTAATGAATTAATATAATATAATTACGGTGCAAATGTGACGTAGATATACATTACGGTTTAAATTATACCATATCATAGATTTACGGAAAATTCGATAATATTTTTTTTTCTCATCATATGAAATGGAACTTGTGGGTTCACAGACTAGTGCTAACCGACATTTATGGTGCTTTATTCTTCATGTACTACTACTACTCACCCACCCAAGTGGAGGGAAAGACTTCCTTGCGACTTGTTCTGGTATTTAAAGTTACCTACCTACAATCATAAGTTCCCATTCTTAGGCCAGGCCCCTGTTGAACGCGTTGGAACTATATGCCAGTGCACTTACTGGGAGTGGAGCTGGTTTTGGTTTCTGGTGAGTCTGGCTCTTGATCTCCATGCTTCCACTATTTTTCACCGCTTTAACCCATTTCGTAGCTTTGATTAGATCACTAGGGTAAGCAATATTTGTGCTTCAAAAGATTGTAGGAGAATGATTTGAACCTGGAGAATGTATACTACTCCGAGATGAAAGACCCTGGCTTCTTTGATGCTAACTGGGAATGAAACTTGTGTGCTAACTGAGAACAATAAAATTAGGGTAAAATTACTCTCAGGAACTTGCGGTTTGGTGTATTCTTCTCTCACACTCCTCTATTTTCGAAATAGATAAAAAAAAAAGTCTCCATAATTTGATAAAATTATACTCTGAGGTCCTTGAAGCCGGAAACAGAATTTTTCTCCGGCGAAGAGCTATATGAAAAGACAAAAATACCCCCACTTAAAAAGAAAAAAACCCTATCTCCTTCCCTTTCTCTTTGCCCTCTCTCCGACGAAGAATAGAAGATGCGGAGCATCTCCGGGAGGAACTATGGAATCGGAACTTACGACCTCCTCTTCCCGGTTGCCTATCCCGAGCATCCCCGCCGCCAGGCTGGAGGCGACAAATCCACAGAACTTGAAGTCAACCCCGACAGTCTCCGCGAGGACGGCGAGCTTCCACCTGACCTACTGGAGGGACTCAGAGCTGTCGGGCTGGGGCAGGCCGATCTCGGTGAGCCGGATTGCGGGAGGCCCGCCGGGGCGGAAGGCGAGAGCCTGGAGGAGGGTCTCGAGACGCGTCGAGGGATGAGTACTCCGGAGGGTACACCTTATAGATCCGCCTCGCGAGAGCCTCTGCGAAGTAGGTCGCAACCTTCGTCATCGTGCCACCAAGTTGAGCCGCCGCGAGTGAGGTCGTCCTGCTGCACCGCCTCTGCGCACGCGAGGAGCGTCTGGTCCAGGCACACCCCAGCCTCCTGAGGTTGTCCCGTTGCACTGCCTCCGTCTTGGGCATCTTCTATTCCTCGTCGGAGAGAGAGAGAGCTGAGAGAAAGGGGGAGGAGAGAGTGTGTTTTTTAAGTAGGGGCATTTTTGGCTTTTCACATTGCTCTTCGCCAAAGAAAAAGTCTGATTCCGGCTTCAGGGACCTCAGAGTACAATTTCGTCAAACTATGTAATCTTTTTAATCTATTTCGGAAATAGAAGAGTGTGAGAAGAGGATACACCAAACCCCAAAGTTTTGAGAGTAATTTACCCATAAAATTAACAAGTCACATGAATCTTGGGATGTTGACAATCATTTGTATATAGGTTGCATATGGCAAAATGCCTTTACTATGACTAGGGCATTCTTTGATTATCAGCCATAAGATTGCTGCAATGCAAAGAACTTGAAGTTGCCGTAACTTGTCTCGGCAGCTTTCGCCTTAGACGTTTGGCTCTCGTAGTCTATCGTCCATCTTTCGCCCCCACCCATGCCTCTCTGTTACCTTTGGATTGGTTGTCGTATTCCGTACGGTATCTTTGTATGTTATATTTGTATTTCCTTCGGTATTGTAACCGTTTATCTTAATATAGGCTTTGCGCTACCCTTCTATAAAAAAATCTAAACGTAAGAAGAATGTGTAGCCGATGTAAAATGTAATATTCACTCACGTTTACCCATTCACTCTCTTGTAAGAATCTCATTTGAATATCAAGTAGGATACAAACAGCTTCTTGTTTAGCCATTGTTGGTAGTTGTTCTCATTCTTCTTGCATAATCATCTAAAAACAGAACAATGAGCTGTCATCATTTGATGTTTGTACTTGGCCCCTATGTTTTATAGCCAATCAGCAGGACCAAGGAAATTAAGTTGAGACACATGAAACGTGAATCTGGCGAACCAACTCAAAACCACATGCGAAGACGGAAGGGACGCTTCATATCCGAAAACACGCAAAAACAACTTTGTGATTAAGCAACTAATGTTCAAAGGAGTAGGCAACAAAACCAGAGAGTTCACAACAAAGATTGCTTATCATTCCATCTATAACAGAAAAGTTCCGAGAAAATTGATGTTGCCTCATCTACTTTGCAATGAGCTTTTCGACGAGATCAGCAGCATCCTGAACGGTTGCAATGGTTTGCGCGCTCTCCTCTTCAACGCTGACACCAAATTCCTCCTCAATCCCCATGACAATCTCCACCTGAAAAGGCATATTGGATCATTAGTGTTCATCTATAACTTCTCAAAAGCAACAGTCTTCTGAGTAAACAGAATATGCAGGGCTTTGTATAGATTATCGCTATCTCGTGTATGCACATGTGTGTTCATGCATAAAAACACTAAATTAGAATCAATTTGGGCAAAGGAACATGAAAAATGAAAATGCATAAACAGGTAGAATTTGTGTACCGTGTCAAGAGAATCAGCTCCAAGGGCTGCAAACTTAGACTCCCCGGTAACAGAAGTATCATCTGGCAGGGCAAGTTGCTTCTTCACAATACCACAAACCTTTTCTACTGTTTCTGGTTTGGCCTGTTCAAAAGTCCATACAACGTGTCATTTTCTTAGCACAACTGAGGAAATCATTACTTTGCAAAGTATATGACCCATCCCTGGGTCTATGTCCTAAATGTCACTGGTGATCATATAGAGAATCTCAATGGAGACATCCATTTTATCAAACGCAGAACAAACCCGAACCCCAGTTTCAACACAATGTTTAAAAAGAACGCAAGTGCAAAATCAGTAACACCAACAAATCAACAAATACATTGACACATCTGCATGGACTGGCATTTGTGCAACTTTAAATGACTGGATCCAACTGCTACCTTGTATCTTCAACCTAGAACCAGCTTTCAACATGTATTTACCAAACCAAACGAAAGCACATAGAAAGCTCGATACTATTGTAAGGATAGAAGCATACAGCGTAGCAAATCTGGAGGCGAGCTGGGACTGGCTTCACACCGAAGGACAGGGACTTCGGTCCCTGGTTCGAAAACAATGCAAACTTCGGGCTAGCGATCTTGGCTGCAACCTGTTCAACGCACGAAAAATGTCTGATTATTACCATGCACACCAAACCCAAACAAAAAGACAACACAACACAGCGATCCCCAACAAAATACAACCCCAACTCCTCCCGGGAGCCTTCTCGGACCTAAAATCTAACACAAGTCCAATCTCAGACACTCCAAAAGGGCAATCCACCCGTCAATTACAATACCACAATCATAAACACCAAACAAAACAACAAGAACATCCACACAAACACATACCCAATTGAGATCAACACAAAAAGCACCAAACTTTACCATTTCCACATGAAAAGATTGCACCTTTATCATAGATAGGATAACGAGGAACAATACAATAACACAGAGACGGATCAAATGGGAAAAGGGTTAGATCTAAACGAGCATATGGTAAAGACCCAGGAAGAGGAAACCGGAGCTGCTTACAAGTGCAGGACGGGATTGCATGGAGACCAACGAACCGGTGGAGGCGGCCATGGTTTCTATAAACTTGGAAAGGAGAGATTTTGAGGAAAGTGACTCCTTTGAGAGGGAGGGAGAGGGTAGCCGGGAAGTAGAAAGATGAGACGGAGAAAACTAAGAGGATTTGAGACAGTAGGACGTTGGTATACTTATAGCTGGGCTAACTCTTCTCTGTTTTTTTATACCAATTATCTGGACTGACTAATCCATTTTTGAGTCGGGCAAAATTTAGCACATTTTTACACTTGTTTTTTTATATTTTTTTATATTGTGTTTCTTTTCTTTGTTTTTTTGGTTGCAAGAAAATTAATAATACAAACCTTTCAAAATAATAAAATAAAAATGTTCATCATAAAAAAATATCAAATTCAAAATACTGTAACAATGTTAAATTTTTATTGTGAAAATTTTCTCCTCATTCATATTTTTATAGAATGAATTTCAGAATTTAGACTAATAACTACGTAAATACTGGATACCAAAATTGAACGAATTACAAATCCTCCGGGCACCTCGGTGGTTTTTCTTTTGGTGGAAAAAAATGTGATTTGATTATGTCCTCTGCAATTTTTAATGGGTCCCGCTATTTACGTGTAATTTGATTATGTCCTCCTCAACGAGTTAATGAAAAATGTGATAAATTTTAAGAGATAAAAAATTAAGTTATATACTTGTCATAAATTAATATAGTACGTCTTACCCAAAAAAAATATTATATTTTGCAATTAACACATGTGTCGGTACTACCCATGAAATTTTTTTTTTCTGAGAGTAGCGTAAAATACTCACAACTTATCACCCAAATAATAATAATAATAATAATAATAATTGGCTGCTGTGTTTTTTTTTTTAAATACTCGGGGTACGAGAGGAGAGCCAAAATAGGACTGGAGGATGGACTCTAGAGGTCGGCCAATGAGAAGGAAGCAAAGTAAAGTAGATCGCAGTTAGGTTTGGAGTTTTCTTTAGGTTTTTTTTTTCCAAATAGAAATAGGTGTAGAGTTTTTTTAAGAATAAATAGGTGTAGAGTTTTTTTTTATAGAATGGGTGTAGAGTTGGATCTCGAGAATATCGCCGGGAAAGTAATAGCCTAAATAGGAAGGGAGGACGCCTACTTGGCAGCCGTCGCTAAACGTAGTATCTTTAATTAGAACTTTGTCTCAAACTATAAATATATATTTCTACCCAAAAAAACTATAAATATATATTTATAGTCCTGGGGATATATATTATATATATATATTTCAAAGTTTATTTTTTTCCCCTGAATTTTATTGGATATTATCAAATTCGTGATCGCCAAATACTGGTCCACATTTCAGTAATTCGTTAATTTTTTTTTTGAGGGAGAATGAAATAACTTCATTAAACAAACAGAAAGAGTACGGCATTACATAAGATCCTGTTCTAGTAGTGGGACCAGCTCTGCAGGGGGAATAACATGCCCAAATATAAAGTATTCGGTAGTAATCGGATTTTCGCAACAGCATGAGCAACCCCATTTCCATCCCGCCTAATAAAACTAAAGCTGCAGTCATCAAATAAGGCAGCAGTAGCCAGACAATCAGATATAATTAAATCTAGGTCGCTGCGGTTGGAAGAGGGTTGTAATAGAGACCGAATCACAGGCTGACAGTCAGATTCAACAATGACCCGGGGGATGCCACAAGAGAGGGCATGTTCAAGACCCGTCCGGACACCAATGGCTTCAAGTATGGTAGGGTGGGACGTGTATGGTATGATCTTAGTGAAGGCGGATAAGAAGACACCTACTGAGTTCCGAATAACAATACCAACTTGGCCATTTTCCTTATCCACAACACTTGCATCTGTATTAACCTTGGCCCAATCTTGGGGTGGGGGATGCCAGTGTACAACTTCTTTTTGACGCACCTCGGCCGTTATCGGATTGATTCTATGGAATTCTTTAAGATAGAGGAGTGCACAGGCCATTTCCCCTGGGACGTCAGTTTGTACCTCGAGTTAAAAAATGAACAAGTTTCGGATTTTCCATATACCCCATAAACAAGTGGCCATGACAGCTCGAGCTCTGACATCTGCTTGATCCATGAACGCAGTAAACACAGAAATAAAAGAATCTGAAGTGGCCGGAGGGAAGGTGATGTTATGATCCTGGAGGATGCTTTGCGTCACCGGACAAGAGCCAAATAGATGGGAAATTGTCTCCGTGGAAGATTTGCAGAGAGGACAGGTTCCATCAGAAATGATATGGCGGTGGACCAGATTACTACGGACTGGCAGATTGTTGTCTAGGACCCTCCAAATAAATATCTTGATGGGGGGGGGGGGGGGGGGGGACATGCTAAAGACCAGCACAGAGACCAAAAGTTAACTTGTTCCCCTGAGGTAGATGCGTGAGGGGATAACTTCCACCAATTTCCAAAGTCCATCTGATAACCGCTGCGAACCGAGTACTCACCATTGGCTGTATATTTCCATCTAAGGATATCCTCAGGTCTTCTATCGCTTAAGTGAAAACTCATAATCCGTTGTGCCTCTGATGGGGAGAATAATGTCGAGAGAGAGGATTCATCCCATGAGAAAGTGCTCTCATTAATGAGTTCATTCACAGTCTGAAAGGAATCACTCCCTGGGAAGCGATAACTTGGTCGGCCCGATGGGCCATTTGGTAGCCAATTGTCCTCCCATATAGAGATGTTATGTCCTGTACCCACTCTCCAATCTAGACCATCTTTAAGGAGGTCGAGGCCAGCCAAAATGCTACGCCACGCGTAGCTTGGTTGATATCTCACTAGTGCCTGTAAGAAAGAAACACGGGGAAAGTATCGTGCCTTGAGAATTCTTGCAGTGAGAGACGACAGGCAGCATAGTAAGCGCCAAGCTTGTTTGGCTAATAAAACCCTATTAAAGTTATGCAGTCTGTGAAAACCCATTCCCCCTTCCTTTTTCGACCGGCACATTCTCGCCCAACTCCTCCAATGCAATTTTTGTTCGCCTTCCACCCCACCTTAGAAAAAGTCACCCATACGCTTCTCAATCCTATCACAGGAATCAGGTGGAATGAGAAAACAACTCATCACGTACGTGGGAACAGCCTGCAAAACTGACTTGGTTAGTGTTTCTCTTCCTGCTCTAGAAAGGAATCTCTCTTTCCAAGTACCCACTTTACGACGAACTCTGTCTTCCAACTCCGCAAAGACCAACTTCTTAGATTTTCCTATCACAGTTGGAAGGCCCAGGTACTTATCTGACTCCTGCAGGTCTCTCATCTGCAACATAGCCTTGAGGGCTGCACTCGCTGCTGGTGTAACATTACGGCTAAAAGTAACTGAGCTTTTTTTGGGGTTCACTTTCTGGCCAGAAGCACCTTCATGTACCGCAAGAATATCCAGAACATTTCGTAACTCCTGAGCATTGGCCCTGGCAAATAAAAGGGAATCATCTGCAAAAAATAAAATGAGTCACAGAGGGGGCAAAATGGGCTATGCGTAGTCTATGTATGGAGCCCGAACTCTCTGCATGAGATAGAAGAGCGGCCAGGCCTTCCGCATAAAAGAGGAACAGATAGGGAGATAGGGGATCGCCTTGCCGAAGGCCTCTACTCGGGATGAAATATTCTCCGACACTGCCATTAATCTGGATTGCATACTTTACTATACTAACACACTTCATAGTCAAACTGACAAAAGCAGTGGAAAAACCAAGCGCCATCATCATCCTTTCCAAAAAGAGCCATTCTATACGATCATATGCCTTTATCATGTCAAGCTTTAGAGCACAAAAGCCATGCTTTCCACACCTTCTCTTCTTCAAATAGTGATATGCTTCAAACGCAATCAGAGAGTTGTCCGTGATCAACTTGCCAAGTACAAAAGCTCCTTGGTTCTCGTGGATTATGTCCGGCAAGAAGACCTGTAAACGGTTAGTAATGGCTTTTGTGATAATTTTCATTACCACATTACAAAGGCTGATTGGTCTATATTCAGCGCAGGATTGGGGGCGTTTGACTTTAGGAATAAGTGTCACCAAAGTCTGGTTAATAGGGGAGGGATCCTGGCCGTCATTGAGGACCCCCAGACAGGTATGGATTACTGCAGGACCCACAGTATGCCAAAACTTCTGAAAGAACAAAGGCGGCATACCATCAGGACCTGGAGCCTTGGTAGGAAACATCTGGAAAAGGGCTGTCTTTATCTCCGCTACTGTATAGGGCATCAATAGGGAAGCACTCATCTCTCATAAAACTCTCGGGGTCACCTTACTTGTAATGTTGTCCACCTGCACACAACCTGAAGAGGAAAATAGTGACTGGTAATAAGACCTAAAGATCTCCTGAATTCCTCCCAAATTCTGAATCACTCCTCCCTCCTCATCCCTAATCTCCTCTACCCAATTCCTATCTCTCCTATGGCTTGCCTTTTTATGAAAATCGCTTGTGTTTCGGTCCCCTTCCTTTAGCCAGTCTACCCGAGAACGTTGCGCCCACAACGTCTCCTCCCTGCTTAGTAGTTCCTCCCTCTCCTTCAAACATTCTTGCAATCTCCTTCGACTAACACCAGTAAGCGGATGCTGCTGAATACTTTTAATCTCCTCCTCCAGCTTCTTCTTACCCCTCCTTACATGACCGAACACATCCATGTCCCACTTTTTAAGATGCTCGGCGCAGGTCAGCAATTTATCACAAAAGTTACCGCTACTGCTAGAACCATTCCACCCCTCCGCTACCGTACTCTCTATTTTTGGATGCCGTAACCACATGGCTTCAAAGCGAAACCGGTGTTTAATTACTGGGGCCTCTATCTTTTGGATAACACAAAGTAGTGGGCTATGATCAGAATTAATTCGGAGGAGGGCTTCTACTCCTGCTGCCGGGAACAGATCAAACCAATCTGAAGTTGCAAAAACTCGGTCAAGTTTACTCTCAATGTACCCTTCATCTTCTTGCCCATTACTCCACATAAACTGAAGACCAGACTGTTTAACAGCTTCAAAACTGCATGCTTGAACAGCAGAAAAAAAAGAGTCAATTCGGCTATGGTGAACAGGTCTGCCTCCCCTTTTCTCGGAATTACTAAGGATTTCATTAAAATCTCCACCACATAGCCAAGGGAGGGAACATCTCGATTTCAGCTCACGGAGAAGTGCCCAAGATCGATGGCGCTCATTAGTTTCCGGCCAACCATAGAAACCTGTAAATCTCCAAGACCCTGGTTCTCCAATAGTAACATCTACATGGTGCGGGGAAAGGATGCCATAGTAACATCAAACCTCCACTCCTTCGCCGACCTTGACCCGAACAAGATACAAATAAACCATACTCAAAATGTAACCTCCACTTCAAATTCTCCGCCTCTCTCTCTGTTAGTTTTGTTTCTGAGAGAAAGAGCACCTGGGGATTGTAGGCTTTGGCTAGCCTACTAAGCTGGTGAACTGCCTCGGGACTCCCCAGCCCGCGATAGTTCCAACATATCAGATTCATTGTGATGGGCAGGGTTGCTTTGCAACCTCCGCCAGAAGAGAAGACCCCTCAAGAGCTTCGAAAGCAACAGCGAACTTCTTGCTAACTTGGATCTCCTCCAACTGGTCTTCAGGAATTAACCTTTTCCCCAAAATAGAGCTCCCTGTTGGAGTCATTGATACATCTTCAACTTTTTCAACCGCGCGGGCCAGCTTCTTCCATTTTTTTCCCCCATTTCCGCTTCTAGAGGGCAAGGCGGCAGCGGCTATTTCACCTATCTCGGGTAAGTTTGTAAAGGGTAGGAGAGGGCTTGGGAGGGATATGGGATTGGGATTAGATGGTGGAGGGTAGGGGACAACTTCAGGTACGGGTGATAAGGTCATAGGTTGAGGTGGTGGGAGGCTTATGGTGGAGCTAGGCAGAGGGTTACAGTTCCCAGGATCCTTGGAGGGGTTGGAGTGTGTATCAACTATTAGTGGTAGTAGGGTTCGGCGATGAGGGGGGATGTAGCGGTCAGTAGGGGAAGGGAGAGACTGGGTAGGGGATTTGGGTAATGGGGCTAGTTCTGTCAGAGGGGTAGGTGGTGTGGTTTGGATGGAAACTAGATATGTGGAAGGTGTAGGATTCATATGGGGAGAGGTAGTGATGTTAACCGGGGGGGATGGGATGTTGGGGGAATTATGCTAGAGGTAGACCTTGCTCCATCAGATGGTACACCATCAGCATCCTGCATAGCCACCTTGGAAATAGACTTCTGAATTTTATCAATCATGTGGTTGCTATCCTCGAAATCCAAGTGACGGTAAGGTGAAAAACTAACAGCCGCCCTACCCGGCTTCCAGGCCATTAGACAATCTTTCTTTACTTTCGAAGTTACCCGATGTGGCTTGAAGGGAGAGGCCCGCATCCAAGCTCCATACTGATCTAAAGAAGTTGGACACAGATCATCGGCGGCCGAAGCATCACAGTCTTTTTCAATATGCCCCAAAGAACAGCAACAGTAGCAAAAGGATGGAAGCTTTTCGTACTTAAAGTACACCATTACTATATTTCCTCCTGCAAATCTCAGTTTTTTATTCCTGGGCAATGCATTTCGAACATCAAAATTCACCCTAATCTGCATGTACTTTCCCTGTGTCTCCAACGAGTCATCCCATTCCATGAAAGTACCAAATAGCTTGCTTAACATACGTGCAGAAGTCTCATTATAGCCACCGAGAGGGAGATCATGGACCCTTACCCAGAGAGGTACCGTGAAGAGCTGAACATTAGTGAGTTGGTCGCCACCCCCAACCTCACGTAACAGGATTACATGTTTGTCAAAGTGCCACGGCTGTTCATGAATGACTTTAAGCATATCATGCCAGTCAGTGAACTTGAAGAGAAAGCGGTTAGTTGCTATCTCTGTGATGGTTAGGTCTCCCCGTGGTCTCCATAATGACTGCATCATTGTCATAAAGGCCCTGCTATTGAATGTCTTCTCCGACCATATGGAGCCAATCAGGAGACCCTGATTGGCGGCTTCAGATGAGCCTTCCGTAAGCTCACATGGCATATCTATAATTTCCTCCATCAACTCTTCGTCTCTAGAAACAAGCGTACCCGTCTGTGAAACCGTAGGATTAGGTGCCACCCTATCCTCCTCTTTAGATGAAGCTGCCGATCCTGACGTACCCTTCAAACATTGCATAGAACGTGAGCCAGGCACAACCGCTGACCGCAAATCAGATCGAACCCTAAAAGCCTCGATATCCTTATCACTTTCCGGAGTAGCGATCCCCTTCCCCTTATCCCTTGCAGCACAACTGATAATCCCTTCTTGAACAGACTCCGAGCCATGCCCATCTCGTCCATCCGTCTCCATACGACCCGCGATACCTTCACCCCCTCCCCCACTCCCACCGTCCCCTTTTGCCTCCCGACTCATGATCCTAGAAAACCTACCCGTAACCCCTATCTAGACCACTCAGGAGATCAAACCTATTACCAGAAACTATAAACCCTTGCAGAATTGAGAGAAAGGCGAGAATTTTGTGGAAATTTTGGTGGAAAGACCTAAACCTAAAAAGGTATCGATGCACTCAAAAGAGGAAAAAACCCTAACCGTAGGGAAGGTTCGAAATCTAGTAATTCATTAATTTTGTATTCAATATTTAAAGATTTCGCTAGAAGGAGGGCTTGCGGGCCACACCCTCTGCCCAACTGAATTATTATTTTTTTATTAATTACATTAACTCTAAGTATTTGTATAATGAGGTGCGCGGAATTTGATTCCTTAGACAACTTAATTAAGTACATTAATAAAATTTTAATTTTTTTATTTATTTTTCCAAAAAATGTTAATAAATAATAAATACAAAATAAAAAGGATGGACAAATTCGTCAACCGATCTGATTTTTTTAAATAAATATATTATGAAGACGTCATAGTATATACTTCTGTTGCGCACCGGTGGCTCCACACAAACTCGGACACGATCGCCTTCGCCAAAAATCCAAAACGGTATTTTCGTACTTCAACAACTTAATATTTAGTGTGATATTCTAGCTGTCATAGAGCGACCACCGACCTCGTCAAAATCTAACCACACCAAAATCTGTAGGGTTAAAAAGTGTGGTAGGAAAAAAGTACCCTGACAGGTAAACTTATCTTGATGTTAAAATCGCAAAAATAATATCACACCGCCAAAAAAGAAAAAACCAACATACATCAAATGAGGCAGTGGATTGGGTCCGGAGTAAAGGGGCCACTTCCAACTGTTTGGACTGAAGGCATCGATAATGGCATGTCCCGGTTCTGACAATGGCATGCCTCGGTTACAACAATGGCATGTCCAGTTACTGATAATGGCGCGCGGGTACGACAATGGCATGCCCATTTACCGATAATAGCATGTTGATGATCCCTTGTTGCACGCACTTTTTTATTTTTATCCTTGTATTTTAACTTATTTACAAAAAAGCCTCGGCATATTCTTTGATCCAAACTGTTCGGAATGAGTTCTGGACTTAATCCAACCTCATCAAATACACCCACAAAGGACAACAAGCCACAAACTCGCCAGCATAAAACAGACGCACACAGCCTAAAACAAACGCCAAAAACAAATGTAAAAAAAAGAGAAAAAGTTCACTTTAGTACCCTGTGGCATAGCCCAAAATTATTTTAGTACCATGTGGTAAAAAACTGACCAATCGAGTCATACTTATTCCAATTAACATCATTTAGGTTCACGGGCAGCTGTTCGAACTCTTTCCGATATGCTCGAACCCTGACCGTCCAACTAAGCCAGCCACAACACTCATTTTTGATGACGTGGCCTCTCCCTTCTCTTATCTTTCTCTCTTCTTCTTCTTCTTATTTTTCGTCTTCCTAAAACTCAGCCATCCTTCATGCCATCATACCCAAAAACCAAAACCCAGAAAATATAACCACCAAAACCCAATTTAACGGCCGCACCTTGCGACTGTACTTGAAGTGAGAGAGAGAGAGAGAGAATGGAAGGCACTACGACACTGCGTTGGAACGTGGAGAGGCGCTTCCTCAACGGTGCTCTCCTCCTGTATGGCCCTGACACCAGAGGACCCGTTCCCCACCGCCGCCGTTGGTGTAGGGTGGAAGAAGGCGACCGATCGTTTCCTGTTCCTGCGGGTTTTGAGCAGTTGCAAGGCGAGATAGGTGAGGAGAGAGATTGGTACGACGAGGAAGAGGAAGGGATACTGATGGTCGTCGGCCATGAGAAAGTGTTGGGCCTCGCTTCTACTTGCCGCTCCCAAGTTTTATTTTAGTGGTGTTGTTCACATGGTAAATTTTCAATCCAATAATTTTGAAATTTCCACCAATATATCCGTACAGACTAAGAACCCTAACAAATAATAGAGTCTGCCTGTACTTCAAATTATCTAATATGAACAAAATAATTCAGCAATTTTATAATACAAGGCTCGCCAAACAGAGTGGATCATTTTATAATAGGGATAGGTTAACATATTCATGGTCCAGCTTCGGGGCAGAGAAGAAGGAGGAGAAGAAGAAGAAGGAGAGAGAAAGAGAAGAGAGAGGAGAGGCTATGTCATCAAATGGGTGATGTGGCTAGCTTAGTTGGACGCAGGTCGGAAAAACTTCAGGCAGTTATCTCCTAAATGATGTTAATTAAAACAAGTATGATTCGATTAGTTTTTTTTACCGCAGGATACTAAAGTGATTTTATGCTATATCACAGAATATTAAAGTGAATTTTTCTCAAAAAATAATGACAATAGTGTTAGGGATTGTTCCAAATTCCTAATTAGAGTAGGGCTCTATTTCCTGATCAGAATAGAGTACTAGTCTCCTATATATATACGGCCTATGCCTAGGTCTTATTTGTACTAGTTGAGAGTTGTGAGGTAGAGAGAACCCTCACGGAGGCCTTGTAACCGATTGGACTCACATAGTGGACGACTCTCCTTTGCCCGTGGTTTTCTCCCCGTCTTGGGGTTTCCACGTAATTCTTGTGTCTCGTATTTTACTCGTTTCGATCTTATTACTCAACAATTGGTATCAGAGCCGGATCTGAGTATACGAGTATTTGACACGAAAAAAAAAAACCGTGAACAGTAAACCGATTTGGGGAAAATCGAGATTTAGGGTTTTTTGAGATCCCTTGGAGCGGCCGCCGTTCAGCCAGCCGACCGCCGCCCGCTCGACCATCGCCCGCTCGTCCGTCCGCTGCTGCCCGAGGAGTCCGGCGTCGTCCCGCCGCTCGCTGTCTTCGGGGAAGTCGGAGAAGAATCGGGGAGAGAGAGGGAGTTCTCGGGGTTCTTTGAGATCGGAACCCGTCGCCCGTGGAGGAGGCCCGCGCCCCGTCACCGCGCCGTCGCCCATCGCCTGGAGGGGACCGACCCGCTCGCTCGTCGCCTTGGAGCTGCTCGTCGCGCCGCCGTTCGCCGTTTTTTGGGAAGAGAGAGAGGACCGTCGGGGAGAGAGAAAATCTCGCTCAAACCCGAGCCGCCGCTGCCACCACCGCCCAGCACCGCCACCGTCGTGCCCACTCGCCGGCGCTCGCAAGCTCGCGCCGACCGCCGCCCAGTCGTGGTGGCCCGCCGCCAAGCCGCCGCCCCTTTGGAGTTTTGGGTTAAAAACCCTAATTTCCGAGTTGACTTGGTCAACAGCTTGACTGGTTGACCAAAAGTCAACTGTTTTGGCTGATTTTGGTTTTCTAACCTGTTTTGAGCGGATTTCTTGGTTCGAGTGTTTTCAGGATGACTTCGATGAAGTACGAGATTCCTCAATTGACGAGGAAAACTAATTTTTCCTTGTGGCAGGTCAAGATGCGCGCTATTCTGACACATTTAGAGCTGGATGAGACTCTACT
Organism: Hypericum androsaemum; assembly: GCA_963995505.1. NCBI lineage: Eukaryota > Viridiplantae > Streptophyta > Magnoliopsida > Malpighiales > Hypericaceae > Hypericum > Hypericum androsaemum. The sequence goes on from OZ023182.1 coordinate 12,831,778, forward strand.
TGATGAGAAGTCGATGCCTTCGAGTTGGGATGATGCGATGAAGGCGTCAAAGAATCGTAAGGCTGTGAGTCAGATCCAGTTGCATCTGTCAGATGATATTTTGCGGGACGTGTTGAAGGAGACAACCGCTTCCTCATTATGGGCAAAGCTTGAAAAGTTGTGCATGCCCAAGAGTTTGACCAACAAACTGTGCTTGAAGCAACGACTGTTTTCTATCCGGATGCAAGAAGATAAGTCTGTTCATGACCACCTTAATGAATTTAAGGATATAGTGGCTGATCTTAGAACTCTGGATGTGAAATATGATGATGAAGATCTTGCTTTATTGTTATTGTGCTCGTTGCCTGTTTCTTATCAGCAATTCAGAGATACTCTGTTGTTCAGCCATGATACTCTGAGTTGGGATAATGTTCATGATTCACTCTTGGAGAAAGAGAGAATTGATAAGCACACTGTGAGTTCCTCTGAAAATAGCCAAGGGACTGGCTTGGTTATGAGAGGGAGGTATGAGGAGAGGAATGCTAAGTCTGGTTCGAGGAAGAAGAGCAGAAGCAAATCAAGGTCAAGGCACAAGGATAAGACTTGTTTCAATTGTCATAAGGTTGGGCATATTAAATGGTTCTGTCCGGAGTTGAAGAACAAGAAGAAGGGCGAAAAGTCCAGTACTCCGAAAGGAGAAAGTTCTGATAGCGGCAGTGCTAGTGTTGCCACCACCACTCAGAAAGAAGAATCTGATGGAGACCTTTTGTCTGTGATTGATGGGAAGTCTAAAGTTGATGCTGCCTGGGTCCTTGATTCTGCTTGTACGTTTCATATGTGTCCTATCCGGGACTGGTTTTCAACATATGAACGTGCTGAGGGTAATGTTCTCATGGGAAATAATTTTGTCTGCAAGGTTGTTGGTATTGGCACAGTGAAGATCAAGATGCATGATGGTGTCATTCGAACCTTGACGAATGTGAGGCATATCCCTGATTTGAAGCGGAACTTGATTTCGTTGAGTACTCTTGATACATTGGGGTACAAGTATACCGGAGAAGGTGGAGTTCTTCGTGTGAGTAAGAACTCATTAGTGCATATGAAAGCCAAAAAGGAGGTTGGAAATCTGTATGTTTTGCAGGGTTCTACAGTTACAGGGACTGCTGCTGCTGCATCTGGCTCGTTGACAGATTCTGAGAATACCTCATTGTGGCATATGCGACTTGGTCACATGAGTGAGAAAGGCATGACCGAGCTGAATAGGAGAGAATTATTATGTGGACAGGGTATTGGGAAGCTAGAATTTTGTGAGCACTGTGTGTTTGGCAAGCAGAAGAAAGTCAGTTTTCAGAAAGGTGTGCACACTACAAAGGGAAAACTTGACTATGTTCATTCTGATCTTTGGGGACCGTCTCAAGTTGCAACAAAGAATGGTTCCAAGTATATGCTGACTATCATTGATGATTATTCAAGGAAGGTGTGGGCGTTCTTCTTGAAGAGCAAGGATCATGTCTTTGTCACTTTCAAGCAGTGGAAGACTATGATTGAGAAGCAGACTGGGAGAGATGTCAAGCATCTCCGCACAGACAATGGATTGGAGTTTTGCTCTAGTTGGTTTGATGAGTTCTGCAAGAATGAGGGTATTGTCAGGCATAAGACAATCCCTGGTACACCTCAACAGAATGGAGTCGCTGAAAGAATGAACAGAACTTTGTTGGAGAAAGTTCGTTGTATGCTGTCAAATGCTGGTTTGCCTAAGTCATTTTGGGCTGAAGCTGCTTCCACTGCCTGTCACCTTGTCAATCGTTCACCTCATGCATCACTTGATGGCAAGGTACCTGAAGAATTGTGGTCTGGAAATCCTCCTAATTATGCTGATTTGAAGATATTTGGGTGCCCTGCCTATGCTCATGTGAATAATGGCAAGTTAGAGCCAAGATCTGTGAAATGTATCTTCCTTGGCTATGCTTCTGGAGTGAAGGGATACAAGTTGTGGTGTCCCGAGCTGTCTAAGGTCTTGTTGAGTAGGAATGTTATTTTCAAAGAGACAGACATGCTGAGTAAGAGGGAGGATATTTCTTCACCTGGTGTTCCGAGTGCTCCAAGTGTGGACTTGCAAAAGTCAAAAGTGCAGGTGGAGTTTGATGATGATCCAGAAGCTAGTTCCTTCCGTGATGTTGATTGCCATGGTCCTACTCATGGTGGGTTGTCTGATGAAGCTGAGAATGTTGGCACAGTTGAGAGGGAGCCACCGTATTCTATTGCTAGAGACAGGCCCAGAAGAATTATCAGGCCTCCACAGAAGTTGGGTGAGGCTGATATTGTTGCTTTTGCCCTGAATGTGGCAGAAGAAGTTGATAGCTGTGAAGAACCGTCTAGTTACTCAGATGCTGTGAAGTCGAAAGACTCTGCTAGATGGTTGGTTGCTATGGAGGAAGAGATGGAATCTCTTCACAAGAACAAGACTTGGGAGATTACTAAGCTGCCTAAGGATAAGAAGGTTGTCAGTTGCAAGTGGGTATTCAAGAAGAAGGATGGTATACCTGGAGTTGAAGAGCCTAGATACAAGGCTAGACTAGTGGCTAGAGGATATAGTCAGATTCCTGGTGTGGACTTTAATGAGGTGTTTTCACCAGTTGTGAAGCATACCTCGATTCGTTCTCTTCTTGGTATTGTTGCTATGCAGGATTTGGAGCTTGAACAGCTTGATGTGAAGACAGCTTTCTTGAATGGAGAGCTTGAGGAGCGGATTTATACGGCACAGCCTGAGGGTTTTCATGTTGAAGGCAAAGAAGACCATGTGTGCTTGTTGAAGAAGTCCCTGTATGGCCTTAAGCAGTCTCCGAGGCAGTGGTATAAAAGGTTTGATTCCTTTATGATTTCTCATGGTTATGAGAGGAGCAAGTATGATAGTTGTGTTTACCTGAAAAGGCTACGCGACAGTTCCCAAGTGTATTTGCTCCTGTATGTGGATGACATGTTAATTGCTGCAAGTGACAAAGGAGAGGTGAGGAAGCTCAAAGCTCTGTTGAGTTGCGAGTTTGAGATGAAAGATTTGGGTCCTGCTAAGAAGATTCTTGGTATGGAGATTGCCAGAGATAGAGGAGCAAGGAAATTATTTCTGAGCCAGGAGAGTTACATTGAAAAGGTACTTGACAGGTTTGATGTGACTGGTAATCCTGTGAGTACTCCTCTTGGTACACATTTTCAGCTTTCGTCTGCCTTATCTCCACAGTCAGCTGCTGAGGTCGATTACATGTCTGGTGTTCCATACTCCAATGCTGTTGGTTCTCTGATGTATGCTATGGTTTGCACACGCCCGGATTTGGCCTATGCTGTGAGTGTCGTTAGCAGGTTTATGGCAAATCCTGGAGAAGGTCATTGGAGAGCAGTGGAGTGGATTATGAGGTACTTGAAGGGTACCAAGGGCGTGTGTCTACAGTTTGGACGCACCAGTGATGGAGTTGTTGGTTTCGTAGATTCAGATTATGCTGGAGATCTTGATAAGTTCAGATCCTTATCTGGATATGTCTTCACTCTTGGAGGATGTGCTATCAGTTGGAGAGCTTGTCTACAGGCCACAGTGGCGTTGTCTACCACTGAGGCGGAGTACATGGCTATAACTGAAGGTGTGAAGGAGGCTATCTGGTTGAAAGGTTTCTTCAGTGAAATCTGTGAGATGCTGCAGGTCAGTACAGTGTACTGTGATAGTCAAAGTGCTATCCATCTCACGAGGGATGCTATGTATCATGAGAGGACAAAGCACATTAATGTGAGGTACCACTTCATTCGGGAGCATGTTGCTCAAGATGACATTGTTGTGAGCAAGGTGGGTACCAAGGACAACCCTGCAGACATGTTGACGAAGCCGCTTTCTGGTACTAAGTTCGAGCATTGCTTGGACTTGGTCGGTGTTCATGCTTGATGCTGATTGCCCTTAGGGGCTGATGGTGAAGGTGGAGAAACGTTGAAGATGGAGTCATAGAATTTGGTCCAAGGTGGAGATTTGTTAGGGATTGTTCCAAATTCCTAATTAGAGTAGGGCTCTATTTCCTGATCAGAATAGAGTACTAGTCTCCTATATATATACGGCCTATGCCTAGGTCTTATTTGTACTAGTTGAGAGTTGTGAGGTAGAGAGAACCCTCACGGAGGCCTTGTAACCGATTGGACTCACATAGTGGACGACTCTCCTTTGCCCGTGGTTTTCTCCCCGTCTTGGGGTTTCCACGTAATTCTTGTGTCTCGTATTTTACTCGTTTCGATCTTATTACTCAACAAATAGCATCACTTGCAACCAAAGCACCTGCAACTTCATTGACAACCACTAAATAGAATCACCCTAAACTATCCGAATTTGAATTGGTTGTTCAAAATTCGTATTGAATTAATCCTAAAACAGATCGCATACGAATGAGGTTTTGCAGAATTTGGAGTTGAATTCGACGAACCTAAATTTGTGGTCAGACCTATGAGGCCCAGACAGTGGGCCAGTTTAAATCGGGGACGAACAGTTAATGAACTGGTCGTTCTAAATAGCGACCAGCCCATGTAACCTACATCACCGGTCGACGGGCCGTTTACGTTCATGATTTTTTTCAAATCGGTTAATCAACAATTAATTGCTAGTTCAAAGCTACATTTCAAAAATATATTTGAACCGGTAGTTGAACCGCTGGTTCAATCGGAAAAAGTAATTATTTTCTTAAAGAAACATAATTTTTTTAAATACAATCTTTTTAAAGGATTTTTTAAAATACATTGAACAACGTAATTCCAAACTGTATACAACCAAATTATAAATCGATATTGAATCGTAAACCCAAAATTCTGATCAAAGTTCAACTTTTGAATAAGCCATGAACTAGTAATTCCTGAACCGTGCTCAATCCTCGAAATGCTTGATATATTGGATACATTATAAAATTGCTCTCTTTCACAGACGTTCACTCTAGTGTGAACTTCAACCTTAGCAATCGTATTGTACCCATTGATCTGAAACAAAAAGATTACGATATAGTCTTTGGAATATAATAATGTTCAATTGTTCATCACAGATCGGCTGTGTTCGAAAGTACATAATCGTGGACCCCAAACAAGGGACAAGCTTTATCGATGCTTTTATTATTAACTCCTCTTCTTTTTCTTTTTAAATTTTTGTTGATGGGCAACAATTATTACTAAAGGATGCAACTTGGCAAGGTAATAGCTGGTCCTACAGTTACATTTAATTAATTGGTATATTCTAAAAAAAAGATACAATAACCATCGCATATCAAATTCTCGAATTCAAATTAAATTAGAACAACGTTCTTCCCTGTTAATTTAAGTGTTCGTTTTGCTAAAAAATAATAATTTTATGAAGTATTTCGATAGTTTCAATGTTGATGATAAGTGCCCAACACGGTAGGGCACTAGCGTTGTTTGGCCTCCTAACTTTGGACCTCATCGCAGGTAGTTATGGACAAAGATAATATGGTTGCTAGCGCTCGAGAACTTCAAACGAGTGGGTGAGAAGTAGCTGATTTATTAGAAAACATTTGGAGGAAAATGACAAATACTAAAATAGTTGTGCACTTAGCATTTTTTATTTCTATATAATAACTTTTGCAAGTGATGAATTGAATTTCCTTGGTTGATTGTTATTCGATGTAGCGTTTATACATATATATACATATATGTATGTATGCTGTAACTAACTAGCTAACTAATAGGCATCTCTAGCTAAATATTGAGAGTGGCTTGCGGAAGAGGACATCATCACGTTGGAGAGAAAAATGGGAATTTGTTTTAGTGCATTCGAGAGTCATGAGCTGGAATGTGACCAGGCAGTAATCCCGCCGTACTCGGGATATTTGACGACAACAAACCCAACCCTCACTCCAAACAACCCCCCACACAAAAAACAAGTTGGAAGGAGAGATGAACATGTATATTGAGCATTCTCAACTTGGATGTCGAGAAACGAAGACGTTTGAAAAAAAAGCCTTTCTGAACATATCCGCGACTTGATACTAAGTTGGAACATGAAACGTCTTGATGAGACCGCACTGAATTTTCTCCTTAACATGATGACAGTCAAACTCAATATGTTTCATGCGCTTGTGGAAAACCGAATTCTCGGCAATATACAACGTTCATTAGTTGTCGCAAAAGAGCAGAGTCGGGTGCTCATATGGTACTCCGAGATCATTCAGTAGGTACTTGAGCCATTGGATTTCGGATGCCATTTTTTAAAGTGCTCGATATTCCACCTCAGGGGAAGAGAGTGAGATAGTGGTCTGCATCTTGGTCTTCTAGGGTAAAAGAGAATCGCCAAGGAATATTGCATAACTGGTGATCGACCAACGAGATTCCTCAGTGGCCCAATCTGAATAGCAGTACGCCTTTAATTGCGGGGTTGAAGATGGTGATAAGAGTAAGCCTGCTCCTAGCGACTATTTCAGATATTTAATGACCTGGTATGCAGATATTTAATTTCGGACATATATTGGCTCAATTGTTGAATCGCATAAGTGATGTCGGGCCTTGTAGTAACCAGAGATATAAAGTTTGCCAACCAATCGTCGATACGTGGAGGCATTAATTGGTAAATCTGCGTCCACATCTTGATCATTATCTATGTCAAAGTCTAGATCATCATCTAATAAGGTACCCATTGCAGATTCAAGGTGAGCAGAAGTGGCCATCAGAACTTGGGCTGGCTTGTCGCCTAAAAATCTCGTGTCGCGTAATAGCTCGAGGGCGTATTTCTTTTGAGAGATATGAATGCCATCCTTGTTTTGAGCGACTTCTAATCCAAGGAAGTACTTTGATTCACTGAGTTCCTTCAACTTCAATTGTTGCTCAAAATAGGTTTTAGTCTTGTCAGTTGACTCAATATCGCTGCCATCAAAAACAATATCATCAACGTAAACAAGGAGTGCGGTAAATGAGCTACCATCGGTCCTTGTGAATAGAAAATAGTCTGAGGTGGATTGGATGAATCCAAAGTAGATCAATAAGTTCTTCAATTTGGCAAACCATTACCGGCTAGATATTGTAAGTCGTATTACTATTTCTTAAGACGACACACCTTTCATGTGTCTTTGGCCTAGAGTTAGAGCCCAGATGGTATGGCCATATAGACTTCTTTATCAAGCTCACCATTTAGAAAGGCATTGTTATCATCAAGTTGATGAAGGTGCCAATTATTAGTGGCTACACGGGCAAGCAATGTTCGAACAATAGTCATCTTTGCCACGGAAGAGAAAGTATCAAAAAAATTGATACCATAAGCATGTGTGTATCCCTTAGCCATAAGACGAGCTTGAATCTTTCAATAGAGCCATTAATTCGAGTTTAACTTTGTAAACTCATTTGCATTTGACAACCGGCTTGATTGGCAATTGGCATATCATTTCTGAGCTAGAGTAGGTAAATTGGGAGGATTATCGAAGATATCCAGATCGGTTATAGGTGTCAGGTGTGGAAGAACTAAGTGTGAAATGACGTAGGCTTGATTGATGTTGGGGAAGATCAAATTCATGTTGATTTTTTTAAAAAAATACCAATTTATGAAAAATGACATCACGGGAGAATAAAATATGGTGATTTTGCGAGTCATATAATTTATATCCCCTTATGCCATTAGACATTCCGAGAAAAATACATGTGCATGCACGAGGCTCAAATTTTGTTTGGTTTTAAAGAGTACCTCGTGCGGAGTTTGATCATGTACTACCTTTGATGGCGTGTGATTGATTAAAAAGGTGGCATGTTGTATGGCATCACTCTAAAAATCAAAGGTAAGTGAGAGTGAATTAATAGTGCAAGATCGATGTTTTATAAATATTGATGTTTATGCTCGACGCGACTATTTTGTTGGGACGTGTATGCACATGTAAAATGCCCATTTTATAAAAGAAATTGGTCATATAAAATTCTTTATCTTGGTCGCTTCGGATGCGTCAAATTGTCTTATCAAATTGAGTGTCGACCATTGTGACAAAATTTTCAAGGATGTGTCTGGCGAGAGTCTTAGATTTCATCAAAAACATCCATAAGGAACGAGAGTTATCATCTAAAATAGTTAGAAAATAATGAATTCCACCATAAGATAAAACATTGTACTTTCCCCAAATATCAATGTGAATTAAATCGAAAGGGTTACTAGCTAGGGACTCTCTAATAAGAAACAAGAAATGTTTCTGTTTAGTTAGCTGACAAGTTGGACAATGAGGGTTGAAGTTTGGCCAAAATTGTAGGGTCAATCTGGCTGAGTATGTGATGAGCGAAAGAAACAGTCATTTTACCATGTCATTTATAGGTTTGTTACTTTGGATGGACTCACTTGTGGTGTTGTAGGTCTTTTGGAGGTATATGGAGCAGTTTGGGACAAACCGGAGTGGACATGGACAAAAGCTCGAGGTGGAGAGACCAAAATGAGCATCTGGAAGCCACTAGTGGTGGGAAATCTCGCAGAGCGGCAGATTTTGGCTGCCAAAGTCCTTGAATGCCACCGGGCGGTGGATTTTTGTTGGGAAGTCCATAACTTCTTGTCCTAGTATCGGATTAAATCATGTAAGGTATTGTTGGAAAGCTAAGACGAAGATCTACATTTTACCAAAGTCCAATTCATAGTGGAAGACAACTAAAATCGTGCATCTTTGTCATCCAATGAACAAGAGCGGGCACCGGACGGCGCCAAATCTGTCGGATGGCGAGCATAAGGCAGTTTACACACGAAACAAGGTCAAAAATGACCATTTCATCCTTGTACTCATCCTAGCTCTTTAGGGTTTTGTTGGGGGGCCAATAAATAGACCCTGTAGGTCCCCATTTCACTTTGTCTAGACATTTTTGTGGCTAGGCCACTTAGATAGCCACATCTCCACTTCTCCCATTCTCTCTCAAGGAAGCAAGCTAGGGCATTGAAGGAGGAGGAAGAGCTTGGATGCTTAAAGACTTGATTGAGCTTTTATAAACTCTCTCTCTTTAATTTCATGCTTGCAATACTAGTTTGCCTTAATTGATGTTGAGTTTGTGTTTATAGATAAGTGAGTAGTTATGTGTGGGTTGGGTGCCCTTGGATGTACCCAACGTCCTAGGTCTCGAATGGGCTTTTGGGTGTAAAGTGTGTAGCGGTTAGAGGGCGTAATCTGTTGGATAATGGACCTCTGTTGGAACCTAGAGTAGTCACTAGTAATGACCTAGAGTCCTTCCCAATCGATTATAGCGTGACCAAAGTACTTAGCCGTGAAGGGAGGCGTGAAAAAGTCTGACCGCTATATTATACGTTACCCAATCGATTGGTGTGTTTAATTAGAAGAGGGAGAATATTAACAACCTAATCTAATATAAACAAACTTAGGTAACCTAGAATAGAGGTAGTGGGCAAGGCAACCACATGAACACAACCCTCCTAACTAAGTCTCTCGTGGGCTTATTATGCTCGTGGCGATCTTAGGCAAATCTAAAGCGTTATGCTTCACTCCACCCTAAGGATAACTAGGATCTACTCTCTAGTCTCATATACATCGGGTTTTTTCTAGTCAACTAGTCAGCTAGCTCCATGGCTCCCATTCATGGTCAAGTCCATCAAGTTTCCACTAGATCAATTAGCTAAATCATAGGCCCTTAATAATTCCCTCCCGGGAGTTTAGAGCTTGGACTAGGGAATAATAGTACACTCCTCTCTCGAGACTTTTAGGTGTATTTAAACCCTAATCCCACATGACCCAACTAAAAGCATTACATTTACCGACTAATACGCACAAGCCCAATCAAAACCTAGGTTGTTAGGTGCATTCAAGGGCACCCAACCCACAAATAACTACTCACACATCCATAAACTCAAACTCAACATCAATTAAGTCAACTATTATCACAAATATTAAATTAAAGAGAGAAAGTTTAGAAAGCTCAATGAGGTCTTCAAGAACTCCTAGTCCACCCTTCTCCATATTCAATGCTCCTAGCTAGCTTCTTTGAGAGAGAGTGAGCAAAATGAAAGTGTTTGACTATCTTAAGTGGCCAAGCCACACAAATGAATTGGCAAGTTGAAATGGGGATATAAAGGGTCTATTTATAGGCCCCAACAAAACCCTAAAGAGTTAGGATCAGTACAAGGATGAAATGGTCATTTTTGGCCATGTTTTGGGTGCAAACTGCCCACGCATGCCGTCCGGCAGATTTAGCACCGTCTGGTGCCAGCTCTGGTTCATGGGCTGACACAGATGCACGATTTTGCCTATCTTGTGCTCAGAATTGGACTTTGGTCATTGAAAATAAAATGTAGATCCTTGTCTTATCTTTGCAATGGTACCTCATATGACTTAATCTAATGCCGGAGCAAGCAGTTATAGATTTCTAAGTGCGGCATCCTCTGTCTGCCAGACAAACCCACCGACCGGCGGAAAAATCGACCGCCCGGGTGGCATTCAGGACCGAACCTGCCGCCCGGTAAGGTTTTCCACTGTCCGATGGTTTTTGGGACCTTGCTTTGGATTTTTCACCTCGAGCTTTCGTCCGTGTCCGCTTCGGTTGGCCCTGAATATCTCCGAATACCTCCAAAAGACCTACAACACAACAAGTGAGTCCATTCAAGGCAACAAACCTATAAATGGACAAAAAGACTCAACACTCAAAAACTTAAGACACCAAAATAGTTCTAAATGACCCTAAAATAACGTGGTAAAATGAGCATTTCTTACGCTCATCACACTCCCACACTTGAATCTTTGCTTATCCTCAAGCAAAAGACTCGACTCAGACTCACAAAAAGATAAAATAGATCAAGAGCTGGCATACTCTTAGCAAAAAGGGTCCCTTAAAAGTTTGAATTCTCATCACAAGACTATCCACATCCCAATAGTTCACTCCCCCGAGTGCAAAAGTAAGAATACGCAAGGACTACACTCTCGAGGGTATAAACAAGCGTTAACCCGAAGTGGGTAAGGCTTATGGGGGTTGACCACTGAGAGGATAGGAAATTATTTAAGCTCACTATTTTGTAGTCAACTTCCTATCACTCGCGAATACATCCAGGGTCATGAGATATCCTACTCCCACTCAAGATTGTCTCAATTGATATAGGGATTGCGATCAAGGGGACTTTTGCTTGGGTTGAAATGGGGTTAAGGTAAAGGTGAGGATAAATATTTGGGAAGTAGCTAAACCACTCAATCTGAGGAGCTAATTACAAAGATATACTAGCCCTCGTCTATTCTAATTCACTCATCTTATATCTACATGCACGTATACCCAGTATTCACCCAAGACCTATGACATTAAAGCACAAGCTTTGCCTATTATTTGATTGCCTTATTCATAATACAACTTCCACTTTTTTGCTGCTTTTCTTCTTTTCTTAATTTTTTTCTTATTTTTCTTTTCTTTTCTATTTTTCTCTTTTGTTCTTCCTTTCTTTTCTATTTCTTCATTTATTCATAGAGGCAATTTTTTTTGAAACTCGGTAAAGCTTGGCATCATATGTTGGCCTTTTCTAGCCGATTCCCCAATTTTTCATACCCATCATAAAAGTCTATTCTACCATATTTCCCTAACAATCAACCCCATAAGATTATCTCCTATGTGCTTCCTCGGACTAAGTGTCAAAGGTGGGGACAGATTTAGATAAGAGGTCAATCATGGTATGTATATAATCAAAGAATCGCTTAAGGCTCATGAGGGTTAAACAAGGGAGAAATTAGGGGGTTTGGATCTAAGGCTCTAGACTCAACTTGCTCAAAATGGCCCCCATCCACCAGCAAAATGCCCACTCGAAAGAGACAAAATAAGTGTCAGTAGGATACCCCAATCACCCAAAATATATAGGCACCTCATGAACAAAATAGGAGACGGTTGTCTCCACCTTTGGCTCAAAACATTTCAAAAGGTCCCACATCAACTCCACAAGTCCACCCATAACGGGAGACAACAAGTCTAAACCAGAAAAGGTGTAAAAATTCCGTATTCCTATACTTTACACCCGGGGTATTCTCCCCAAAAGGTGTGGTGTTTAGCTCATGACAAAAAATAAAAATTTAGGGGGGGTCCAAAATGCCTAAAATATGCCAAAACTTGACCTATTTACAATGATCTAAACCTAAACATGTAAGTTCCTACATGGAACTTTCCCCACACTTGAATGACACATTATCCTCAATGTGAGAGGGTTTAGGCAAATAAACCGATAAGAGAAAAGAAAAACTTCAATGACCTCCGTGGCCAAAGAAGGTAAAAATACTTCAATCAAAAGCAAAAATCATAGCCTCCGTGGCCACATGAATACAATGATTGAAAATATAAACAAGACAACATAAGACATACTCTTTTAGAGGAGAGTTAAAAGAATGTCCCTGTTCAAAGCGACAAGGATGGAGTGGTGATCGGTCCTAAGCAGAGATGATAACCTATTTTTATACCGTTTGGCACCCATCTCTGCCGTTTGGTTGATTAATACGTTGAAGTTCATTTTTCCTTCGAGGTCACCGCTCGGTGGGCTTAAGCACCGGTCGGTGACATTCAAGGGTTAAAGAGGTTCGGATAGTCCAAGGGTGTTGTTTGGCATTGTGACTGCCGGTCAATGAGCTTTTAACATTCGGCGATTATGGGCAGGTGAAAGTATGACCTTTTCCTTGAAGTGATGCACTCCCTAGCGCACGCCGTCCGGTGCCCACTCTGGTTTGTGGGCCAAAAAGATGCACGATTTTGGCTATCTTCTGCTCTGAATTGGACTTTGTTCATAGAAGATAAAATATAGATCCTTGTCTTAGCTTTCCAACAGTACCTCATTTGACATAATCTGATAGATGAGCAAGAAGTTATGGATTTCTAAGTGCAGCATCCTCTGTCTGCCAGACAAACCCGTTGACCAGCGAGAAAATCCGCCGCCCGGTGACATTCAGGGATTTTGGCAGTCCAAATCCACCGCCCGGCGAGTTTTTCCACCTTTCGGTAGCTTCCGAAACCTTGCATTGGCCTTTTCACCTTGAGCTTTCGTCCGTGTCTGCTCCGGTTGGCCCCGAACTTCTCCGAATACCTCCAAAGGACCTACAACACAACAAATGAGTCCATCCAAGATAACAAACCTATAAATGGACAAAAAGACTCAAGTCTCAAGGACTTAAGATACCAAAATGGGTCTAAATGACCCTAAAATGAGAGTTTCTTACGCTCATCAGGATGCGTAGTTTTTCTTCTGAAATATGGCCAAATCGGAGGTACCATTCTTCATGAATTATAGGGGTAGCTACCATATTATTGATCGTCTATGCGTCAGTTATTTATTAGAGTCCCCCACAAGCATGTGCTCTACCAATCACTCTCATCGAGGCAAGGTCATGTATGACACATTGAGTAGGACTAAAGACAAACATTTGTTTTGTGAGATTAGTTTGCTTATGAAAACTAGATTGAACCCGAAAGAAGGAATCAATAAGATATCATATAAACATAGGGAATTAGTGAGTTGTATCGATCTAATATGAGTGGCATGAGCCCGATGTCCATAAGCAAAGAGACGAATGTATTAGCAAGGGGTTTGACTGATGTAAATGATGTGATGGTGCAACTAATCTGATCAGTAGCACCAGAGTTTAAGATCCAAAGGCTTGAAATGGAAGACGCTAGATGATCAAGGGAGGAGATAAGCTTACCAGCTTTGTCGAGAGGTGTAGAATTGGTGAGAACATAATTGATATGTGGGGATTGAGTGGTTGGGACTGTAATAGGAGTGCCATGAGATTTCAGAAGAGCCATCAAATTGGAATATTGTTCCGAGGATAATCGAAGTTGAGAAAAATTAGATGTGCCTCCTTGTTCGACACTATATATAGCCTAATTGATGCTAGGACCATTGGTTGATCCATTTATCTGTGGCTTGGGTTTGTATCCGGGTGGATACCCATGCTTCTTGAAATAGTTATAAACGGGGTGCCTGGGCCTGTCACAATATGTGCAATATGGACGTTGTCCTTGTTTCCAAGGTCGACGAGTATCATTGTTGGATCGTCCAGCAACAAGGGCTACTTGTTGGTCTTGCGGATTGGACTTTCCATTCCTGTTGGCAATAGCAATCAAACCTAGCCCCAGATTGCTAAAAATTTGACACTCATACTGAAGTGCGAGGAACAAGGCCCGGTTCACAGAAGGGAGTGGCTCAATCAACAACATCTGCGATCAGAGCGTGTTATAATTGTCATTCTAGCCCCTCAAGAAATGAATTATTGATCGTTGTCCCTGTAATTCTTCACGGTCATATAGACAATATAATCATGTGAAAATGAAGTGCACTTACAATTCGAAAGCAGACAAAATTAAACCAATTGATCCCACAAAGTCTTGAATTAGGTGATGTAATCATTGACGAACAATGCTCGAGGTTATAAATCTCCTCCTATAAATTATAAATATGGATTGCATCTCCACGGCCGAACCTCTCTCAGAGGTCAGCCCAGACCACTGCTGCCGTCTCCATCCAGATAAGGATTTGTGCAATGGGACAGTCAATGGAGTGCATTATCCAGCTGATAACCATTATGTTGCATCGTTCCTAGGTGGGGAATTGGGTGTCCTTGATAGCGGGTGCAGGCAAGGAGCCATCAATAAATTGTGACTCATTCTTGGATTTGAGAGCTATGGTCATTGAACGAGACCATGAGTGATAGTTGTCGCCATTTAGAACCGTCGAAACAAGAACAGTGGCTGGATTTTCATTCGGATAAAGGTGGTAAGTGTTGGAGATTTTACTTGATAGAGTCTCATAAAAAAAATTAGTGACAGCCATAGCTGCTTTTGAAATCGACTTGGTCTTAAGTCACGAAAGAGAGTAAATCTTTAGGCATTGATGTGCCCTAAAGGACTCTTTTTGGGAAAGATGCAAGTGATGAATTGAATTTTCTTGGTTGATTGTTATGAGATGTAGCGTTGATACATACATATATACATATACATACATATATACATATATATTATAATAAGCTGTAACTAACAAGGTAACTATAAACACCACATTTAATGATTAATGAGTCAACTAAGATAACAACTTCACACATTTATCTCCATGAAAAAGCTGAGTTTGATCGAATGTGCCAAAGGTAATTGAGAGTGGCTTGCGGAAGAGAACATCATCTTGTTGGAGAGAAACGTGGGAATTTATTGTAGTGCATTAGAGAGTGTCATGAGCTGGAATGTGACCAGGTAGTACTCCCACCTGAAGATAGTTGATAATCATCTCTGTCGGTTGCCTGCTTAAATAAGACCGAGCTCGCCCCCAGTCGTCATCATGTCGTCAGTTGCCGCCACCCTTCTTTTTCACTTGAAAAAAAAAACTCTAGTTTAAGGTTCTTGGTTGATCGGGTAAATAAGATTTTGACAAATTTGACTTTGGGGTTGATTTTGAAGATTTTAAACTAGTTTTGGGGCTGATTACTAGTTTTGACCATGTTGGGATATGCAAGCTTGTTGCATGTGATCAATCCTTGGTTTAAAATTTGAAGTGGACTTGTTTTTTTTGCAAAGGATAATGGTTGATCCTTCAAGAGTAGACAAGTTTTTAAGGAGAAAATCTTAGGTCTTATTTTGGATCACGAAGTTTTGTGGGCTTGATGTTTTGTTCGTTCATGTTGACCAAGTGAAGACCAACTTGGGTTTAGTTGAATTAGGTTGGTCAAGGTCAAGAAGATTAACGATTGAAGATCAGTCTAGGGAATTGGTTCAAGGTGGAGTATTATTTGGGTATTTGACCCAAGTCTTATTGTGCTTTGAGCTCAGACCCAATAGTTTCTCTTTTAAATATAGTGGAGATATGTGTGTATTGAGAGAGGTGAGAAGGTTAGAGGAGACTTGTTTCTTTAAATATATGAGTGTATGACAATGATTAGAGAGTTAACCCATAAGAGTACACCATACTCGAGAAATGTATTAGTCGTGCTATAGTTGTTTGGATTGAATCTGACTTTGAGGTAGTCTTCTCCTGACATACTCTCCACCTATTGATGTATAAAAAATTGAGAATAATTTGACGAACAAGCAAATAGTATAGTGGTAATGTAAGGTTCTTAAAATACGAATTGTCCACAAAATTGAAGCTCTTGATTGTTTGTAACTTGAAAAGTTGATGTTTATCCGAATACCAAGAGAGAATAAAATAAAGTAAATCAAAAATGTAACCAGATGAGACAATAAAGCATGATGCCTTAATGAAATAAGTGCATATGTCAAGATTATGATTTTAGTGAAGTTCTAATTAGTACCCGGAGTATTCTAATGCATTTGCCGAATGCTTTCGCTCATTAGGGTAATAAAACTAAGATAGAAGATTTCAAGATAATAATTAATACTTTTGCTCATTAACTAGACATAGAACTAATCTAATCTCAATTATGAAGTTTTCTCCTAACAGGTTACCCCTCGATATCAAAATATCCCATCAATACCTAAGGATATATTAATTGGGTCATACTTCGATTCTAGTCCCTTTCAGTCTACTATTATCAAGTAAGATCTTAACTTAAGTGGCTAATTTATATTAAATATTAAGCACACTAATTAACAACTAACAAGGAAGATATTTAAACCTTTATCTAGCATAAATAATCAATACGAGCAAGGTCAACGAGGAAGGTGACTGGGAAAATAGAGGATTGTCTATCGGTCACAAGGTTACTTTAGGAGGTGAACTTGCATGTTGGGGTTCGATGGAGGTTGGAAAGAATGCATCAGGCAAGCTCGGGAGATGCTGGAACTTAGGAGATGTCTCCAAGTAATTGAACAATGATGAAGAGAAGTGAGGATGGTCTTGATGAGGACAAAATGGTCTAAGGTTCAAGGTGTAGTAAGTGGTGTCAGTTTGGTTTTGCAGGACCTCGTTTTCTCCAAGAGGCTGTTTGTCATTGAGGTGGAGATTGTTGAAATAAGGGTAGAGCTTCATGGTTCTTCTAAGGGATGATTTCTCGCCAAGGTGGAGAATGTTGAGAAAGTGACTCGAAATCAAGGGGCCTAGCAGACGCTAGGGGCCTGTTACAGAAGCTGAGACCTAGCGTCCGCTAGGTGACACTGCGCAATATTTTTGTTTTATTCGAACTCTTATTTTGGACTCCTAGAATGACCTAGATAAATCTTGTGGTTTGCAACAATTTGTCTAATACATAAAGGCATGCTATCCTAGTTTATGTACAACTTTGTGGCTTGGATCTTATAAAAAAGATTTCACATTCTCTCCATGAACGTAATCATTACACCGAACCATGTAATCTCTCGTATTGTTTGTCGTTGTTTTCTTTATTTCTAACACTAGGAACAGCTGCGACGCAGCCTTCTAAATTGCAACGCAATAGTTCATAAAAATGGAAAACCGTTATTATTTGGTTGAAACTAATTGGACTTTTCATGGGCCTTTAAGGAAAAACGGTTCTAGGCCTTGTGTGATGGATTATCACGTGGTAGTTACCACGACTAGGCTTCGGGGAGTGACATTTATACAATTCATTCGGTTCACTAAATTATGTTGTAAACTAGTATAGCGAGCAGAAAATAAGGTCACTTTTCAGAAATTAGATCGAAAAAAATACTGACAACTAATAAGGTGCAATGGGACACCACTGGAGCATATGATTACAATTTACACCACATTAATAGCAAGAGCCATGAACTCTGAGCTCATATTCGCCTCATCATAATATCAGAATATTGTAATGTGGAGCCCTCACCATGAACTCGGATGCACTTTTTATAAAGCGTGTTTGGCATTATTAATTAGAAAGGCAAAAAGACTATTTTTATATGGCAAAAACCAAGGAGAGAGATCCAACGAGTATTAAAGAAATGGCGCGGATCGAGTGGGGTCACCACGAAATCCTTAGCTCATTGTAAAGTTCATATATCAAACGTGGAGATTGCCTTTGCAATATTAAATATTACAACAAAATTAATATTTTGATATTTATAAAAAAATAATATTTTTACTAAAAATATTTTCTTTTTACAAATAACAAAAATATTTTCAAATTTTTAGATCGTTGTTAGATCAAAAATATTAAATTACTAATATGATATTTGCAATTAATTTAATTTTAAATATAATTAAAAATGAAATACATTTTTAAAAATTCAATCAAACCAGAATCCACAAAATAGAACTGATGGTTCTCCATGAATGTATAAAAATGTTATACATTTTTAAAAGCATTGCATATATGTATAATTATGTCGTGACAGCCTTGTCAACTTAAATCCATGACAATGAGAGGAAAAAATTATAGTCTTGCTGATGCAACAACTTTATATAGATCCTAACTTCATTTGATGATCATAGGAAAATAATCTACCGAGTGCGGGTAACATATATGTTGTTGCTTTGCTTTCTCTTGGACGTTATAATATTGTCGTTGACTCGTAACTCGAAGTCTTATTTTAAATGTGTAACATGATTACAACTATAAAATATGGACTTAGATTATGAGTTTTTTGGCGACTCGTAACTTGAAGTTTCTTGTATTTTTATATTTTATCTTATTTTTCAAAATTTTTTTTGCGTGTTTCAATAATTAGATATATACTAATGTTATCCAACCGAGCAAGTAGATTAGACGGTGCGTATTGGTTCAGGGCTAGAAACAGAATAAGAGAAGGGCGAGGGCTTATTTGCAAGTCAACCCCTCTCTTCTCCGCCTAGTGCATAACTTTGATGCAAAAAATACAAATAAATGTATATTTTATTAATATGTAATATTTAGAATCGATAAACTTTTGGTTAAATGTAATATTACACTCGTGAGAGTAATATTCCCGAGAAGCGTAACTTAGTCACGTGCTTTTGAGGGACCGTAGTCCGTAGTGATATATCCCTACCACGATTAATTGTAACGACTTCTTTAAAATTATCAACTAAAGTTTAGGGGCATTGTCCTCCATTTAACCAAAAACAATACGCACACCATCTTGTGTCACATAACACAAGATGGTACCTGCCCAAAAATGTGTTATGTGTCGAATTCTTCGGATGACATTCGTGAGAAGCTTTTCGTGCCTGTTAAAGTGAGCCTTTTTGCACACAACCATGTAGCCAAGAATATACCTTGTCTATAATAAAGGTATATGTTTGGCTTAAACTCTGTAGATCTTTTGAGCTTAGGTGAATCAATTGTGACATTTCAGTGTCTCTAATTTCTCTTCGTAAGAATGGCATGATTGAACCAGCTCACCGACCTCCTCTTTTCTTAAATCTTTTTGTTCACAGAAGAGTGCTCTGGCGGTGTCGGCAAAGGGAGCATTAATGTGAAAATACTTCTTGAAAGAAAGGTTTGCTTCAATTAATGCCATCGCCCTTTTCACTATAGCTAATTGATCTGGCCGGGCCCACATCTTTAAAAATATCTCTCTTCTAGCCTTACTCCCAAGCTTGGTATATTTGTTTGTTCCCAAATTTAGAGTTACACAACTCTTTTCAAAGTCAAGCTTAGCTTTTGTTGAGGCTAGAAATGGGCGACCGAGAATTTGCATGTTTTCCCTTGTTGAAGGTACATATATGACTGTGAAGTCCACTAACACAACACCATTCTGCACTTCCACAGGAACATCTTTAACGACTCCTAGAGATTTTTTAGTCGTGCTGTCGGCTAGAGTCAAATTCCTTGTTGTCGGGATAACTTCATCAAGTCCTACTTTCTTGCTCGAAGAGGTGGATATTATCGATGATCCCAAATCACAAAGGGATCTTTCCACATGGACTCCATTCATACTTATTGGTACGGTCATGAGTCCTGGGTCATCAAGCTTCTTCACCTCAAATCGTTTTTGAGTTAGCTCCCGCTCCCTTACGCTTTGATTGTACTCACTACATCTTGGGTACACTTGATAAGGAACTTCCGGGTCTATTGCGTTAGGGACGAATTTCTCCAAGAAGATCTCCCTCACCCATCGCTTCATGTTTGCAAATAGAAGAGAGTAGTATTACGAGTTTTTGCCAATCTTAAACGTCCCTTCTTGTTCCATCAGAAATGCAAACTGAGGGCATGCCTTCATAAACTCCATCCAAGAGGCATTGTAGTTCAACTTTTCAAATTCTCTTTTGCACATATGGCATACTTCCATCAGGGAGTCCTTATCCACTACTGGTTCTTCATTGGAATGATCATCATGGCCTAGTGTTCCGTGGGAGCATGATTCATCACCAGTGTCCAGTGGTGGCCAAGGTTCATCTTCACCATCGACCATAATCATTGTACAGTCATCGTCTGCAGCTATTATGTTATCCTTGGCAGGTATCTTCTCTTTTGGAGAACTTTGACGTTTAGAAAGTTGGGAAACTTGAAACTCAAGGTTATGAAAGGAAACAACGTGTCCCTTCATTGATTGAGACTGATAACACCGCATCTTATTTCTGGAGCTTACCTATGAGCGTATTTTGTTGAGCAGTCATAGCGAGCATCCGCTCAATGACTTCGACCCAGCTGTCAGGTATGTCTTCAGCCGCTCTTTTGACTTGCATGTCTTGACGAGGCTCCTTGTCTCTGCATCTACCCCGGTCTTCTTCAAATTGGTCACCCCGAGTGCGCTTACCACTCACCAAATTCACTAGCTTTACTTCTTTCATTCCTGAGGTGGAGGAACTGACCTTTAAGAGCTCATCAATCTTCTTAGTGAGAGTTAAAAGCTTCGCTTGACAAGAGATGGTCCTTGATTGTGTGCGACTATTGTGACTCCTTTCCCAACTTATAAGTGGGGCACTAAACCCTGTGACCTCCTCCATTATCTCCAGAACTGCATTAATATGTCTTTGAATGAATGTTCCACCTGCTATAATATCCAAATGAGCACAAAAATGGACATCCACTATGAAATAGAAGATTTGGATGAGGTGTCTCGATGTAAACTTATGGTAAGGGCTGACTCCATTAAACTTATTGAATCTTTCCTAAACCTCTTCCAAAGATTCATCCTCATATTGCTTGAAAGGCCCGACATCCTTCACCATATCTCCTTGTTTTGCAAACACAAAATATCTTTCCAAGAAGGCATTGGCTAATTCCTTCCACGTGGTATTTTTGATATGGCTCATTACTTCATACCACTTCCTTGCTTGCCCTTGCAGGGTGAATGGGAACAACTTAATTTTCACCCTCTCATTGGGAACTTTTTCTATCTCGAAAGCATCACAAATGATCAAGAATCCCGAAAGGTGATCATTAGGGTCACTTTCTGTCACCCCATCAAATTGCACCATAGTCTTCAGGATGGAGAGCATCAACGACGTCATTTCAAAATTATCTCCCCCCATTCCTTAAAGACCCATGCTCGTTCCATATTATTTCCTTTTTAGATGAACCTGATGACCACTCATACTAAGATCAAACCAAAATAGAAAAATAATAAAGGAGAAATAAAAATAACCTAATCTCAAATGGAAACCAATTATGGTGACAAGAGGGTTTTTGAACGCCCCGATGCAATAAAAGGAGTCCCGATATAATGTCGAACTACGAGGAGCGTGTTCAAGACATCTCAAGAGAATCACACAAAAGAATAGGTTGCGAAAGTTGTTTTTGCTATTTTGGAAATAGTTTAGCAATGACAAGCTAGGAAAGCTAAGGATTAAAGGCAATAAGAAGAAATTGGGCAAGGCACCCATCATGCAATCGTCATAACTCGGCTTCTCATGGGCTTATAATGTACATGGTGGGCCTAGGTGAAGTACGACATGGTACTTCATGGTCAAGTTCATGACACCACAAAGGAGGGTTCTCAGTTTTAAACAGCCCACGTTGGACACCTCGATTTATGAGTTGTCAACCTCACTCAAGCTTGTCTGAGTCACCAGTTCTAGCCCTCGACCCCAACTCATGAACGAACTACCCTAAGGCCAACTAGACATTATCCTTCACAGTCATGTCCTTCAGGTAACATCTAATCTAATGGATAGGTCTCTCTACGTTTCCCTTCACAGTCACGTCCATTGGGTCACGCTACGATCAATTGGCAAGTACAATAGGTAAGAACTAGTGCTACCAAAACCTAGCACCAACATAAGGTTCGTTGAGCCAAAGCATTACGACTCCTATCCGCTACACGCTCTAAATATGAAGCCCATTCAAAACCAAGCCACTAGGGTGCACTAGGGCACCCGACCCAAATGAGAACTACTTACAACATGTCATTAATAACAATAATATATAAAGGGAAACAATATTAGAAAAGTGAAATAACAAAGAAAGGTTTGAAAGTGCTCAATCGTGTGGGCACGCTCGCTCCTTTCCCGTCATTCGCTCATTGCCTCCCACAGAGAGCTCCTCCTCTAAGTCAAAACCTAGCTTTTTAATCTCTAGTGTCAAAAGCCAATTTTTGAGAAAATGTGAGAGGGTATATATAGGAAAGCCACCCCATCAACCCTAAAATATTACAAAATGTCTTAAATGCCTTTAAAATATCTTCACTTTCTGGGAAAAATCTAGCACGAATGTTGTTCGGTGCCATTTCTGCCATCTAGTAGGCTGAGCTGGCAAGGCAATTCTTCGTCTGGGCGTCGGTCGGCGAGTGCGGACTACACTTGATGCAATTTTCGCTATTCGGCAAGAAAAATTGCTGGTTGGCATTTCGGCCTAGGAAACGCTCCTTCTTCCTTCGAGGATGTCGTTTGGCGGGTCGTTCTGCTGGGTAAAATCTTACCGAGATTTAGGGAGCTGGACGAGCGCCATTTGGTATGATTTCCACCATTTGGCGGTTGACACAGGGCATCTGCTGGTTGGTACATATTTTTTCGATCGGCAGCTGCAGTTCGTTCCCGGCTTGCCTTCCTTCGTCATGACTCCTTCTATCATCCAAAAGATATAAGGACAAACGAGTGAAACCATTCCAGGCATCAGACCTAAAAATGGCCAAAAAGATGCATGATTTAAGGGATAAAGATGCAAAAATGGGTCTAAATGATCCTAAAATGGCATGACAAAATGAGTGTTTCACGCTCATCATTTGGTCTAGAGTAGGTATGAATCCTATGAATTCCTACAATACTCTTACCCTTTTACTCTACTTTGGATCCTATCTTAACTAGACCTTGATTAGATCCTAATTAGATCAATTTATCTTTATTTTTTGCTTATAAATTCTAATATAGTTCTCAAATATTTTGGAATATACTTCATGATATTGATTCTGAAATTCGAGATACATATAATTTTTATTTTCTTTATAGATATACTAAATATTTCATGGTTAATCTTCATATATTGATTATGATTTATTTGAATTATATATATATAATTAAAATTTTATGTTTAAAAAATTATAAAAAATGTCTTTCTTTTAATTCAAAGGTCAGACCATGCGGATCCTGAGGGTAAAGATAGGAGTTGAGTAATAAAATTTTTCGAGGGTCTAGGGTAGAGTTTGGGTTTGGGTCCAACTTTTCAAACTAGGGTATGCATAGACCCTACCCATCGCCATCCCTGCTAGAGATTAGTGGCGGAAGCCAGGGGCTTGTGGGGTTGCATTTTCTGGCATAACACCACTATTTGCAGTGTTGGAGGGATAGTTGGGAGCAACATGTCCATATTTTCCATAGCCAAAACATACCAGATGTAGGCCTTCGTATTAAAGGCGTCTTATGCACCGACGAACTCAAAATTGCTAAAGTAGGGGCTGGGTGGGATCGACTTCATTACAGATACGTGCGAAGTTGCCCATCTTGAATTGTTCAGTGTGGGTGTCTATTATGATCGAGGTACTGATTCTCTTTGCTAGATTCTGAAGAAAAAGCATGTCATAGAAGTCTGTGGCCAGCTTCGGAACTTGTACCCCAACAATCTCCTTGGTTATTTCTGCCGATGCCGAGCAACATGTCCATATTTTCCATAGCCAAAACATACCAGATGTAGGCCTTCGTATTAAAGGCGTCTTATGCACCGACGAACTCGAAATTGCTAAAGTAGGGGCTGGGTGGGATCGACTTCATTACAGATACGTGCAAAGTTGCCCGTCTTGAATTGTTCAGTGTGGGTGTCTATTATGATCGAGGTACTGATTCTCTTTGCTAGATTCTGAAGAAAAGGCATGTCATAGAAGTCTGTGGCCAGCTTCAGAACTTGTACCCCAACAATCTCCTTGGTTATTTCTGCCGATGCAGAGTCAAATTTAACAATCTCCTTGTGACATACATATTAGCAATCATCCATGACCCATTAAGAAGTATGTGCTCATACTCTTGATTAGATTGTGGTCGTAGAAAGAAGAAACAATGCCCCAAATCTATCATGTTGAAGTCCAAGGGTGAACCCCACAGTTGGGCTAAGAGTTTCTTCAGAAAAGGTAAGGCAATATTGGTCCCCAAAACCATAAAGATTAAGATTTTTCACTAGTGCTTTCTCATTCTTATCTTGTCTTCTTTGATGAGCCTGATGGTTGGGCATGTCAGGCCATCATCTTCTTTGTCTTTCGAGCCGCTCGAAACTATGTCTTCAAAGTTGTACATATAGTTGTGGGCACATTGAGCTTCCTCATCTAGTCGGAGTTCCGTATCCAGACTAACCCCCATAGTTGCATTCCATAATGACAAATTTTGGCATCTGTCATCTTGATCAATCAGCCCCCCTCCAATAGAGTCAGATTCGCCTCGTCCTTTCTTTCCTCCTCGTGGAGGCATGGGCAGTGGGTCAGGCAGTCGCCGTGGTTTCCGCCCCTAAAGGAGGTTCCATTGTTGACTTCGTGTAGTTTGTGTTTGCTCTCAAATTTCTAACGCACTAGTTGCAATTTGCTATATTTGTTATATTTGAAAAATATTTCAGGGAAATTTTTTGAAATAGAGGACGATTGATAGAGTAATCCTTGATCATAATTTCCAGTATGAGTAGTCCACCCACAAATATGAAACTTGTGATTGGTTTTTAAATGATTTATTATGTAAGTAGAAATTGACGGTGTAGAGTTCAAATTTATGGCAAAATTTTTTGGGAAAATTATGCTCAGGCCCCTAATGTTTGGTATATTCGGTACTCGCCTCCCTGTATTTCGATAATCGATTAAAAACTCTGCGAAGTTTAGTTTTATTATACTCTCAGACCTCTCGCTGATGTCCGCAGATATTTTTCTATTTTTTTATCCTGAAATGACTATCCTACCCCTATAGTCATCTTCTACTTTTTCTCCGGTGACCCATCAGTTTTTCGGCCACCCTCCGGTCAGTTTTCGACGATAACCAACATCAATTTAAAAAATAACAAAAAATCACTACTGGCCAAAATGAAAGCAAATCAAGAGGGAAGCTTCTCTGGGTCGCTGGCCAACATCGACCAAGCCGCCGCCCAGTCGAGCATGTCACAGTTTCTCCTTCACGACCAAGCCACCGCCGTTTCCCCTTTCCACAGTCGCCCAATCACGAGGAAGAAGGAGAGCATGTCGAAAGGGAATCGTCCCCGAGGTTGTTTCCTCTCAAGCTACTCCATCAATCTCCTCCCCGGCGACGGAATCGGCCCCGAGGTCATTGTTCGGAGGTGGTGGTTGTTGTTTGCAGCCCACCCATTTTTTATTTCTGGAATTAGGTGTTGCTATTCTGTTGGTGTTTATTGCCCGCAGAGGGAGAGCGGTGCGCGGGGGCGGTTGCGGTGGCCATCGCGGACTTCGTTTCAAGCATGTCCCCCTCGCCGACGGCGTTGAACATTTTCTGGTTTAGAGAGAGAGAGAGATGAGAAACCATAAATCCACGAAACAACGGAGAAGATGAGATGAAACGATTAATCCTTGGATTTCTGAAAACTCTAGTCTTCATGGTTGAAGATAAAACGATGGTTGAATTGGGTTCGTAATTTTCAACCTCTCCTGGGTTTAAATGGTGGGGATTTTGAGGGATGAGGTTTTTCGTCGGAGGGGAAAGATATGGAGGGAGAGGAGGAGGAGGGAGGGAGAAGGTAGATTTTTTTATTTTTTAGTAAGGGTATAAAAATTATTTTATAGAAAAAAATGATCGCTGACATCAGCGAGAGGTCTAATAATATAATAAAATCAAATTTCAGAAAATTTTTAATCAATTATCGAAATACAAAAAAAGCGAGCACGAAATATATCAAATATCAGAGGCATGAGCGTAATCTTTCCTAAAATTTTTATAAAAATACCACCTCTTAACACACCCACCCAAAAAAAAACACCCACACCAACGCATCCCGCACCATACCCCTTCACATTTTCCACGCGTCGCTGACACCCCACCAAACTCCACGACTACGACACCGTTCGCCTGATAAAACTTGCACGTTCCTTGCCCAGTTACCTTCCACTCTCTCTCTCTCTCTCTCCCCCCCTCCCGGCCGGTGTTTCGGATCACCAAACCATGAGCAGACCCCCACTATTCCTTCTCATATGACCAAAAAGTGGGAGAGAGATTTATTTATTATATTGACGACGCTTTCGGGTGCTACAAAATAATAACATATTACAAAGAAGAAAAAAAATATTTCACCGAAAAAATATTTTAAAAAAAACAGAGAGAAGAAAACGGAAGAAGATATATACAGACACTTACATTATTTTCCCGGAATTTCTTCACCCTCCCTTAAATTCGTTAACTCCTTCCTCCTCTGAGATGTCTCCCTCTCCTCGCTCGCCCTAGCGAACTCCACCGAGTAAGCTCCCTCTCTCCCTCCCTCTTTCTCCTTTTTTTTCCCCCTCTCCGACTTAAACGACGTCGTCGTTGTTCTTGTCGTGAATATTTTACTCCGTTTACTAGTTTAGCGTACCAGTGTCAAATCACGAAAGAAACGCCGTCGTTCCGTCGGCGGGGAAATGATTAACCGTCAAGTGTCCGATAATTTATTTCGTTAATGCGACGCTAGCTATTTTTACGAATGCGTTGTCGTGAGATCTAAAGTAGTCTGGAGAGCTTCTGGTCCTCTGATCATCGTCGGTTCCTCGAATATCGCAACTGTGTCGTTTTCCCGGTTCAGTTTCCCCAGCGTTGACCAATTTTGACTTCGTTTTTTCCGGAGTTCCAGACGACCGTCGGTTGATGAGAGGAGTAAGGAATTAAAAGGATGCGTTCCTAAATAATTAACCATGGCTTTTAGGTTAGTTTGATTCACTAATTGATATTAGTAAAATTGCAGGTGGAAAAGCATGGGATCGAAGATTCTAGACGTCCGTCCCAATGAGCTCCAATTCATATGTGAGTGAACTTGTCTATGTGATTTTATCTTCTTCGGATCCGTATGATGAATGGCTGACGGTAATTTGTGTTGGTGTTCTGTCGTTGTAGTTGAGGTGAAGAAGCAGAGCTCTTGCACCGTACAGCTCGTCAACAAGACCGATTACGATGTTGCTTTCAAGGTGGAAGCTCCCCTTTCCGTCTTCCTTGTCTGTGTTTTCGAATTGGACGTGGTGCTTTTGATTGTGTTTTATGCTAATGGGAGGGGCCTAATCCAAGCAGGTCAAGACTACCTCGCCTAAGAAGTACTGTGTCCGTCCCAATGTGGGAGTTGTTCTGCCCAAGTCCACGTGCAATTTTACAGGTATGCTGATCGGTTTGTGTGGATTTTTTAGTATTTAAGTGATTTTCATGAATCATTAACTGGTAATATGGGGTTAATACTGGCGATGATTTTCTTAACCTGCCTGTTTTCTAGACGAGCGTTCTACGTTCTGCCATTGTTTGAATTCTTTTTGGTTGATCAGTTCCTTTTTGGTTTTATGATGCAGTCACAATGCAAGCTCAGAAGGTGGCTCCTCCTGATTTCGTGTGCAAAGACAAGTTCTTGATTCAAGGCACAATAGTCCCAGCTGGGACGACTGAGCAGGACATCACACCTAGCGTGGCGAGTTTCATGGTTTTAGTTTTTAGCTACTTGCAGAAAATGTTCTCATTTTTCGTAACCTTCTGTTGCAGTTTGCTAAAGATGATGACAAGCACGTTGAAGAGATTAAACTGAGAGTGGCACTCGTTAGTCCACCTCACTCACCAGTGCTATCGCCAATGGATGGAGTGCTAAAGCAGGGACCGATTCTCCAAGATCTATTGCTGCAAGACCCGGAATTTAGGAAGGTTCAAGTTGGAACTTTCTCCGAGAAGGTTTATTTGATTACTTGATGTTTATGTGTGTGTGAATACTTGAGTTTAATTGTGTTTTTCTTGCAAAACCATTTTTCTTTCACTGAGAAAATATTTAATTTCTGCTGATGGGTCTTGAGACTCTGTCAGTTTTCCAGGGATCGGAACTCAGGACCTCTTGATGATCAAAAGTCAAATGAAGTGAAGGATATGGACCTAAAGCCAGATAAAGAAATCAGTGGTCAGAGATGGGAGTTTTTTAATGATCTCAAGCATGATGATCTGAAGAACATGGAGCCGAAGCCAGAAAAAGATGCCGGCCGTCAAGACATTCAACCTTCCAGAGATGCAGCCGAAAATGTGGTTACAGGACATGAAGCTGTAACGAACAAGTCTGCTGAACTTTCTCCAGTTCAAGAGCAGATTGGCATTCAAGAGTCCGCTGCCTCCGTAGGTGCGGAAGATGCAGCAGATAGAGATGCAATTGGCAGCACGGTGTCTTCAGCTACCAGAGATCGATACTTTACTCCAGTCGCAAATGAGATTAGTCGGTGGGAGTCACAGCAAGAAAACGTTAGAGGTTCCTCTCCAAGTAAATTGTTTAGAGGCAAAGAGTTGGAAGCTCGTGAGGAGGAGGACTTGAAGCCAGAGCATAAGACTGTTCATGATGAGACGTTAAAGCCAGCGGAAGAAGCACCACCTGCACCTGCTAAGGATGTAGCCTCCATGAAGGTTAAAGCAGTGGAAGAACTGGCGCTGGTCCGTGACATTGAGGAGATGAAGGAAAAACTGAACGGTCTTGAATCCAAGCTAAATGAGGTTTGTTTCTTAATGCTTTAGGTTTGCGACACTGATGGTCTATGTTACAAACTAGAGAATTACTTAAAGTTGGGTGATCCATAAGAAACATTGTGTTTGATCATTGTCTTTCTTGTTTGGTTGCACAACACAGGAATTTCTGTACATGTGAACTTTCTCAAGTTTTTGGAATATTTATGTTTTGATAATAAAGAAATAAAAAGAGAAATCTATTAATGTGCTTCAGATCTGATGTCAATTAGACTCAACTTCACGGCTAACCATCTGGCATCTGTGTGAACAGTAAGATTATCGTTGCTCGGCTGGTAGTCAATGGTCGATGCTGAATTTCATTGTGTTATAAGTTTGTCTTATACATATATATCATTTCCTGTGTGTGGATCCCTTTGACACTTCCTTTTGACTTCTGAGAATTGAAAATTGTTCGGATCCTATCCCAGCTTCTCTCTCATGAAGATTCAGTCGTTTGTTTCTTGGATTGTGTTATGCAGGCTGGAGTTACAATTTTAAAGTTGACCGAAGAAAGGAGACTGAGCACCCAGGAGAGGAAAATGCTGCAGGAAGAACTAGTAAGCTTGTCGTAGTAACACACTGTTGTTCTCAAACTGATTTTCTGTTCTGAGTTAGTCCTTGAGGACTAATGGCTTGCTTACTCATGCAGGCGCTGCTTAGGAGAAGCACAAACACGAGAAAAGTGCACGTCGGATTTCCGCTTCTATTTGTCGTTATGGTTGCTCTCATCAGTACACTGCTCGGATACCTTTCACACTCTTGAAGATACGAAACACACTTCTTGTTAATAATTAGAAACAGTATAGGGTAAACGCAACTCCTTGTTGCCACGGATCAGGGGCTCTTAGATACCTGTGTTTACTTTTTGGCAAATAGACGACACGGCTCGCATGTGATAGACGGGTAAAAGATAACTAGCAATGGAGTAACGTACAGCAAGTAGAGTTCCACATTGTTAACCTGAGTGACTACTTGAAGTTTGATCTACGTTTTGAGTCACTGACAAGCTTTTAACACGTTTACTACACTTGTAAAGTCGAGTTTGCGTATGGTTTTTTGTATCTTTTGCTTCATTCCTTTTCGAGGATTGTGTTTTGTATCTTGAAAATGGAAAATGTTGCAAGCTGATGATCATCTTATACATTCTTGAGCCTCATAATGATGATGCGCTTCTTGAATCTTGATAATTCTAGTGTAGAAGTCTTTTTTTCCGAGATCATTTGGTATCCGAAAATTCACTAGGTCGATTAGATTCGAACCGTGCAGAACCTCAAATGGTAATTAAAAAAAT
Organism: Hypericum androsaemum; assembly: GCA_963995505.1. Lineage (NCBI taxonomy): Eukaryota > Viridiplantae > Streptophyta > Magnoliopsida > Malpighiales > Hypericaceae > Hypericum > Hypericum androsaemum. The sequence goes on from OZ023182.1 coordinate 12,861,891, forward strand.
TCCTACCAAATTTTAAATTTGTTGAGTTCTAGTGTTCTCAGAGCTCAAACTTCCAAAAAGCAGTATGCATAGACCTGACCACGGTTCGAATTTGGACGAATTCGAATCGAATTTATTCGAATTCGAATTCATCAAAACATTAAACCGTATTCAATTCTTCACAAGACGAATCGAATACGAATTATGAATTTTCGAATTAGAATCGAATTCGAATTCATCAAAACATTAAACCGTATTCAATTCTTCACAAGACGAATCGAATACGAATTATGAATTTTTGAATTAGAATCGAATTATAATCGAATTCGAATTCGAATTAATTCCAACGATGTTGAACATCTTGTGGAAAACGTTTTGGTTTCATGTTGTTTAATTTGCAAAAAAAATTTCAATCTTTTAGCAATTTTGGGCGAGCCCATAATAAATTAAGTGCTTGTTTAATTGGTCCTAATGTAGAGTCTAAAGCTTTAATTCCATCTTGGGTACAAAGATTAAATATATGACATGCACATCTAATATGAAAAAAAATTTCTTCCGAATCGTGTACAAAAAATTTCTAAATCTTTAACCATAACATTATTAGAACTTGCATTATCTAGAGAAATTGAAAATATTTTTTGAACTAAATTATATTCTTGTAAAATAGTATGCAATATTTTATAACAATTATTCCCACTATGACTATCATCAAAAACTCTATATGCAATTATTCTTTTTTGTATATTCCATTCATTATCAATCCAATGACATGTAACACCAAAATATGAATGTGTTTGCCAATGATCATTCCATATATCACAATAAGAGAAGTAGCTCAAATTAGTAAACTTGAGGGAGAATTTATATAGCTCAAATTTTCAATAAGAGAAGTAGAGAATTGAGATTGGAATGTGTAAAATTTGAAGAATAAGAAGTGGTATTTATAGAGTTGGGAAGAAATTCTGAATTTATAAATAAAAAAATTAAAAAGTACCAACAATAAAAAAAATGGTAACCTAGGGATTAAAACGGTAACAAAAAAACAGTAAGAAAAAAAATGGTAATTTGCCCCTGAAATTGTAATTTGCCGGCCACCCCCTTTTTTTTAATTCCCCCCCCCCCCTTGAATTCGAATTCGATACGAATCGAATTCTCAAAATGAATTCGATTGAATTCGCCAATTTGACGAATTACAAAAAACTTGAACCGTATTCAATTCTTATCATGACGAATTCGAATCGAATTTTTTTACGAATCGAATTATTATCGAATCGAATCGAATTTTTTACGAATCGAATCGAATCACGAATCAGATTCAATTCATGGCCAGGTCTGCATAACTCACTACTCTACATGATCTAATCTGTACATCTTCGCTCCGTTTTCTTTTCACTACCACTGTTGATGAGCGCTCCTCCGTTCAGTTGGTGAGCCAGGAACAAAGGGTACAAACCCCCGGCCGCCAAAGACAGGGCGCATGAAGGCATTGTCGAACTTTCTCCAGTAGTAATGGACGGTGTGCGATGGGGTTGTCAAGAGTGCCCGTATGCTATTCGGCCGAGGAGCTCCGGGGCCGTTGAAATCGTCTAAGGAGTCCTGCCCCTCACCTAGAAGAGGCACGGTGATGGATTTTGGAGAGCCTGGATTCGACGAAAATGTTGTGCTTGCTGAACTTGGCTTCGCGTGAGGCAGCAACAATCTAATGAGGGGTTTAGTCATCAAGCCAAATACCTACAGGAGCAAGCGAAAGCCCAGTAAGTGTCACATCTCACAAACAGCAGAATAAACCGTGCAAGTTAAAAGAGAGAACGTATTAAGTATAAGTACTCCAGCTGATCTTAAACTAGAAAATGACATGAAGAAGAAAATACTTTACCACAGTACTGAATAGAACAATGGTTATGGTGCTGGTGATCATTATTGCATTTGCTCGCATATGGGTATGCCCCGAGCTTGTGAACTGGAATTTTTGAACACGAGAATCAAACACGGAACAAGAGCTTAGCAACAAGATCGTAATGTTGCTCAACTGACTTCATATTTAAAGGTTTCTTATTTAAGTTAGTAGTGCTGAGGGTACCTTATTATATGCAAGGGCCATTGACACTGCACCCCTCATTAGACCAGCCCACCAGATAATGACCTACAAAAGAATCCATGTTAGGCCAGCTGATCTGGAGAATGCAGAAACATGACCTGCAAGAATGCAGTTAGAGAACCTGCTGCCTGATGCCGATTCTATCGTCCGGTGACTTCTTGGATAAATTGGAGAGGAAGGACAATGGGAAAACAAAAGCTGCTCTTCCGATTAGAATAAGAGCGAGAAGCACTGAACTAACTGCAACAGATGTTCCAGGACTGCAAAAAGCAAAAATAAATGCGCACATTAGTTTCACAAGGCAAAGATAAAACAATGGAAAGGCAGCAAAAAAAGCAGACTATTCTTCACATTGACTTTGATATGAATCCCGACCTGTCACTTACGACTTTCCATTTCTCGATGTCCAAAGCATCCATTCCAACATAGAGGAAGATGAAAATCTCAGCAATGAATGAAAGGGTTGCAAAGCCATGCCTGCAAGAGTTATATAACTTTTAATGATTACAAAACTGAAGGTTTCACATTCCATATCAACTAAGCAACTGAAAAAAAACTACTTTTTTTGAATAAAATGAAATAACATACTTGGTAGTCACTCTTGAACGCTCAGTCACATTGTGCCAGGTATAATGGGACATCACAATCCCACAGAAGAATACAGTAAGAATGCCACTCAAGTAGAACAGCTGCAGAAACAACTACTTTTCACTTCAATCCGATGATTAGAAGACAATTACACAAGGCTCCCAAACAGGTTAAAGATTCACCTCAGCCAGCACATATGAGAGGTATGCCATAAGAACCATAAGAGCAACCTCTCGATCTGTAGAATGCCTGCATCATAAAACCGAGGTTAAAATCTCATGAGGGTAGCAATCCAACATCTTCGCGAATCAAACATACTGCATTTATATTCAAGATCAATACTAGGGTGAACAATGGAGTTCTAGGAAGAGCACAAACAGTAGTAGCTGAGCAAGAAACCAAATCAAACACATATCGAAATGTAATGATGAGTTTCAGCACCAGGATACGGAGTGCACTATGATAGCTATGTCCGTCCACCTACAATCTAGTAATAATATGGATATAACTGGCACTTAAGTGCTACAAAACTTCCTTATAAAGCGACAAGCCTAGAGGAATAAACAGGATGGTTGAATTGGTTTACAAGCATTTTTCATATGCAGACATATATAATGCATTTACGGAGCATAAATCCTTCGACCACATGCCAGTAATTTCTCATCATGGATAATCACAACACCAGAACTAAGAGTCGGAACGATAAAGACATATTTCAAAGCACGGAGTACCTGCCAAAGTAGAGCTTCTTGATAATGTAAGCACTAACTAATCCAGTCTGCAAGAACCCAAAGAATAAGCTCACACATCATCGGCCGATCAACAATCAGAAAGGTCTTAACATGGTTCAGGAGTATCCCTCGAGAGAGAGATCGTCACTTACCACCACACCCAGAAAAGTGCTAGTTAAAAATAGATAAAGAAAGCTGCCGAGAAACTCCCAAGCAATTGTCGTATTCACATGAGTGAGATCAAAGCTTTGGATTGCATTGAAAAGCACTACCGATGTTGCATCATTCACAACCCCTTCTCCGAATACCAGACTATAAAGCAAAGGAGTCTCATCCTGATTTAGCACCTATGAAAACCCAACTTAAAAAGTTACAACCTTCTGGTCCAGAGAAGTTAATTGAAACTTGGATCACTAGAAACATTTTTTTTCCTTGGTGATACGCAGTAGCAACATTTTGATATATATAACAAACCTGCAACGTGCAAACAGAGTCTGTGGCAGCAAATATGGCACCTATGGCTGAGAGATTATAGGATGGAAAGGTCAGTTCTGATCAGTGGAGTTGCAACAAGGAAGATAGTGAAATAAAATGTTGAAGTTTGAGTCAATACCAAGATAATCCCCTATTTCCAGTGATCCAATGTCCATCCTCTGAAAAATTTGTGTTGCACCTGCCAAATCCCTCATTTGGACTCAGTAATAGCACAGAACATTTGATTTTCGGCCATGAGACAGAAAAGGACGTGATGGCTACTAATCACAGATTGGCATCAACATAATGACAACAGAATCGTGACAGCTAAAGTGACAACAATTTACACCACGCAGAATGAGGGTTTACCTATGAATATGACGGAGCAGGAAATTAAAGTACCAACAGCACCAAAGAGCATAATCGTAATGAAGTTACGAAAAAACTGCTTCTTTTTCACCTGAAACCTGGCAAATGAAACCGATAATGGAGATCAAACTGGGGCAATGTTTGAACAGGATCCAGAAATATAACTAGTCAGAATTTACTGGCGATAAATAGAGATCATCCAACGAATATAAAAAAGAGAAACAGGACCATTCGCGCTTCCTACTAAACATAGTAGCAGAGCATAAGCTGTGAAGATTTCTATCAACTTGTAATATATCCACAAAATTGCCAAGCTGCCGCTTGAATGCTCAGAGTAACGACAAAAAATTTGAAGTTACACAATTAGAAAAGGAAAGATACCCGGCATTGAAAATGATAGGTGGAAGGAGATAAATGAAGAAAAGATCCTCGCTGAAGACTAGAAGATGAGAGCTTTTCCCTTTGCTAAATAGTAAGATAATCACTCCTGTACATAGACCCTGACAAGTGAAACACAAATCATTTCAAACACCAAACTGATTGAATTTGATCAAATGAATCAGCCATTTTCTATCTAATCCGCAATTAGCTGTTGAAAATGATTAATTCATTCGACTTCCATAGTAGAATTAACTAAGAAGCTGCTAATCCTCGTAAACAGAAGTCATTAATCAGGTCCACCTACGAACCACAATCTCGGCCCTCCCTCCAACATTATCTGTGCCTATCCGTTATGATCTTCTTAATTCCAATCCCATCTACTTGCTCAAAGAAATTCAACTTTTTATCATGTCCAAACAAACAAACACCATCATCCCCAGTATATAACCCCACAAAAAGGCTACAATTAATCAAACATATTGAGAGAGAGAGAGAGAGAGAGAGAGAGAGGTAGAATACAATGGCAAGGGCGGTGATGGAGTCGTTAATCCAACGGTTCTCCTCGAGAAGGTGGCCGAGGACGATGCAAGCGCAGAGCAGCGCCACGAACAGGTTGATGGGCACCACTGATGCGTGATCCGACGTGGACACCGCCTGCAGAACCCTAGACCCCACCCACCCTCCTACCTCCTCCACCTCCATTCTTTTATATATAAATTTAACAACTTTCCTCCTCCTTCAAACCCAAAACGCAATTGTCAAGTCCCCCGAGCTACCCACTTGGGAGAGAGAGGGGCCTGTAACCACAAGACGGCGCCGTGTTAGATAAAGATTGCGTCTTTGTCAGTGAGATGGCTCTGGTATCTATCTGGGTACCCAGAGGAAAAAATATTGAGAGGCTTGGCGTGAAGATGGAAGCTTTGTTGCTTACCTTGTTGATTTTGTCACGTTCACGATAGGGACGAAGGTAATTGATGGCAGAGCAGAAAGTTTAGTTTAGTTTCCTTTCTGTTGCTTCTTTGAGAAGGAAAGGGTGTGTAGACTCTCTCCGTGCTTAGAGGGATAATAGTCTAGTGACATCCATCTTAAAAAAGTTATGAGAGGAGTTATAAAAAAACGGGGATCATCTACACCAATCATCTTAGCATTTGTTATTTGTGCCTCTTGGATTGCTTGCCACTTGGTTTTCCTCAGATTCGTAAATCATCCGACATTTGAGCAATTCAAGTATTCCCTTACTTGTAAAGCATACTTGAGTTCTTTCAATCGTTCTGGTTAAGTAAAGAGTGTTGAAGTGAAAAAGTTTACTTGGACTATGAGAGCTGAGTGTTGCACGGACCACTTGTGAGGAAAAATTTTAGTCGTGACGATTGGTAGTAGAGCAAGATTACGATGGCTTCCAACGTGGGAGATGATTCAGATGTGGACCATGTTTTTAGGGAGCAAGACAGAACGATGTTGGAAAAAAGGTCGCTCGCACGAGCAAGGTGCCTTCTGACCCGATGACTGACTTGACAAAGGGCTTGGAAGGCTGCAGCTTGGAATGGTGAACAGTTGCGATCAGATTGATGATTTGGCCTAGCCCTTCGAAGAGCTCGAACATGGGGATGTCCAGCTCAAAGGAAAGGTGCAAAGGACTTCCAATGTCGTAACTAGCACCTTTACTAGATCGAAGAGGTAAGTGCGACTTTACTTGCCAAATTTGAAGCTATTCAAGATCAAGTTTTGTTGTGCATGAAGGCGGTAGCAAATGGAGGAGTGGTATCTGGATGTTCAGAAGCATAAGAGTTTCAAGAGCTCAAAGAACGTGAAGGAGCTCGACAACTTCCTTTGGAGGCTCGAGCAATACTTCGAGGAGAAAGGCATCATAAATGATGCGATGAAGATCCACAATGCATCCCTCTACCTCGTCAACGCCGCAATTTATGGTAGAGACAGAATCATGGCAAGGTGGAACAAGGGCTTCGTGTGATGGTGGCATGGGATGAATTTTGGATCAAGAAGTAGTTCTATCCGAAAAAATGTGGAGCATGAGACACATGCTTGTCTTTGAAGACTTGCAGACAAGGGTGCATTGATGAGTGTGGAAATACTCGATCATCTATGTATATTTTAGTGGTTGTTTTCCATTGTTTCTAGTATTTTTGTTTGTTATGTATTGATGTAGTGTCATATATCGTGCTTCGAATATTTTAGTGTAGTTCTTGTGATTTTCATTGCGTTTCGTTCGTGTTTATTGCTAGGGGACTTTGTGGAGATGTGAGGAGGATATTGGCTCACCATTGTTGGAGCTTGTAGAGAATTTGAAGGAGAACTTTTGGAAGCTTTGAAGATCATCTTAAGCTTTCTTTAACCCTCTCTTTTGTATTCATGCCTTACTTGCTTTATTCTATGGATGTGTTTAGTTGTGTAGTTGATATATGCGAGTAGTTGATTAGTGGGTTTGGTGCCTTGATGGCATCTACTTAGCCTATGATTTAGTGGGATTAAAATGCTAAGGTTTGTGAACTAGTTAATAGGTTTAATACTTAATTTTGCTTGATTACCTTGATTATGAACTTAATTAATTCTAATCACCAGGAAGAGTTAGGATTAATGGACCATTTAACTAGTTAATTAGTTATCTTTTGATAAGGGATCTCATTAGGTGGTTAGTTGTCCAAAGGGTAATGGTTATAATTAGTAATTAGTTAGATTAGGTGGTAATTAGTTGTGGGAGTACTATTAGTTTAACTAAGCTTAATTAATGATCAATTTAGACTAATTAATAGCGGGAGTATTGATTGGTTATTTTAGAAACACCCGGACCATAACACGAACTTAATAAACTCCATAGGCCATTTGGTTATCTAGGTGTCATTGGTACCAAGCCTACTCTTTCCTTTATTGTTATAATCATCTTCTAGTTTAGTCGTTGTAGTAACCAACTCGTGTTTGGAATTGAAAAATCTATTACTTGTAATCCTAAACTAGTGGTCGAGTCGTATTTGTGGCCTAGAACTTAGTCCTTATGAGACGACAATCCCTTACTTACTCTTTATTGCAAAGAGGGATAAAAATTCTTCCTTTTGGACGAAATCCGCGACATGGCATTAGAGAGCTCTAGGCTTTACAAAGAGAAGACGAAAAGATCACATGATGCCCACATCATGAAGAAGGAATTCAATGAGGGTCATCAAATGCTACTCTATAACTCCCAATTGAGACTTTTTTTGGGAAAGCTCAAGTCAAAGTGGAGTGGCCCGTTTAAAGTGTTGAGAGTTTTTCCATTCGGAGCCCTCGAATTAGAAAGAAGTGATTGAGGAATTTTCAAGGTGAATGGCCAAAGGTGGAAGATTTACCTTGGTGGCGATATTGAACGATGATCGAAAGTGCAATCGGTGACTTCACCCTCCGATGCATGAAAAAGGGGAGTAAAGTCAAGCTAACGACTATAACTTAGCATATTTTTGAATTGTCTATATAATGTCTTTGTCTATATGTATTTTGTATATTACGTTTGTTCTTATTCGGGTATGATTTTAAAGTATTGATTCATGCTTATGGGATCTCTTGCATTTTGAAGGTGATCTGGACGGTTGGATGCTCGACGAGGGCCACGGGGGGGGGGGGGGGGGGCGGCGTAGCCCCCATCCAAAACTAGGATCGATTTGCAATAAAGACTAAGTAAGGGATTATTTTCCCACAAGAACTAAGTTCGAGGTCACAAATACAACTCGACCACTAGTTTAGGACTACAAGTAATTGATTTGTCAATTCCAAACACGAGTTGGTTACTACAACGACTAAACTAGAAGATGATTATAACAATAAAGGAAAGAGTGGGTTTGGTACCAATGACACCTAGATAACCAAATAGCCTATGGGATTTATTAAGTTCGTGTTATGGTCCGGGTGTTTCTAAAGTAACCAATCAACACTCCTACAATTAATTAGTTTAAATTAATCATTAATTAAGCTTAGTTGAACTAGTAGTACTCCCATGACTAATTAGCCACCTAATCTAACTAATTACTAATTACTAATTATAAGCATCACCCTTTGGACAACTAACCACCTAATGAGATCCCTCATCAAAAGATAACTAATTAACTAGTTAAATGGTCTATTAATCCTAACCCCTCCCGACGATTAGAATTAATTAAGTTCATAATCAAGGTGATCAAGCAAGATTAAGTATTAAACTCATTAACTAGTTCATAAACCTTAGCATTTTAACCCCACTAAAATATAGGCTAAGTAGATGTCATTAAGGCACCAAACCCACTAATCAACTACTCACACATATCAACTACACAACTAAACACATCCATAGAATAAAGCAAGTAAGGCATGAACACAAAAGAGAGGGTTAAAGAAAGCTCAAGATGATCTTCAAAGCTTCCAAAAGTTCTCCTTCAAATTCTCTACAAGCTCCAACAATAGTGAGCCAATATCCTCCTCACATCTCCACAAAGTCTCCTAGCAATAAACAGGAACGAAACGTAATAAAAATCACAAGAACTACACTAAAATTTTGAAGCACGATATATGACACTACATCAATACATAACAAACAAAAATACTAGAAATAATGGAAAACTAATACTAAAATATACATAGATGATCGAATATTTTCACACTCATCATGCATGTGTGAGTCTGTGAAAGAATTCTCTAATTTACTCATGAAAATTGATGTCAAACACTCATATATTTGTTTTGTTTTCCTTGTGTTTCGTGTGTCTTCTGTTAGTTTTCATATTTTTTTCATTGAGTCATATCATTTTGTGTTTGTAGTGCCATAAGAGTGGATATTGACATTTTATCATGTTTTGTAGGAGTTTAGGAGTCATTTGGAGTGAGGAGCTGTTACATATGCAAGCGAGGGAACATAATAGCTTAGGAAGCAAGGGGCAACTATAATGAATGCGTACAACAATCCAAGGCCAACGTACACCAGAACATTATGTTTGCCACTGATCATTCAAGTTTAATTTTTGGTGTACGCCACTTAGGCCTAATGTACGCTAGGCTGCCTGATGCCATGTCGGCCCTATTCCAATCAATAACATGGCAAAAGGCATGATGGTGAGCCTAGGCAATTGGAAAGGAGAGGTGGATTTCACGATGGATGACTACCCAGTCATATTTGGCATCAAGTTTATATACAAGGTTCATACCATTTTTATTCCCTTCACTGACTCAATAGTGATCGATGGTGGAGACAAGACTTATTTGGTATTGATTGAGACAATGGGGAAGATGCCCTCGAAGGGGCTCACGAGAATGCAAGTTTCAGAGGAATCATAGGAGGAAGAGTCACCCACTGAAGTCGAGTTGGCTGCGGTGAGTGAGAGAAGGACCATTCTACTTGTCCAAATAAAGAAATGCATGGAACATGATGTCTTGTAGCACAACTGGTATCGCAGGTGGGTGAAGGGAAGACTCATCAATTTCGGGTAAAGGATATGCTACTTTACACCTTTAGAAATTAGGTGTTTGTGTCAATATGGAGAGGCCTTTAGAATATACATCAAGGAGTGTCATGACTTTAGGTGGGCTGGGAGGAATCACACGCAAACAATAATGGAGGAGGCCTACTATCGCCCGAGCATGCGTGAGAATATGAAACTCTCATGTCAAGACGTGTCTGGTATGACAATATGACAAGATGAAGCAAGCTCGTCCCAGAGGTTTATCAGAGCCATTACTGATTCCTGATATACCATGAGAGAGTATATTGATAGATTTCATTATTGGCCTACCAAAATCTAAAGGTTGCGGCAAAATCATCATGGTAGTGGACATATTCTTCAAGGATAAAGTTTTCATTAATGTACCCAAGGTTTGATAAGTGAAAGTGATGACAAAGCTCTTATTTAAGTACTTGGTGAAATATTGAGAAGTGCTGAAGGTGGTCGTGACTGCTCGTAACACTCGCCTCACTGTATGATTCTCGAAGGAGTTTTTTCAGATCATGTGGTCTGATCCGAACTTCCCCTCGATCGTGCATCCACAAACTGATGTGCAGATGAAGATAGTAATCTACTTACAACACTATATGAGTGCCAACCAACACAATTGGGTGAAACTGTTAGACGTAGCTCAATTCTCCTACAATCTTCATCGGAGTTAGTCCACCAATTTTATTCGAGATTTCTATGAGAGAGCCCATTCAAGATTAAAAGCCCAAAGATTTAGTAAGAATTTCTCTCAGGGAGAAGAACTTTACATTCTTTTCTCTGGAAAAAAGGAAACCCCTTCTTCTTTTTTCATTGTGTATTTTATCTTATGTGAGTCTGAACGAATAATCTCATTTTTTATTAATAGAGACTTCCTTAAAGAGGAAGGAGTTACAAACCGTTCGTAACTCTCTTACCCGTGCTCAGATTGGGTGCGGAATGTCATTTTTCTAAACCGTTTGGACTAAAGGGCAAGGGGTGTCATTTTTGTAAATAAGTTAAAAACAGGGACAAAAATGACAAAAGTGCGCACGGCAAGGGACGACGTGTCATTGTCATAACCGCAAGTCATTATCATTAACCGGACATGCCATTATCATAACCGGGGTATACCATTGTCGGTAACCTTCAATCCAAATGGTCCGGAGTGGACATTCACTCTGGACCCAATCCAAATGGTCCGGAGTGGACATTCACTCTGGACCCAATCCAAACGCCTTTTACCCACTCTCCCAACTCTCCTAAACTCTTGAGAGGGAAGTCATAAGACTACCCACAACACCAATCCACCAAATCCATTTCACAGAATAAATAATTAATTTCTCTCTCATCCATACCCAATCCAATCTAATCCAATCCAATTACATATTTTCCTACTCACAGCAGCAACCCAGTTCACATAATAAATAATTAATTTCTCTCTCATCCACATATTATCTACTATCATTTTTTGAAATACTAAATTAGATAGAAATACTGGAGGTACAAATGGAAGTCAAAAATATTAAATTACGAATACTAAATTTTCAAATTACAAATACTGAAATTTTCATATCGCTCGGCCACTCCTCCCCTTTTTCTTTTTAGTTATTTTTTTAAATAATAAATAAATTACTCGCGCAAGCAAATGATCACTGCTGCGGGTGGTGTAAGGGAGTTGCTTTGTTTGATTTGGAACAATATATGGAAACATTGTAAACCATGAGTTTATGGTATTTTACATGTAAAATTCCAATATCTTTGTACTTTCTCGATGATTAAAAGTTGTTTGGAGCAAATAATAAGAAAAGACGACGAGTCTAAGATGAAGATTAGAAAATTAAATTAGTAAATAAGTCCTTTATAGAGTTGACTTTCATTGAAGTTTGACTTGCTATTGCCATTGACAAACTCCTTGCCTTGCCTTATCTTTCATAGCTACCTAAGCGGCTACACTGGTTTATGGTTTTATTCTTTGAGTTCTTCACTATTCTTAAATCATTCCTCAAAGTGGAGAATTTTTTTTTTGGATTTGAATATAGAGTTAATTGATTGATTGAGTTTGGTTTATACGGGAAGCGTGAGAGATAGGTGGGTGATGTTGTTTTGATGGTGATGAGATTGTTCTCATGGAAATTGGTGGTTTAAAATGTGAGAGGGATATTTTGGAATGTCAAGCGGTAACTTTGTTATATCTGAAATTTAAAAATTAATCATAAAGATTAATAAGTTTTGATTCCGAAACAAATTTATTTCTTTGTCTTGTATGGTCCTTTTTTTGTCTTTGGGAGTAATATTCTAAGATGTGGGTTACATAAATTTTTGGCGGCATTGAAATCATACGTGTACAGTACATGTTACACCGAAAATTTTACACATATATTTTTTTTGAAAGGTAAATTTTTACACCTATATTTTTTTGAAAGGTAAAATTTTGAAATCATACATAACACTGAACCTTTTAAATATTTCGTCTTGTGCCGTTGAGCTATAAGTATATATATTTTACTTAAAGATTTGGATGAGACCTCACTTAAAAGTAGAAACAAGTCGCATCTAGGATTGGCAATGACAAAATTCGAGTAGGATTTATAGGACCAAGATTCTTACTCTCTTTAGAAGGTAAATCCATATTTTTATTTTTATCGTCTTAAAAAATAAAAATTTGAGTAGAATTCGAGTTTTGAAATACATGCCAATATTAGAGCGATCCGCAGATTCTGTATTATTTTATTTAAATAAACTTTGGTTAATTGTTAAGGAAATATGAAAAATCTGCCAAATTAGTTTCAATTCTTTGTGATATCTCAGCCAGGCCCACCAATCGCCAGCCAGGCCCATATTTCTCATTATCGAATTTGGACTGGGCAATTCTTTTCCCAAACGAAAAAGAAAAAGTTCCCCAATTTCGAAAATTCAAATTGGTAACAGAATTTTGCCTCCTTATTGGGCTCCAACTACCCTACAATTAATAATGAAAAGATTTGGAGCCCGGGCTTAGTAAAGGTTAGTTGGTTTTTCAAAGAATTGCCAAACAATCAGGAAAAGGTCCCCCAATCGGGTATGGATTGGGTACGGAATGTCACTATTCCGAACCGTTTGGAATGAAGACACGCGAAGACTTTTTTGCAAATGCGCTAAAATACGGGGACCAAAATGAAAAAAGTCATGTACAAACACAGGCCGGGTACAAATGCCATTATCACATAACTGCGCATGCCAGTATCACATAACTGTGCGTGCCAGTATCACATAACTGCGCGTGCCAGTATCACATAACTGCGCGTGCCAGTGTGACCTTTTTGCAAAAATGCTAAAATATGGGAGACCAAAATGAAAAAAACTATGCGTGCCATTATCATCAACGGGGACTTGCCGTTTTCACAAAAACAAATGCCATTATCACATAACTGCACTTGCCATTATCACATAACTGCGTTTGTCATTATCACATACATGCGCTTGCCGTTGCGGTCCCCTTTCAGTCCAAACCGTACGGAATCAATTTCTTCACTCCGTACCCAATCCAACCCCTCCAATCTGTGAGTTCAATTCTTTTCCCAAACAGAAAAGGAAACAATTTCCCAAGCCATTCAAGTTAAACCCCTAATTTTGTAGGGTTTAGTAGTTCCGAACCACAATCCCCAAATTGAGACCAAAATCTTTCAAGCAAGAGGAAGAAAAGGCACTAGGTAGACGAAGAGACACGGGAGGCCATAGGAGAGCCGGATCTAGGGTTTCCGATGAGCCGGATGAGCTGTCCGGCCGTCCTCTACAAGCCATCCTCCTCGCCGATAGCTTCACCACCAAGTTTCGGCCCATCACCCTCGAGCGCCGAAGGTATTGTAACAACTTCCCGCCAATTTTTGCCTCCTTCCTTTTGTAGAACCTTTTTTGTTGAGCTTTTGAAAGTTAAAGGTAGTTGGTTTTTCTGTCGGGTGATAGGTTTTGTTGCCGTTGGTTAATGTGCCAATGATAGACTACTTGCAGAGTTCTGCTGCGCTGAGATAGTAGCTTGCAGCATGCAAAGGTTTATGGAGTTGTGTATTCACCTCTCATCAATGATATCCCATAAAGGTTTGAAACAAAATAATTGGAAAAAATTAAAACTTAATTAGTTGTTGAATGAATAGTACGTTGATTTATAGAACAGATTTACCTTCTTTAGACACCATTGAAATTAGTTTGGATTTTCAATGGCCTCATAAATTAACCCCATTGCTGGCTTTTCATTCGAATCCACCAAACGGAGTAACTTTGATAAAGCACTGTTACAATAATTAACAATAATTTTCCAAAACTCTTTGTCCATAATCACTTTTTCAATTTGTTTCCCTTCCCCTGTTTTTGCAAACTTACTTGATGTCCATTCATTAGATGCGAACATTCTAATCAAAGCTCCTTTGTTCTCCATGAGACACCCGATGTTGCAAATCGAGTAGCCGCTTGTCTCACCAAATCCTTTTCTTTGGTGAAATATTTTAATAAAGAAATTAGGAAAACTATTGAATAAATATATTGAGTGATTTTTTTATCCTTTGAAATTGTTTCACGATGAATTGTTGTATTTTTTCTCAAAGTTCTCTAACATAAGATCAATACAATGTGTTGCACATGGTGTCCAGTAGAGTTTCTTTCTTTTATCCATTAACATTGCACCAGCAGCTTTGTAATTTGCTGCATTATCGGTCACAATCTATACAACATTTTCTTCCCCAACTTCTTCCACAATTTGATCAATCATCTCAAATATTTTATCAGCAGTTTTTGTTATGTGCGAAACATCAATGGACTTAAAAAAAAAACCTTTAGGGCTGTTCACTAAGAAGTTCAAATTTGTTCTCCTTCTTTTGTTGGTCGACCTATCACTTATGATAGTGCATCCTGTCTTCTTCCAAATAAGTTTGTGTTCTTCAATGGTCTTGTTGTCTCCTCCATATTTTGTTTGAAGTACTTTGTTCTGATTTCATGATAGGAAGGTGGCTTGAATCCAAGACGATGTCTAGAAACCATCTCCAACATTCTGTGAAATTCATCACTCTTTGACACATTAAAGGCTATATGCCATTATTTTAGAAGAAGGAAGCAATTCTGAGACAAGCTTCTTCTCTCAAATTTTTTTTGAAGATGCTGTTGATGGTGGCTTGACTCTCACTCCCCTCCTCTTGAAAAGATTTGCAGGTGTAGCATTTCCATCATCCTCTACCGACCTTTTTCCTCTTATTTTTTCACCGTCTGTATCCTCTTCTGATTTCTTGAGTAGATTGACTTGCAAAGATTTGATGATCTCCCACATTTGTGCTTTCACTTCATCAGTTTCAGATTTACATCCTCCAACATTTAACTGTGTACAAGCCAAATGGTGAAGTTAAGCACAAATGTGTGAGATTGTAAAATCTTTGCAAGTCAATCTACTCAAGAAATCAGAAATCAAAAGAGAATACAGATGGTGAAAAAGAAAGAGGAAAAAGACCAGTAGAGGATGAATGGGAATGCTACACCTACAAATCTTTTCAAGAGGAGGGTAGTGAGCAGTCTAGCTACCATCAACAGCATCTTCAAAAAGAACTTGAGAGAAGAAGCTTGTCTAGAAATTGCTTCCTTCTTCTACGATAATGGCATAGCCTTTATGTTGGAGATGGTTTCTAGACATGGTCTTGGATTCAAGCCACCTTCCTATTATGAAATCAACTCAAAGTACTTGAAGCAAAAGATGGAGCCTATGTTGCCAATAGCAGATAGCGCTGCGTAGTGGCGACCCCCTAAAATGCTATAGCGGATAGCGGGATGACCGCTATTGTAATGACTAAAAATATAAACATAAATATTTAAAATTAAAGAGAATACTACACTTAATAATGATAATCAACTTTTTCAAAATTAAAGAGACCATCATACTTAATAATTATAATCTAAAAATAATTGATGATTCAAAATAACATCCCATCAAAATGCTAATCAAGTTCCAAGTGATTCAAAATAATATCTCAAGATTCTCAACAAAGTGACAATCATGCTTCTTACTCATATTCACTTAGGTGAGGGAGAGAGAAGACTTATATGAGAATAAATTGGGTACCCATTTGAAGTAGATATTTTATTGAGGTAGATATTTTATTGAGGTAGAAAATTACCTATATGTCCTCCATAAATAAATATCAGTTAAAAAATCAGGGGTGATTTAGGAATTCTCCCCAAAAGCTTAAATAGCGGCTGCTATACCGCTATTTGGCCGCTATAGCGGCCGCTACACCCGCTACTGTGTATAGCGTTTAACAGCTCCATAGCATAGCGGGGGTACCCAAAACGCCACATAGCGCCGCTATAGTGCCGATATAGCGCGCTATTGACAACATAGGATGGAGCAGACAACAAAGGCCATTGAGGAACACAAGCTTCTTTGGAAGAAGACAGGACAAAATGCACTATCATGAGTGATGGGTGGACTGATAAAAGAAGGAGAAATTTTTTGAACTTCTTAGTTAACAGCCCTAAAGGTACTTTTTTTAAAAGTCCATTGATGCTTCCCACATAACAAAAACTGCAGATTAAATATTTGAGATGATTGATCAAATTGTGGAAGAAGTTGGGGAGGAAAATGTTGTGCATACTGTGACCGACAGTGCAGCAAATTACAAAGCTACTAATGCAATGTTAATGGATAAAAGAAAGAAGCTCTACTGGACACCATATGCAGCACAATGTATTGATCTTATGTTAGAGGATTTTGAGAAAAAGACAATAATTCATCGTGAAATAATTTCAAAGGGTAAGAAAATTACCCAATATATTTATTCAAAGGCTTTCGTAATTTCTTTATTACAACATTTCACGAAAGAAACTGATTTGGTGAGATTAGTGGCTACTCGATTTGCAACTTCTTATTTAAGTTTGGGGTGTCTCATGGAGAACAAAGTGGCGTTGATCAGAATGTCCACATCTAATGAATGAACATCAAGCAAATTTTTAGATGATATTTGTGACTTATGATTAAATTAATAAAAGTTTATGTTAAGGTTATTTTTCTTAATTATTTCTATAATTTTGTTTATTTGGTGGAATCTTACGATCTACGTTTTTTCTATACCCAAATGATATTTAGTGGGATCCAATCTTGGCTGACTGTGCTGGTCCTATATTCTATGCTCTCTGAAACTGGCATTGGAAACTCCCCGCACCTCCTCTGGTAAATTAGTCCTTTCTGCTCAGCATATACCACATTCCTGAGATTTCCAAGTTATTTCCTATTACGCACCACTGCTTAGATGTTAAATCAGGATACTTGGATTTTCAGTATGCAGCGATCTGTGCTTAACTGGTGGCCCTTTTGTTTTTTCTTTACATAAGATTATGCTTTTGCTAGTGGACCGTACCTAGTGTGGATAAGACTTTTATTACTGTTTTTTGCTCAGACGAGTTTTGTTTTTCAATTATTTATATGTTCCGTGTGTGACAAGTATCTGCCTCCCCTATTATCGTACATTATCTCCAGGTGAGTTGCTGAAAAATGTTTTGAGTCTCGTGGATACATGGAACAAACTCTTAAAGTTCTATGCTAAAAATCTAGGTGATCAGGTATGCACTATCTTGTTAATGAATGGTTCCTTTCTCTGGCTGCCGTATTTTACTTTTTTTTTAATGGTATTCTGCTGCAAGTTTTCTGTAATAACCTAGCCAAATTGTTCGTGTATTACTTCTGACATGTGGATGGATGTGGAATATGGTTAGTTTACTTTGTATTCTCAGACTATGGATATCGACATGGTTTCACCTCTGATGCCTTCAGATTGAACTGAGATCTACATTTGAGGAGATGTGTGAGTCTGCCAAGGACGTATCTTTTTTATTTTTCTCAGGTAGCCTTTTGTTAATGTGTATGTAGGTTCTCGTAGTCAAATTTAAACTTTTTACTGCAGATCGATTCATGGCAATACATGTCAATGAATGTATCTTCATATCTTCAATTGAATCCATGTCTCTCTCTTGTCCTTTCCCAATCA
Organism: Hypericum androsaemum; assembly: GCA_963995505.1. Classification (NCBI taxonomy): domain Eukaryota; kingdom Viridiplantae; phylum Streptophyta; class Magnoliopsida; order Malpighiales; family Hypericaceae; genus Hypericum; species Hypericum androsaemum. The sequence continues at coordinate 12,879,934 of OZ023182.1, forward strand.
GTTTCTGACAATGGTTGTTGGTTGGTCAAAATGTCTGAATTATTAAATAGATGTTGCAGATATTAGCTATGTTATATGATAAAGACATCGTAGAAGAGGATGCAATACTGAGGTGGGCTGATGAGAAAACAGATGCTGAAAAATCAGATGAAGTTTTTGTTAAGCAGTCGGAAACGTTTATTGAAGTAAGTTTCATTGCTTATTACATGACTTATGGGTAACCATGTTCGACCTTTCTCTGTTCAATTGGACCCTGCATCACTGTTGTTTGCTTGGCTTTTGCGGTCTTGAATTTTGTTGTCCTCGGACAAAACAGCGCCGCTTTTACACTTTACTTCTTTGTATTTGTCTTTGTTGGAGACAAGCTAATGGCAGATTACTTTACTTGCATCTCAGTTATGCACTTTGCATCAACTGGCATTACATTGTTATGTGTTTAACTTGGTATATGCCTTTGGTGTAGTGGTTGAAGAACGCGCCTGAAGAAGAAGATTGAGACATTGAAGAGATCTAATCCAAATCTTTGCTGCGGCGTCCAACATCCTTTGTTACTGAGAAATTTTGGGCGACAGATTTCAAACTTGTAGCTGGGAGGAAATTTTAGATTCCCAATTAGAAACAGAGAGGTCTAAGATTTTGTTGCAATTCTTACAATGTTGGGAGGAAAGTAGGGAAAAGACAACGGAGGAGTCGAGTGTTTACCAAGCTTACTGGTTCCAAGTCGGGGAATATGGATAGTTTGCAGCTTAACTTTTGCTCCATTTCAAGGCCAAAGTGTATATATATATCATCATCCGTTATATTCTTTTATTAAACAAACAGTTACAACGGCGACACAACAATTGTAAAAGGTCCAAATGGTAAGATATCGAGTTTGAATTTGTGTATAGAAGAATTAATACAACCAAAGTAGAGTGTTGATGTATTTCCAGACAAATTTGTTTGACAAATCATTGTTGATTCTGTAATCTGTTGGATTGCGTTTGATGACAATCCGCCTCCAACTGTTAATGCTACTTGTTCAAGAGCGTTAACAAGTTTAAACTAATCTGATTCGATCACTAATCGGATTGGCTCACGTATAATGTCTCCATTTCGTGTTTATGAGGTAGGTCTCGAAATTGCATTACTATGAATTAGTTACTGTCGGTGTACAGAATGGTTAATAGCATTAAATAGACAGACAGATAAACAAAATACCACCACAGAGACAGACATGATCATGGACTCTAATTTAGAAATAGACAGACAAACAAACAAAATACACCAAGACAGAAGACAAAGCATGAAGAGAATGGAACAAGAAACCGACGGATGGCCCAATCAGAAACGTGGAGGCCCAGGTGGCCCTCCTGGCCCGGGTGGCCCCCCACCAAACATGGGCCCACAGCAGCTCTCACAGATGCAGCAGCAGCACAGCACATACAAGCTGCCAACAATTTCAAAGTGAGAATTCAACCCACCCAGTTTTCGAGTTTGAATATTTAGAAATATATTTAAGAAGAGTTTTACAACAATTTAAAAGTCTTGTCTTACTTTGATAAGAAGTTGGATTACGATATTCGGATACCAGGTTATTTTAAAAAAAATTAGCTAAATTACGTACTAGGCTTTTTTTGCTTTTTCTCCGAGAAACTAATAATTTCAATATCAAAACCTCGGCTACTTCAATTTGGTCAAGGTATTTTCTTTTCATTAACTGTGCCCTTTTTAAGAGTACAAATTAATTACTATGGTCTCTCTAAATTTCACTACCTATAACAGTTGTGATTATGGAAATTGAAATCAATTCCTTTAACAGCGAGAACTAAACTTTTTTAAAAGCTACAACCAAAACATGAACAACAAGGTAAGGGAAGGGGAGGGATAATTAATAATTAACGTACCATGAAGATATAAGGCGGCATATACCACCGCACAAGAAATCAAAGCAACCACAACAGCCTGGTCCCCCGGGAGGTCCTCCCGGCGGCGGTCCCCATCCCGGCGGCATTCTCAATTTCCGACGATCGCAACTACAAGGCAGTCAGTCAAAAGGATAGAGCAACAAAACAGATGTTAATAGGAGATGGACCAAAGTTTAGTTAATGGTGTGTGTATATATAATAATAAAGTAGTGAAGAGTAGAGAGAGAGAGAGAGAGAGAGAGAGAGAGATGGCTTAATGGGTAAGGCTATAGGAGATTCTTGCAACATTGTTTTTGGTAGGAATGTTGACTAGTAAGTAAGTAAACTAGTGTTGTTTGACTAGTAAGTAAGCGAGGACGAATCATATTTATCAAGTGAGTATATATATATGGGATTTTTTCTCAAATAGGTAAAAAACATACATATTTTCTCTAAATAGGTAAAAAGTTATACATATTCCCAAAATAGGTTAAAAGATTATTTAATATTATAAAAAAATGAAGAAGGCGCCCTCAGAAAATGGCGCCTCGACTAAAAATGCTATTCACCTGTCCATTCATGTCGAAAAAAGGGGCAAAAAAAAATTGTAGTGGAGGCGCCCTAGTAGGTTGGCGCCTCCAATTAAATAATAATTTTTAGAACAATTTTTTTTAATAGTTGTCCATTTTGTATTCTTGAAATAGGAAGAGTTTCTATTAATAAATTTCAACAAGTACACAATTTAAATTTAGATTAATCAACTACAAAAATTTGAAAAATTAAAATGAATCCAAAATATAATAGCTTCGACTACTCGACTTGCAGTAGTATAAAATAATACAAACAAGCTAAGTAGATAACTATTTAAAAAAATAAGTGGAGGCGCCAAACAACCAAGGCGCCTCCTTAAAATATTTTTTTTGAGTTTTTAAATTACTTTATCTAATAGAGTTCCCCTTTTTGTAACTCTTTCCCCCTTTTTGTAGGAGTTATCTTAAAAATTAAATTTCAAGATAGTAATCTATGTTCGGTTTAAGAGAGTTCTATGTTTATTTGAATAATAATCTTAATCAGATATGGATGGATTGTATTTAATTTTCTATTTATTGCAACTTGATTTTTTTTAATAGTAAATTTGATTATGTACAAATGAACCGGCATAAATTATTATATAAGAGTCCAAAATTTTGTTGAAGCATAATCAAAATTATTATTCAAATAAACATAGAACTCTGTTAAATCAAATATAGATTACTATCTTGAAATTTAATTTTTAAGATAACTCTTACAAAAAGGGGAAAAGAGTTACAAAAATGGGAACTCTATTAGATAAAGTAATTAAAAAACTAAAAAAAAAAATTTTAAGGAGGCGCCTTGGTTGTTTGGCGCCTCCACTTATTTTTTTAAATAGTTATCTACTTAGCTTGTTTGTATTATTTTATACTACTGCAAGTCGAGTAGTCGAAGCTATTATATTTTGGATTCATTTTAATTTTTCAAATTTTTGTAGTTGATTAATCTAAATTTAAATTGTGTACTTGCTGAAATTTATTAATAGAAACTCTTCCTATTTCAAGAATACAAAATGGACAACTATTAAAAAAAATTGTTCTAAAAATTATTATTTAATTGGAGGCGCCAACCTACTAGGGCGCCTCCACTACAATTTTTTTTTGCCCATTTTTTCGACATGAATGGACAGGTGAATAGTATTTTTAGTCGAGGCGCCATTTTCTGAGGACGCCTTCTTCATTTTTTTATAATATTAAATCAACCTATTTTGGGAATATGTATAATTTTTTACCTATTTAGGGAAAATATGTATATTTTTTACCTATTTAAGAAAAAATCCCTATATATAGTCGTAACGTTGTTTATTGTGACGTAGTCAATGAAAATTCTATTAATTTAAGAGAGAGAACCGTGTAAGGTATGTCGAATATATAATTTGATCTTAGTAAAATTTCACTCAGGTTCTACGTGGCATCCTCGTATGGGTACACGCGGTAATTAGCTACGTGGCAAATCCACCTACGGAAAGAAAAAAGGGAAGTAGTTTTACGTCGGCGATGTTTCTAAAAACTTCGGAGAACCATCTACAGAAACGGTAAAATATTTTTTAGAACATTATGAACCGTATTATTTTTAGAAAAAATAATAATCCCACGTTTGTTAATTGTTCCTCTCGAGTTTTTAACTAATATCGTTAATGAATTGGCCAAGCTCCCCGTGAGGCAGATCCTTAGGCCCGCTAGGGCGGCCGCCACAACTCCTCCTCCATGGTCTGTTCACGGCCGATGCGCTCCACGCGTCTTCACGCTCCTTCCGGTAGTTTTTTTTATATGTCACTGTTTTCGTTAGTTAGATCTGAATGTACGAATTCAACCAGATAAATCGACCAAATAAAATCGAATTAACCATAGGTCCTACACCCTTCGGTGTTTTGGGTTAATCCGACCATTCTGAGTGTCGGGTAGCAGTCCGAACATGGTTGGACCACATTTTTTTAAACAGACATGACGATGTTTTTCTTTTGCGTGAACGTTTGATATCGAATAAAATTTAGATGTGTTTTATTTGCATAATGCATTAAAAATTATTTTGCAAATAAAACAGCATTTCCAAGTCAAAACATCAATACGGTCATCAATAATGACTTTCCGTCAGTACAGCTGTCGTTATGAGGATATGACAAGTTGGAACTAAGTAACGTTACACGTGTCAACCTACTCACTTGCAACATTAACTGCGATTTCATTTTATATGCCCACTCACATTAATTCACTTTTGTTATACATAATATTGCAAATCACTGAATGAAAAAAAAGTGTATAGGAGTAATATATATGTGCGTATATACCATTTTCTATTACTATTTTTCCTGTAAAAGTAAAATTTTGTAGGTGCAAATTGAATTTAGTGTTAATCGGATTAAAAATTTTGTAGAAAATAATGTCTCTGTCGTAGTTTTAGTGGCAACAGATGCCCTACTAATCGTATATTGTCGTCCCGGGTCATTGTGGTGTGTGTGGTAGGGGTTGGATGTGTGCATGGAGAGCACATATAACGTGTTTGTCAATTTAGATATCAATTTACGGGAAAATGTAGCATTCAGGGCATTAATTCAATTTTGGATTGGTTATTTCTAGAATTTTGTTTACCAAATTTTGCAGAATTAATTAGTACTTGAAATCTTTATTAACTTAACTAAAATAATTGTTATTAATTGATCCAAATAATTGTTCTTAACTAAAATAATTGTTTTTAGTTGATCCAAATTGTTGGGCTCGCCCACGAGTCACCCATTATTGGGCAAAAATGGGTCCAAGCCCATTAGGCCCAAAAGCCATTGGGCTTTTGGGCCAACACGCAGATGCCACATGGCACGCCACGCGGCCGACACGTGGCCGACACGTGGCACGCCGCGTGGCCGACACGTGGACGCCACGTGGCACAACATGCGGATGCCACGTGGGCGACACGTGGCAACGCTAGTTGATAGCTTCACCACGTGGCGCCACGTGGATGACACGTGGCGCACATGTGTGAGCTGGATCTCCCTATAAAAGGGAGAAACCACTGGTGATTATTCCGCAACTTTCCCATTCTGAGATATACACTTCAGAGAGCTTTTTCAGTTTAGTCCCTGTAGTTCTCAGATTTTGCAAAGCAAGAAAACTCGTGGAAATCGTTTACGTATCCGATCCGTTTGTGATCGTAAACCACCAGTGACAATATCATGTTATCCGATCCTGTTTAAAGCACGCTACAACAAGTAAGTCTTGTTATTTATTAATGAATTTATTTTATTAATTATGAGGTAATCAACTTATGATTATTCGTTAATTATGGGCCCAAATTCCCTTCAATTGGTATCAGAGCCTGCTTATATTGTCCTGGTTGTTAAATTATTTTTGAAATCAAGTTTAATTGTGTATATTTGGTTGAAAAATCGAGTTTAATTGTGATTTTTAATGAAAATTACAATCTGGTGTACTTTATTGCAATCAATTTAAAACCAATAGAATTAAATTGAAATTTGTCCTAAAATGCGGGCAAAATTCGCGCACGTGCGAAACCATAAAGTACTAATCTGAAATTTGAACGCCGACGTGGCACCTGCGTGTCATGGACTTCGGTGCAATTTTCGGAAAATGTGGGGATTAATTGGAAATTGTCCCAAAAATCCCCAAATCAAAGTTTAACCCTAATCGGGCGATTTGGGCGTTTGCGCCCGAAATCGAATTCGATCGATTTCGTCAGAAATCTGACGATTTCGATGCCGGAGATCGACGATAGTCGATTCTTCGGCTTCTCCCCGACATCCCGATACCACGTTTGTGGATCGACGTCGCCGGAATCATGAGATCGAGGACGACGACGGCGGTGAGGCGCAGAACGGAGAAGAGCTTCGCGGCGGAGAACGGATGGACGACGGCCCGCGAGGCTGCTACGGCCGTGATCGCAAGGCCGAGACGCGTCGATTGCGACCGGTCTCGGCTGCTGGTTCGCCGCCGTTAAGCGGCGGTCGTACGAGGTCGTACGGTGGCGATTTCGCCGATCGCGGGAGAGGAGAGAGAAAGAGAAGGGGAAAAATCTGCGAGGGGCAAAATCGTAATTTTACGATTTTTCTCTGAAATATTTATACCCCGGTTCGATTCAATTGTAACCGGGCGATTTGGTCTGGTTCTTGGTTGAACCGAATTCGATTTTGGTCAACTTTGACTTAAGTCAAAATTGGGCTGAATTTTATTTTTGTTGGATTTAATTGGATAAATTATTTTTTATTCAATAAAAATTCATTCAAAAAAAAAACAAAAAATTATAAGTTAATTTTTAGTTAAGTTTTTAAGATTATTAGAATAATTTTAATGACTTAAATATATTTTGGAATAAGTTCTGAAATATATTGAACAAAATATACAATTACCTTTAAGAATCTAGAATTGAACAGATCCTTTGAATATGTGTTCATCGTTTGATTAAAAATTATGTATTTTTTGATCATTGGGTAAATATGCGTATTGACCCAAAAATTGACCTGCATATGTTGCAGATTAACGATGATGAAATATAAGACGGTTGTGTACCCGAACTTTTGTGCACGTGAAATACGTGAAAGTATACTCATGTGTCGCATTTCGAGTCGACAACCAAAGGATGATATGTATGTTCTAATGGAACATATAGATGATGTTCATCAAATGATGCATGATTGCGTCTGGGCCGGAGGATACGACCATGGAGAGGATTGGCCTTCCATGTTCTGTGATCTTTTGATCACACTCAGGATTAAGGAAAAAATAAAATTTTTTCTACAACCTGAGGATTGTTCACACAGAGATGCACTGGCAGGGTTAGTCCTTTATTTACAGAATAAAGGACTTCTGGAGGAAATGATCCCCAATCCTCCTATGGAACTACGTAGTGGACGTATGATCCGTCGCTATTGTAGTTAGGGATACTTTTATAGTTTTCCCATTCCATGTGCGGTGTGGATTTTAGATTCCGCACCTATCCCAGTTGTGACTGTTTGAATCCTCTTGTGTCTATAAATAGATACTTAATGTATTTTCGTATATCTTGTTGAAAGTTTTCATATACATATGTTATTTTTGGGAAACTCTGTTTTATACTAGGTATTCATAGAAGCTTTATATACAAAGATGTGTATTCAAAACTTCATGTATATCCTTGTATATAAATAAAAGGCTTGTAAGCTTTTTATTTCTGTGATTATATAATATGTTTATTTAATTACACGTGTCGAATCCACTTGTATTTACTATCAAAGAACTTAGAATGATTAAAGTTTGAGATTACTTCTTGAAGGGTAAGGGGAAACACACCCGTGACCTACTTCAAATTTGAGATTAGTCAAGGACTTTATAGCATTCGGAGTTATAACATATAGTAAATTTGTATCGTATTACTTAGAATGACTCCTTAATATACTTTTTTCTTATAATTCCCGTTAGTTATGTCAATTGCTTCAAAATCAATTGTCGCTGAGCTCAACAAGGAGTTGAAGCTTAATGGTGACAACTACGATAATTGGAGTATGAAAATACTATATGTGCTAGAAGAACAAGATGTCCTCGAGATGACATCTACAATATTAGTTGAACCTGAGTCAGGCACCACTGCACAGCATAAGCGTGATTGTGACGCTTTTAAAGCTTGGAAAAAGAAAAACTCTACTGCTCGTCTCATCTTGCTAAGTGCAATGATGGATGACATTACCAGGCAATTTCGTGTCTATGACAATACAAAGGACCTTTGGGATGCTCTGAAAGAAAGATTCGGGAGGCTTTCAATCTCGAAGCTACGTGCTTTGACAATAAGATTTGATACTTATAAGAAACGCCCTGATCATTCTATGCAAAAGCATCTCAGGGTAATGTCAAACATAATTGGTGAGCTGGTTGAGGCTGGCCACATGCTAAGTAATGAGCAGCAAATCCAGACTGTCATTCGTTCCCTACCTGTGAGCTGGGAACACATGAAAATGACACTTACCCATGCCGATAATGTTACGACATTTGACGACATGGCCCGACACCTTGAGCTAGAAGAGGATCGTCTCCTAGCTATTAGAGTACACCCTGAAGCCCACATGACTCAGTCTAGTGGTACAGGGAGTAAGAGAATAAGAGGTAAAAAGGGCAAGGGTAAGAAAAATGGAAACAAGAGTAAGGCTGAAAATTCCGGAACTAGTGAGAAAAGTTCCGGAAGAAAGAAAAAAAGAAAGTTTAACATCAAGAAAGTCAGATGTTACAACTGTCAAAGGAAAGGTCATTTCGCTAAAGATTGCATGGAAGAAAAGAAGGTACATGAAATTCACTCTTATGTGAGTAAATTATATGTATCTAGTACTGTTCTTCTATCTGAAACTCATCCTATGTGGGTGATTGATTCAGGAGCGACCGACCATGTAACAAAAGATCGTGAAGCTTTTGTTGATTTCCGACGGTTGCCAGTTGGAGCAAAATACATTTTTGTTGGTAACAACACACGAGTGGATGTTAAGGGTATGGGTACATGTAAATTGGACCTACGTCAAGGACGTACCCTATTTCTACATGATGTGTTGTTTGCTCCAGAAATTTTCCGGAACTTAATATCTGTTTCAACCTTGATGGCTTTTGGCTTTCGATTGCTGTTTGAGAATAGTTATGTACAGTTGTTTTTAGAACATGTTTTTATGGATCTGGTTTTAAATCAGGTAGTTTCTTAATTATGGATGTTGATCAGTTATCAAAATCTTATTTTTCCTTAGTCACTAATGTTCAAACGTCTCGAGATGACGTTATTTTGTGGCATTCTAGATTGGGCCATATTGGTCAAGATCGCATGAATCGTCTAGCTAAGGCAGGACTATTAGGTAATTTAGATAAAGCTATTTTACCCACATGCGAACGATGTCTAGAAGGAAAATTTATTAGAAAATTATTTGGTAAAGGAACTAGAGCCACCTTTCCACTGCAGTTAATTCATTCTGATGTTTGTGGTCCAATGAATGTGAGGGCTAGACATGGAGCGTATTACTTCATCACATTTATAGACGACTATAGTAAGTATGGTCAAGTCTATTTGATTTCTCACAAATCTGAAGCATTTATTTGTTTCAAAATTTTTATGAATTTTGTGGAGAATCAACATGATCGAAAGATTAAGGCCTTACGAACAGATCGTGGCCGTGAGTATCTTTCTGATGAATTTAATACTCTGTGCCAAGAAAAAGGAATTGAACATCAGTTGTCCATTCCTTATACACCTCAACAAAATGGGGTAGCAGAAAGAAGGAACAGAACCCTTCTTGACATGGTTAGATCTATGATGGCTGAGGCAAATTTGCCTATATCATTTTATGGAGATGCGCTCCTTACCGCCGCATATGTTCTCAACCGAGTCCCCTCTAAATCTGTCGCTACCACCCCTTACGAAATGTGGACAGGTCGAAAACCCGATCTAAGCTACTTAAGACCGTGGGGGTGTGCGTCTTATGTCCATTCTACCTCTAGTTCTTTCGGTAAATTAGGACCGAGAGGTAGAAAGAGTGTCTTTATAAGATACTCTGATGTATCAAAGGGATACGTTTTCGTAGGTGAACTCAAAAATGGACAAGTGACAGAATTTGAATCACGAGATGTCACTTTTTTGGAAAATATTTTTCCGAAATTGGGAGACGTAAGTAATGATCTTACGTTATACGAAATTGATGAGGCAGAATCATGTGGATCGCTCCAACCGAGTGGGAGAATTGTGGAGGAAAATCAAGTTTTTCCATCTCACATCGATCCGGTAGTTCACGATCCTAGTGTCAGTACCTTTCCAAATTCCAGTGGGAGTATGGATTATCCCTTTAGTGGGAGTACTATTCCTGGTTATGATGAATATATTAGAGATGTTTATCAAAATCGTGAACTTCGTAGAACCAAAAGAACTAGCATTCCACGCAAACGATTTGAGGTTGAATGCGCTGCTAATACTTTCTTGGCATCATTGAAAGATAACAATGGTCCAAGTGAGATTCTTTTGGCAATCCTACAAGATGAGAATGAACCCAAGAATGTTTCTGCTGCTCTATCATCTCCTGATAAAAATGAATGGATTAAAGCAATGGAAGAAGAGATGGCTTCAATGAAGAAAAACCATGTTTGGGAATTGGTTGATCTGCCTAGTGGACGTAGGGCAATTGGGAACAAGTGGTTTCTCAAGATTAAGCGTAAAGCAGATGGCTGTATCGAAAGGTATAAAGCTCGCTTAGTTGCCCAAGGATTCAAACAACAGGAAGGAATAGACTATGAGGAAACTTTCGCACCTGTTGTGAGATTTACATCCATTAGGATAATTCTGGCTATAGTGGCAAATTTAGACCTTGAACTACATCAAATGGATGTTAAAACTGCTTTTCTCAATGGAGAATTGGATGAAGAAATCTATATGATTCAGCCAGAGGGCTACATCCAAAAAGGTTGCGAACGTAAAGTTTGCAAATTGATGAGATCAATTTATGGCCTTAAACAGTCTTCTAGACAATGGTACATTCGCTTTCATAATACGATCATGTCGCATGATTTTAAAATGATAGACGAAGATCATTGTGTCTATTTGAAATGTTCGGATAATAAGTTTATCATTATTACACTGTATGTAGATGACATACTGTTAGCTGGAAATGACAAGGGATATCTTAATGAACTCAAAGTTTTGTTTTCGTCCAACTTTGAAATGAAAGATATGGGTGAAGCTAATTACATTCTCGGAGTTAAGATTACGAGAAATCGCTCGAAAAGGCTATTATCTCTTTCACAAGAGACATATATCCATAAAGTAGTAGAGCGGTTTAATTGTAATAATAGTAATCCCAAGTTTGTCCCGATTGCCAAAGGCCATCATCTCAATAAAAATATGTGTCCTATAACAGCTCAACAGAAAAGAGATATGATAAAAATCCCTTATGCTAATGCAGTTGGTTGTCTGATGTACGCAATGTTGTGTACAAGACCAGACATTTGCTATGCTGTCGGTATAGCTAGTAGATATCAGTCTAATCCAGGTCAAGCACATTGGAAAGCAGTCAAGGAAATTATGAAATACTTGAATGCGACTGCAGAATACTCACTGGTTTATCAAGGTCAAGACCTGATATTGAGAGGTTACTCCGATGCTGATTGGGGTGGTGATGTGGATGAGAATAAATCTACATCCGGATATGTCTTCATGCTTGATGGAGGTGCTATATCATGGTGTAGCAAGAAACAAAAGTGTGTTTCTCTGTCAACTATGGAAGCTGAGTACGTTGCTTCTGCCGCAGCAGTACAAGAAGCAGTATGGTTGAAGAGATTTCTAAACCATTTACCCCTAACCAACTCAAAAGGACCATTTTGTAAATCCAAACGATAAGGAATAAGTGGAACTTATCATTAATCTGTCTATATAGCCTAGAGCAGTTTTTAGTAAACTAAAGTCGTTGTTCAGTAAAACATCTAGACTGATGCTCTAGTATGATGTTTAATTATGAATTACATGCGCTCATTTTTTTTAAAAAAAATGAATGAACATCATAGGACGTGGACTGTACCATGTTTGCTTTGTCGACCAATGGATGGGAAATCATTAACTAATTTCTGTTTCCCTTGTGTGAGACCAATTCCGAAAAATATGTTTTTTCAATACTCTATCCTCATGATCCTTAACGTATTTTGAAAATATGATTCTGTGCTGCTAGCTTGGAAAGTCTATGAAAAGGTCATGATTCATTATTCGACCTGGCAAGACTGACTAGAAAAGCAGGCTTTATCATGATGGAAGAAATACTTATAAAGGAAAAGGTTCTTCATCGATCACATTCCTAAGTTTCGTTGTTCAATGGTGCGCACCTATTGTGTTGAAAGTAATACAATATTGAACACGATTAAATTGTTTGAAATCACATATGCAAACAATAGAATATGAGATGAGACCTAGGATAAGGCATACCTTACGTAATGAGAATGTCGAGATGCTATCATTCAAGTAGCCCGTGTGTGTGTGCTCTTGAGTTTAGCTAAGTGCACTCGATGTATGCTGGTCGCACGAAATTTTTGCTAAACATAATCTGAGACATTGTTGATTATGATCAATAATGTGTGAGTGGGAGATGTTGGGCTGGCCCATGAGTCACCCATTATTGCGCAAAAATGGGTCCAAGCCCATTAGGCCCAAAAGCCATTGGGCTTTTGGGCCAACACGCAGATGCCACGTGGAACGCCACGCGGCCGACACGTGGACGTCATGTGGCACGCCGCGTGGCCGACACGTGGACGCCACGTGGCACAACATGTGGACGCCACGCGGGCGACACGTGGCAACGCTAGTGCCGCGTGGACGCCATGTGGCAACGCTAGTTGATAGCTTCACCACGTGGATGACACGTGGCGCACATGTGTGAGCTGGATCTCCCTATAAAAGGGAGAAACCACTGGTGATTATTCCGCAACTTTCCCATTCTGAGATATACACTTCAGAGAGCTTTTTCAGTTTAGTCCCTGTAGTTCTCAGATTTTGCAAAGCAAGAAAACTCGTGGAAATCGTTTACGTATCCGATCCGTTTGTGATCGTAAACCACCAGTGACAATATCTTGTTATCCGATCCTGTTTAAAGCACGCTACAACAAGTAAGTCTTATTATTTATTAATGAATTTATTTCATTAATTATGAGGTAATCAACTTATGATTATTCGTTAATTATGGGCCCAAATTCCCTTCACAAATAATTAGCGTTTGGTCAACAAACAGGGACATTGCCATGTGTAATGGGCTGGCAAATAATGCGGCATAGTGGATGGATTTAGCATTTCTTTTGCGTGAATGTTTGCTATCGAATTTTTTTTTTTTAAGATGTGTTTTATTTGCACAAAGCATTAAAAAATTATTCTGCAATGATAACAGAAATTCCAAGTCAAAACATCAATCAATCTGGTCAATCAGTAATGACTTTACCATATTGGGAAACGTCGCTCCGTAGAAAAAGTAGTTGCGTATACTGAATTGTATTATTTTAAAGGTCGGTTGTGCACCAACACATCTTAATAGGATGGTAATAGATTCTGCCTTATTTTTCATAAATTGGTAGATCAATTTTTATCTCTTGCACAAATGACAAAATTTTGCTTATAAAAAAAATAAAACTTAATACTATTTAGAACTCTGAAATTTAGACTAACTCGTCTAAATTTTTCTTAAAAAGCCGGTGGGCAGCTGTCGCTATGAGGATATGATATGTGGACACTAAGTAACATTCGTTACACATGTCAACTTACTCACTAGTAACTGGTAGCTTCTGTGCATATATTATATGCAATACCAACTGCGATTTCATTTTATATGCTCACTCCCATTAATTCACTTCTGTTATACATATTGCACATATTTGAATTAAAAAAATGTTTATAGGAGTAGTATATATATATGTGCGTATATACCCTTTTCTATTACCATTTTTCCTGTAAAAGTACAAATTTGTAGGTACAAACTAAAATTTATGTTGATCGGATTAAATGTAAAAAATAATATGTCTATGTCGTAGACTCGTAGTTTTAGTGGCAACAGTTGGTTGCCCTACTACTCGTGTGTTGTTGTCCCGGATCATTGTGGTAGGGGTTGGATGTGTGCATGGAGAGCATATATAACGTGTTTGTCAAATTAGATGTCATTTTATTGGAAAATGTAGTATTCGGGGTATTAATTCAATTTTGGATTGGCTATTTAAAGAATTTTAATTAGTACTTGAAATCTTTATTAATTAACTTAACTAAAATAATTGTTATTGGTCGATCCAAATAATTGTTCTTAACTAAAATAAATGTTTGTTAGTTGATTCAGATAATTGTTGTCTGGTTAACAAACAGGGACATTGTCATTTGTCATTGGCCGGCAAAAATGTGGGATAGTCGGTGTCTTTAATATTTTTCTGAGACTCGTGGGTGGCCTTCTCAATCTCATCAATAAGACGTCGTGATAGTTGTGGACATAATATTTTCTTTTACAAGTAGATGTATGGATTGTTCCATTGTAAAAATTACACCAAGGATGTGCTATTGTACCATTACAGTCCTTAAATGAAAGCAAGGTATTGTACCGTTATTGAATTTTACAGCTTAGAGTTTTGACGAGACCGATTAGTTATAACGATAGCGTGAGGTTCTTTAAATGTAGAAGATGTTGTGATCGGAGGGTTCGGTGTACTTGATTAGGATCTACGGCAGTCGAGGCAAGTGTTGGACACTTTCTCCGTAAGACGAGATTGCCCCGTATATTTCAGTGTGGTACGGGCTACGGCAATCGTCCCCAAGATACAACGACTGTTAGGGCGTTTCCAAGAACGTTGCACACGTATCTCAAAACTTTCGGGCGAACCCTTATATACCCAGAACTTTCAGACGGACTATTTGTAAGTGAAGAACGGGGGGAGAGGAGAAGACAACAATGCTTATGGAATGCACTTGCTGCTGGAATGTTTGCAAATGAGGGGGAGAGGCCTATTTATAGGCGCTGGAAGAGTGGCAGGCAGGCACTCCGAAGGGGCACGAGGCACTTCCGAAGAGATGCGACTCAGGCAGGCAGCCAGATCGCTCGTGGCTCTTCGAAGATGTCCCTTCGCTAGGCAGACAGGCTGGCTGCGCTCGTGGTCCTTCGGTGGCATTCTGGATCCTTCCAGGTGCGTCCAGACTTTGCTGGCAACCCTTCGGCCGTCTGGAAGTCTCCAGGACGTTCTAGCCCTTCGTGCCTCTTCGGTGGCCATCAAAGAAGGCGCTCGCAGCCCCTCGTCACTTCGGTAGCTACGCAGCTCGTGCGCGAGCGCGTGCTCGTGCTCATGCTCGTCCTCGGATGGTGCTTCACACCATCCTCGCAGGCAGCCTCGGTCAGCTCTTCAGGTAGAACATTTAATGTTACACCAGCTTGGAGCTTCTCCTTATAAACAGGAAAAAATTTCTTGCGATTTCCGATGTGGTAATCCCTTCCTCAGCTTAAGCTTTCCAGCTTGGGCCTTTCAGCTTGGTCCAAATGCATTAAATATGCATTCAAACCCAACAATCCCCCACATGAATGATGATTAATGCATGCAGACTCTAATCAAAAGTTCTGACGTGTTATTATTGCATCGAGACAGGTAGCTTGTGGCTTTGAATCTTCTCTAGTAATATGTTATCGGATTTACTCGCTGCTCGGTGAACGTGATGTCTTGAACCGTCAGCTTTTGGCGTAAACCAAGACAATAACATTTACACAATAATAACCCTAGTATATTTGGGTTCTCACGTTGTGTCTGTTTTGGTCATAGACCGTATCTTAAATTCATAAGCATTTTTCCCATTTGAAGCAGCCTCACTTCACACTTAAATAGGTGATCTCCTATCAGGAGTATCCTGCCATACTCCACCTTTATCAAGGTATAGGAATCATTAGAAATGTAATGTTTAACCTTACCACACCTCTGCAGGTTAACACCTGGGCAGCTTCTGAGAATGAGATAGGTTCCACGTGATTAACTGAACCCTCTATAACTTAGTTGTCTCATTGAACCAAGTTTGTGGGATCTCCACTCATCATGGTTGAGTTACCGCTATGGATGTTCTTTAGTGTGTGGATTTTAATCCCATTCTCCTTACTGCGTTGTACATTTGATCTCTATTTATTCCTTTCGTAAAAGGATCAGCTAAGTTGTCCTTAGACTTTACGTAATTAATGGTGATCACCCCACTAGAGATCAACTGTCTAACGGTATTGTGTCTCCGACGGATATGTCGAGACTTTCCGTTGTACATTGTACTTTCTGCTCTCCCGATTGCAGACATGCTATCACAATGTATCAATACGGGATGCACTGGTTTGCTCCAGCATGGAATATCCTCTAGGAAGTTTCTGAGCCATTCAGCTTCTTTCCCAGTTTTGTCTAGTGCTATAAACTCCGACTCCATGGTGGATCGAGCTATGCATGTTTGTTTAAAGGACTTCCAAGACACAGCTCCTCCTCCTATGGTGAATACGTATCCACTCGTGGATTTGGAGTCCTTAGTGTCTGATATCCAGTTTGCATCAATGTATCCTTCTAATACAGCTGGATACTTAGCATAATGTATGCCATAGTTTATGGTATATTTTATACCGTAAAATCCTTTCCAGAGCTAGCCACTTATCCTTCCCTGGATTACTTGTGAATCTACTAAGCTTACTAACTGAGTACGCAATATCGGGACGTGTGCAATTTGTTAAATACATCAAGCTCCCGATAATTTGTGCATACCTCAGTTGAGATACTGGGTCCCCTCGATTCTTGGCTAAGTGTAGATTCAAATCTACTGGAGTCTTAACCGGAGGTTTGTCAAAAGCATCAAATTTCTTGAGCACGCTTTCCACGTAGTGGGATTGCATCAAGATAATTTCGTCAACTTTCCTAGAGATTTTTATTCCTAGTATGACGTCTGCCAGACCCATATCTTTCATGTCAAAGTGGTCCTTTAACATGTTCTTAGTTTTCACAATAACCTCTTTATTGCTTCCCATAATTAGTAAGTCATCTACGTAGAGACATACAATTACGTAAGCTTCAGGTGTGCCCTTAATGTAAACACATTTATCGCACTCGTTGATCTTAAATCCATTCGACAGCATTGTCCTGTCAAATTTCTCGTGCCACTGTTTCGGCGCTTGTTTTAGTCCGTATAGTGACTTGACTAGCCGACACACTTTATGCTCTTGACCGGGAGCCACAAACCCTTCAGGTTGCTCCATGTATATCTCCTCTTCTAGTTCTCCATTTAGGAAAGCTATTTTTATGTCCATTTGATGGATCTCGAGGTTATAGAGTACCGCAACAGCTATGAGTACTCTAATTGATGTGATTCTTATGACCGGTAAATACGTGTCAAAGAAATCATGTCCCTCCTTCTGTTTGAACCCCTTAGCTACCAATCGAGCTTTGTACTTGTAGATTGATCCATCAGCTTTGTATTTCCTTTTTAGGATCCACCTGCATCCCAAAGGTTTGCAGCCCGGTGGGAGATCTACGATTTCTCACTTGTTGTTTTGCATAATGAATTCTATCTCACTATTGATAGCTTCCTTCTAGAGAGGAGCATCTGGACTGGACAATGCCTCTTGGATTGTCCTGGGTTCATTTTCTAACGCATAGGTTAGATAATCCGGACCAAAGGATTTGGTTACCTTTGTCCGTTTACTACGTCTAGGTTCATCATCTTCCTGATTTGACCCTTACGTAGTCTCGTGGGCCCTTTTCTTTGGACTTCCTTCCTTTCTTTCCTTATTAGGAAAGTTATTCTCAAAGAACGTTGCGTTCCTTAATTCTATGACCATTTCTGCATTTATCTCAGGGTTTTCAGATTTATGCACCAAAAATTGATAAGTACTACTATTTTGCGCATATCCGATAAAGATGCAATCAATGGTCTTGGGTCCTATTCTCACCTGCTTAGGCTTAGGTACTTCGACCTTTACTAGGCACCCCCACACTTTAAGGTAACCGTAGGAAGGCTTCCTTCCTTTCCATAGTTCATATGGGATTTTATCCCTTTTCTTGTGTGGTAACTTATTTAGAATGTGGTTAGTTGAGAGCACAGCTTCCCCCCACATATTCTGGGGTAAGCCCGAGCTAATCAACATAGCGTTCATCATCTCCTTAAGAGTTCAATTTTTGCGTTCAGCTACGCCATTCGATTGAGGTGAGTATGGAGCAGTCGTCTGATGAATAATGCCATGTTCTTGATAGAGTTCATCAAATGGAGCTGCATATTCTCCCCCTCGATCACTTCAGATCATTTTGATTTTCACGCTGAGTTAATTTTCAACCTCATTCTTATATCTCTTAAAGGCATCAAGAGCTTCGTCTTTGCCCTTTAGGAGATATACGTAACAGTATCTCGTGCAATCATCGATAAATGTGATGAAGTATTTCTTCCCGCCTTTAGTTTGCACGTGTTTCATATCGCAAGTGTCTGTATGAATTAACTCTAAAGGCATAGTACTTCTTTCCACGAATGGAAAGGTGCTTTGGTCATTTTAGCCTCCACACATACTTCACATTTATCAGATAGGTTGAACTCTAGATTCGGTAATAAATTTAAACTTACTAACTTTTTTAGCGAGTTTAAATTTACTTGTCCTAATCTACCATGCCATAAATTAGAACACTCGGCCAAGTAAGAAGAAGCGTTAACTTTATTTTTACCGTTAAAGGTGCGATGTACAGTTATTATATTCATCTTAAACAGCCCCTTTTCTACATAACCATTTCCTATGAATTGACCCGCTTTGGTCAGTACAAACTTATTAGTCTTAAATACAAGCTTAAGACCGGCTTTGCTTAACAGTGAGCCGGAAATAAGTTCTTGCATATGTCCAGGACATGCAGCATATCCTTGAAGGCCAGCTCCTTTCCTGAGGTCAGCTTCAGGACCACCTTACCCAGACCAACGATCTTGGACGTTGCAGAGTTTCCTATGAACAACTTTCGGCCGGTGATCGGGATATAGTTCGAGAACATCTCCTTGTCCGAGCAGACGTGGCGGGTAGCTCCTGTGTCCACAAACTACTCTCTCGGATTTTCCACCAGGTTGGCTTCAAACACCACGGCTGACAGATCCATCTTGGACGAGTCTTCAGCCAGGTTAGCATTTCCTTGGTAGTCCTTCTTCGACTGGCGACAGTCCTTAGCCATATGGTCAGGTTTGCCGCAGTTGTAGCAGTCGCCCTTGATCTTCTTGTTCTTTTTCTTTTAGGCTCTTGCTTCTCTTACTTATCCCTGGATTTCTTCCTCTTTTTGCCACCTTTTCTCTCGGCGAGATGCACGGTGGTCTCAGAGTTGGCCTTGCCTTGCTTGACTTCGGACTTTCGGTTGTCTTCCTCAATCCTAAGTCTCACTATCAGGTCTTCTAGGCCTATGTCCTTCCTTTTGTGCTTGAGGTAGCTCTTGAAGTCCTTCCAGAGCGGGGGGAGCTTCTCGATCATCGCAGCTACTTGGAAGGACTCGCTGAGTTGCATCCCTTCGACTTGGATCTCGTGAAGGATCAGCTGCAACTCCTGCACTTGGTCGATGACCTTCTTGTAGTCCACCATCTTGAAGTGGAGGAATCGTCCGACGATGAATTTCTTCGTCCCGGCATCCTCCTTTTTGTACTTCTTCTCGAGTGAACTCCACTGCTCCTTAGCGGTCTTGGTTACCGCATAGACGTTGTAGAGCGTGTCGGCTAGTCCATTCAGAACGTAGTTCCGGCACAGGAAGTCGCTGTGACTCCACGCGTCGAGAGCGTTGATCTTCTGTTGATCCGTCTCGTTTTCTGCTATCTTCGGTGCTTCCTCTTTCAGGAACCGAACTAGGTTGAGCGTGGTCAAATAGAATGTCATCTTCTGTTGCCACCTCTTGAACTCGGTACCGTTGAACTTCGCTGGCCTTTCGGCGTGGACAGTTCCTGGTACCGTTGTCAGTGCTACGGCGCTTGACGATGCCATCTTCAAGTACACGAATCTCGTCTTACGATTGTTGTGATCGGAGAGTTTGGTGTACTTGATTAGGATCTACGGCAGTCGAGGCAAGTGTTGGACACTTTCTCCGTAAGACGAGATTGCCCCGTATATTTCAGTGCGGTACGGGCTACGGCAATCGTCCTCAAGATATAAGGACTGTTAGGGCATTTCCAAGAACGTTGCACACGGATACCCAGAACTTTCAGACGGACTATTTGTAAGTGAAGAACGGGGGGAGAGGAGGAGAAAACAATGCTTATGGAATGCACTTGCTGCTGGGATGTTTGCAAATGAGGGAGAGAGGCCTATTTATAGGCGCTAGAAGAGTGGCAGGCAGGCACTCTGAAGGGGCACGAGGCACTTCTGAAGAGATGCAACTTAGGCAGGCAGATCGCTGCATTCTGGATCCTTCCAGGAAGTGCCAAATACGCCACAAAGTGCCCATTGCGACCTGCGTCCAATGTGCCATGCGCACACGCACGTGCGCGGGCTCGTGCTGCGCACCATCCTCGCAGGCAGCCTCGGTCAGCTCTTCAGGTGGAACATTTAATGTTACACTAGCTTGGAGCTTCTCCTTATAAACAGAGAAAAATTCTTTGCGATTTTCGATGTGGTAATCCCTTCCTCAGCTTAGGCTTTCCAGCTTGGACTTTTCAACTTGGGTCTTTCAGCTTAGTCCAAATGCATTAAATATGCATTCAAACCCAACAGAAGAAGTAACCCCTTACTGTTGGGGAAAAACAATCTCTTGATTGTGAAAAAATTTACTATGCACCTTTAACTTCTCCTCATTCTTTCTTCCTAAATAAAGTGTCCACCCAAAAGGAGATATAAATAATATTGAAAAAAACTTGCCGATATTATAGATGCTTAAACAGATATACATACAGGGGTACATCTTATGTATCAATATAACAGGAAGATATTCTGCAACGAAAAATATAAGCCAATGAGGGAAAAAAAAGGTCCCGACGTCCTTGGCTCCGTTCATTCATTATTATTCTAAAGATGGTTACGGTGTTTTTATGTTGTAGTAACGAATGGAATTGACAAATCAATAAATAGTATCCAACAATGACACAGATTAATAGTTTTTTCTGTAAAGGTTTTAAGCCAAGAATTGAACCATATATTTTCGTCAATTCATATAAGTCTTGTGTCATTATGTCAAATGCACTTTGATAGTTATAGCCATAAAAAGTAGTCTTAAGAGTGAAACACAACCAACAACTTAATTTTTTGAAAGGTATATATTGAAAAATGCTTATATACATCCTATTTAATATGGTATTTTCCTACTATGGAGCAAACGGGGTTGCGGCCGTCGGACTCGTCAAAATAATGTACCAGAAAAGATCTTAATTAGTAAATGAATATTTATCATCCAATTTAACCGTGAAGGGAAATGCATTCATTCTCAAAAACCAAGGTGGAGTCTTACTGTGACACAAACAAACACATTACATGAAGGAAAACAACATCAGGTCTTTGCCTGCCATTACAATGCGATAATCAACGTACAAGTTTACAATGCCATAACTAGGTTGGTAGCTTGTATTTCCACACATTGATTGCTGATGATGAACGACGAATCAGCGTGGTCCTCCAGGCCCCCCTGGCCCACCTGGCCCTCCTCCGAAGCAATCTCGAAACAACCAGCAGCAACACAAGAAGTTGAAGCTGCAAAATTTAAAAATTAAGAAACAAACAATAATGAATATTTGCATCTTGTAGTTTGTTAGAAACATGAACAATATTTGCAAAAGAAGGAAGTTGAACATACCAAGAGCCAAAGATGTCACAAATGCCACCGCCGGGGCCGCCGCCTCCGCCACCTGGGCCCCATCCTCCCGGCCCCCCAGGTCCTCCTCCTCCTCCACCTCCTCCTCCTCCTCCAGGTCCCCCGGGTCCCATGGCTGCCTCTAACACACTACTAACAGTAACACTAACACCAAGGGTAGAACTAGGCAGAGCAAAAAGACAATGTGAAGTTGATAACAATAGGAGTAGCTACTACTAAGAGATGGGTACTACTTTATACATATATATATATATATATATATATATATAAAGGAAAGGAAGCCTTTAACTTGAAGCATCCAATTCCAGCTAACTGTGTCTGCCAATTTATTTTATTATTTGCAAGAGACTATCCATTTCTCATGTCGACCACCTTCCAGCCCTTGTTCTAACCAACCATTCAACGTCTTCATTTTATTACTCTAAGGGGCAGATGTGGTTGTCCTAATGACTGTTTATATTTGTTCCACATTTTCCGGACAACGCATTCAGGAAAGATTTCAACCCGCTCAAAATGAGTATGGATTGGGTACGGAATGCCACTATTCCGAACTGTTTGGAATGAAGACACGCGGGGACTTTTTTGCAAACGCACTAAAATACGGGGACCAAAATGAAAAAATCTACGCGCAAACACAGGCAGGATACAAATGCCATTATCACATAACTGCGCATGCCAGTGTGACCTTTTTGCAAAAATGCTAAAATATGGGAGACCAAAATGAAAAAAACTACGCGCGCCATTATCATCAACGGGGACTTGCCACTGTCACAAATACACATGCCATTATCACATAACTGCGCTTGCCACTGCAGTCCCCCTTCACTCCAAACCGTCCAGAATCAATTCCTTCACTCCGTACCCAATCCAAATCCGCTCAAAATCGCATTAGTTGAATCTATACCAAGTTATATGGTTCAGTAACACAAATTAAGGATTTTTGCTTCTGCTGACACCGACGTCACTAAGAAAACTAAATGAACAAAGGTAATGACCGTCTGAAGGTGACTCGGCTTTGACGTTAAAGACAAGTGCTTTCTCATTAGATCCAAGTCATAGGGGTGTAAAAATAAGAGAGGGTCACTTTTGATGAGATCCAAAACCACAAGGCGAAAATTGAAAATGGTCCAAACTACATAGTTGTTCCCTAAATTAAAAGAGGAGAGAAATGTAAACGCCCGTTTTAGATTTTGGTCATTTTCCTTCTACTAGCTCTCTGCTCACAGACGTAAAAACCACAGGTTACACTGGAATATTACAAGATCGTTTGATATTTAATTACGCAGATTACATTGCTAATCAGCCAAGCCGCAGCGCCAATACAAGTGGCATGGACATAGGAAAGCTTTTTCGGAAGGGCAGAAAAATGGATCATCTCATCACATGCTAACCGCTTAAGAATATTTCCAGCAGATATATTATCACAGGGAAGCATTGTTGCGACACTTAAATGAGAGGGGTGGCGGGAAGTATTCTGGTCGTCTTCTGTGGTCTGCTAGTAAACAAGTGATTCTTCTATATCTGTCAATACGTCTGTCTGTACAGTGTATCTGCATTGACTATACCTCAAAAAATGGCTGCCAAACCGATAGTTTCCGAGTCATCGGTTCTTGGCTCTGAAGCACCACTCGCCAAGCTGTGAATCCTAGCTGAAAGCGTCAAGAGGTAGTCAGTATACGGGGTCGGTCTACTCCCATTTAGCAATATATTTATGTATGATCAAAGAGAAGGTGGTACCAACATATCAGTTTTTACAAGTGAACCAACATAATCATCATATTTTGCTCCGCCATTAAGGATGATAATATATCACGTGATATTAGGGGGAAGGTGGATTGAAAGTCCCGGCTGACCAGATCTTAAATTGCTTATATTGGACTTGATAAGGTATGACGTATCTTGAAAAATATTTCCAATGAAATGAAAACGATCATAAAATCATCAAGTTCGGAAACAGCAGTAAAGAGTCCAAGCCAATTCAACGCATTCCTGAAAGTCCATCCATACAAGTGCAGAAATTAGTATCTTAGAAAGTAGTAGAATGCTGATGCTTGCGTTCTTCAGCATTACTTTGGTTTTAAGATGAATATCTGAAGCAAGGTGTATACAAGTACTAGTTTTGAAATAGCTTTACTCTCTTTTTTCTGAAAAGGCGAGAGCTTCAAAGGTATTCTTAACTTGTGTCCTTGGAGTATTATTTAGAGGACTTTGTAGAAAAGATAGTCATGGTAGCTTAGAGGACTTACTCGTAACGTTTGTAATGATATTTACGCTCTTCTGTGCGGCGAGTGCCTTTAACTTGTTTCCAGTAGCCAATGAAAGCAAGCTCTTTAACAGCTGCCTCTGTTCCTTCGGACTTGATGTCTTTGCCAAAGCTTCTTCGCAAGCAGCCAACTCTTGGGGTGAAATACAGGGTAGAGAGAGCAGTATCTACAGATACATAAATGAATATTTGAGCTAACAATATCTTAGGACAGTCTTTTCCTAACATCTTAGGATACAGAGGATGCATCTTACCTGCCTAGGAGCTGGATCTCTATCACGGAGATGCATGAAAATATCACGGCAAAGACCAACCATTTCAGCACTGATAAGAACATTTGATTCAAGTTCCAGACCACGGATGACTGCGAGGAATAAATCTTTTGCTACAAATCCTCGAAGTTCAACACTGTTGGTTAATATGGCTAGAAGCACCACAGCAGCACAAAAAGAAGAAACTTTGGCAACAGCTTCACCATCTGTCCATGTAAATGCTTGGCAACAAATCTGCAACGCTGGTACAGCCATTCTGTTCTCCAAAAGGAACCTGTATGTGAATTTGTTTGACTTTAAATTGACCAGAAGGAACAACAGAAGCTTTCCGAAAAAAAGACAAGAACAACCAAACTTTTTCTCTGTCTAAACATATAAAACTTTCTAAGACATACCCCACCATTGTGCTTGATGCATATGTATGCAAATCCTTTAGCAAAGATGGGCCTGCACGGCTGATATTTGCCAACTGCTCAATAGAAGGGAGCCCAGTATTTAGTCCTGGTGAAGCTATAGTACAAAGCAGCGAGCACATTTCCCGTGTTAGATCCCTGAGTAATTTCTCCTCCATTACTTCAACTTTAAGGTCTGATCCTGCAAGAACACCAATAGCATCTGGAACTTTCGCTTTCCCCTCCTGTAGAAGACTTGACCAAGAGAAGTTGAGCACTTGCTGCACATGAATGAACAAGGGATGCAGCAACTTTTCCAACCAGACCTCCCACATCTCTGATGGACAAAATCTAACCAAGTACAATACAATTGAATGAATTAGCTGCTTTATATGCCTGAACTCCATTGCCTCGACATTCTCCATCAGTGCCACAGCAACAGATTGAACATCCAAAGACTTGAAAAAGGGATCTCCAAGTGTCATTGATAGGCCCAACACATTGTATCTGTGATCATAGAATCAGCGTTAGCACTTGAGAGGGAGACAATGACAAGAACCAACAAAAATAAGCTCCCCTCATTGCATGTCGACAGCACAAATTCAGAGGTAGATAACTTAAGGAGTTGGATCTTTCAGGAGGAAGACAAGATATGCATTTAGCAAAAGAAAAGGGGAGCAAAGATACTCATTTTTGTTTACTTTATCACTCACTAAATAATAATTTGTAACACAAACCTGGCTGATGGGAAGAGTCAGCATTTGGCATGTTCAAACCAAGACCGCATTCGAGAAGAAAAAAAAACTAACAACATATTTATGTATCTTATCCAATTAGTTTGATTCGGAATGTCTATGCCATTGTTGAGATAACTACGCATGTATAAAACCTATCCTCTTTAGTTTAAACTTGAAAAGTGTCACGTATACCGAAACTGTTGTAAAGGTATTCCAATGCATGTAAACTAGTAGCATTTATAAAGACACCATTCAGTAAGTTTCGGGAGATCAAATGATGCAGTATGTGTTCGAAACTCATATTATTGAATTTAATGTCCATGACCCAAGAGTTTTTTTTCCGGCAGAGAAGCTTCGTTCACTTACCCACTGTCTCTGATACCTTTTAACCAATTTCGTACATCGGATTCAATTGTCTCTGAATATCCTTCCTTAGCCATATCATCTTCAGCTCCATCTGTGAAAGATAGTGCACCCTTTGGCATTTTGGGGTTACCTTCACCAAGAAGACTATATCGCTCAACATCACTCAAAGCCATAGCAGCTTTCATCTCGGCAGGTAATATTTGAGATATAGAAGGAGACCACAGGGAATGAATTACACGAAGCAACTGCAAGGCAAACCAACCACACTTTAGCATCAAAATAGAGCTTAAGTAGTATTGAAAGAGGCAATAAAGTTGTAAAAACAGAGATATAACATCTTATATTATTAATCGTACTTTCAACAGAGGTGGCAGCATCCATGATAGGTGAGAAGCCATTGGATGCAAAGTAGTAGTCGTGTTTGCACTGTTTTGGGAGTTCCAGTTGCCTTTCTTGCTTCCACTTCTCTTAAGTGCCTTCTCAAAGAATGCAACTGTGTGGTATATTAACCACATAAATTGTTTATCCGAGCACAAACGAACAAGACCTAGCGGTTCGGACAAATAATTGCTTTGCCATCCTGGTTCTGTCCACTGCTGGACCAAAGGGTCAAGTAGCCAGGCCAGAACTTCTTGTTGTTGTTGAGTACTGCGCCCATGTCAAAAAAACATGTCAAAATAAGATAAAACAAACATGCTGGACCAGCTAATCTCCTAGCGAGCTTTTGTTAAACGGAGTATTACCCAGCAGCAGATGCCATAACAAGAAATGCTTCACCCAGAAGATTATGTTCACTACGGAGTAAACATCCGTCTCTTTGCATCTGTGTCATGGTATCAGCTATCCCCTGCAATAAGAAGCATCCGCAACATGATACAAGATCTTGATGAAATTGCAACAGCCCAATCTATACGTATACTTAGTTTATCAGGTGATACTGAATTTGCAATTCTATTAAAATGAGTTCAACCCAAAAGCATTGCTGATAGCAATCACTTTTCAGTGTATTAACATTTCATGCAAGTGCTAGGTGTCCCATGGAATTGATGGTCTGTATGATATATAAAAGAGAAACAAAACAGAATCGAATAAGTGCATAACATTCATCTAAAATGAAGATCAGTAAAATAGCTGAAATGGGAGCAGAAGCATGCGAGTTTCAATGTCCAGTCAAGTGTTGAGTTCAAAAATCAGGACTCATGGAAGAGAAGTGACTGGCTCTCATGTTTATAAAACTGTTGCCTGAATTTGCAAATGCAAAACATGACAACCAACTCGCCTATCCAACTTGAAACAAAAGCAAAAGAAAATGAGGGATGTATGCAACTACAGTAAAAGTGCATCATCAATTGAAGTCCAACAAACACTGTATCCTCAATAGAAACACCGTATCCTCAATAGAACAGACCTCACTAGAAGAGGCTCGACAAGAGAGACAGAAAATTGGATACCATCTTACTGCATTCAAACGATGTCACTCTTCAAAAGTAAAATCAGTAAGAGTCCTGACAACCACCATGATTTAAGTTCACTAAGATCTAGAAAGGAGTGGAAGCAAAAAGTCACCTTCATGTGAGGCAGGATGCTTTTGTCAGCAGCTTTGGCTATTCGAATGAATGACATACAGATCTGTAACCTTGCATGCCGTGCACTATTAGTAGAAGGGTCCTGCCAAAAAGTAAATAGGATGATCCAACAACTTTATTCCTTTAATCAAAATGAGAATCACGTTTTGAATGCAATTGCATACGAACCTTAATAACAAACGGAAGGGATGATAGAAGCTCAAACAGTTTATTAACGACACTGCCAACTGCATCAGGAAAGTACTTCAGAAAAGGGCCCAATGAATCCAAGTAATGCGCAAGGACTTCAACAAGAGCCGGCTCTGTCCACTTGGAAGATAGAAGTTGCTGAAGCAGACCTGCAGTTCAGAAAAAGTGCTTATCCTGCAGGTCATGATTGTCAAAAACAATTACTTTATGCAAAGGAAATAAGTACCAAGGTACCTTCGAATATAGTGCGCAAGGCTAGGTGAACTTCCGAGTTTCCACCTGCTAATTCACTTGATCCATCAAAGATCACGCTTACAACATTTTCAAGAGCCATTTGCATGCTTTCCATCACTGCTAAATCCTAACAAGTTGAAACAATGGACAAGCATCATAAAAAGTACATTAAAGCATAAAATACAAGTTGGACAGAACAACTATGAACTGGAAACGAAGAACTAGCAGCTTGTTTAACTATGCACAGCAGATGTGTTTGGAGTTCTAATAGTAGGATTCTTGTCAACTCAGAGCAATAGTCCTGTTGGAAGCTCAGAGTGTGCATCTATTATTCAGCAACCAACAGGAAACTAGCTCAAAGGGAATATGTTCCACTAGTGGCTGTTTCAAAAATTGACATACTTTTGATAAATAACTACAAGTTGTATTAATAAAGCGCCTGGGGGTACACTCATATACATCAAAAGGGAACAGTAACAGGATTAAAAAAATCTATAAAATCCAAGATTTCCCCAAAATATCCGCCTCAAAGCCAAAAGGAGAGAAGCATAGACCAACTATTCACAAAGTAGGAGGTGCTTCCTCCCCATTAATAACTCAACTATTTCTTTGCCACTCAATTGAAGATGTACATCGTCTTATTTGTTTCAAAAGTAGGTCTTCTTCTAAATAATTGGCAGCGGACTAAATTTCTATGCTACACTCAACTCCGCATAAAAAGAGAGGAGTTTCATTTTATCAGATTACAAGATGTTTTCCTAATTAACCCTCAAGTCAGACAAGTTTCTTGCAAAAAGCGACTCCTCCCCAAAATACTATATTGCTCAAATTCTGAAACAAGAGCTTATACTCTTCCCAAAATAAAAGATCAGGTATTAAACCTCTCTATAGCCCAAAGCAAGTAACACAAAGTTAGAGGATATAGAACAAACTGAACACACAAATATCATTGGACATGTTTTTGATTGCATCATGTGAAGATTATATTTTGGGCACTAATTGTCTTATGTATTTACCAAACAAGATTGTGCAGCAAACATACTTCTACCATCTTGGAGATTCAGAGCCTACAAAGCGAAACAGTAGTGGAAATGACTGTACCTGAGCAGGCACTGAAGAAGTCGATAGGCTGCTAAAGATGTAAAAGATTCTTCCTGAAACTTTAGCACCAGCTACTAACGGCTTCAAAGAAGCAATAAGTCTCACTAGCTCAGACTGCACGAGAAAAGGGGGGTCAAAAAGGCCAAAGATTTGAGCACCACAGAATGGCCGGCAAGATGGAAGGAGAATGAGAACATGGAGACGTTCAAGCCTCAAAAGCAGAATGGCAATGTAACTAGAGAACATAATAAGGCCTGGACAGAAGCATAATCAGAATAAGAAAACTAAGGGGACTAAAGTAGATGTGGATGGCCCTTAAAGCTCGACGTAAAACATACCAACTTGAAACGATACTGGCTGAAGTCACCCTTGCCTTCAAAATCATCACTCCACAACTCCAGAGCTCCAACAGAAAAGGGTGACCCTGGAAAGACTTTCTCTTTCTTAAGCATACGTTGAAAAGACACATCCATAATCGTACCACATATGTCATCATTCAAAATTGTTAAAATCTTGGCTTTTTCCCCGTCAAGATTGCCGGAAATTGCGTTGGTATTAACCCCACCATCCCCGGCTGTTTGACCGGTAACTTTTGGCTTTGTTGCTAAATCTCTGATTAGCCCCTAATGAACACAAGGGGAAAAGTCAATAAGAACACCAGATGCTTGCCAATACCACAGAAGTAATAATAGCCTTGCTCAAGTCAGTTTACCTACCAGCCAAAAGAGTAATGATTGGTAATGAAGCACTAGCTTATAATGTTGAAAAAAGCCAAGCATCTGAAAGAAATGTCAGAGTCGTCAGTAGTTCCAAAACAATAAAACCACTCATAAACTCTGGTCTCGTTAATTATCCCACATATTGAACTTGGCCAAAGTTATTACCTGTTGGACGTAAGGAATGAGCATAGCGTTGGAAAGAATGCACTGCAAGTTATAAGAACCTAAAGACACCAGACTCTCACACACACATTCAGCGAATTCAACTTCCGTGTCATCTACAGCAGCTGAGCTCAACGTAGACTTCTGCAAAAATTCTCCAGAGACGTTTACCAGGACCTGAAAGATACTGCTCATAGCAGAATCAAATTCAGAAGCTGAGCTGTCAATAGGTCTCTTCCTGCAGACATTAATTGAAATACCAGATTAATCAAAAGATTGGAATCAAGGGGGAAAACTAACTGTAATTGCAAGATACAGAATAAGCCACTGCACATACCTTGGAGAGACAAGTTTAAAAAACTCACAAGCATGAAGACGGAAGTCAGGGGAAGACAGTAAGAAGCCACACCTACAGACAGAGAGACGGGGTAGACAAAGTGAAAATGCAAGCAACCAATAACCATAACATCTGACTAGCATCTTTGAGTTGGAAATACCCATGAATTATGCCGTATTTAGCTAGATCAGGCAAGGGAGCCCACTCAGCATATGCATTTATTGCATTTAAAGTTGCTGTTACTGCAGCTGCATGCTGTCTTGCATTCTCCAATTGTTGCTGACCTACTTCACTCAATGCAGCCCCAAAGTGTCTTTCCAACAACTGTATCCAATTGCAAGGTATCAACACACACACAGAGGAGAGGGGAGGGGAGGGAGGAGAGAGAGAGAGAGCGAGAGAGAGTTTCAAGCCTACGCTGTATAATAAAGGTAAAATTTCTGGCAAAGATTCAGTGAGGCCACGTAGCAACAGCCTTCGTCGATCACCTGAAAGTTCATATGAAGCATGGGAAGAAATTAAAGTCCGTGAAATTTTCCACTTTTGCATACCAAGGGGAAGTGATTTTAGACACTTCAGAGAACTAATTGTGACATGGATTGTGAACCATGTGATTGTAAGCTCACGTGCTCCGAAGATCATTAAAAAAAATACAAAGTCCCGAGTTTCTTTTGCCATGAACTTTATTTGTTTCATGATTTCATCCCCTCAACCACAAGTAGACAAAATTGATAGGCACAACAGTCTTATCACAAACCTTCAAGATCTTCATTGTGAACGGTGATATCTTCAGGAAGCCATCTCAACACCATTGCAACTAGCTCTGCCTAAATCACACAAAACAATAAGATAAATGGGAAGCACCACTAAGCATATCTTTGCTCCAAGCTCTAAAGCAAGAGATAGCTATAAGCAACGACAGTGGAAATGTACTTGTATTGGTCCCTGGGTAGAAAGAGTAACCAAATTTGGAAGCAGCTCTTTCCACAGCTCCAATCCTTCTCTTCGAACAATCTATTGAAGATTGAGAAAAAGGGTCAATGGAGACAGCAAAATACATAGCTTAAGGAGCAAGATTACAATGACATGAACCTCAGCTACAAGTGCGGCTGTCTGACTTTTTAAAGCCCATTCTGTGCTGGGATTTGAAATTTCAGGTATTGATTGTACAGCAAGATTCGCAAAATCCCTACGTTCTGCTGGGGTTAACTCTTCCCATCGCAACCGAACTAAATGCTGCAAAAAATTACATATGCTTCAGCCATGTTGATTGTTAAGCATATGGGCCAGAAGGTTGATGACTCGATAAATAAAAACATCAACATCCACACGCAATATTTTAAAGATGAGCTGCTTCTACAAGCTTTCGTCACGATGTTCTACAACAAGCTGATAAAAGCTCAAGTTCTTTCCATGAGCGAAAGCCTTTCTGTTAGACTCCGTCTTTAGTTGGCGTTGACGATCAAAAGTACCAATTAATTATTCCACAATCAGGATATCATAATCAGCCGATTGATCTTCTCTTGTGCCATAAATATACCATCTAGTAGAAGCATAAGACTATAGATTGCCTCCAACCAAACATAGACAGCCTTCCTATCACTTAACAACATCATACCCCAACAATCCCGTGAAATTTGCAATCAGCTGATGCTGACCTCATCGACCCAGAAATACAAGCTGGGATATTAATTTTCAATCAAAATCACCCGTACAAGCACTTACAGAACATCTGAGATGATTGAAAAATATTATTTCAGAGTCAAACTGAAAGTGCATAGGGTTCCTTGTCAATGCTGCACTCAGTCACCTACTCATGGAAAAGCTCGATCCATCAAAAGAAAAACAAAGGTGGCATTCTGGTTTTCATACACTTGGAAAAAATCGAGTTCAAGTAAGACCAAAGATGACTCTCGCTTTCAGAAGGAGGCAATCGCTGTCTCGGATCTCCAAATACATACACACCGAACAGTTGCCTCGCCAAACAATGTCAAGAAATCTTCTCCGAAAAGGGAAAGGCAGGGCGAACGAGACGAACCTGCAACATTTTGAAAGCATGCAACCGAATTTCGGACGACCAGTCGCTCTTCACCAGAAGGAAAGAAGTACTGGCCAGAAACCGTACATCCCCTGCTTTGACCTGCAAGCATCAGCATCATCAGTGCAAACATAAACACACATCTCAAGCCCTTCTTAATCAATCAACACAAATATCCGATCCGAACGATCAGCTCCCGACGTTTAGACCTCACAAACCCTAATACACCGACAATCACCAAACATTTAATCCTTGTATCATATTCTAGAGAGAGAGAGAGTTAGTTACGGAGTCGAGGAAAGAGACGGCGGCGCGACGGGCGTCGGGGGAGGATTGCCAGTCGAGAGCGGCGGCGATGGCCCCAGCCACATTGCTGGCTGCGGTATTGCTGCTCGCAACCTCCTCCATCAGCACTTTATCAGTATCGCAACCTTTTTTTCCCGCCGATCAAAAGAAGATTCTAGACTTCTCCTCCTCAGTCTAAGCCGAGCCGAGCCGAGCTGAGCTGAAGGAAAAGGGAAAGAGAGGGGAAGACGAGCTTCTTCTTCTTCTTCTTCTTCTTCTTCTTCTTTTGTGATATATATTGTTTAGGTTGAGAGGTTTTTACTTTTTAGTGACCCTCGGATTAGGCCGATACGGCGCCGCACGTGGAGGGGTCCTGACAAAAAAGGAAAAAGGAAAGAAAGCCGTACTGCTAAAAAAATAGTTTAATTAATTTTGTAAAGAAATTTCAGCTATATTTGGAACTTGGATATCCGTACTGATATATTTGATCTCCTACTTTTGAAAATGAGAAATTGTTGGTTCTTATATCCATGAAGTATTAGATTCGATCATATTGAGTTTGTTATAAATGTTAGAATATTCATTTTCGATCATGGGAATCCACTTTTCCTGTCTTGCTACTTATATTATTTTCCTGATTACACTAATTAAGAAAATGCCAACAAATAATTGACAAACAATCCGAGAAGACCGACAAATACTTGGCAAACAAGGATTGGAAAAGACTTGATCTAAACTTCTGGATAACCGACCTCGTCAATTGGAATATATACGCAACGTATAGTTGCCGGTAAGATGGAATATATATCAAAGAACAACCCTATGAACATACCCAAGGAAAGTTGCTCAACTTTTCCTTCTCTTCGAGTTGAAGCCATTAGAAATACAATTGTGTTTTAAAGATCTTACCTAGCTCGAGCTCGAAGAATAGGATATCTCAACAGAAAAAAAAAAAGAGTGAAGCTTTGTCCACCCTGAAGAAAACTCCCAACTGAAGAGGAAAGTAAAGAACGAAATATACAACTGAAATAAGCAATTCTCACCACCAACAAAATAAACATCATTCCTTTCTCTAAGAATGGATTTCAGGTACATTTTTAACCAAACAAACAATGCGAGTGTCTTCTATTTGGAGCCGACAAAATCCTCTATTTATGTAATAGCTTTGTGTAAAATGGAACTGTGCAGTCAATTTTAGCAGCCGCATTAATCCCGTGTATCATCTAGGCTATGCTTTTCTTCCCTTTATAACCGGTATTCCCATTTCTGTCTCTGTGGCTTCTCGTTCTTCCTTCGTTTTTCTTCCGCCGTGGAGGAGCGGTCGCGCTATCGACCAACGGGCCTGACCATGTCTGGATTGGCTCTTTTGAGTAGGTAAATGATGTGGAGGAATACGGGATGTCGGCTGGAACAAATGCAGGATCAATATGACTGGATGCACCCAAGGGATAACCAAGTGCTCCATCCTGGTGCGGAGGTGGGAACTTCTCGCTCTTGCTCTTTGCATTTGCATGGGTGATTAGTCGCCTTCTCTGTCTCGAAAAGAAACCAGCGGGACAAACAAGACAAGAATCAGATGGTGTTACACTACTATCAACAGAATTGATGGCAAGAGAGTTGCAGGAAAAAAAAAAGCAAACTTACATCAATATTGGATTGAATCTCTGCATTGGCTTCTGGCATAGCCATTGCCCTGGGAGCACGATCTCGTGTTCGTGGTTTCTTTGCTGCATCCACCTGTGCTTTAGCTGCGGCTCTCAGTCTGCAAAGACACATTAAAAGAATTTAATAAGCTGACGTGTAGCAAACACAAGGAATGTGCAGATGCTTGATACGATTTCTAATGCCAAATAAAAAGTGCAAAAGACAATGGATGAGCTGGAGGCACCTTCGACCTTCGTCATCTCGTCTCTTGGCATCTATCTCCTTAGTCGGAGGATACTTTGGTAGGCTGGAAGGTTCACATGCATAAGGTTCCGTACTGAAGAACTGCAATAAGAAGAATTGCACACAGTAACATACTTAAACACCAGCTTGATACTGGAGATCTTGCAGAGTTTGTCAAAGATGCACTGTAAAATTTAGCAAAACTAAATAAATTCATTGAACAACTGTTAACATCTGACAAGTCCGATGCATAGTAAATGCAATTGGCAGGAGAAACCAGATCTTGTAGATGCATAGCAAATGCCAAAAAGTATCAGACATAGAGGGGGGAATTGAAATTAGGAACAATATTAAACCCATATACAGATCATACCTCACTGTTCAGGGCATCAGTTGCGGTCTGACGTCGTGCTGGATCAATTGTAAGCAGAGTTTCAATGAGGGGAAGTGCGGATGGCGGAAAATCTTTAAATGTTTCTTTGATGCTTCTTTTGTAGGGTTCTCGAGGTTTGAACAATGTTGCATTTGGCAATTTATACTTTTTCCAGTACTCGTCGGATGGTGAACCGCATAGCTTGTAGATTTTATGTAGTTGCTCCACCTGAGTCCATGGAAACACAAGCCTCATCATTAACAGATCCAACAATTTTTGTGTATGTACATGCCACAATTATTAGCATCAATCTTATAGCATAAAGTATAATATAGAATTTTCCGACCAAAAAAGTAAATATAGAATTTGCTAGATGGAGACAGGTTGACGGAATCAGTGGAAGAGGAAAGTGAATACTAGTGCAGATATACACGAAGATGTCAGTAACATCATTCTATCCCTGGTAAGATCGGAAATAGTTGTACAAAACAACACACAAGAGTCTAGATGGTGAGACCAAAAATGGCATGGTGACAAATTTAGAAGTCGCTTAACTTCTTATTTCTGCTATATTCAAGTGTCTTTTTTCCAACTTGGAAAAAGTTTATTTTTCCTCCAGAGTCTTATTGTGGGCTTCTCTACCTAAGGCAGGTTCAAAGACAAAGATATAATATA
The DNA here is from genome assembly GCA_963995505.1 of Hypericum androsaemum. Classification (NCBI taxonomy): domain Eukaryota; kingdom Viridiplantae; phylum Streptophyta; class Magnoliopsida; order Malpighiales; family Hypericaceae; genus Hypericum; species Hypericum androsaemum. The sequence continues at coordinate 12,915,265 of OZ023182.1, forward strand.
AAGGAACATCATGTACATATGTTGCACCCAAGTTTACCCTTTTTTGGAATCAATAATTTAATAGGACTCAGCTCATAATTCGTGCAGAGCATCTATGAGTTTTGATAGTAGGATAAAGCTTGAAAAGGAATTGCATGAAGTATTGACAAGTACCTCAGTACGCCCGGGCATAATGGGCTTCCCAGCTAATAACTCAGCTAATATACAACCTGCACTCCAAAGGTCCACACCCACACCATATTCAGTAGCTCCAAGTAGAAGCTCGGGAGGTCGGTACCACAGAGTAACAACTCGACTGGTCAATGGATGCTTGCGATTGGGATCATAAAAAGTTGCCAATCCAAAATCAGCAATCCGAAGAACTCCTTCACTATCAATCAGAAGATTTGATCCTTTAATATCACGATGGAGAACACCTCGATTATGACAGTGTTCAAGTCCAGATAATAGTTGACGCACATAACATTTAACCTGACAAGCAACCGAATGACACATGTTAGATGACAACTGATCTAATGCGACTACCACCAAGTACTTGTATCATCACTCCTCTGCAGAATCAGGCTGACCTGAGGTTCGGTGAACTTTATCTCCGGGCTTGCAGCAAGTCCAGCCAAATCATGGTCCATATATTCAAATACCAGATACAAGCTGCAGGACATCCTTGACGTGACTAAGCCTTCTAGCTTGATGACATTCTGATGATCCAATCTCCGCAGGATAAGAATCTCTCTAGCCATGAATTTAACGCTCTCAGGTTCCAAATTATCAAAACGGACCTTTTTAAGAGCCACGACTTTCCCTGTTATCATATCTCTTGCTTTATACACATTACTATAAGTTCCTGATCCAATCTGCCAGGAAAAAATGTATAGACCGGCTGAGAAAGAATCAAACAGAACGAAATTCAAAAGTGGAAAATGAAAACAAGTACTCTCAAATCCACAGTTTCTTATCATTAAATTAGCTTCAAAAACCTCCTTACTGGGCACTCGCACTAGATTCAAAACTGTTGATCCACTGAAACAACAACCATACCAACCTTGTCAATCTTCTCGAATGTGTCAGCCCGCCGAGGGATCCATCCATTGAGAGCTTCACCACACACTGCAGATAGCCAGGGCGGCCACCCAGCCGCCACCTGCTCACCGTGAAGATGCTTGGGCAGGTTGCTCAGCCTAGGGTTCGGCCTCGACCGCCTCTTGTCTCCCCCAGGTTTCTTGTCACCATCCACCCTCTCATCCTTCTGCGCATCCTCATTTTGGAACTCAGAAACGCTGCTGGTTTCGGTCTTTGCTACCGAAACCGAATCCAACCTCCTGCTGGATCCAGCCTGGAGGTTCTTGCCCTCTTTGGACCCGGAAACTACACCAGAGGGCAGCTCTCTACCAAAAACACACCCCATTTAATACACCTAATCCTCATTTCTCAACATTTCCCATGTGGGTTTCTCTCCATGATCAACAACCAATCACTGCAAATTAACAAGTTTGTCTCAGAAAGGAAGTTAACACAATTGTTTCAAAGTCTCAACATTTCCCAAGATTGGCCGAAACCCAGAAAGAAAAGCAGGTCAAAGAGATCAAAAGAACAAGACTTTACAATTCGGGGAAGCTCAAAATGATACTTACTACAAAACCAAAGTCAAAAGTGATCCACGCCAGGTCCAAGAGGAAGGATCAAGATTGGAAATTTGGGGAGAAGAAGCAACTGGGTCTATTGAAGTGTGAAAAATAAGAGTGATCCAATAAGAAAGATGGAAACTTTGGAGAGAGAGAGAAAGGGTGTGATTGAATCTGAACAAGAAAGCGATGGATGAAGGGTACTAAAATCCCAATCTTAGTGAAGGTTTGGACTTTCTTTTGGTCCTTTTTTTTTCTTTTTTGGTTTGTTTATAAATTTGGTTAGGCCTCTATAGGGATTCCCCCCTCGGACAAGATCAAGATTCCAAGAAGAAGCGAGAGTTTTCTAAAAAAAGAGAAAAAAGCGAGAGAGAGTGCGGAGGGAGATCAGTTTTGTTCCAACTTCCAAGTCAAACCCTTCCCCACCCCCACCTCGCAACAACATGGTTAAATTCGGCGAGGACTGTCTTATTGATGAAGACTAACATAAATTAATATTATTATATATATAAATTAATATTATTTTACATATAAATTAATATTATTTTATATGTAAATTAGTCTCATGCAAACTAATTTCAAATCAATATTATTTGATAGATTATTGACTATCAGATTTAAAGACAATCAAATTTGACAGCCCAAATTTAGTCCCTTTCGTATGGATATTTTTTATGTAGTTTTTACTAAATCCAAAACCCGCAGCAACAAGCTCTCTTCAAGTCTTTTTCTTTTGGGTAAATTATTCTAAATCTCTGGGATATACTTAAAGAGACTATTTGATCCTTCTATTTCGAAAATGCATGTAGCCGTTTCCGTAGTTTAGTTAAATTGTACTCACGAGTTCTTGGTTGACATCATCGATCATTTTTAAAAGTAAATAATTCATATACCCTAAAAGAATAAAAAATATTTAATTAAATAAATTCTGGCGAAGAAATTCTTGCTCCGAGATGCAGGTGCCGGAGCGAAACCATCCCGGCGACAGTGAGGGGGAGGTCGCTGATCATGTTGTTATTGTAGAGGTTGAGAACGTGGAGGTTCTTGAGCCCAACGAGTTGGGCCGGGAAGTAAAGAAGACGGCGACCTGGATGAAGCGGTAGTTGATGTGTGGAAGAGGGAGGTCGGCCTCCTCTCCACTAGCAACTTCGCCCACCGCTTTGTCGACGAAGCTTATTTTGTCATACTTGCAAAGAGTCGATGAGCTGCAAAAGCACAGCCTCGTCGTCGCTTACTACTGTACCACTTCTGATTTCCCTTAATTTTTTAATTCTGTTTTTTTGAATTTAGAAACCCTTTTGTTTTATGGCTAAAGTTGGAGACTTTCTCAATTTTAGGTCGTCTTTACGTGATGAAGAAGGGTCTACAGATACCCCAAGGCGAGCGGACGTTCTGCCAGGTGTGCTTTCATCCCGACGGGGCCCCACCAGTGCGTTCGACCCCAGAGACAGGTTCTGGAGATACCTGAGGTGAGAGATGTTTGGGGAGACGATCCGGTGAGGTTGAGGAACCTATACACTTTGTTCCTCCAGGTTAATCTGGGATTGATTTGGTTAGTGGTGCTTGTGGATTTAGTTTGTTCTCATAGATCTCCATTTTTTAGTTTGTTCTCTTATGAAATTAGTTCTTCGGAGAAGATGATCGGAGGCTTGAGTCGATCGAAGAAGATGACCAGAAGATTGAGTTAGAAGGTATAAAAGTCATTTCAAATATATAATAATAATAATAATAATAATAATAAACTGATTGATGATGTCAGCAAGAGATCCAGAGTATAATTTAACCAAATTATGGGAACAGCTACATGCATTTCTGAAATACAAGGACCAAATCATCTATTTGAATATATATCCAAGAGACCTGAAGGTAATTTACCCTTTTCTTTTTCCTTTTCAATTTCTCTTACATGTGAAATTTTTTGGCCAAATTGGGCTTGCTTTTGGTTTTGTTTTCTTTTTTTGAGGTTGGTGACATGGTACACCTGCTTTGGATAACAATGTCGTCGTGTTAAATTGCAAACTCATTGATGTTTGTTAGGTTTGTTTGGAGAAACTTTGGGGTTGAATCCAAATAACCACCAAACATTGCATCACTTCTTGAGAATTTTTTTAGGGGTACTTATTGATAATTGGATATGAGCTTCATACCAATAGTGGTAAGAAGATTTTCGCCAAATAATAATTATGAATAGAATTTTATGGTGATTTTTTTATGGAAAATGACAATATGTGTACTATTAATATGTCAAAAATTATTTGGTCTAACGGCACAAGGCGTTGAAGAATTTTATGAAGGTACAGAATTCAAATCTACCATGATGTAAACATTTAACTTTCAAAAAAATATTTGTAAATAACGTTTAGGAGATAGAAAATGAACCGGATGAACCATAAAATTCTCATGCGAGCCATACCCAAATTTTCTGGATATCGCATGTTATCGAAACATTTATTTGCTTGCGATTAGCACATCCTTAGCATACCATGTTGAAACATCTTTTAATTTAGAGCTACGCACACTTCCTATGTATCATGAAAAGAAGATAAAACTAAATTCAGCCTCAAAAAATGACGATTAGATGGAAAAAAATACTTGACATCTGCTATAATTTAATTATTGATCCCGTAAAAAGAACTTTTTTGGGTCAAAAGTTCATTCTCCAATTCAATTGCAACAGAAAAAGCCTTCTTCTCAGTAATGGTTTTTTGTTGTTGAGAAAGTTCTCGGTAATGGATCAAGGTTGCTTCAGCTGCAGGGAATTCCAATCAGTAACGTTTCTTTGACTTTTTAATGTTACCCACAGCCATAGATCGTAGATCTCATTTTTAAAGTTTTTAATATTACTAGGCCAATTAATTCAAATTCGACTAGACTTTTTCTAACAAGTATTTAACACTGTTGAGTTCCTAACAACTTGAACTCGAGATCTGATTAACTAGAATAATTGTCTCACCAATTAACCTAAATGTTTATTGGTGTATCTAACTTTTGCCTTGCAGTGTAATATTTATGAGGCTACCATATGTTTTTAAGGACCTAACTTCCCCTGATTGAGGGGAACAATTAGTGGAAGACCATCAGTCTGGCATCCACGATAAGGAATCGAAGTTTGAAGAGAGAGAGAGAGCAACCACAACGATCAAAACGTTCTTGCCGTAACATTTTTTTAAGTATCGTTGAGCCAGCCTAATATGTACATTAGGTTACGTAAGCTTAAACCTAATCCGCTAATTGTATGGGCCTTCCCTTGACGATCCATATGTTGAAAGGCCTTGTTCGAAAACATTCTCCCAAGCTCGTTTTTCTGATGGAAACTAAAAATCAAAGGAAGATGGTTGATAAGATTCGTCGCAACTGTAGATTTGATCATGGCTTTTATGTTGATCCCCGGGGACGCTCCGGGGGTTTGGCATTATGGTGGACTAATGACATTAACCTGGAGATTATTAGTAGTTCTAAAAATTGCATCGAGGTATCCTGCTCCCTGTCCAAGGACTTTGTTCGTTGTTCCATTTCCTTTGTGTACGGGGAGCCGGATTCGGCTAGAAAGAAGCGGTTCTGGCAGAATTTTCAATACTCTTGCAGGGATCCTTCTGATCCTTGGCTGTGTATTGGGGATTTTAATCTCATCACTTGTTCGGATGAACGTTGGGGGGGGAACCCCCCGGATTTGTGGCAAATGAACTTACTTCGTGATTTTATCCATTTTGGCGAGTTGTTGGACCTTGGTTTCAAAGGAAGCCCCTTCACTTGGTCCAACCTTCAATTCGACCAGGATAATATGCTCCAACGCTTGGATCGCGGTCTTTGTAATGTTGCTTGGCGGAACCTTTTCCCTAAAGCTCAGTTGGTTCACGGTCCGATTGAGGGTTCTGACCATTGTTTTCTGCTTTTAAATACTTTGTTTTCAAAAATAAAAAAACGTCTGTTTCGTTTTGAAGAATTTTGGACGAAAGAGGAGGATTGTTTGGCTGTTATTGATCACTCCTGGTCACACTTGGTGATCGGTAATCCTTCTTTTGTGTTTAATCGGAAACTTAACTTTTGTTCTAATGATTTGCTTTTGTGGAACAAAAACAGGTCTGATAACCGTCGTTGGCGGATCGAAGTCTTGACTGAGGAGCTCGTGAATGTCCAGAAGTCGAACCATGCGCTTCAATGTAAATCTTCTGAAGTTCGTATCAAGTCAGAATTGGCGGGTCTATACGAAAAGGAGGAGATTTATTGGCACCAACGTTCGCGAGTCCGATGGCTTATGTGGGGGGATCGAAACACAAATTTTTTCCACACATCCGCCACTCACCGCCGTCAGGTAAATCAGATTGTTAAGCTCAAAGATCCACTTGGAAATTGGGTCGAGGATGAGCAAATTTTGAAAAACTTGGTTCAGGATCATTTTAATTCCCTCTACACGAATGATGTTAATTCTGATCCGACTAGGATTCTGAATTGCATCCCTGAGTTGGTTTCTATTGATATGAAAATTGATTTGCTCAAACCAATCTCCATTGAGGAAATTAAAACTGCTACTTTTGACATGGGTGGGACTAAGTCGCCGGGGCCCGATGGATTTTCTGGTATTTTTTATCAAAAATATTGGAACATTGTTTCGGTGGACTTGATTGCTCTGGTGCGTAATTGTTTTGAATCTGGGCTTGTCCCGCCTGATTTAAACAAGACTTACATTTGTTTGATTCCTAAAGTTAAACATCCTGAAGATATCCATGGTTTTCGTCCGATTGGCCTGTGTAATTTTGCTTATAAGGTCTATTCTAAAGTTTTGGCCAATCGGTTGAGACCGTGGATGAATTCTATCATTTCTGAATGTCAAGGGGCTTTTGTGAAGAATAGATGCATTCATGATAACATTATCATTGCTCACGAAGCATTTCATTGTCTTAAATCATCTAACAATAGGTTTTCAAGTTCTATGGCCATTAAACTGGATCTTAAAAAGGCGTATGATCTTGTTAGTTGGAAGTTTTTGGAACGTGTGATGGTGAAGCTTGGTTTTCCTTTAAAATGGATTACTTGCGTTATGAGTTGTATTCTATCTACTTCTTATAGCATCCTTTTTAACGGTGAACCTCTTCCTTGGTTTCATACGACGAGGGGAATTAGGCAAGGGGACCCATTATCCCCTTTCCTTTTTCTGTTCGTTTCCGATGCCTTCGCCCATTATGTGAACTCTGCTAAACTCTCAGGTGCTATTAGTGGTTTTGCTTTTAATCGAAATTGCCCTTCGCTGACTCATATTTTATTTGCAGATGATACTTTGATGTTTGGTCGTGCTACCGTTCACGAGGCTAGGAATCTTAAATCCCTCCTTGTGAATTTTACGCATATGTCGGGCCAGGCTATCAATTTTAGTAAATCTTGTATATTTTTCTCAAAGCTTGAGTCGGCTGATCGGAGGGCAGAAATTTCTAACATTTTGGGTATGGTGCAGATGGCTCCGAACGACATGTATCTAGGCCTTCCTTCAATTTGGGGGAGATCAAGGAAAGATGCGCTTAATTTTATCTATGAAAGATTTCTTTCCAAGATACAGAGTTGGAAACAAAAACTTCTTTCTATGTCGGGTCGTGAAGTTCTTATCAAGTCGGTATTGTCTTCCATTCCGTGCTATTCTATGCAATGTCTTTTGTTCCCTACCACTTTCTGTGCCAAATTGAATAGTTTGATCGCTCAATTTTGGTGGTCGGGTGACATTGATATTAAGAAGATTCATTGGCTTAGTTGGGAAAAGTTAACTTGTTCCAAAAAATCTGGTGGCCTCGGCTTTAAAGACTTAAGGTTTTTTAATGTCGCTTTGCTGGCCAAGCAGGCCTGGCGTATTGGAAATGCACCGACTTCCCTTTGTTATCGCATTCTTAAAGGTTTATATTTCTCTTCCTCTAACTTTTTCAATGCTGCCAGAGGACGAAAATCCTCGTGGATTTGGACAAGTTTGTTTAGAGGAAAAGAAGCTCTTTTGGAGGGTTTGGTGACTAGGATTGGTGATGGAAGAGAGACAAATATCTGGAAGGATCAATGGATCCCATCTCTACCTTTTGGCAGGCTTACTGTTCGGGAAACCCCCTGTCATCTTGTCACCCTTGTTTCTGATTTAATCTGTCAATCTACTAGGAGCTGGAAGACTGATTTACTTCTGAATTTGTTCTCACAGGAGGAACAAGTGGCTATTTCTTCCATTTCCTTGGGTAGAAACCCTATCCAAGACCGTCTCGTATGGAAGCATGGAGCTGATGGGTGTTACTCAGTTCGTAAAGGATACTACATATTAAAATCCCAGCAAGTTCGTGCCTCAAGAAATTTGGCAGCTGATGTTCCTGAGTTTCATCATGCGTCGAATTTTTGGACTAAAGTTTGGAAGGCGAAAGTTCCTCCTAAAATCCAAAATTTTATTTGGAGAGCCATTCGGAATGGCCTCTCTACGACGGAGAACTTGTTTCGAAGACATCTTTCTCCCTCTCCCCTTTGTCCCATTTGTGGTCTTGCTAATGAAACTGTCATCCACCTTATTTTTCTATGCCCCCATGCAAGGGCTACATGGCTTTGTAGCAGCTTGGGTTTACGTTTTAATTATCATGTGCATGAGAATATTGGTGATTGGATGACTGATTTTTTTGCGATGATTGATCCTGATGATTGGAATTACCTGATTTCTAGTGCCTTTCACTTGTGTTGGTACATTTGGTTGGCTAGGAATGATTGTCTTTTCAATGATGTTGTACCTGATCCGATTGCCATAGCACGTCGTGCTTCTTATTGTAGCTCGGAATCTTTGCAGGTACTAGGTACCTCTTCGCGGTTTCAACAAACCGGAACTAACCTAGCTTCGTCTTGGATCGCACCGGCGGTGGATTCTTGGAAGCTCAACTGTGATGCCTCTTGGTGGGATGCTACTTCTCAGTCAGGAATTGCAGCGGTTGCTAGAGATTATTCAGGCCTACTCCACTGTGGCCATACCAGTTTGTGTAGTGCAGCTTCTCCTCTCGAAGCCGAACTAAGAGCGATTTAAGCCGCTCTTGATTTAGTCGCCTCAAACTTTGCTTGTGATGTGTCTTCCGTGGAGACCGACTGCCTGGTGGCAGCCTCTATTTTGAAGTCCATTGGCCCTTGTCCGTGGCTTTTGGAACCTCTAGTTCAAGACATTAAACATGCTTTGTTTGCCTTACCATTGTGTAAAATTATCATTATTCCGCGATCTCTTAATCGAGTCGCGGATTGGCTTAGTAAACAAGAGAGATTAGGTCTTCTTCCAGGGGATTGGTCACATCTCCATCCCTTGGAACTAGATGCTCTTTTGTTTACAGACTTTCCTATTTGATTCTAATATATATGTTCTTTGTTCTTCAAAAAAAAGGTAACCAAATATTCATTCTTTGTTGTTGCTGATTTATTTAGTTTTATCTTAGGCCCATGTCATCTCTAGCAAGCATGGGCCAAAGGGAGAACAGAGCTTGTTGTCCCTATCTTGTTCAGATTATTATGGACAAGGATATTTCCATCATGTAATATTTTGTATGATGTGATTATGTAAAAATTTCTATTGAATTATAATTCATTTGTAACCGAGAGGAGAACTTTAGTTGATCACGTATTCAGCACTTTCTTGGATGATGTTTTCAAAATGGAAGTAGATTTGGCACTACCCATACCCAATATATTTATTCTGTAATTTTGGTTCGTATTGCAGCCTACAATTACGAAAGTGGGGTCTATGTGATCCTTATCTTAAATTCTATGGCAAAATAGTCATAAGTCCCTGTTGTTTGCATAAATTAATAGATTAGGAGAAATTATTTGAATTGACAAAAATACCCCTAAATTAATTCAAATTTATATTTGCCATTTAATTTTAAAAAAAATCATAGGAAGCCGCAAGCAAGCGACATCCACTCGTGTTGGTCGACAGGCTCCTGGAACGTCGTCGATGACGGAGGAAATGGCGTCACAACCGCCGTCACGAAGGAGAACGCCGTGGAGACCTTTGATATGGCGGATCCCGAGCCCGAGGAGGGAGAGGTGGAGGTTGCGGATCGCCGAGAGTAGGAAGGGAGCCAGCGACCGTGATGCACCGGAGTCATCGTCGACGGAGATAAGGGTCATCTTGGAGAGGGGGTAGAACGGGAAGACGTGGGCGTAGTCAGGGGAGGGCGAGGGATCGGTTGGAGGCAAAGGGGAGGACGAAGGAGTTGGGGACGGAGAGGAAGAGAGTCGTGTTGGTGAAGAGGAACGACTGAATCAGCGACGGCATCGAGGAGTGGAGGCGGAGGTTGGCGGTTACCGCGGCGGTGATGGATGCCGAGGGAGGGGGCCGAGCCGGTGGCTCCGAGAAGGCGTAGGTGGCGCCGAAGATCGTATCGGATGAGGGGGACGGGAGGTGGGGGAGGATGATGAGGAGGAGAAAGAGGAGGAGGTTGGGAACGAGAACCTCTATTTCGGTAGTTTTCTTGGTTTCTTTCTCTGGTTTGGGTGACGTCTTCCTTCAGTTTTTTAAATTAAAATGGCGAATACGTAATTTTGGATTGATTTAGGGGTATTTTTGTCTCTTGAAATAATACTTCACCGGAAAAATGACCGGAAGTTAGGTTCAGGGACTAATCACTTGATTTATGAAATAACAGGGACTAGATAATATTAAGTTGTCCTAATCAATTAATTTATACAAACAACAGAGATCTATGACTATTTTGCCCTAAATTCTATGTCTATATTCTGTAATCCGCTATGTAATCTGTTATTGTTATGACTGAAAGGCTTTCCACCCCTTACAAAAAAATCCGGATCATTCTTCACTTGGCCGACTCCTTCACCTCCGATCGGAGGAGCTCGCGAGACGAGCAAGGGCAGTAGAGGGCAATGGCGGAACGAGTAAGATGAGTTGGAAAATAATACACACATGGAATTGATTCTAGAAAGAGTTCAAACTCGTAAATGTCCGATCAACTTCAATCTCACTACCTACGACCTCAATCCCCGTTGCGAATTGCAAATAAACAGATACCAAAATGCAATTTCTCTAATGTTGGGGGGTCTATAACACAGCTAACGATAATCTGGGATCAGAAAGATACACTGGTTATATGTTTAGACATCGCTCAAGGAACCTCGGGATTACAAGTTCACTTCAGTCCTCGATCTTCTTCTTCTTATCTTACCACATGTTCACTTCAGTCCTCGATCTTCTTCTTCTTCTTCTTCTTCTTCTTCTTCTTCTTCTTCTTATCTTACATGTTCACTTCAGTCCTCGATCTTCTTCTTCTTATCTTTCTTCCCCGATGTGTCGGGTTCTTCGGTGTGCTTCCGCTTCTTCTTCTTCTTCTCTCCAGTCTCAGCATGTCCATCCTCCTTTGGCAAGTCGTCCTCCTCAGCGTCGTGTTTCTTCTTCTTTTTCTTCTCTTTCTTTGACAACTCACCGTCGGCCTCTCGTTTGGTGCAGCCATTATTGTCATTCGGTGTTTCTTCATCCATAGATTTCTTCTTTTTCTTATCTTTCTTTCCTTGGGTAGTAGAAACTGACATGTCCGTGGCAGTCGGTGTCAATTCCAGTACAGCATCCGAAGCAGGATTGTACGTCTACAAAGACATTTTGTTAATATAGTAAATCTTTTCAAGTGGGTAAAGAGCCAAGGCACATAAAAAGAGCAGAGCAGCACCTTTGCAGGTGTTATCATTCCTCCAGCGCCCCTCTTTTTGTCCTTGTCATAAACTTCTATCTTTGGCTTGCCTTTGGCTGAACCACCAGAACGACCAAGTGCTCTATTCTCTAGATTCCTCAAACGTGCCTCGAGCTACAAAACATTATTGCTTAGAGACCTCGTCACGCAGCTTCAATATCCATACTAAAACAGAAACCTGAAAAAGCAGTGAGTACCTTGGCCCGGAGGTCCAATCCCATAGAGTTGTCTTGGCCTTCTCCAAGAGCATCATATCGGATAGCCAGTGCAGCTTTAGCGGAAAGTGACCTAGACATTTTCCCCTTAAGTTGTGTGCTTGCCTGACCAACCAATGAAGCGTGGAATACAAGCCCATACTTGGGAGTTGCATGCTTTGTCTTCAAAGCTCTAAACAGAGCTTTCTCCGCACCAAGAATCTGAATTGTACTCCCAGGTTGCTTTGCAAGATTCATCAGGCTGCCACCATGAGCAATAAGACGGGCTCCAACAAGCTCTCCAACAAGTGCAGTCAAAGTTGGCGCAACAGTATTCATCCTACTTTTCAGATAATCATACAATTGAGCTCTGTACTCAGCAAGGGATATAACTTGATCGCAGAGTTCCTTCATATTCATCAAGTCTTCATCACTTATTTCCACGCCCATTGATATGACTGAAGCTTCCTTGACTTTTGCCTCAATATCTTCTGGTAAAATCTGCGACATGTGCAATATATGAAAGAAGTTGGACAATTGGAAGCAATGGATTGATTCACAGGAAATGGTTAAAACCAGGGGAAGAAAGACCAACATCGGAGAAATCAAGATTTGTTGAATTCTCACGCCTGCCCATCCGTTTGACCGCTTTGGCATAGGGGACAAAATCTTGATTAACCTTGGCCTCTTGGAGTATCTTGGCAAATTCAGGAAAATGCCAACCATACCATTCCTTAATCCTCATGCCGTAAATGTTTAGCTCTTTGTCAAGGTCGTCAAGCAAACCGATTGCCTGAACAATCATTGTATCAACCTAAACATAGCAGGAAAAATCAGTCAGGAAACTCAAAAACTCCAGCTATGCGTAAACAGAAACAATGGAGGCTACCCATGAGTAAATTGCTTTAGTGTTGAACACCCAGCAACACAAAAGATGCAGTCAGCGGTAACAACCATAAAGTATGGACTAGTTAGATAGGCAAACAGTAACTTGGTGAGAGGATCAAACTTCTAACAAAACCTCGGGTATGAAAATTATCAAACCGGACGTAGGACAAAGGCAAATGCCCAAAAACAGTGAGAACCTGAAAAAAGGAGTACCTTATCAGGACTGAACTTCAGCTTGTATCGAGACAGACTATGTGATAAACCCAAGCTCATCGGGGCCAAGTCCTGGGAACCAAGACCCGAAATCAGCTCTGTCAGCTGACTCCTAACACCCCGCATCAATTCCATGACTGCTTGGTTATGTACACAGTCTATTTTCTGCAGCGATAAACAATATTGTAACTTAGCCATCAACACAAGACCTCAAAAAAACAAAAACAAAATAGTAAGACACAAAGCTCGCACCAATTTTTCTTTGATGGCATTCCCGAGCTTCGAATCAGCAACACCTAGCATTTCACCATCGCAATGTGCACTCAAGAATTTCCTAAGACTCTTGGTAGTCGAGCCATCAATGATCTTAGTTGCAGCTTCCAAGGCTTTCAAAGTATTCTCAAACTTGGAAAAAGCTTTCAGCTTAACAACCTGCCATTTCCGACGAAACAGAAATCAGAAACAAGTTTAAAAACTGCAGACAGAGTTGGCATCATCCGTAAGCAAGAGAGGGAAACAAACACACCTTCCTTGCAGAGCCCGGACTCGAAAACTCCTTCTCCAAATCCTACGGTAAAGAAGAGGAAAACCCGAAAAGCGTCAGATACCCGCAAACCCTAAACGCATTCCGTATATTAAAAAAGACCCAACTTTTACCTCAACTTTCGATAGCTTCCCTTCATCTAACACCTTGAAAAGGGCAAAGCCCGCAGGAGTCTCGAACAAAACCAACATCCTTAATTCGCCTCCACCTCCTTCTCAACGCCTTAAAGCTTCTTCCTTGCAATAAAAGAGTTGACTTTCGAGGAGGGAGGGCGAGGGCTGATAGTAATGAGGGAAAGCGTTTTTGTTAGGGTTTTATGAGGTTTTGGGGGCCGAGGTATTTTCCAAGTCCCCGGCGACCGAGGGTATTGTGAACCTGTCGTGCACCCGACAAGTTTGTGACGACACGTGTCTTATTTGGGGGTAATATAGGAATTATGGTCGGCGGGGGTGGGGTTCTATGATGACGTGTCGAATGTATAGGGAGGGTCGAGTTTGTTTGGAGTGGTTTTGGGTGCAGTCTATAGCTTTACCACTTGTTAGGGTTTTAGCTGATGGTCTTGGGCCGCTTAACTCTCTCTTTTCGTCTTCGGTTCTGTTTGGTTTTAATCTTAAAAAAAAACAAGGTTCTGTTCGTTTTGTATCTCTTTTGTTGTTGGGGCAAGGATTTTGGGCCTGTAATGGGCCCAAATTTTGTGTTGAATTTTGTAGAATCAAGTCACACGAGCAAATTCAGTTCTGGAGGCTAAGATCAGAGCAATCAAGCGGGGAGTTCAACTGATCTTGGATGGCTTTGGCAACATGGGTGCGATCCTTATGTTTGGCTACAAGACAACTCTGGAGTTCATCGATGGCAAGTTGGCAACGATTGATTGGAAAGTCGAGAATGATGCGATTCACGCCACATTATCTCTTGCATTGTTACCTTTATGTAATCTTAGGTGTACTCCACGTGTGACTAATTAATTAGCTAATTAGGTTGTAACTAGTTCTAGAGTTAGACAATGTGCACCTAATTGGAGCCTGCATCCACCTCCTGAGTTTGATGCATCAAGACTTTCCTGTTTAAGGTTTCAATACAAGTGCTTCTATTCCTAAAAAAACCAAGCTCTAGTTTTTGTTTTAAAATCCAATCATTTTCCTCTAATAATCTAAAAACTAACATCCATTTCAATCAGATTTCACTAGTTCTCTCGGAAATATTAGCTGACATGACCAACCTAAACACTCATCGGTAGGTTTCTGTTTTGTCTCGATTCTAATTATTGTGTTACTAGGAGTTTTAACCAATGTTTTCTAAACCAAAATGTAGTCGCCAGTTCATATGATTGATGTGTCCTTTTGATTTTGAGAAAAAGAAGTGGTGGCTTCAATTACTATTGTTTGTCCTTCGATTTTGAGGAAAATTAGCAGTAGCCTTAGAAGCCACTCACTAAATTGTTGTATATGTTAGTCTCATTTGGTTGTGAACTCAATGACACATTGGTAAGCTTAGAATCAAAGATACATAAATTGATTAATGATAAATATTATGAAAAAGAAATGAATAAGAAGAAGAAAGAAAGAATGGAGGTGTCATTCCAACTTAAAATTGGAAATTTTTCATCGTATTTGGATATGATTTGTAGAGTTTATTAGTTTATGACTCTTGAAATATGTCCATTGAAATCATATAAATATGAAGATTTTTTTGTGGTTTTATTCATCCCATTCATTTCACGTTTTCTACTCTTTTTTCATTCTCTACCATAAGACTTTCTTTCTGAAATTTTAGAAGTGATATTCTATAGTTTGTCACGTAAAATATTAAACTTGTTTAATAATTTTTGAGGTGTATTTGTCTAAACCTTTGATAACTCATAGTAAAAGTAGTCAAAGACCATTTGGCCAAGCGGTATAAGCGTTAGAGAATTTGACGAAAGTTCAGAGTTCAAACCTTGACATAGGCATATTCTTGGTGTAATTTACCTTATAAAAAAAACTCATAGTAAAAGTAAGTACACTTTAAATAGAGTAGTGGAAAATCACATTTTGATATAAAATGACACGATCACATTTGGTCGTAGTCCCACCGACTATGTCAAATTTTCTTTAAACAATGTTGAAAATGGCGTAAAAAAAATCCTCTCTAATTACTTATTAAATTACGAAGCAAACTTCCCATAAGCAAAGTTTTTTCCCCCTTAGTGATCCTCCCTCCCCTCCCCTCCCCTCCCCTCAGGTGAACACCAAAGCCACTTGCTTTCCCATTGATCAAAGTACATACAATACCCAGATGAAGAAGATCATTCCTTTTCTTTAAAGTTGCTTCTTTTTTTTTTAATATCTAATTTGATCTCATATTCTGGCTTGTTTGCTTCCCATTGCTTGTTCTCTTTCTGGGTTCTGCTCTTCGTTGTCGTCTCATTGAATGGATCAATGGGTCACTTGGGGTTCTTTGTCAGTAGCTGAATTGAGTTGGGTTGTGGATGTTTTCTTTAGTTTTGATTAAATATCGGCTGGTTGGTTTGGTAATAAAGGATTAATGGGTCGTAGAATTCGGAATCAAAGTAACCAGCCAAGCATCTTAAATAGTTAAGAGTTTTCATTTTTGGTGCTCTGTTGTTACCAACGAGGGTCAAGTCTTCAGTTGTTTGCTGCCATATCGGCGGATCTAGTTGTCATGGAGATTTGGTAGAACGGGCTGAAACGTTTGAATCATGAACTTGTGTAATCTTTTTGGTGCTAAGAAACAATCTCTACAGAAATTGTCGTTGCTAGATGACTTCCAACTAACGATGCAACGGGATTCATCGTTGTTGCTCCTCGTCTACTTAAACCATTTTGCCACCATTTTCATTCTTTCCCTTTCTACAGCTAGCTTGTTTGTTGCAGATTCTATACCATTGTCATTCTTGTGCATTGAGATGAGATTTGTTTGCATTTTTTGAGACACTGGTAGCTTCAGATTTGCAATGTTGTCTGCAGTAGGCCCCGGGTGTTGATGTTCCTGCTGTACTAAATTAGTTACCTCTCTTTCATAAACTACATCATCCTACCCGTCCATAAAATTTTTGCCTCTGAACGCTGACCAAGTTTTCTCACCTTGTTTATGTAAATATCTATCTTCACCTTCTTCTGCCCCTTCGTCATGTACTTATTGTGTGAACCTAGAGACCTTATGAGAATTAATGGTTTTTCTTTCCATAGTATATGCTCAGTTTCTCTTATCTTATTCAGCCCAGATATGTACAAGAATCAATTACAAGAGTTGGCACAAAGAAGCTGCTTCAATCTGCCGTCTTATTCATGTATAAGGGAAGGAGCAGATCATGCCCCTCGTTTTAAGGCTACAGTCAACTTTAATGGAGAGGCTTTTGAAAGTCCGACCTTTTGTTCGACTCTGAGACAAGCCGAACATGCTGCAGCAGAGATAGCTCTGAATACGCTTGCTTCTAGAGGCCCTTCCAGAGTGCTAGCGTCCAGAGTGCTGGTGAGAATTGAATATCATGGAAACCATAATTCTTATACTTGGTCTTAGAAAATGTTTCATCTTCTGTCAAGTCAGAAAGCATGCATGGAATACAAATAGTCTAAGAAGGGCCACAACAATCTTGATACGCTGAAACAATTTTCTGCTGCACCAATGTTTTTTGGACATTAGAATCAGTGCATAAGTTCAGGATCCCTATGACTTTGGCTTGTAGTTTTTAAGATTGTTGGAGCAGTGTCTTTGGTCGTGAGACTGATGAATGGGTAGCTATTTGGAAATTAGGATGTAAGGAAGTATGTCCCATTCAACTTTGAGTCTTAGATTTAGCAGCAAATAGAAATTGTATTGTTATATGACTTAATTTTCATGCTAACTATCCTGCTTACATGTTTAAACATGAGTAAGTTGTTAATAAAAGTAACAGTCATCACTTGACCTCTTTCTGTCATGGAAGGCCTGAAAAGGGTGCAACCTTTTCCTCAGGCTTCTGCTTATCTTAGCTGATGTTGTAGGGTAGTTTTTTTTTTGTGGAACCTTAATCTTTTTACGAGGTTAAGCTGCAGATAAACCCAGAAACAGAAAAGTTTAGCTGAAAACTAATATTTCTTGAATTATCGGTTTTGTTTAATTTGAGATATGCATCTGATTCTCATGTGCCATCTTCTGATACATTATTGGTACTTGCTTGAGTATCATTGTACACATACAGTTTGCTGTTTGAGAGATGATCTATCTGACACAGGATGAAACTGGAGTATACAAGAATTTGCTTCAAGAAACTGCTCATAGAGCTGGTTTGAAGCTGCCCGCATATACCACTGTTAGATCCGGACCTGGTCATGTTCCCTCCTTCAAATGTACTGTTGAGCTTGCAGGAATGAGCTTCACTGGGGAACCGGCTAGAACCAAGAAACAAGCGCAGAAGAATGCTGCCATGGATGCTTGGTCAGCACTAAAAAGATGTATGCTTCTGACTTTTAATCTCTAGATTCATACTCAGAGCACCTTAAATAAAACCGTACTCAGTGTGGTCTTCTCTGGTCAGAGTTTGATTGTGCCTGCCTTGGTTCGATTAATGCATTTATTTACCTTTTATCTGAAGAAAGGGGCTTGAACTACCTTCTACTTCTAGAATCTAAAATCTCGGTGTGAGAGTATGGGAATTACCATGTTTTTGCTTGATTAGGATATTCTTTTTCTTTAAGACATCATGGGCTTTAAATATCTAGAAAGGGAAGTCTCATTGTTGTGTTGCTAGGAATTTTTTGTTATATATTTAGTCTAGTATTTAAAATGGATCTCTTCTGTCCATTGTTTAGGGTGCTCAGGAGCTGCTTGGTGTATCCAGTTTACGTTTTAGATTCCAATCGATTAAGCCAAGTGATTCCTACTGCTCAAAATGATGCCCTTCTGGTTATTTAATGAGCCTGGTTCTGTCATTGCTCAAAATGTTGCATTGTTCTTGTTGAAAATGTTTAGTTCTATGCACAAAACTTTCTTTCACAATATTTGTACTGTAAAATAAATCTGAACTTCTGCTCGACTTTACAGTGGTTCAGCGGGGCACACCACGGTCTGCCAAGAGCAACGAAGAACAAGAACAAGTTACCATTGCCCGTTTCCTTGTTTCTGTACTTCCATCAGAGTTGAGAAACAAACAACTTGACGGCCGACAAATTCAAGATAGCTACTTTCCTATTTGCCAAGAGTTGAGCACTCCAACATCTAGTTTGTATCCTACACAGTGCCAAAGCTGGGTCTATCCTTGCTATTCTCTTGAGATGGCCTTGTGCCAGATGTGGCAGCATGAACATCTGCTGCAGCTACAACACGGTCTTTTCAGTCTTCAAGTTCCTCCACTCCCAGTTCCATCTCCTCAAAGTCTTCCTCACGTGCACGCTACACTTTCCTCAGACTCTCATTTGTTTGTTCCCATTAGAGAGACAGAATCTTCTCTTACAGGGCCAGAACTTGCAATTACCACCTCAAGGCCATCATTGTGTTTCTCAGATCAAATAATTGGTGATCCAGTCAGGGGAAAGTCAACTATGAGTATCCAGGAAATACACGAGGGGAAACCAGAAGAATCGTCTGCTATTTTGTCCTCTACAGGCCCCGATTCCAGGCGTCTTGCACATGTCAATGCTGAAGCAAGGCTCAAGGAGGCAGTTCCCGGCGATGAGAAGAAGAATGCTGAAAGAGAAAGCAGCAATGGAAGTGCTCCAAGATTTGAGAACCAAGCTGGGTGGTTCGAGAATCCTTGTTCTAGCAGTTCAGATTCTGGATACAAATCGGTTGACAGCCGAGTGCAGAACCCTTGTGGCTATGATGCATCCTCGTCTCATAGGCAATGCCCTCCACAACCTAGTTCAGGTTTCCCAAGGAGCTTCAGGCCGTCATCGGTTGCATGCCCTGTCATGATCAGACCAGTAAGGCCTGCACCTCCACCATCTGCTCGCCCTGTGTCGCCATTGGGAGCAGTTTCGTTTTCACCTAGACCACAAGATTCAGCAGCTGCACGAATTCATGTCCCACCAAGGCTAAGAACAGGGGTTTCTTCCCATCCAGCTGCATCCTGCTCTCCGATAAGAATGAATGTTGGAAGCATGCAACCCCGTTTCCTGGCCCCTGCTGTTCGAATAAGATCCGTTGTCCCTGTATGTTCAGCTCCACCTGCCCGGAAGACTTCAATTCCATGCCAAGAGCAGGTGCTGCTGCCGAAGGACAAGGTAGATGATGTTGTACCTTCACAAATGACGCCACCAAGCTCGTAGTTTGATAGGCTTGAGATCTAAAATGATCGTAGATAGGAGACATGTCTTCATTTTCCCCCGGCATCTTCAATATATGTACACATCTATAATTCTCAGCTGCTGCATGTGGTACGCGAAGGGCTCCATATTTCCATTTAGAAGCAAATAAAAGAGCAACCATCCAACTCTTTTCCATCCTCCTCTTGCAATCCCTCTCCGACAAAACCACGCCAGAGGGGCTTGGCCCGATACGTGTGGTTTTGTCGGGGAGACGAAGAGGGGTAGGCCGGAGATGAATTGCTTGTCTGCCAATTTTCGGAGAGAGCCAAAGGGACACAGGTTTTAGAGTCTTGGAGGAGACGACTTGTTTCTTTTCTTTGTTTTCAGTTTTCTTCTTTCGTTGTTGGTAAATCCACAAGTGTCCATTTAAGCAGTTGCAGTTCTAAACCAGTACTTTTCAAATAGTTGTTGATATCCCACGAGAAGCATGCAAGTTCTGACAAGACATGTTCTTCAATAATTGTAATAAAAAAAAAAGACATGTTCTTCAATGGAATGCTACATAGTAATACCTCCTTATGGCCTTATTAGATCATGTGTTTATGAAAATTTGTTCTTGTACGCTGCTGGTTAGAATTAACACAGACCGAAGAATCACTATTAGTATAGCTTTCAATACCAATCACAAAACTAGAACAAATTTGTTCTTGGCCGCAGACACGTCACATTTCAGAAAAGAGAGCACAAATTTCCATTGGCCTCTTGATTCCAGGGCCATACATTAGATAGTGCAGAGGGTTAAACTCGTTCTTCGAAGATGCGGCACAGAGATTCTGCAGAAAGTTTAGAAAACGAAGAAATTGGAGAAAGGGAAGAAGTTTAACATATGCATATGCATATCTATGCTTGTTAAGGATATGCATATGTTCTAGACGCTCAGATGGGATGACCTCAAACCTGCTAACTTATATTGGTCCCAGTATATAATCTGTGTAATACTAGATAGATATACACTATCAGGGAACCACCCCTAACTTCATGGATCAAATGCTGGCACTTCATCCCGGGAAGAAAACATCGCACGATACACCGTTCTATCCAATAAGCCTCTGTAAGGATCTTCCTCTCTCTTCTTCAACAAGTAGGCCAAGCTTCCTTCGACGTCGGATTTTATCTGCAAGTACATCTGGTTTGCTTTTTCTCTGTCATTCAGCATCTCTTCCATCCCTTCTGTTCTTATGGGCTTCCCGAACAAATAGTAGAGTCGGCCTGGATATTTTGGACGTGCCACTGGGAAAAACACCTCCGGGTTGCCAACCTCTCCTTGAGATTTATCTCTGAACATATTATATTACTCGAAGTAGCAACAAGCATCGTATGATATGTACGGAAAATAACGTAATTGGGGATGTGTGGTAGCGTTTACCTCACTCTTCCCATTTTTTGATGAGTTTCTTGGATGTAGCCATTAACAAAAGGAACCTTAATGAGGTCATTGTAGTCGAGAACGTACTGTGACACCAACACAACAGTTAAATGGTAAGAACACAAGGCGCGGGCGATATAAGGAGACAACATGGTGAATCACCATGCCACCAAACTTTTAGGACTTCAGAAGGAAATTTCATGGAAAGTTTTATAGAAATGCTAAGACTCACTTCTGCAACATCGTCTTCTCCTACCACTCCAAATGGTACAATAGTAGCTCCAAATCTTGCTGCCATTCTAACAAATTCTGGTCGATCAGGCCAAAACACCTTGTACTCTTCACCCTGAAACAAACAACAATCACCATGATCAAAGAGAACCAACATACCTTTTCTATGTTTAAAGACAGAATAAAGACCATCTTTCCTTATGGTAAACAACTCAATTTGGCCCTCAAGCTATATGTCTACATTAAAAGTAAAACAACAACCTGAACAAAACTATTTGTCAAGGTGCACGGTCAACTGCATACATTGAGAGGAACCTACTCGAAGGCTCGGACTTTTTTTAAACGAAAAACGATCAGACTTGACCCAGAGTTAAACATATGATAAATGTGGACTGTGAAGTTCATACACCCTTATCCTTGTCAATCTACCACCTAGGAGGCCCACCATCGAGCTTAATCATCTCCGCAGCTCCATCAAGATAATCATTTATTGTCTTGGTTCTATATCCATCATCCCACAGAACTTTCAAATCCTTGGAGACCACATCTTTCTAGCTGAGCTCCGAGCTCTCACTTGCAGCCGAGTCTTAATTTCGGTACTTTTAGCAGAACAAGGCAACGGACAGAAAGAAGAGGCCAATGCCATAGCTTCAAGTAAGCAATGGCATATAGTACTTGGCAACACAAGGCTGTAGCTGGGCTCTAGTCTTAAGCAGCCACTAAGAAGTTAACACCCTTTTCAAATACTTGAAACCTGATATAGTACCTGGAAACACAAGGCTGTAGCTGAATTATAGTGAAAGATGCCTCATTCTCAGGTCCACACAGATAACCAAATAGGTCTCTTTCCTAGTTGGTGAATACAACAAGCAAATTGTTTACAAAGAAGAAGAAGAAGAAGAAGAAGAAGAACAGCAACTAAGGATAGAGTGTTCCCTGGTTCACTGCAACTGCACCATTCATGCCTGTCCCTTGAAAGATACCCAGAAACGGCACGAAATGGAGAGCACCAGATAATCCACATATAGTAACCCACATCCATTGCCAACCATAAATGAAGAAGATACGAATGTGGATGGCAGCAGCCGAAACACCAATAAAAAGCTCAGTCAGTTGCAAGGAAGGTGAATGGCAACAATTATTGCAGTTAGGATTCCAAATCTACGCAAAGTAGTTTTGGACTTTTGCAACTGGGCACCTTATGTTGGTGGAACTGTGCCTGGATTCAGTTGTCTCTGTTGGCATGCTAAAACATCTCAACTCTCACTATCTAACACACAGACAAGATCAATTTTGGTGGTAAAAGACTGCTGCAATTTTTGACAGCAAAATAGAGGAAGGGGAGGAATCCTTCTACGTGACTTTTTGCACTCCCACGATTTTCAAAAGGCACCACAAGTTTTGTTACATAATGAAACTTCTAGAAAAGTTACACACCAATCAACTACCACCACATGTCAATTAACTTACTAAAATATCTTTTCAATAAACTAACAAATAAAAGCAGTAGCACATTAGTTAACATTCTCCCCCTTAATGTGCTGCTCTTGAATTCCAAGTGCTGCTCTTAGCTTCTGGAACTTTGCTCTCGATAGTGCCTTGGTAAATATGTCTACCAATTGCTCATCAGATGGGCAAAATTGCAGCTCCATGACACCTTCTTCAATTGCTTCACGAATGAAGTGATGCTTGACTGCAATGTGCTTCGTACGGCTATGATAAACAGGGTTCTTCGCCATAGCTATTGCTGATTTGCTATCACAATAGATCACAACAGCTTTATCTTGCTTCTCTCCAACATCTTCAAGAATTCTCTTCAACCACACTACATCTTGAGTTGCAAGACCAGCTGCAATATACTCCGATTCAGCCGTGGACAATGAAACAGATTGTTGCTTCTTTGAACACCAAGAAAATACTCCTGAACCAAGAGTAAAAGCATAGCCCGAAGTGCTCTTCGAATCATCCTCACAACCAGCTTAATCACTATCACAAAATCCAACTAGCATGACTTCACATCCTTTTCCATATCTCAGGCCATAACCTAAAGCGCTTCTAATGTACTTCAACACCCTTCTTGCAGCTCCTTTGTGAATATGACTAGGATTGTTAGAGAACCTTGACAACAAACTTGCTACAAACATGATATCAGGCCTTGTTGATGTCAAATAGAGCAAACTTCCAACCAAACTCTTGTAATCCTTCACATTCACCTTTCTTCCTCCATCTTTTTTCATCAACTTCTCACCAACTACAAGTGGTGTAGGTATAAAATTGCACTCATGCACTCTATACTTCTTCAAAATCTTCTCAGCATACTTTTTTTGTCAAATGAACACACCATCACCATCTTGATACACTTCAATGCCAAGAAAATGATGTAACAGCCCCATATCACTCATTTCACACCTCTTCACCATCTCATTTTTGAACTCTTCAATCATTCTCTCATCATTTTCAGTGAACACTAAATCATCAACATAAAGAGCAATGATGAGAATATTGGATTCACCTTGTTGCTTCACATACAAAGTAGGCTCACTTTTGCTTCTTTGAAATCCTTTCTCAAAGAGATACTTGTCAATTTGGCTATACCAAGCTCTTGGTGCTTGCTTCAAACCGTAGAGCGCTTTCTTCAACCGATACACCTTCTCTTTATGGTCTTTTACTATAAAACCTTCCGGTTGTTTAACATACACCTCTTCTTTGAGTTCACCATTTAGAATGGCTGATTTGACATCAAGTTGGTGAAGAAACCAACCTTTATGGGCTGCCAAGGCAATCAATGCTCGAACCGTATCCAATCTTGCTACTGGAGCAAAAGTCTCATCAAAATCTATACCCGGTTGATGTGAATACCCCTTTGCTACCAATCTTACCTTTTTTCTTTGAATTGATCCATCCGGGTTGTGCTTCACTTTGTAAATCCATTTGACTTCAATAACTTCTCTATCCTTTGGCCTTTTAACAAGTTCCCAAGTCTGATTTTTCTCTATAATGTCAATCTCTTCTTGCATAGCTGTCCTCCAAGCTTCTTCTTTCATTGCTTCTTCATAGTCTTCTGGTTCCTCAACACAATAGTTGCACCTAGCATAAACATCACTCAAGCTTTTGTATTTCCGTGGAACTTGTTCATCACTTTCATCACCAACATGGCTTGATTTTTGCTGTAAAGTGGCAGCCGCATCATCCTTACTCTCCTCCCAATTCCAAGTAGCATTTTCATCAAAAATCACATCTCGACTTATGACCACCTTCTTAGATTTCAGATTGAACAACCGATAGGTCCTTTGACATAGAGCTATAGCCAATAAATAAGCATTCCTCACTAACCTCATTAAGCTTGCGCCTCTTCTCTTTTGGGATTTGAGCATAAGCCATACACCCAAAAAATTTCAAATGATTCACCAATGGCTTTCTTCCACTCCAAGCTTCAAATGGAGTCATATTCCACATGGCCTTCGTTGGACATCTATTCATCAAATCTACGGCTGTATTTACAGCCTCCGCCCAAAAAATCTTTGGCAACTTCTTCTCGAACAACATCGATTTCGCCATCTCCATGACTATTTGGTTCTTCCTCTCGGAAACTCCATTTTGTTGTGGAGTATAGCCAACCGTGAGCTGCCTCTCCACTCCTTCATCTTCACAAAACTTCTGAAATTCTCTTGAAGTGTACTCTTTCCCCCTGTCACTTCTCAATACCTTAATGTTACATCCACTTTAATTTTCAGCAAGGCTTTTAAACTTCTTAAATACTGAAAACACTTCAGATTTTTTCCTTAAGAAATAAACCTACGTCATCCTTGTATAATCATCAATAAACAAGAGGAAGTACCTATTTCCAGAATGAGAAGCAATAGACATAGGCCCGCAAACATCGGTGTGCACCAACTCCAACTTCTCCTTAGCTCTCCATGCAACTCCTTTTGGAAAAGAATTTCTGTGATGCTTTCCAAGTATACATCCTTCACAAACTTCCTTTTTGTCAAGAATAGTAGGAAGTCCTTCCACCATGTTCTTTTGTTGAAGCAACTTGAGACCGCAAAAATTTAAGTGGCCAAGTCTTTTGTGCCAAAGCCAAGAATCATCACCATCATTGCAACATCTCTAGCATACTTGAACTCAAGTGGAAAACATCTATTCACCATCTCCACTTTGGCCAATACTTCATTCTTCTCCTTCTTGTAAAAAATAGTGCAAGAACCAGCCTCAAAATGCATTGCATATCCATGTTCTACAAGCTGTCCAACACTTAACAGATTTTGATCAACATCAGAAACATATAAAACTCCATGAATCTTCTCCATTCCTCTCTTTGTTTGAACTCCTAGTGACCCGATTCCTTTTACTTGCATAAAAGCTCCATTTCCAACCTTAACCTTGGATTGAAATGAAGGATCCAAGTCAAGGAAGATACTTTTATCTGCTATCATATGACTACTACAACCACTATCAACAAGCCACCTCTCACCTTTTTGCTCCATTACGCTTTGACAAGCATAAAACAAACTCCCTTCACTTTGTTTCTCCTCAACTGTACTAGCTTGTTGATCAACCTTCACTCTATAATCTTTCTTCATATGACCAAGTT
The DNA here is from genome assembly GCA_963995505.1 of Hypericum androsaemum. Taxonomy (NCBI): domain Eukaryota; kingdom Viridiplantae; phylum Streptophyta; class Magnoliopsida; order Malpighiales; family Hypericaceae; genus Hypericum; species Hypericum androsaemum. The sequence continues at coordinate 12,940,887 of OZ023182.1, forward strand.
TCCCACAATTATGACATCTTGGTCTATTCTCATTATACCAACAATCATTAGCAAGATGACCAACCTTATCACACATGTGGCATCTTCTTGTTGTTCATTCTTCAATTTGCTTGTTGTCATAACCAAATCTTCCTCTACCTCTCCCCCTTGAAGCTTGCCATCTTCCTCTTCCTCTTCCACGCCTTCCACCTCTAAAGGATTCTTCCTTCTTAGGTGCATTACTCGTCGAACCTTGCTCGTGACTTTTGGAGTCAAGAACAATCTTAGATTTTAAGGCACTCTCAACAGATTTTTCTGAATGTCTTGCCAATCTTTGCTCATAAGACTTCAAAGAACCAATCAACTCTTGCACTCCCAAAGTTGACATATCTTTAGTCAATCACAGCAACAATAGGGTCAAACTTTTCAGGAACACTAATCAAAATCTTCTCTACAATTCTCTTATCAGTGAACTCTTCACCATAAGTCTTCATTTCATTCACTACATCAACAAATCTAGTGAAAAACTCATCAGTCTTCTCATTTTCTTTCATTTTCAGATTCTCAAATCCTCTTCTCAACGATTGAAGTTTTACAGCCCTTACCTTCTCATCTCCTTGGTACTCTTTTTGCAAGATCTCCCAAGCTTCCTTTGCTTTTGTTGCTCTCATAATCTGGGGAAAGATCACATCAGAAACTCCTCTTTGAATCATCCCAAGAATAGCTACATCAAGAGTCTTCTTCTCTTTTAGCTCTCTTAGTTGAGCTACCGTCATATCGGCATCATCGGCTGGCTCTTCGTACCCTTCTTCAACCATGTCTAGCACTTAAAGTGATCCAAACAAAGTCTTCATCTTCACACTCCAGAAATCATACTTTTCCCCTTGAAAAAGAGGAACTTGAACTGAACTCAAACTAATAATTCTGTTACGTGCCATATTGTGTCTTCAAACCACTCTTTTCTTCACTTTCTAACTCACTTTGATGCTCTACAACCTTTGGCTCTGATACCAGAATGTTGGCAAGCTAAAATATCTCAACTCTCACTATCTAACACACAGACAAGATCAATTTTGGTGGTAAACGACTGCTGCAATTTTTGACAGCAAAATAGAGGAAGGGGAGGAGTCCGTCTCCGTGACTTTTTGCATTCCCACAATTTTCAAAAGGCACCACAAGTTTTGTTACATAATAAAAAATCTAGAAAAGTTACACACCAATCAACTACCACCACATGTCACTTAACTTACTAAAATATCTTTTCAATAAACTAACAAATAAAAGCAGTAGCACATTAGTTAACAGTCTCTAACAAAAAGATGGAAACTTTTTGAACAAAGAAAATAAGGAAGAACCCAAAAACCAAACACGGGGATGGTAAAATCATTTTAGGAAACCTAGAGACCCGAGGGGTAGAGCGACCATATCCTAGGGACCTGGGGATAATTATCGCTGATTATAATTATGGTCCTGTTATTTTGTCGTCCTAGTTCATTGTTTAAAGGGAAAATTACTCTCAAGTCCATTGAGTTTGCTTAAATATACTTAAAAGTTCTCCTGTTTGCAAAATACACGCCGACGTCCCTCCTGTTTGATTTTATTATACTTTTGGGTCCCTAAATGAGTTTTTTTTCTCTTTTTGTCATTGAAATGACAACAATACCCTTAGAACAAAAAATAAAAAAATTGCTGACCTCATCTCTTCTTCTCCGATGACACCAACAAAAAAAAAATCAAGAACTCCAACTAAAAACAATCAACTAGTCAAAATGTAAGAACACAACTAAGAACACTAATCCAACCAAACAAATAAAAAAGCAACCAAGAACCCAACTTTTCAAACCTAGAAATCAAGATCCAAACAAAACCAAAAAGCAAAGTCGAAAACTTTATCCAGAAAGCCAAGTCGAAACTCCGACCTGTTTGAGGCAACAGAGTGGGCAAGGAGGTGGGGGAGCACCGAGTTGATGTTGGAGAGAACCCTTCCATGGGCTATGGTGACGCCGATGAGGTAGATGGGGGTGCCGGTGGTAGAGACTGCGAGGATGGTGCGGTGGCAGATGGCACCAACGATGAAGTGATCGGCGTCAGGGTCTTAATGATGTTGTCCCTGACGGCCTCCCAGACGACCTCCCAGATGGCACTGTGCTCCCCGAGATGGCCGTCGTCAGGGACCCAGATGTCATCAAAAATGCATCCCTCGGTATCGCCGTTGATGTGCCCAGGAACCGCATCCTCGTGTTCAACGCTGACTTGCTTGGCCACAAGTAAAGCGCCCTCGCCGCTAACGAGTAAAATTTTTCTGGATTTCATCGTTGTTTCAACAAGTAAAATTGGAGATTTAGGGTTCTTGTGTCTTAGGGATGGATTTGAAAGTTTGGATTTTGGATTCTGGGTTTTGAAAGTTGAGTTTTCAACGAAGGTTGAAGAACAGTATTTTTGTTTAATAATATCAGCAATTTTTTTATTTTTTGTTCTAATGGTATTTTGGTTATTTCATTGACAAAATTGAAAAAAGAGCTGCTAACGTGCGCCAGGGACCCAAAAGTATAATAAAATCAAACATGAAGGACGTCGGCGTGTATTTTACAAACAAGAGGGACTTTTAAGTATATTTAAACAAACTCGAGGGACTTGAGAGTAATTTTTCCTTGTTTAAATGTTGGACCTGTGTCCCTGAAATTGGTCATTTTCTCCGGTGAAGGACCACCTAAAAAGATGAAAATACCCCAAAATCCAATCCGGTAGTATAAAGCCATTTTACACTTCATTTTTTTAATAAGTAAATTTGTATTACTTCTCAAAAAAACTCCAAAGATAGTATACAGTTCTAGACATCGATAACCTTTGTGATTCCAGCTATATCTCAAAATCACACACGAAAATGGCCTTGGTTGTAATTTGTGTTTGGCTTGTGGTCGGAGCCACGATTAGCAAAGGCACCCAATTACTCTTCAAATTGGAGAGAGATGGTGTGTCCCCAAAAAGTTTAATGTATGGTGTGGAGTGGTCAAGAACTGCAGTCGGTGTCCAATTAATTAGGTATGCAATAGAGTTGAAAATGAGTGACCAATAGCGTAGGGGAATGGATGCATGACGTAAAATGGCTAGGCTAGTTTCGACAATATGATGATGTTTCTGCTTTATATGAAGTTGGCATGTCCAAGCCATTGATGCCAAGTAAAAAGGGATGGTAGTGAGCACAAGGCATGAGCTTGTGGACCAAATGGAAAAGTGGACGTAGAGAGTAGATTTACTTCGGCCTTGATGCAGGTTCGCCTTCGTGACCTAGTCTTTAAGATAGAAACGATCACCAACAAATTCAATAGACACATTATTATCACGAGTAAGGGCAATGAGAGATATCATATTAGTATTCTAGTAAGGAACACAAAGAACTTTAGATAAAGCACATCATAATTGGACAACTGAAATGACATATCGTAACCACGAGAGATCGGGAGTGTGTGGCCATTACTAAAGGTGACTTCTTAAGTGTGGGAGTATTTGAAACAGATATGGATAGTCTAGCGGTGGCCATCACTAGAGTTGGGATCCAGACACATAGACATGCGCCAAATGCTGACACGCCTTCTTTGCCGTGCTGCAGCTCATAATTTGTCACAAACCTGAGTCTATTATAGAAAAAATGATCCAGGATATGACTCATTTGTCCTTTTGAAACTAAGTTTTGTACTCCGAATTGGGAGTCAATTATGTGCCATCAGGGCCACTTGCTATGGTTGGCAATGGCAGGACAGTGCTTCCATAAACATGATCATAAAGACCTTGTCCATGCATCATTGCTTCCATCTGTGCTTTCCAGGATATGTAATTGGTTGAAGTCACTGATACATGGTACTGATTTATACAAGTTATAAGATATGCTTGTTAGGGAAGTTATTTACATCAATATATTCATAGCTTATCTAAGCAAATATTGTGGGATGTGATCATGTCAATCTAGGCAGGAGATCACAGAGGGAATTAGCTGCAGATTAAAGATTGTCAAATCAACACTAGATTTCCCGTGGACTGTTATGGAAGAGAATCAGTCTCATTACTTAGAATATGTGTTGGTCCAATTTAAACAGGCTGTAAAAAACACCATACATGTGTATGTGGTCCATTGTTCTTATGTGATGGCCCAACTTGAATGCCAAATTTTCTACTGTTGTGCTATACAAAAGTAGCCATATAATTTTATAAAAAGAACACTATCTATAAATCTGCAATATGATATCAAAAGTAACTTACCAAAGGCCTTTTTCCTTTAGTCTTGGTAAGTATCTAGCCTTGGTAAGTGTGCCTTGGCACGATCTCCTATTGTCGCCCATAATCCTTCAGAGAGTACAGTTTGTAGTGTTAAATCTTATAGACGAAAGCCCCTCATTATCTTGTCTCTTTTTTTTTTTTTTTGGGTCACCAAGCTCGCCTTATCAATTTAGGTACGCAATATCTAGCAAATGCATCCTCTTATTTTAGATCATCTTCTGAAAAAGCATGGATGCTTAGTTCATAAGTTTTCTTCTATTTTTCCACCAGTCATCAACATAGTCTTCAATATCACTTCCCAGTGAAGTGACACAAGCAACTACATGAACACAGGGTATGCCAGTTAACTGCCATACATTACAAGAATAGGTACGGCTGCTTCCTAATTTAACAACATACTTTTTCATTTTATGAATAACCTTAAAATCTAGGTTTCTTTACATCTTCTACATACTGAACTTAAGTGACTCAACTATTTTGTTACATTTGGAGCAACATTTTTAGGAAATTCAGAAGCCATCAAATATCTCTTGTGCTACCTACTCATCATCTTCTATCTCAGCCTGTCCAGAAGTTCAACTATTGACAACTCTCTTATATTCAAAGTCCAGTTGTAGAAAGATTCAACAAAGTTATTAGTGACATCCTTGCATTTCACATAATCATAAAAAACATACCTTGTCCATTTTTCCGGAGTGATTTTTTCAAGCCAAGCTGTTGGAGTCATCATTGCACCATTCATCCTCCTTGGTTGAATATGCTGTAATTTTAGATGAGTCATTGTCTTGTTGAAGGTTGGTCTTGTTGTACCATAAGATAATTCCCAGAAAAATGCTTCAAGACTAGAATAATTTATTAATCTGGTGCCAATATGATAGGTGTAGGGGCTCAAATTCGAGTGTGCTAGTTTTTGTTTTCATTTTATTGAGGAACTCATTGAATTGTTTATGGCAATCACTCTAGTTCCACCGTGCTTCTTTTTTCTATTTAATCATCATCTCTGACTCCATGTTCATCAATAGGGTACTTGAGTACCATATCTGTACTCAAAAGCCAACGGTGAGCCAAAATGTTGTTCAACTATAATTGTGGACTCCAAGTTCTGTTACGGAGTAGAAGAAATGATAGGCCATTTCTTTTCCTCTACATCAAAGATAGCTGGTCTGATCTTGCTAAAATCCTCACTTTGTGGAGTACTATAGGCAGAGTATCCCTTATAGGTGTAGCCGTAACCAACCATTTTAATGAACTTCTTTCCAGACTTCCATAAGCCTTGAACATCTCATCATTTATATAGAAAAGTCTCCCTTCTCAAAAAGTATTGATGTAAGATTCAACAACAAAAAATGCGTTGAAGGATCATATACTAAAAAGATATCCTTATCTTGCCTCAATCCAATCCCGTAATTCCAGCAGTTAGCACCTGTGATTGAGATGATCGTCGATAACATTATCTCCTCCAAGATACTCGCCCATATTACAAATCAGTACTCCTTGATAACTGCACACAATATTTCATTGTAATTATTTCCATATCTTGTAGATCCAATAGCTATGTATAAATGTAATATCCATTTACAACATCAATCAATCAATGAGATAATAGTTCTCATATGGTATCAGATCCCCAAACACTCTTAACGAGTTTACCTCCTTTTTCGATCCCTGCCAACCTGTAGATCATTTGTTCTTGACTCTACAAACCTGCAGAGATCTAGACCCACAAGATGTCTCAAAATCTAGCAAACCTGACTCCTCCCACACTCAGCCCGTTTAGCCATAGATTGAAGACCATAAACTATATGTTGTGGCGGGGACATATAAAAGCTATGCTATATGGCCAAGGCTTATTTCATCATGTTGATAGAAGTAAGGCTCCATCCTTGCCAATCGCAACCCAAATCTACTCCATTCCTCCTGGCCCAACTCAGCCTTTCGGCCCAACTCAACCTGCTGTTCCACTTGGACTAGGTGCGGCCTACACTCCCCAACCCATTGCGGGGGAGAATGCAACACTGGTCCCTGCTACAGCGATAACACCCTTATCGTTTATTCTCATCGACCAAAAGGACCCCGAGAATAGTCTGCACCGCTGCCCAACTTGGCTCCGCCCGTGTCACCACCAGCTCCGGCCATAACATCTATTTGTTCTTGTATATGTCAATGACATATTGGTCACTTGCTACAGCATGTTAGCATTACAACAGATGGTTCAATTTTCCTGCGGTCAAACACTTGGGTGTAATGTCCTACTTCGTGGGAATAGAAACAGTCTGTATAAAGCAAGGTCTAATCATATCCCAGTCCAAATACATTATAGAGATACTAGAGAAATAAAAAATGGAACGTTGTAATGCCCTCGCTACACTAGCAGCCGTTACTGAGACTCCTTCAGCTCATGACTCTAAATGCGACGATGCTCTTTATCGGTAAGTGGTGGGCAGACTTCAATACCTTGGTGTAACCAGGCCAGAAAGTGCTTTTGCTGTCGGAAGAGCATCACGTTTCATGCATAATCCCACACCATCAAAATAAAGCTTTGTGAAATGCATTTTGTGTTATCTCTAGGGCACCCATAATTACGGTCTCCTCCTACGATCATCCCAATCTCATATATTGGCCAGCTACAGTGACACCGATTGGGCTAGCTGTTCTGTGATTAACGCTCCACAAGAGGGTACGGTCTCTACCTAGTCCCCAACCTCATCTCTTGGGCCTCTAAGAAGTAGCAATCTGTCTCCCGCTCTTCTATCGAAGTCGAATATCGTGCCCTCACGGTTATTGCATCTGAAATTTGGTGGATTCAGTCTCTTCTTCAAGAAATTGGCATACCTTGCTCGACTCCTCCAGTTCTTTGGTGTGATAACTTAGGGGCCACCTATCTCTCGACAAATCCACTTTTTCACACTCGTTCCAAGCTCATGGAAATTGATTTCCACTTCGTGCGATAACTTGTTTAAGCCGGTAAGCACCTTATTTGATATATTTTATGTTGTGATTAGATAGCATATATCCTTACCAAGGCCCTACTGCGTCCTCGATTTCAAGAACTCCACTCCTAGGGCATGGTCACCGACCATTCATTTGCGGTGGAGTAAAGAGATTTTCTTATCTTACCTTAATCCAATCCAGTGATTCTAGTAATTAGTAAAGGAGATGAAATCTGGAAGCTTTTGTTAACATATCCGACTACACCAAATTCGACAAAGATCAAGCAGTTATAGCCACAATCCTAGCTATCTTAATTCTTGGCAATCCTCTCCAAGTTTGCAATGATCTTAGTTAATCAAGATCCCATGATTTGTTCCTAGCATTAATAACCGAACTCAGTATAAATATGTGCAAGTTTGTCAAAATCTTTTCATTTTTACCAAGGCTCACGTTGATGACCAGCCAGAGTGCCCACCAATTAGCTTCACCACAAACTTACTGTATATAATTTTCTGCTATGGTGGGCTCAAATTGAGTCAATGCTCTAAGGTATGGGTTGTTTCACTATATTGATGGCTCTAAACTGGCCTAATCACGCTTCGTCGCTGCTGCAGTATAAGGGGAAGCACCAATGCCCAATTTGGCATTCAAAGTTTGGTTTCAGAAGGATCAGAAGGTGCTCTCTTGGCTGACCTGCTCAGTGTTAGGCTTTGTCATGGCAAAGGAAGTTGGAGATGTTTGGCCACTCACCTCTACCTCTATATCTGAACAAGGGCTCAGAGACTATTGATGCGTACATGAATTAGGCAAAAGGGATTTACGACCATTTCTTTTCCCTGGGCCAACCAGTTGCTGAATCTGTTGTCATTAAACGTGTGCTATCTGGACTCGTTGAGAGTTACCTACCCTTTGCTTGCTCAATCGCTATCAGGCCGAATCAAATTTCATTGGAGGAACTCTACAATCTCTTGCTCAGCAAGGAGATGATACTCTATCGCACAGATGGGGCTCAATCTAAGTTTTTCATACCATCAGCCAACTATGCTCGGTCCAGTAACCACGGTGGATATGGAGGTCGTGGTGATAGTTAGAAAGTACGTGGAGGAGGATGGTGGAACAATTCCACTGCTGGAGGACGAGGCAGATAAGGATACAACTTTTCTCAAATTGGATGAACTGGGCAGAGGCGTTCCAATGATGGGCCTCACTTTTCTGAGCCTATGGACCAGGATGTTCAATGCTATAATTGCATGGGCCTCGGTTATCTTTTAAAGAAGTGCTCAAGTGCATGTAGGTCTGGGCCACCTTGTTTAACAGGCCCATATACAATTCTATAACTTCTCCACACGGCCCTCTGTGGGTACTCGATTTGGGCACCACGCATCACTTGACCTCAGACATTTCCCACCTACCGGTCCACTTTGAATATACCGGGCCTGAAGAGGTTACTTTTAGTAATGAAAAATCATTTCCCATCTCTAGAGTTGGTTCCATATCATTTCCATTATCTTGTTCATCTCTATCTTTGTCAAATGTGCTTTATGTTCCGGATTCCTGCGCCAATCTTGTTTTACCTTAGTACACTAACCCGAGATAAAAATGTTGTAGTTGAATTTGTGGGTGACTCTTTATTTGTTAAGGACCAGGTCACGAAGGAGATTCTACACCACAGCCAGAGTAAATACGGCCTTTATCCCCTCTAATGTGAAGGTCCATCAAATGGGCCACGTGCGTATTTTGTGTCAACCACTGCATCACTTCAAATGTGGCATCAACGACTTGGACATGCCAACCTTCAGGCACTCAAGACTACTCTATGTTCGCAGTCTATTTCATTTTCGAATAAAAAGTTGTCTTCTCTATGTCATGGTTGTAGTGTCAGGAAAATTCATTAGTTACCATTTCCCACGTCGTCCTTTCAAGCATCAGGGCCCCTCGATCTGATATGTAGTGATCTTTGGGGTCCCTCTCTTGTCAAGTCCTATGATGGTTATCAATATTATGCAGTCTTTTATGATCACTTTAATAAGTATGTTTGGCTGTATTTCCTAAAATGCAAATCCGAACATTTTGATGCATTTGTTCAATTTTGAACTCAAGTTGAAAAGTTTTTTGGCCGACCCATCAAAAGCTTTCAAGCCATAACCAGTTATCTAAAGACTAATGGAATAGTTCATCGAGTTTTGTGCCCATATACCCCGGAACAGAATGGTTGTGCTGAGAGCAAGCATCTTCATATTATTGAAACTAGCTTAGCCATCCTACATCATGCTTCGGTCCTTTAAAGTACTTGATACTAATATTTCACTCTGTAGCATATTTGATAAATCATCTCCCGACGCCTTTACTCAAAAACCAGACGTCATACGCTACCTTGTTCGGGGAATGAGCACCAATTGCAAATCTCAAAGTTATTAACTGCCTATGCAAGCCGTGGTTACGACCCATTACCAAACACAAGCTCGAACCAAGATCAACTAAATGCATTTTTATGGGATACAGTCGCCAGCATTAAGGCTACATTTTCCTTGACATACTTACTAAAAGACTGCATATTTCCCGCCATGTACTTTTTGACAAGATCTAAGGTCAACAGGTCATTCAACTACCTTTAATAGGCCCAATCACATCCGCTAATGGGGCCTAGTAGGGGGTCTGATCCACAGACGCCTCCACTAAGAAGCCCTACAACGAATGGGCCATTACATATTCCTCTGACCCTCTTCACACAGGCATAATGCCACCGGCCCAGTGAAGAAATCAAAGGACCCGTGCTCCAATTACACAAGTCTACACTCGCTGAGCAGCTTCCCAATCTGGAGCCCTAAATAAAAATGCTACACCGACTGACGCCGCCCTCCCAACGTCAACGTCTACAGCTCCACCTCTGGCGTCAGCTCCCCATCGCACACACGGGATAGTGATGAGTTCCAAATCAAAAGGAGCGCACAAGTGTTGCTGGCCTGCAAAACTCAACCACAATCAGTACCAACTTGTTTTACTAAAGCCGTACAAGACCAAAACTAGAGAACTGCTATACGCGAAGAGTTTAGTGCCGTAATCAAGAACAATATCTAGTTTCTTGTGCCCCGCTCCTCTGCACCAAATATCCTTAGTTGTAAGTGAGTTTTTTGCCTCAAGACCACCTCTGAAGGCATAGTGGCAAGGCACAAAGCCTAGCTGGTCGCCATGGACTTCCAACAGTGTCATGGCATTAAATACCAGGAGACTTGTAAGCTGGTCATCAAGCCAACAACAGTCTGACTCCTTCTGTCCATTGTGGTTTCTTACGGCTGGCCGGTACGTCAACTAGATGTATCAAATACTTTTCTTCATGACAGCTTAATAGAAAATGTTTTTATGGAACAACCACTTGGGTTTATTCATCCGAAGTACCCCAATCATGTATGTAAGCTTCTATGGTCAATCTTCGACTTAAAATACGCCACGCGAGCATGGTTCTGCAACCTCAAAGCGGCTTTGTGCGAGTTCAATTTTAAAGGATCCAATAATGATTCCAGCCACTTCAACCTCTGTCATGGCACAATTCAGATGTATGTTCTCGTCAATGTTGACTACATTCTGATGACAGACTCCAATTCTTTGGCGATGGACAAGCTACTCCAGTTTCTCAACATGAGGTTTACTGTCCCTTGGTCACTTGTCATACTTTTTAGGGGTCGAAGCAGCCCGTATATCCAAAAGGTTATTCCTCTCCAAAGGTAAATATATTTGTGACATTTTAGCCAAGTCCAAAATGGTTGACTTCAAGCCACAAGCTATGTCGGTCATGAACAATGAAGCAGCCTCCGATGTACCATGCGACAAAGGCCTTTATCGATAGATAGTCGGTTGCCTCTTGTATTTGGGAGTCACAAGGCCAGAAATAGCCTTTGCAGTTAACTGGGCCACTCAATTTATGCACTCTCATTATTTACTCATTAAACTCTCAGTTTCTCCTTCACTCCATGGATACAGCGATGCGAACTAGGCTAATTGTCTAATTGATCGCTGATCAACAATAGGGTATGCACTCTTTGTAGGCCCCAACTCGATCTTCTGGTCATCAAGAAAATATAGAGCAATCTCTCGATCGAGTACGGAAGCTGAGTACAGGGCTCTCGCAACGGTAGAATCCGAAACTCTATGGCTCAAATCCTTCCTCAATGAAATTCAACTATTATGCAAAGCTCCTCCTATATTATGGTGTGATAATCTCCTGTCAGCCAATTCGGTGTTCCATTCAAGGTCCAAGCATATGGAAATTGATTTTCATGTTGTTCAGGAGCAAGCAGCGACTGGTGGACTTCAAGTAGACTTCAAGTATGATACATCTCGACTCGTGACTAGGTAGCTGATCTCCTCACTAAGACGCTTGCCAAAAAATGCTTTTAAGAACTTCGGGCCAAGCTGACAGTGACCCACCATCGCTTGCGGGGGAGTAAAGGAGATGAAATCTGGAAGCTTTTGTTACCATATCCGGCTGCACCAAATTCGCCCACGATTAAGCAGTTACAGCCACAATCCCAGTTGTCCTCATTCTCAGCAATCCTCTTCAAGTCTGCAACGATCTTATAGGAATTCCCATATCCTACCCAAAACCTTAAGGTTGTGAGTAGGTGGATCATCCAGACTTATAAACAGGCCCAACCCACTTGCAACTTCCAATGTGGGATTCTCTCCAACACGCCCCCTCAAACAAAGCCCATCGGACTTAAGTTTGCACAGGCTTCACATTGCCTCTCGTGCTCTCAAAGGCGGGCCGTGCGAGCACAACGGGCCATGGGCTCGTTAGAGCAATTGGCTCTGATATCATATTGGAATTCCCATATCCTACCCAAAATTTTAAGGTAGTGAGTAGGTGGATCATCCAGACTTATAAACAGGCCCAACCCATTTACAACTTCCAATGTGAGATTCTCTCCAACAGATCTCAGTTAATCAAGATCCCATGATTTGTTCCTAGCATTAACAACCGAACTCTGTATTATAAGAATTTTTGTATCATACCTAAAACCTCAAGGTAGTGAGTAAGTAGGTCTTTCACACTTATAAACCAGCCCACCACACTCGAACTAGCGATGTGGTAATCTCAACACGCCCCCTCAAACAAAGCTCATCGAGTTGAAGTCTGCACGAACTTTTCCACTTTGCCAACCTACCATGACATGGGAGTGGACAATGGACCACAGGTCTCACAGGAACAATTGGCTCTGATACTATATAAGAATTTTTATATCTTACCCAAAACCTTAAGGTATTGAGTAAGTGAATCTTCCACACTTAAAACCAGTCCACCACACTCGCAACTAGCGATGTAGTAATCCCAACATATGTGCGTATTTTGTAAATAATATTTCAAACGAAAACCTTTATGTTAGCGGCTGTGATTGAGATGATCTTCAATAGCATTATCTTTTCCAAGATACTCGCCCACATTCCAAATTTGTGCTCCACGATATCTGCACATAATATTTCATCATATCTTATAGACATTATAGCTATGTTTAAATGTAATAGCCATGTACAGGATCAATCAATCGATGAGACAAGAATTATCATATATACTACCTTACAAGCTCTGTGGAAGTCGCTTTCTGTTCATACACTTGCTAAAAAGTTACATTCTAATACTTCCGAAAATGGAGCATACTGGCATTCAGTCCCACCTTTCTAGTTTTCCTGGATGGGAAAGACCATCAGAATAAAGTACAGCTGCCTCAACTTGGAATTTTAGGCAAGAATTATAGAAATTTTCATATTCTACCCAAAACTTTGAGGTAGGTGAATCTTCCACCCTTATAAACAGGCCTACCAAATTTACCACTTCCTCTCGTGCTTTCAAACAAGGGTCGTGCAAGCACAACAGGACATGGGTTTCATTAGAGCAATTGACTCTGATACCATATAAGAATTTTCATATCCTACCAAAAACTTTAAAGTAGTGAGTAGGTGGATCTTCCACCCTTATAAATAGGCCAACACACTTGTCATTTCCGATGTGGGATTCTCTCCAACAAGAATAAGAGTTCAAAACATTCAGTGAGAAACAAGGTTCTGCAATAGTATAAACAATGAAAACAGAGGTACATGGCTTTCTATGTCTAAACCAGTTCTAGAACAGGTTGAAAATTTTCGATGAAGTTTAGGCTGATCAGCGGCATAAAATCTTGCTCGCTGGGAAACTAATTCTCTTAATGCGACATCGCAGAATTAAACATAAGTTATCTACATTAAAAATTGTATCTAGATCATTCCCTTTTGGACATCTTCTATTCTCTCAGGCACCACTACATCAGCCTTAACTCCTTACCACGGTGTAAAAACACGAAAGCGATGGTGTTGGTAGACATTCTAGGCCACGACATGTCACAGTTTAGAAAAGAGAGCACGAATTTCCCTTGGCCTCTTGATTTCAAGATCATACATTATATTTTATTCCCTTTTGGATTTGGTGTAGAGGGTTAAACTTTTCCCTTGAAGATGGAGCACAGAAATTCTGCAGGGTTTGGGAAAGGGAAGAAAATGGACAAGAAAAAAGTTTAACATGCAAAGCTCCGACTGCACAAACCTGCTAACTTATATTGGCCCAAGCATATGATCCGTGTAATACTAGATAGATATACACTATCAGGGAACCACCTAACTTCATGGATCAAATGCTGGCACTTCATCCCGGGAAGAAAACATCGCACGATACACCGTTCTATCCAATAAGTCTCTGTAAGGATCTTCCTCTCTCTTCTTCAACAAGTAGGCCAAGCTTCCTTCGACGTCGGATTTTATCTGCAAGTACATCTGGTTTGCTTTTTCTCTGTCACTCAGCAACTCTTCCATCCCTTCTGTTCTTATGGGCTTCCCGAACAAATAGTAGAGTCGGCCTGGATATTTTGGACGTGCCACTGGGAAAAACACCTCCGGGTTGGCAACCTCTCCTTGAGATTTATCTCTGAACATATTATATTACTCGAAGTAGCAACAAGCATCGTATGATATGTACGGAAAAGAACATAATTGGGGATGTGTGGTAGCGTTTACCTCACTCTTCCCATTTTTTGATGAGTTTCTTGGACGTAGCCATTAACAAAAGGAACTTTAATGAGGTCATTGTAGTCAAGAACGTGCTGTGACATCAAGACAACAGTTAAATGGTAAGAAGAAGAGAACCAAAGAGTATCAGGAGACAACATGGTGAATCACCATGCCACAAATAGTAACACAAATTCATGCTTGGGTCGGGAAAGATGGCGATGTCTCCGACTCCATGTTAATAGATTCGAGAATTTCCGCACACCGAACATTGAGGACTTGAGAAGGAAAGTTCTATAGAAATGCTAAGACTCACTTCTGCAACATCGTCTTCTCCTACCACCCCAAATGGTACAATAGTAGCTCCAAATCTTGCTGCCATTCTAACAAATTCCGGTTGATCAGGCCAAAACACCTTGTACTCTTCACCCTGAAACAAACAACAATCACCATGATCAACCAACCTTTTCTATGTTTAAAGTCAGAAGAAACGAAGGAACAAAGACCACCATCTTTCCTTATGGTTAATTCCCACAGGCAAACTAATCTTTGATGACATTGACAAGAAGGTGATTGAATCTTTCGTAGAGAGAAAATATTCATGATCATGCGGAAATCTTGTCATGAGGAATTACAGAGAACCTTATTATGGAAAGCCTCCCTTACACCGCCAGGATAGAGAAGCACATGTGATTTTCTTGCAAGCAACTTGAAAATATTGCTGCCCGAGACCGGTACGGGACCCATCACTTTGATCCAATCAAGCAGATTAAAATCGAGAGGTCGCGGGAGGTCCTCAGAAAATATAAACGGATGCGCCACACCTCGAAGCAAAACCTTTTTCTCTTTTATGAACTGCTCGAAAAGTGTGTACAACTCCATCCCCCACATCATGTGGTAACCAACTAATAAGACAGGACCTTCATCGGGGACCCCTGCAAGGCCTCTCACTATCTTCCCATCCTCTAGAGTTGAGAACATTGCACTTCCAGCAGCCCACTGAAACATCCTGAGATTTATTAATATAAGATTTCGTCAATCACAATAATGCTCCATTTAATGCAGCTCAAACAAACTGCCTTGCCAAAAAGATAGAACCTGAACTAGGTGAACTAAGATTGAATACCACAACCGAAAAGGTTTGCCTAGTTAGCCGACTACGTACGTCGAAAACAAACGAGCAGCATTGTGCATCCTAGACTTCCTTATTTAGAAACATATGGAGAATGGCAGAGAGACGAGAGGCATTACTGTTTTAGGAAAAACTCTGGCGCTTTAAGTGAGGTTAAATGTAGGCATCAGTAGTAAAGGGTGCTAATGATTACCCGGTTACTTCTTCGAAAAAAGTTCTGCTTTCTGACATGCTTGGCGGGATGAAGTCTAAGATATGATCATGCCTCCTCGAACGACGATATTTCTTAGTACCTTTGATGATTGTGAGCAAACTAATGCCATCTTCCTGTACCATCATCATAGGATAAAGAGTAGAATTCAATGAATTAAGAGGAAAACGCATGTATATGAAGAAAATGGAATATCTAAAAGGTTGCAAGCTTAGGTACCAATAAGAAGACGTGAAACTTCATCGACATAAATAAAGACTAAAGGCATGAAACAAGACTAGCTGCAATCATGTTTTGAGACATCTGTAGATGAAGATGCCTCTCAGGATGCTCATCTTTAACCTACCATTAGAAGTGTGTGCCCGTTATCCTTGAAATAGCGAATAATGCAGTTCTTGAGCGAACTTTTTAGGCGTTCCGCTTCGTCTCCACTAGGTAGCACATTGTCATTGCCACTGGAAGCAAAAAACATCTGTGTTTAGCCAGTCAAAATACCAGAGAATAGAAACTTCCTATTGGAATTCAAGAGAGAGACTATCGAGCATCATAGATTTAAAAAGTTCTTTAAAGGCCTCCATATGGAAAATGTATGCTTAAAAATTTCATTCTAGTATCCTCGAATTTTCTAAATGTGGGGTACTGGATAAGCAACACAACAAGGCACCGAATCATGTAAAAGGTTGAAGGATTAAAGCACTCGCGGTTGACCTGGAAAAAGGTAGTTAAATAGAGGAAGATCAAACAATGTAGGATGAAATCCATTAGCATAAACCAGATCAGATCAGATCAGATCAGGATTCACACCTTGCAAGCACCAGCACTTCCGCTTTTACAGCATGAAGACGGGAATTAGCATAAGCAGATCCGGATTTGATAAGATGCAGCTTCCAAAGAAGCATTTCCATTGGAAATATATCAGTCACAGCCTGGATAAGCGGATCATTCAGAAAGATGGGCAGCAGTGTAAGAGCAGAATATTAATGAAAAGGAAAGCCTCTCTTGAAAACATCTTCTCACGATCAAGTTATATGCAATCTAAAGCAGAACAACCATATATCTTGGCTTATCATTATGAAGGGACATTCGTCCAGAAATTTACTTTTCATATTTACAGTTGGCACGATCAAATCTAAAGAACCATATCAGGAAAGTTATCAATTATCTTCCGATACTAGTTAAGAAGTTAGAAAAAGTCATCTTCTAGATGATAAATGCAATTTGTCTAAAGCGGGAATCCAATTTAACAAAAGTTTATCAAGATCCAAATGAAAGTGAAGGAATAAGCACATAGGCATGATATGTCTCTTGGAGTCTTACAGAATGGCGATGAAGCAATGCCGCGAGATTGCCATACATTTGCTCTAACTTTAACCTGGGTGGAAGCTTATGTTTTACGTTAGCCATCACCATTTTCAATGGATTACCTGCCGTCAGGAATGTGATAGAATTATCATTCAAAAGTCTCTTTCGAGAACGGTTACTAGCCAGACAAAGGAAGAGAATGGAGTCAAAGAAGTAGTACAAAAAGATGCTACTTCAAACCCACTTAAACAAATGATGTCTCAAGAGAAAATGAATGGGCCAATTGATGGCCTTAGATTTCACTTCTCCAAACTGCTACTTGGAAACTGGTGAAAGGGACCTCATTTTCAATGCATATATATCCATGAAATGAAGCTTCAAAAGGCTCAAGTCGGAAACTACGAAGAATGAGAAACATATAAATGTATGTTGGTTCAAGTAAAGTAACACCATGAACCAAGGAAACATTGGTTTTACATAGTACAGAGCCGAGAAGATGAGAGGCAGTCATGTGCAGTTCACTGGGCAATGCCTCCTCCAGTGCAAGAAAAATGGACTGCAGCTGTGAACGACCATATGAAGTTGCTGATATGGAAGAAAAAAAAAACTTCGGAAGGTCAGACTAGATCAGAGTGAGCATATTTGAAACCACTTTAATGTATTGCCAGCTTGAATAGCCTCGGGAATGGAAACTGACCGGGATTGGCTAATACCAGTACAAGGTCAATCTTAGGATTTCGAGCCGCAACAGCAAGCGCCAGACAGCATCCAAAGGAATCCTCCACCAGATATATTGGCTTATCTGGGTTGATGGAATGCTCAAGCCTCACAGTTTCTTCAACAAGCTTAACCAATCCTTGAGGCATCAATCGTTCCTCTCAATTTTACAGAAGAATGCAGCTCCATTGGATACAGAGAAACAGACGGGTTTGACCGAGCAAGTAAAAGCTGATACCTTGAAATGGCGTCCGATCATGCACTGGAATATGCAAGCACCTAACATCAAATACCCTGCAGTTGCAAGATAGTGTCAATATTCTACCTCTTTCAGATTTACCAAGTTATGCTTTTTAAATTGAGAACTGCAGTCTTAAAACAGTGGTGTAGAAACAGTAAAACTTTCGTTCTTGCAAACAGGTAAACGTAGTAGCATCACTTACTTTCCAAGAGCCTTGTGGTGTAGAACAAGTCCCAAGCCAACACCATCAAACCCTGCTGCTCCCAACGAAAGTGCATATCAAATGAATCTCCAATAAACAGTCAGACAAACACATTCAAGTCTTTGCAATGAAGAATTCATATGCATTATTATTAACTATATGACAGTACCCGGCAAGAAGAGAAGAACCGGAGAACCCTTCAAAGGTTCACCACATTCCAGGGGGCAAAACCACCTAGGAGGCCCGCCATCGGGCTTAATCATCTCCGCAGCTCCATCAAGATAATCATTTATTGTCTTGGTTCTATATCCATCATCCCACAGAAGTTCCAAATCCTCTGAGACCACATTTTTCATCCACTTTCTTTCAACTCTAGGCTCCAACCTCCCATTTCCTCCACCGATTACAGTTCCATCTCTCTCTTGTTCCTTCTTCTCAACATCAGCCGACGCCCGATACCTCGCTCTCTCTTCAGTGAAAGAGACTTGTTTCGGAACAAGGGAATCGGATGAAACGGAATCACGACTGCTATCTGAGCTCCGAGCTCTCACTTGCAGCCGAGTCTTGATTTCGGTACTTGTAGCAAAATAAGGCAACGGACAGAAAGAAGAGGCCAATGCCATAGCTTCAAGTAAACAACTTTAACACCCTTTTCAAATACTTGCACTCCCTCCATATATATATGGTACTTGGCAACACAAGGCTGGCTGTGGCTGTATTATTATAGTGAAAGATGCCTCCCTCCCTCCCTCCCTCATTCTCAGGTCCAACCAGGAAATGCTGATGCAAGCAAGGACCACACAGATAACCAAACAGGTCGGTCTCTTTCCTAGGATTGGCCAAGTGGGCAAGATGCCAAAGAAGAAGAAGGAGAACACGAACAGCAACCAAGGATAGAGTGTTCCTCGGTTCACTGCAACTGCACCAATCACACCCTTCATGCCTGTCGTCGTTTGGTACGTACGTAGTATTCTGACAGGCCGGGACAAGAAGAAATTTTTTGAGTTCCGTAACATGTTTAGCAACAATATGGCCAGAACACTATATTAAAAAATTGATTTAGAACTTATTGCTTCTATGTGATGCCTTCATTTCTGTAGTGCTTCTTCGGCCATCTATGGTCTTTTGGTGTAACTATTTTTCTGTGGTTAATAATATTTACTTACTTACCAAAAAATAAAAGATAGAGAAGAGAAGAATTGAGTTATGAAGAATTACAGATCAACGCTATTGTTTGATCAAAAAGGAGAATTGATTTATGAAAAACTAGAGATTACAACTATGGAAAAAAATAAAATAGACCAAAGCAAAGCAGTCAAGCACAGGGTAGAGGAGGTTGAGATAAAGAGACGTTAAACTTAAGGGTATTGTTTTGTTGAAGAGACATTATGTTTCAGAAAATCAATTTCCTAGTTGACGGAAGCCATCATGGATGACTGGAAGTTAAAGATAACATTCGTCAATAGAATTCTAATTTGCTAAAAATACGTAATTCGATTATTGTTGTCAGCCAATTTAAAAAATACTCATTAGTTTTCGGGCGTCTTTGTGATTGTTTTCATTTGGTGTTCATTGAGTTTCGTATTATTATTACGTCATTTTGTTATACCGTGAATTTTTACTGTGTTTCGTGTGTGCGATTGTGTACGATGCGAAGCTCGAACGAAGACTAAGAAAGGAGCTGAAAATTACTTGACGCCCACCAACTCTCTCTCTCTCAGAAGACTGGCGTTTCATAAACGACAGGCCAACCTGAAAAGAAAAACTATTTTCACCACCCAGAGAAAGGCAAGGCAAGGCAAGGAACTTGCTTATTATAGCATACAAATTCAGACAGGAAGATCTAATACTGGGTATAGAAAGAAAGATGACTGACTGACTGTCTGTTCAGAGAAAAAGCATGTAATCCAGATTAATGGTCATAAGCGAACCACCTAGCATTTCCAAAACTGGCCAGGGATACCTCAGACAAGTACCAGGTGTAATGGAATTGAAAGAAGAAGGGAAAAAAAAAACTATACGCGCATCTTCAGGATGACTGCGGAAAAACAAATTGCAGAGAGCAAACCTCCTCCATTCCTATACCTCAACTATATATTATATTCTACCTTGACAATACAAATCTCTACAATGCTTTAAACATCATAACATCTAGTTTCGGCACTCCTCAAAATATAATGCGCACCGAAAAATACTTGGAATTTACCGTCTCATCGCCAGTGATTTTTCAAATGTACAAGGCTTTCTTAATTAAGCCAACTCACTAGTCTAACCACCCTGGATATTTCGAATCTCTGCGACTGGATAGAAAAATCAAGTACAGAACACCCAAATCCATCTTCCTGACATAACAACGGAAGAAAATAACGTAGGGGTAAAAGTAAAAGACTTGGTCATTAAGTAGGGCTATGTACAGGAAATATTGGAAATGAGAAATCTATGAAAAAATACAAATAGCTTTCTATACTACTCTCACCCCATTTAACGATGGAACACAAGGTCATCTTCCCTGAGCCAGTCTGTAATTGAGGACAAGGTCTTCGGGTTTCTTCCATATGTAGGCCCTCACAGTGGCTAAGCTCATTTCGGGGGAGAGAACCTAGAAAAAAAAATCCAAAAAGGGTTAGCTGAGAGAAACAAATTCGAGGAGCCATGCCATATCTTCACTTCATCACGAGTGTTCCGGCTCGCAAAAACCACAAGAGAGTTTATTCTAACGTGAGTAGACCAGACTTGAATTAAAAGAAAGTTAATGAGAAGTTACAGTCTGCAGCATTTTCCTTATCACCCTATACTGATGAAAAGCATGAGGTATTTAGTGATCAGTAGAAGCAACAAGTTCCAAATTTGTTGGCAAAGATGGTGGAAGTAAGGAAGAAGCTTAAACTTCCTTGCTACAGCACCACGTTTCTTTTCTTTTTTATGTATCTTCCTTGCTAAATGAAAGTTGAACTTCATAGTGAAGTAGAAAAGCAGAATCTGCTATAATAGATTTCTGGGATAACGTACCCACCAATAAGCAACTTGAAAAGAGCTGAAAACTCCCCACTTCATCAGTTTTAATCACTTACTTGATTATTGCATAATATCTCTACAGAAGGCTTAATCTTCTGCCAAGGCTTCATTCCAGATCGGAAGGATCCATCTCCAAGAGCAGTGTTTTGTAATTGTCCACCAAGTCCAGGGGCAAATGTTCCATCAGTAGCAGCATCTAGTGGCTTGTCTAGAACCATCTTTTCCAGTACATAAGTTACAACCTATAGGAGGAACATGACAGTATTGAGCAGGCATTAAGTATCAATATCAATGGTCAGAATAGTGCATGAGTAGAGGAAGATGAAAATAGGTGCTTGATCCTACTTATATGAATAATTGATCATCCGCTGTGATAATCGATAATGAGAATGTAACAAATCAATCTCTCAGACATCATAGGAAAATGAGAGGTCTGACACTGTTTTCGTAAATAAGATCACATATGGAACATCAAGAGGTTCAAACTGATCTCCGCACTGATATACTCCGCCTCTTACAATTATACAAACTTATTGATCTTATATTGTCACAATACTTACTTTGTGTATGCGCAGTATCCGAGGTGCACTCAACTTCCCTTGTGTGTGAATTTGAAAAGCTGAACCCTCGCAAGGATGGAGAAAGAAGCTGCACCTGCAAAAACAGGCACCACAGATTAGTAGACGACTATAAAAGGCAGAGAACGCAAAGATGAAAAGGCAGCGATTAGTACAAGAATTATGTAATAACAAAAGCTATACAATAATACTTTGTATTTTCTCTTGGAGGTAAGCGATTGTTTAGAACACAATCCAAACACCACAAAGGGAAGTCCTTCTCATCTTCAGTTCCATCCAACTCAGTTATCTTTTTCCTCCAAGGACCCCCTTGAGAACCGTCAGTGATTATTGATGGAGGGGAACTCGTTGAGAATTCAAATGGTGGGTAGACCATAAAATCATTCTCAATGCCACCATCAACATCCATTCTAGAATGGCCTAGGCTTCTAAAAGTGTTATCCTTCCCGGATAAAACATCACCATTAGTTGCCAGGGCACTACTTTTCTGCCTTCTTTTAGCCAACCAATGAGCCAATAGACCTTTCAGGGTCTCCCGTGCTAAATTAACCTGCAAATCATGATCCGAAAATCATGCTGATGTTTTTTTCACAAAATAAAATATATTGCTGATGTTCTCCACACAAAAAAAACTTCAACCAGACAATCCACCATTGATAGTTTTCATTAGTTATATCATTACTAGGGACATCAGTTGAGCAAGATGTGAGATTCAGACAAGGACCTAGACAATTAGTGTATAACTGGGCTATGGAAACAAGCAGCGATAAGCAAAGGCCTGGGATACGTGAACAGGAAAACACGAGAGCAACTGCGGGAACCATCCATAGTTTTCATTAGTTATACCATTACTGGGAACATCAGTTGAGCAAGATGTGAGATTCAGACAAGGACCTAGACAATTAGTGTATAACTGGGCTATGGAAACAAGCAGCGATAAGCAAAGGCCAGGGATGCGTGAACAGGAAAACACGAGAGCAACTGCGGGAACCATCCATAGTTTTCATTAGTTATACCATTACTGGGAACATCAGTTGAGCAAGATGTGAGATTTAGACAAGGAAGTAGACAATTGTATAACTGAGCTATGGAAACAAGCAGCTATAAGCAAAGGCCTGGGATGCATGAACAGGAAGACACGAGAGCAACTGTGGGAACCATCCATAGTTTAAACCTTAATGGAAACAAGCTTAGTGCTTGAAAGGGAAAACAGAATTGGATTCGCAAACAAATAGAATTGTAATGTTAGAGCTTCCCCAAGTTACCTTATCATCCTCTGGTTTCCCAGCTATGTTAAGGTCAACGGAGTACATCTCGGCAGAGAAGCATTGTGGAGTTTCCAGATGAACTGACAAGCTTCCGAGTCTGGTGTCAATAGTAAACCAAGCAGGTATGCTTACCTAGAAGGTCAGAAAATTAAGGGTCATATTTAGCAAAACTAACACTAATGAGATCCATCCTGTCCAAAAAAGCAGGTGAGATTCATACCATTTCAAACAGTTGTTCCTTTTTCTCCTCAAATGACACCTGCGCAAATAGAGAGTCAATAACAATATCTAACAGAAGGAAAACCACTATTCATGCTTTAAAATGAATGACCAGTCAGAGTGAAATAACGCAGGACTGAGGATTAGATAGACGAAACCTTTCCGTAGTCCTCAACTACAACACCTCTCGTGATCTCCCATAGCTTCACAGAACCCGAAATATCCTGCCACATAATTAATGATTAAGCATTTCCGCAGATGCATTTGCAAGCACATCATTTCTCATTGTTAAGAAAGGCGCCAATATACCTTTGTCAACACATGCCTTCTATTGTTCAAAATCTCATGTTGCACTATTGCAGGAGTTCCAGGGATAGTTAAGCTAGGTGCTTTATATTCAGGAGCCTAAACAACGCCAGCAAACTTCAGTCAAGTACAATACGTGTGATCAAAAAATAAAGCAGACAGAAGAACAAGGAATAACGAGAGAAACTAGCATAAAAGTGCACCATTAGTGAAGTTGCCTCTCACTGCATGAACTTTCCAATTTATGACAGCCAAATACAGTATAAGAAATCTATCCAAACGAAAACCCTCACAGATAATAAATGAAGTAAAACTCTTAATTGAAAAACTGTGCGGTGACCATCTGAATACTCACTGGAGTAGATCCTTCCAATGAAACCCTTGCCCTGGAAAAAGACAGATTTCCAGCCAAAAATGATCCCCCTCTTTCAAAGAGCTTCTGAGGACTACGTCCTCCAGCAGGCCAACGATGAACCGCGGAATCTGTTGTTGCAACCCATATGTTATCTTCATGTAATCCCAATTGCACAATGGGGTGTTCCTCTGAGCAAAGCAAAATACTCTTTCTAGTTTGTAAATCTGTTAAGTATAGCTGGGGTAGAGAATGAAAGGAATATATCAGGGATCTAAATCAACCACTTGAGGGAAAGAGGCATAAAGAAGAAGAAGATAATATAATTCTTTAGAAAGAAGAAATCCACTTACAGAAAGGTCCCTCCCACCGCTATAAACATGACTAAAACTCGGAGAGCTGGCAAGTGCCCAAACAGAATCTGTGTGGACAGCATAGGAATGCACACATCGTTGTTGTCCAAGGTCCCATAGCCTACAAAATAGTCCACAAACAATCGGAATGTGTTCAATAGGCATGCCTATGGAAGACAGGGTTTCTACAGTAAGAAGAAACAGTGAAGCACAATATGCACCTGATCATCGAATCAGAAGATCCTGATAAGCAGTACCTGAAATTGGTATTAGATATGTTAGTGTCAGTTAAAGGAAGCTAAAAAAGAATCTCACACATTAGATAAGATACAAAAACAATTCGACCAAACTGTTGAGGACAAATCAGGGGCTTCACATTCTACCTCAAACTTACAAAGAGAACCAAGAACTCTGCACCAACCTGCCTGTAGGATCCAGAAGCAAAGCTCTGATGTTATCAGTGTGCCCTCTAAGTTTCATGGTCTTCGTTCCAGTTCTTGGATCCCAAACACGCACAACCTACAAGAAGCAAGACTGAAAAAGTTGAGGACCACCTGAAAGAAGAAACTGGAAAGGGCACCTAAACTCTACACAAACAGACTCTGTTGCACAGTTTACAGTTCCATCTTATCTTACACAATTTAGAAATATACTCACAATTGCATTGATAAAGAATTTAATAAATCGGGAGATACCTTCTCTGTGCCACCAGAGACAAGATATGTTCCGCTATCATTCATTGCCAAGGCGTAAACTGACTCTTTATGGCCTTTAGCAGCAAGCGGAACATGACCATGGGACTGTGTTGTGTGAGCAGAAATATTGTTGCTTGAACTGATAGTACGCAATGAACTTCCAGAACCATTTGCAGCATGTGTATCATCTTCCATGGCATCACTTGATTTTGTGACTGGACTGAGCCCAGCCTCAACATCCCATACGAATACCTCCCCACCAAGGCCACCAGAGGCAAAAATATTGCTCTAAAAGGCGTGACACTAGAAGAGGATGAGAAATTGATATTGACAACATGCTAAGATGACAGAACTTGGTCATCAACAGCATATCAAAACCATAAAATAGTAGGCATAAAAGTTTACATTTTTTTCAGCTGCAGCAAGGCATGTGACATAATCAGAATGCTGATTAAATGACCGGATACAAGTTCCATCAGACAAGCAATCCCATGCCTGACATCAGAGGAAATATAACCACAGAAATGAAAAACATGAAAGAAGATAGTCAACAGGCCATAATGAAAAATCCAAAAAAGCACAATAGAGAATAACCTTGAGTGTAGTATCTGAAGAACATGAAACTAGAGTAGCGCCACCGACAACTGCGGCATCATTCACCTGTGACGTAAACCATTCAATTAGCAAACAAAAATCAATTTATTCGGACATTATTCCTTTCAATACTAAGACACTGAGAAAGAGTTTGTAACTGGTGTAACCTTAATCCATTGAACCTGAGAACGAGCCAGATGCAGAAAAGCTAGAACATACTAGTACTACCATCAAAAGCAGACCAATTTTGTGAAATATAAAGAACTATGGAACAGCATAGATCTCTTCAACATTCCATAATGAAACAGGTCGAAACCTTCTAGCTTATTAAAAAGAATGACCAGGAATGACTAAGAAAGGGGAGGTAAGGAGGTTTACCCAATCAACATGTGACTCAAATGTCGCGGACCAAGTGGCAGAATCTTCGGTCAGAGACCATCTCTTCAACGTGCCGTCACGACTTCCAGTGAAGAGGTTATCGCAGCCATCATTCACCGATGATTTGAGGATAGCCAGACAATTTATTCCAGCAGAATGCTGTAGTATAGCGTCTAATTAAAAATCTCAACCAGAACATTATCCAGCTGACTACTCCATTCCTTTGCCAACAAAGGCCATAAGGAGCTAAGAGAGCAGAAGCTAATGCATCAAGGTGAAAGAAGTTTGTGAAGTTGGCTGCCAGAGAGATTGGCTTTGAACATGTGCAATTAGAAGTAAGCTTAAACAACAAACATTCAAAAACCACAGGCAGAAAAAAGATAACTTCTCCAGAACCATTCAATGTTTAACTTCCGCCGAATGCAGACATCTAGGAACCCACCTCATACTAATGGATCCTCGGATACAATTGTGCTATAGCATAGTCCAAAAAAAGATTTAGTATATTTCAATTATTTTATCCGCACAGTGAAGACTTAGCATCTGAGGAAAACTAGACGAGATACGGAAAATCGGTGAACTTCTTCACTTTACCTTGGTGTCATCGGCATTGCTCAGCACATACGTAAACTTCTTCTCTTTACGTTGGCGGACAGAATTAGACGTGTTGCCTGCACTGCCCACGCGGTGCATTGCGTCGCTTCCTAAGGGTATAGCACAAACTCAATAAGTGAAAACAAAATCAATTCCATTGACTCAGTTAAACCGCGAGCAGTTCATAGCACACGCGCAGCTCTCCTAACAGAAAAATCCAACGAGCTTCAAGTACACAATCCAATAGTTCTTTTCTTCTCTAATTCTTCTCTCGATCTTATCTCTCTTCTTCTTCTTCTTCTTCTTCTTCTTCTTCTTCTTCTTCTTCTTCTTCTTCTTCTTCTTCTTCTTCTTCTTCTTCTTCTTCTTCTTCTTCTTCTTCCCTAGTTCTAATCGAACGACGCAAAATCCAAACGTACAAAACAAACAGGCGCCGGAGTCGAAAAGCCAACACCCTCCCGTCTACGATCGTTATAACGGAATCGGAACGAAGCAGAGAAACGAAAAAATAAACAGGAAGAGAAGAGAAGAGAAGAAACCGTACTTTGGAATTCGTCTTCGATTCGGAAGTTCCGGGCGGTTGATATGGATAAGAACCGAAGCAGATATATATATATATATATACAGAGAGAGAGAGACGGGGAGAAGACGAACCCTAGAAAGACGGTTATTGTGGTTGGGAAGGCGGGGAAAACGCAGCGTTTGGGTGACTTCAGAGGTGATGGAGCTACAAGTGACGGGTTCTCAAGGGGTTGGGGGATTTGGGGAAAGAACGACGGGGAGAGAGAGAGAGGGTGAAGGGGAAGTCAAGAGGTACTAATAATCCTCCGTGGAAACTCGAACACCATCTTATTCTTAGTTGTCATTGCTCTATACGACGGCGTTTTTGGTAGTTTTAACCCAACTCGGCGAGTTAGTTGTTACTTTGCATCTTTTTGGTACCTGAATGAATATACGGTAAATTGCCAATATCTGGTATTTAACAAAATACCTGATTTAATATTTTAATTTTTACTATTTTCAATAATTTTTGTAGCTCTTTCTAATTTAAAATAATTCACATCTGAGGATCTCTGAGAGACCCATCACTAAATCAGCGATGAACATAATTTTTTAATGACTATTTTACTCTTAAAAAAAGACACACGGTGTTCACCTTTCTTCAACAACCACCAAACTAAACTCAGGTCACCTCGGCCAAGAACGAAAGCAAAGGGGGTTACTGGGTTTAGGGTGACTCATCTTCTCTGTCGACTTGAACGAAAACCAAGATCGAAGAAATCAAGTTCAATTCAGGAAACCGAAGAATTAAGAAAGCCAAGAACGACTCATCTTACGAACCCAGAAAAATTACAGTAACTAACCAAAAGAAAAGTAGATAAATCGAAAAACCCTAATCCCGAATCGGGGCAATCGAGTCAGTCCACCGGCCATTAAAAAAGATGCACTTCCCAGTTTACCGGCCCCGTTGTTCGACGAATAGCTGTCGTTCGACGTCATCCATGTCATCAACCACCGCCCCGTCGCCGGCTCTATCTACCGAGAACCCGCCGATTGAACCCAGAATAGCTACCGTTCGACGTCGTCCCTGTCATCAACCGTCACCGGCTCCGTCTCCCTCTGCCTGACCTCACGATTAAACCTAGAATAGCTGTCGTTCGACGCCGCCTCTTGTCAGTACGGAGAGGTTTGCTCTCGTCCGTGAACCCGGCGACTCCAATTAAATCAATTAAAACCATAAATATGAAAATGGGAGTAATTGGGAAGCTGAATCGGAGAAGGAGAGAGGCGGAGGGAGGAGGTCTTGCTTGCGGCAGTCGAGCTCAATGGAGAGATGGTTGTTTCGTTGTTGTGGTCATTCCATCGTTCGATCTTATTCTCAAGTTTCTACTAATGGGACCCTTATCTTGTTCTTAGTGATTTTGTCAATTAATGGTATAGAATTGGAAGATAAGGGTTTGGATTAATGGTTCGATGCGGCGGTGTTTCCTCTTTTTGGGTTTTGTTTTGATTTAGTTTTCTGGTTCGATCTGGAGGTGTTTCTCCTGATGTCTGAGATCGGTGGCCGACTCGTTAGAGAAGGTAACTTTTTTAATTTTTGGAATGGTATAAGTGTCATAAAAAAAATAAGTTGACCGCTGACATCAACAGCAGATCCGGTAAAGATCTGAGAGGTGCATTATTTTAAATTAAGAGGACCCATAAAGATTATTAAAAGCAGTAAAAACTAAACTGGGTGTTTCGTTAAATATTAGAGATCTGAGGGCAATTTATGCATGAACCTAAGATACGTGTTTTTGTTTTCGGATAGCCTTTTTTTATATAATTGTGGTTTTAAAAGTCTATCATTAGATAATAGGAGAGTTACAAAACATGAAAGTAAAGTAAATAGACAATAAACAAAGATGCACAATAGATAACGTGTACCAATCCGAAGATAGCAAGGTGGCGAGGTTAGTTTTCATAGCCGTACAATCAGCTACTAGAGCTGACGGCCTCTCAAGAGAGATAGACCTAACATATTGACTGTCGATACAAACGTCGGCTAACAAACACTTGGCTACATCATAGATGCAACATCGTGTTATCGAGCGCTACACAATGCATACGAGATGCACGCAAGTGAGAGCCAGTGTCGAACGAATTCAGCCGATGCAAGTTTAATAGCCTGCATCAACAAGACGGACAACGAAATTCATATGGACCTTAGACCAGACAATGTCGAGTCCTAGCAAAAGACACAGAAAAAGAAAAGATAAATTATAGCCAGACATAAACTGAAAAAACCACTAAACATGTGAACCTGCAACACAATAGGACAGAAAAAGAAAAACAAAGACAGATGCAGGGGCATAATTGTAAAAGGGCAGAAAATAACAAAAGAAAAGGACCAGAGGGGTGGTCTACAGTGACTAACCCCTTCGGTCGCCACATGAGGGTGTCTCTGGGTGTTTGAAAGTTAGGCCAGGTCCTGACTATTGATGGAGAGTCTATGACTAAGCTAGCATGCTGCTGCGATGATTGAGCGCTGGAGACAGGGCGAGGAAAGAGACTAAGTTGAAGAAGCTTCCAACCTGAGCCGAGGATGAGGCCGAGAAATGAATCGAAAATGGTATCTTTCTACTGCAGACTCTTGCTGCCGGCTACCGACGGCTAACTATTGGACTACGGCCTGATACCGAGGAGGACAATGAGCACTAGAGGAAGGCTGACAACAGGAGCGGACAGTGGGCGGTGGAGAAGGGTCAGATTTGTATAGATCTAGCATGTCGAGCTCTGATTTGCTTGAACAAAAGGTGGATCTATGGAGATCCAACCGATCATTTTCCAGTGCTCATGTCCATCGTATCTGATTTGTCATGTCCACTTTATGGGGTGTACCCGTGTCTAGTGCATGAATGTGCTAGTGTCTAGTGCATGGTGTGCCAATGTCTACTGCATGGTCAAATCTAATTTATCGAAACCGATTAGTTAACATGTTGGTCAACCGTATTATGAAATACAGAAAGAAATCATTAGCTTGTGTCATTGTCTATTGTAGGGTATGATAATTTTCAGTGCATGGTGTGCCCGTCCGTGTCCACTGCATGGTATGCTAGTATCTGCCACATCGTGCTTTAAATACAAATTTTCAAAATTATCCATATGTAATCTCAGATATTACAAAATTTTTATTAAACATTCTCCTTGTATGTTTGGTGTTGTTGGACTTATTCAGCACCAATTCCGGGCCCAAAATATGTTGTATATATATCTACCATTTATTATAAACATTAAAAATAATTAATCTCCCCACATTATACAAATGTTGTAAAACTCTTCTTTATTTTTTGTTTAGATCGCCTTGCATCCAAAGAGCACTGCGCTGAATAACCTAGGTTAGAGCTTAGTGGGACTAGAGAGGCAAAGTTATCCCAACAAATATTTAGCACTTCCAAAGCTAAAAATACTCCCTCTCTCTAAAAATACTTTTCTTCTACCCTCACACTTCCTGTGTTCCATCGCCCGACCTTTATCTTCCACCGTCGGGGAGACGGTGGAACCTACTTCTGGTATTGTTGAAACCATCAACAACACTGTTTATTGATAATCCTTCACATTGGAACTTTAGTGTTTCTCAAAATTGCTTAAGTAGTTATTGCATGGTGGTCGACACCTACATAACAACCAAGCGGTCAAAAAGAAAATCCAAGTTTGGATTCATGTACCTCATCATACAGACATAGACTTCATTGTCCTTAGGATCAATGGAAGCCTGGTTGTGCAAAAGAGATTGTTTGTATCCTTGGCAAGGTTCACGAAAGGGGAAAGAAAGAATTTTGAGCTCCCTAAAGTCACTCATCTTTACAACAAGGAAGGAGTAAGTACAAAGGACACAATGGATGTAAAAGGATAAAATGTTCGTCGGGGTTATTCGCTTGCCCAAAAGTGTTGAACCAACCTAGTCAAGACGCGTGTTGAGGATGGAATGAGCGAGCATGTGTAAAAGCTGTTAGTATAGATGTGCTAGAGATAATCAGAATAAGGACATTGTACTTGATCATATTCAGTTAATATTATTAATTGTATTAATAATATTTGGCATTACACTTATTGAATATATAATGTTTGATTGTTTGCATGTATTCATATTTGTGTTCCCAATAACTAGTCTTGTCATTGAGAATGTGAAATCTCAGATGACTATGAACATAGTTCTTAAATAGCCACAATCAATGATCATCAAGAATGGGATATCGATGATGTGATTAAGATCGGTGTGCGATCTGCATCATATCCTTAGAGGATGTAGTGGTTCTCATAACTACAAGATACTAGGTATTTTATGATGGATGCACAGATACTTTAGAGAGTATTGGCATACCCGACCGAGAAACTGTTTGGTGTATTCTATTTATGTGTCTACGAAAATATCGGTTTGTGGAGTAGTGCAATAGTCCTCTGACTTGAGGTCAATATGCACGGCATGTACGGAGTGATGGGCCTTGACCATGACCGACGCTTGCACTCCTGAGGGGGTAAATATGGCATGTGTTGGGTACATCACGAAGTATATATACGTAGTAGTTAAGCCAAGAATATGATTCATTCCTTAAATAGACTTGGAGAGAATACTTGTCTTCTTATAATTAATTGGATCGTTAGTCATTGGCCAATGTACGTCACTTTTGGAATGGTGTCCAAAGTGACAATATGACCAATTAATAGAATGAGATAATATGATTAAGTTATTTGAACAGACGCTTAATCATTTTATAGACTTAATCGAGTATTCGCGAATGAAAGGACCATACCATTATGAGCTTCACATTACAGGTAGTTGTTGTATCATCGCAACGTACCTCATATGTTGAGATTGTCCGATTTATTGTCTAGGGTTAAACCAAGATCATTAGTTCGACTAATCGCTTGACATGTGAGGGCCTATAGGTCACACAACAAGTAGTCTAAGTTTACGAATTGAAGTTGGTTAAATTAAATATTTATTTGATCAAGGATATTTAATTTATAGAGAAATATTATAATTTTATTAGATAGAATTAGAATTAGAATTATTTAATTAAATTAGATTTAATTAAATAGTACTAGTAAATACGCACGTGCGATTCGAGCGCCGTTCTGTTTCAAAATCCGTAAAACATATCGTTCGGGGTCCGAGGGTCCAGGGGTCGGGGTCCGGGGTCTGGGGTATGGGTGTCCGGGGTCCAGATTCAGGGATCAGGGTTTCGTGTTCTTGAGTCGGGGGTTAGAGTTCGAGGTTTGGGGATCGGGGTCGAGGTCCGGGGGTCAAGGTCCAGGGTCCGTGGTCCGGGCTCCTATCTCCGGGCTCGAAGCTCCTGTGTCTGCTGGTTAGAGGTCCGGGATCCGGGGGTTGAGGGTCCGGGGTTCGGAGGTCGGGGTCCAGAGTCTGCGGGCAGGGGTCTTTGGGTCTGGTGTTTGTTGTCCGGCTCCCTTCCTTTCCCTCGCTTTCCTACCTCCCACACGCGCTCTTTTTCTCTTTGTTTCTCTCCTCCCAATAAAAACCCTCAAATAATAAAGCTAATTGTTAAGATTTCCATCGATTTTTCAAAACAAATTGAAAGCTCCTATTTAATGGATTTTTATATTTTGCAGATTATCAGAATATATCGCTGAAAGTGCAAAGACAGTGAACAATTATAAGCAAACACTTTAGGAGAAGGGAATATAGACAGACACGTCCCATGCCTGAAAATGGAAGATTTGTAATTTTACTGTATGGCACGACTAAGATGTTGCCTAATTAAGGAGAAGTAAATGTGATAACTGGTTTTTTTATAAGTAAAGAGTATATTCACCTCGAAAGAGGCCGTCAAAGAGAATACATCAAAGGTACCAACAG
Source organism: Hypericum androsaemum (assembly GCA_963995505.1). Classification (NCBI taxonomy): domain Eukaryota; kingdom Viridiplantae; phylum Streptophyta; class Magnoliopsida; order Malpighiales; family Hypericaceae; genus Hypericum; species Hypericum androsaemum. Next base: position 12,973,619 of record OZ023182.1, read on the forward strand.
TACCGCACCTAAGGTACCAGATAAACGTTAATCACAGACACCAATCTGATTAACACTATCTGAGTACAACTTTCGAAGTAGCTCCAAAAGTAACTTAAATCAAAAGTGCCTCTAGGTCATGATAAAAATGACATGTACATACACCAAGCATAGGCAAAACCTTTCCTAACTAACTTAGCAAAGATCATAAATCAAAGGAGGTCAAAAGTCCAAATCTTGCCACGTCCTTAATCTCTTGGAGGATTTTTGAGATATCCTCCTCTCAAGACAAACCCATTGAGATCGCAAGATGCCAAATCTTCGTAGAGAGTTCCTTGGTGCGGACTTCGTCAAGTTCCTCCGTACTTGCTAACATCGAACACATGCTTGAATTAACGTTTGATCTCTTCGTTGATATAATTTTTAATCTCCAAAATGAAAAATTCAAGAGAGCAGCGGCTTTCTCCTAACTAACCTAACTAGTTTTATGAAGATTCAAGATCATGGTGTTACAATATTTTTGAAGATTAATAGTTGTAAATTTGTGAATTTTAGATACATCGTTTAAAAGTAGCGAGGTTGAAATATTGACATCGACATAATTTCTATTTTTCTGTATTTTCACTTGACAATATATTATGCAGTAATGATATATTTTTCCTTCCATTTTCTTAACACTAATACGAACAATAATCACAGAACACCAAGGTTAGTTATAATGTATTATTGTCCTAATTTAATAATATCAGAGAATTTAAATTATAAGAATGGAATTACATTACAATCTAATAATTAAATTCGATACAATTTCAAGTTATTTCTTTTATAATGGTGGATTATAACTTGTAGATGAAAAGGATTCAATCAAAAAATGATCCCTCTATTTCCCAAAACCGGTTTTTTTCTCAATTATATTTAAGAGGCTAGTTAACCAACAAGAAAAAAGAAGAAGAGAAATCCATAAATAAACAACCACTCTCGCATTTAAAACACACCTTAAATGAACTCTCTAAACCCTCTCCCCAACCAATAAAATATCCCCAGAAAAGGAAAAACTTCTTCCCCCTTCCCCTTCATCTTCCTCACCAAAACTGCATGACGGCGATGACGTCATCCTTATGATCGACGACCAAAACCGATGATGTCCCCGGCGCCGTGCACCGATCCACTCTCCTCCTCCAATGCGTCCATCAACGATGATCTTCTCTGCTGCGAGGACTCCTCCGAGTTGTTCCCCGGAGAGTCGCCGAGAGGCAGGTGTTTGACGACGTAGTCGACGGAGGCGGATGATTCGATCTAGGAGGAGTCCATCGTCGGGTGCATCGAAGGGGAGAGGGAGTTCGTCCCCGGCGGCGACTTCCTGTCCCGGCTCGGCTCCCTCAACGCGTCGATTCACTAAGATTCTGTTGCATGGATTCTCAAGGTAACCAATTAGAATAAAATTTTTAAAAGGGTATTTTTGACGTTTCCACCGCGTCGGACCAAACAGCCTAAAAAAAATATTTTTTTTATTATAGTAAGATATATATAGTAAAATATGTTGGACATGTTGACTCCATCAAAAAAATATAAGATTGGGTTTTTTTATTTAAAAAAGGGGAGGTCCACGCCACCAATAATTGGAATTAAATTAATCAAAGTTATGATTAATTTAATCCAATACAGTAAAACCTCTGTAAAAAGATCCCCTCTAAAGTGATAATCTCTCTAAACTGATAAAAAGTCATGGTCCTGAGTCGGGACTAGTGTTAAAATGTGATAACCCCTCTATCGTAATAACTGATACTTTTTTAGAAAATTTTAGTGTAAAATTACGGTCCCAATTTTTGCATAAAGTGATATTTTCGAATAAATACATATATTTTTACGTACTTTGCCAATTTGAAAATTGTTTTAAGATGTTAATTTGTGCTATATTTTTTCGTTTGATAACTTTTACGTCATCATTTATCTTTTGAATTATCTTCAAATGGTCCTTCTCAACCTAGTGCGGTTCTTGAAAGAAGAAGCCCCTAAGGTGGAGAAGGATGAGGTAGACAAATAAAAAGTCAATGCTCATAAGGCTTAGACTTATAACGACTTCCTATGTCGTAACTACATCCTGAATAGATTAGACGACACCCTCTACAATGTCTAGGCAATAGCCAAGACTGCAAAAGAATTGTGGGATTCTCTGGAAAAGAAGTATAAAATGGAGGATGCCGGGATGAAGAAATTCATCGTCGGGAGGTTCCTCGACTTCAAGAAGGTGAATTCTAAGAAGGTCATAGATCAAGTGCAAGAGTTACATCTAATTCTGCATGAAATCCATGTCGAAGGAATGCACCTAAGTGAATCTTTCCAAGTGGCATCAATGATTGAAAAACTACCACCACTGTGGAAGGATTTCAAGAACTACATCAAACATAAGAGGAAGGTAATGGGCCTTGAGGACCTGATTGTGAGACTAAGGATTGAGAAAGACAACCGACAGTCCAAAGTCAAAAGCAACAGGACCAACTCTGAAGCCAATGTATATCTCGCTGAAAGAGATAATGGCAAGAAGAGGAAAAAGCCCGACAACAAGCAGATGAAGCAAGTACCAATGAAAAAGATGTCCAAAATGATCAAGGGCAACTGCTTCAACTGCGATAAGCCTGGTCACATGGCCAAAGATTGTCGTCTGCCAAAGATTGTCGTCTGCCAAAGAAGGACAATCGTGATCATGAGAAGGCAAATTTGGCTGAAGATCTGTCTGAGCTAGATCTATCTGCCGTGGTGTTTGAAACCAATTTGGTTGACAACCCAAGAGAGTGGTTCATCGATACAGGTGCAACCCGCTACATCTGCTCAGACAAGGAGATGTTCTCGACTTATACCCCGATCACCAGACGAAAGCTATTTATGGGTAACTCCGTAACTTCCAAGGTAGTCAGATTAGGTAAGGTAGTCCTGAAGCTGACCTCGCGAAAAGAACTAACCCTCAAGGATGTGCTGCATGTCCCAGACATCCGCAAGAATCTAGTATCTGGCTCCCTGTTAAGCAAAGACAGAATGAAGCTAGTTTTTGAGGCAGATAGATTTGTATTGACCAAAGCTGGTCTATTTGTAGGAAAGGGTTACCTAGATAGGGGACTCTTCAATATGAATGTAATGAGTGTACATCATGACTTTGAGGGCCAAAATAAAGTTGTTAATTCTTCTTACTTGGCTGAGTGTTCTAAGTTATGTCATGATAGATTGGGACACGTAAATTTAAACTCACTAAGAAAATTGGTAAGTTTAAATTTATTGCCTAAAATGGAGTTTAACTCAAACGATAAATGCGAAGTATGCGTTGAGGCAAAAATAGCCAAAGCACCTTTCCATTTAGTAGAAAGAAGTACTACACCTTTAGAGTTAATTCATACCGATATTTGTGATATAAAACAAACTAGAGGTGAGAATAAATATTTCATCACATTTATCGATGACTGCACAAGATTTAGCTACGTATATTTTTTGAAAGGAAAAGACGAAGCTCTAGAAGCCTTCAAAAGATATAAGAACGGGGTTGAGAATCAACTTAGCAATAAAATCAAAATAATTTGAAACAATAGAGGGGGAGAATATGTAGCTTCGTTTGAGGAATTCTGCCAACAAAATGGCATTATCCATCAGACAACTGCTCCATACTCGCCTCAATCAAATGGCATAGCTGAACGCAAGAATTGAACTCTCAAGGAGATGATGAATGCTATGTTGATTAGCTCGTGCTTACCCCAGACCATGTGAGGGGAAGCTGTGCTCTCAGCTAACCATGTGAGGGGAAGCTGTGCTCTCAGCTAACCATATTTTAAATAAATTACCACACAAGAAAAGGGATGAAACTCTATTTGAATTATGAAAAGATAGGAAACCTTCCTACGGTTACCTGAAAGTGTGGGGGTGCCTAGCTAAGGTAGAAATACCTCCACCTAAAAGGGTGAGAATAGGACCTAAGACGGTTGACTGCATTTTTATCAGCTATGCCTACAACAGTAGTGCATACCGATTTCTAGTGCACAAGTCAGAAAATCCTGACATCAATGAGGGAATGGTCATGGAATCAAAGAATGTAACATTCTTTGAAAATATGTTTCCTAAAAAGGAAAGAAAAGAAGCAAGCTCTCATAAGAGAACTTTTAAGGCTGCACAAGGTTCTGATCAAGATGCTCAGGAATCTAGGCATAGCAAGAAGGACAAGGTAGCCAAGTCTTTTGGTCCAAATTTTCTGAACGTGTTAGAAAATAAACTCAGTACAATCCAAGAGGCATTATTTAGTCCAGATGCTCCTCTGTGGAAAGAGGCTATCAACAGTGAGATAGAGTCTATCATGCAAAACCACACATGAGAAATCGTGGATCTCCTACCAGATTACAAACCTTTAGGTTACAAGTGGATCCTTAAAAAGAAATATAAAGCTGATGGATCAATCGACAGGATCAATCAACAAGTACAGAGCTCGATTGGTAGCTAAAGGATTCAAACAGAAGAAAGGACATAATTTTTTTGACACGTATTCGCCGGTCATAAGAATCACATCCATTAGAGTGCTCACAGCTATTGCAGTACTCTATAACTTCGAGATACATCAGATGGATGTAAAAATACCTTTCCTAAATGGAGAACTGGAAGAGGAGATATATATGGAGCAACCTGAACTGGTCAAGTCACTGTACGGGCTAAAACAGGCGCCGAAATAATGGCATGAGAAATTTGACAGAACAATGATGTCAAATAGATTCAAGATCAATGAGTGAAATAAATATATATACATTAAAGGCACACCTGATGCTTACGTAATTGTATGTCTATATGTAGACGACATGCTAATCACGGAAAGCAGTAATGATCTTATCGTAAAAACTAAGAACATGTTAAAGAACAACTTTGACATGAAAGATATGGGTTTAGCTGATGTCATACTAGGGATCAAAATCTCTAGGATGACTGAAGGAATTGTTTTGTCACAATCTCACTATGTTGAGAATGTACTAAAAAAATTCGAAGCTTTTGACAAACCTCTGGCTAAGACTCCGGTAGACCTGAGTCTACACTTAGCTAAAAATAGAGGGAACCCAGTATATCAACTGAAATATGCAAGGATCATTGGGAGCCTGAAGTACTTGACAAATTGTACACGCCTTGATATTACATATTCAGTTAGCAAGTTTAGTAGATTCACAAGCAATCCAGGACTGGATCACTGGCTAGCTCTGGAAAGGGTTCTGAAGTATCTAAAACATACTCTGAACCATGGAATACTTTATACGAGATATCCAGCTGTATTAGAAGGATATAGTGATGTAAATTAGATATCGGATACTAAAGACTCCAAATCTACTAGTGGTTACGTGTTCATCATAGGTGGAGGAGATGTATCCTACAAATCCTTTAAACAAACGTGCATAGCTCAATCCACCATGGAGTCGGAGTTTATAGCACTAGATAAAGCAGGGGAAGAAGCTGAATGGCTCAAAAACTTCTCAGAGGATATTCCCTGTTGGAACAAGCCTGTGTCTCCTGTATTCATACATTGTGATAGCATGTCAGTAATCGGGAGAGCATAAAGTACGATGTACAACAGTAAGTCTCGACACATCCGTAAGAGACATAACACCGTTAGGCAATTGATCTCTGGTAGTATAATTATTATTGATTATGTGAAGTCGAAAGACAACATAGCTGATCCTTTGACAAAAGGAATCAACAGAGATCAAATGTATAATACAGTAAGGGGAATGGGGTTAAAATCCACACATTAAAGAACGTTCATAGTGGTAACTCAACAATGATGAATGGAGATCCTACAAACTTAGTTCAAAGAGACAACTAAGTTATGGATGGTTCAGATGATCACCTGGAATCTATCCCATTCTCAGAAGCTGCCCAAGTACTAATCTGCAGAGATGTGGTAAGGTTAAGCGTCTACGCTTTTAATAATTTTTATACCAGATAAAGGTAAAGTATGGCAGGATACTCTTGATAGGAGATCACCTATATAAGTGTGAAGTGAGGCCGCTTCAAATGGAACAAACACTTATGAATCTGAGACAAGGTCCATGGCCGAAACGGACACAACGTGAGAACCAAAGGATATTAGAGCTATCATTGTGTAAATGTCATTGTCTTGGTTTACATTAAAAAAATTGACCAGTTCAAGACATCGCGTTCACTGAGCAGCAAGTAAATCCAATGGCATCTTACTAGAGAAGGTTCAAAGCCATAAGTCACCTATCTCGATGCAATAATACCTAGTCTAAACTTTTCATAAAGTGTCAGCATGCATTAATCATCATTCATGTGGAGAATTGTTGGAATTGAATGATAATTCAATGTATGGCCCAAGTGGCAAGGCCCAAGTGTCAAGGCCCAAGGTGGAGGCCCAAGGTGGAGGTCCAATAAGGCCCATGGTGGGAGGCCCATTCCAAAGTGGCATTACCACATCTGAAACCGCAGGCTAGCCTCCAGCCTCCAACGCCTATATATAGACCTCCCTACCCTCATATACCATCATCCCACTACAATTGCTTATCGCTTCTTCTAGCATTTGTAGTATATACTTTCTTCCTCGAGAGAAAAGTTCTGAGTATCCAAAGGTTCACCGAGACTTCAAGGGTCATTGTATTTCGAACTTGAAATGTAAAGTCGTTGTATATTGGAGACGATTGCCGTAGATCATAAGTATTGAATAAGGGGCAATCTAATCTTACAGAGAAAGAGTTAAACTCTTGTCTCGACTTAGATCCTAATCAAATGCATCATAATCTTTCGGATTACCACAACTAGTAGTTAGTAGTTGTTATCTTAGTTAAGTGATCATGTAGCAGTGGTTAGTGCAAGCGCAGCAGTAGCCTTATGCATGTTAGTAATGGTTGTGTACTGGATTGGTGGGCAGTAACCTCTTCTAGGAGAAGCATATCACGTCCATGCATATGTTGGTTTGGTTATGCATAAAACATTATATCAAACACTTTTCTTTGTCTTCCTCTTCTCTACTCATCCTTCCGTTTTACTCTTCTATTCTTCCTACATTTGTTGTTTCTCTTTCCTACAATTCTCTTCTATTACCAAACGGGTACGTAACATGTTTTATGTACTTCATTTTAATGTATTTTTGTACGATCATCCCTTGATTTTTTTTCGACTAAAAAGTTCCATAAAGTGAAGCTGATAGGCGGTCATCATCCACGATTCGTCACATTTAGGAGCCTTCCAAATGGAACTGATGGATCACATCTCCCTGTGCCTGAAAAACATATCAACGCCTCCACGGATGAACTTCATATTTAAGTCGGGTAAATGAATGATTTTTTAGGACGTGGAGTTATTTCAAGTAGTCGAAATAGATAGCGGAGGGCTGTGTTGCCGATGTCTTCTCCAAGTCGGCCCTCACAATTCGTTTAATTGTATCGGATGTGTCATTAGTGGGTTTGGATTGGGTACGGAGTGAAAGAATTGATTCCGGACGGTTTGGAGTGAAGAGGGACCGCAGCGGCAAGCGCTGATATGTGATAATGACAAGCTCAGTTATGTGATAATGGCAAATGCAGTTATGTGATAATGGCATTTGTTTTTGTGAAAACGGCAAGTCCCCATTGATAATAATGGCACGCGTAATTTTTTTTATTTTGGTCCCCCATGTTTTAGCATTTTTGCAAAAAGGTCACACTGGCATGCACTGTTATGTGATACTGGCATGCGCAGTTATGTGATAATGTCATTTGTATCCGGCCTGTGTTTGTGCGTGGCTTTTTTTATTTTGGTCCCTGTATTTTAGCGCGCTTGCAAAAAAGTCCCAGCGTGTCTTCATTCCAAACGGTTCAGAATAGTGGCATTTCGTACCCAATCCATACCCGTCATTAGTGGAAATTTTTTCTGAAATGGACAAAAAACATACATATTTTCCCTAAATTTTTTTGAAGGAGGTGCCCTACTTAAATTTTTTTATTTTGTTTCGAATGAAAATTTATCGATATCGAATTTAATCGTTGTATCGTAAATTTATCTCTAAATTTATCGTATATATTATTTTAGAATAATGCAAGTAGAGATAAATATTTATTCATAAATTTAATCGTCTAAATTCATGGATAAATATTTATCTCTACTCGCATTATTCTAAAATAATATATATCGATAAATTTAGGAATTAAAAAAAATTAGTTGGTCATAGAATAATCTGAATTTATATATATCGATAAATTTAATTATTATATCGTAAATTTATCCAAGTACTAAATCAACTGAATTTATCGATATATTATATTACTATAATGACAATGATTAATTTATAATAGTATATTAAATTTATGATACAACAATATCGAATTATATCGGTACCTTTCAAAAAATGATACCAAATTTACGATACAACGATTTAAACGTTGTCATTATACTAATATATAACGATTTACCGAGTTTGTTCATTTAATATTGAGATAAATTTATGATTCAACGATTAAATTCGGTATCGATAAATTTTCATTCGAAACAAAAAAATTTTAATATTAAATAATCTTTCAACCTATTTAGAAAATATGTATAACTTTTTGCTTATTTAAGAAAAATATGTATGTTTTTTTTTCATTTCAGAAAAAATCCCTCATTAGTGTCTTATATGGATGTGTATCTTTATGGCCAAAAAAGGAGCCAGTCGACCCAAATGTTTGTTCCCGTTAATTAATAAATAAAGGTTAATTGCTTTTAAAAAAGCTAAAGCCGGCGTCTCCTTTTCTTCAACCCGCACGATCTAATTTAATATATGGAGGAGATTTCACCACCATTTTCTAATTTATTAACTAATTATCGCATGACTTGGGAACCGCAGGGAGTACGGGCCATAAGGATGACGACATTGCTTGTTTATAATTCAACAATTTTGCTGATCGAGTCTCTTAAATAATATCTTGAATTTCTCCCTTAAAAACTATATTTCATTTCTACCGAAAAAGTTATAGTAGAAATCTTATAAAATTGTAATTTTAAATCATAAATTTAATTAATTATCAAGTAATAAATAAATTTGAAAAAACTATAAATTTATCTTTTTTTATAAGCGAAAAACTATAATTTATCAGATATTGATTTAACGAAGTTTTAATGCATCCGTTGTATATATGTTTAACAATGTAAAAGTTGAAAATCAACGATGCATCACAAAAGGCCAACCACATTTACTTCTCTGAATTTTCCAAGCTAAAATAAGTTCTTTATACTATCTAATATCCGGATCCACTCAACCAACTAATATAGCTTCGGGTTGAGTAAAATTTTTGCAAGATGGCAAAATTTCCTAATAAATATTTAACATCGATGGATTCTCAAAAACTCTAACTCGAGACTTGATTAAGCTAAAACAATATTCTCACCGGTTCGAAGTATCAACAAAAAACTAAAAAAATATTCTGATGGGCTGCAAGAAGATAAAAGATACGAAATTGTATCAAAAATTACGTAAAAAGTATAGCTAAGCCTAAAAAGTTTAGGTTAATCAATGAATTTGTGCTTTAGTAAGTTTACCAAAGTTATAAGTTTTCCTTCCTTCATTGTCCAGTGATTACGCCCATTACGGACTTCAAATTTAAAATAATATTTAATAATCTTGTATATGTACAGTGTACTGTAAAGGTTTCGTAACTTGTACATACAAAATAAACGTTTTATGCTATATCTAATCTAACAGACTCCAGCAGCAGAAGTTCCCGAAACTCTTAACGCATTAAGGCATTAGAATTTAATGAACCATGGGAAGGTAACAAAAACAATTAATGATCCTTTTTTTGAAACTATAAAAAGATGCTAATCTTGTTAGAAATGCGTTGTATGTATAATGAAGTTTAGTCTTACGAACCACAGAAGTCTAAAGAGGACCACTGAGTGGCCCAATCACTTGCAAGTGCGCCCATTCCATTTCGGACAGGTTTTTTACCGTCGACGGCAAGTCTTGAGGGAAACCGGTAATCAAGACAAGGATAACGTTAAATATTGGAAGTCACCGAAGACAATCTAGCGTCTGAATTCCGCCGGGTTCCTCGATACCCTGAATCTTTCATCGAATTTTCAAGTTCGAGTCTTTAAAAATCGTCAATGTTAAATATCATCTTTTAACAATGTTATTAAATTTAAATTTGAATTATTTGAATTTGTGATGTATATAACAAGTGTTAAAAAAAAGTCCAAGCCCCACCTAAAGAGGTGCACTTACATAACTACTTAAATTTATTAGAAAAAAGTCAATTATAAATAGATTGTGCAAGAGATTTTAAATTGAAAATTTGAAAATATTTTAATATTACATATTTGTTAAAAAGATTTGTCAATGTTCTAAAATTTTGTCATAGTTTCAAAAAATACAAATTTATGTTCAATTATAAATAATTGTTTTGTAAATATTTAGGTATTGGGTTGTATAATAAAAATTTATGAGGTGTACTTTATAAGGAGGCAGATTTGGTGGGGACTAGGCTAGTCTCCACCCAAGGGGACTAAAAGGATATTGGTTTGCATGTGTACTGATATTGGATATTGGTTTGCATATGTAGTGATATTTTTTTAACTAAATTAGAAACCTTTAATAACCAAGAAAAAGAAAAAGTTACAGAGGGGATGAGAAAAAAAGGAAAAGGAAAAAGAAACTAAACAACTCCAATGGCCTAAACGGGTAACTAAACTAGCTAAACCCGCTGCCATAATTATTAATCATACTCAAACAACCCACAAGTCGGGAAGTCAAGAGTAGTCGGTTATCCTGAAAGTTCAAAAATCAGCTGGCTACCAAATGCGGACAAAACCAGCTTCTCGCCATCCGACAACAAAGCTGGAAGTTCTGAATCCAAAGCCACATTCAAACTCAAAGCCATAGAGGTATGAGTACCATCTAAAATCAAAGTTGGCATCTGATCATTTGCAACCGTGTCCAAAGCTAAACTCGACGATTCAGAATGAACCAAAGTTAAAACCTTCGAGCTCGTCTCCTCATGTCCAAGTGCACTTCCGGTTTCAGGACCTAGAGGAAACATGACTTGCAAATTCGTCTCAACATTAGAGACTTCCACTCGGTCAGAAGTAGGAGCCAACAGCAAAGCATTCAAAACATCCCCTTCCTTCCGAAAATCAGCAACCAAATTGCTTTCCACAGCCGCAACACTCAATGTAACGGACGTAGAAGCTTAATTCAACTCACCAGTAGCATTTCGGCACCAAATCTTCTTACCATGAAGTGAACCGACATGGCTACAAACATCTTCTCTATTTTGGACCTTCACTTGATCCACTTTCTTGCCTTGGGCAATTTCTCGCTTTTTCTCAGATTTAACTCTACTCGTTCTAGGATGTAACTTATGACAAACAGAGCTAGAGTGACTGATAATCTTACAATTTGCATAGAAAATATCCACCATGCAGCTCCCACATGCAAGCTTGTTGTCTTAGTTGGTGGTGGAAGTGGAGGGGGCTGCCTTGTGCGATGGGGGTGTAGTGTACGTGATTGCCTTGATCCCGACTTGCGCATCATCTGTCTCCGTGGGCGAAACCAAAATGCGACCATCGCCTCTCATAGGCGGAACCACTTCCTCCGTGCCTCCACTGTACGTCGCCTGAAAAGGGTAATCGTACTTGAAGGTTAGAGATCTATAGCAACGCTGAATGAGAGAGCGGAGGCTGGCCTGAAATTCCATGTGAGCCGCCGTGACAGTAATCCCCGAGGAGCAACACCGGGAGTCCATGTTGGGGCCGCTTGGGAGACCACCGTGGTGGTCTTTGGAGGGGCGGCAGACTGAACCCTAGCCGCAGGGCTAGGATGAAGAAAAGTCGAATTCAGGAACGGAGTGATCCCGGCCCGATTAGGGAGAAATGACTACACAAGGAGGAGTACCGTCCTCCCCCGTCCCCCCCCCCCCCCCCCCGGAGCCCGTGGGTGCCCCGCCATGGTCACCGGCGGCGGGGCTTGGCCGGCGGTCGAGCCGAAAGGGGTGGAAGAAAAGATCGCCGCAAAATCGCCTATTCGGAGAGAGGACCCGTTTAGAGTTTTTTTGTTTATGATAAATGTCAATTAATTTGTCAATGAATGGAAGAAAGCACATCCAATTACGATCTCGATGCTCGTACGACAACATGTGTAGTGATATTGGTTTGCCGTGATATTAATTTGCATGTGCAATTCCCAACAGTGAATAAATTTTATTTAATCCTCACTTAATCCAATCTCACTTTTTTATAAAAGCCGATTGATCATCTACAACGTTAAAAACAGTTTGATCGGAGTTTCAAGTCAAAGAGAGCACTAATTATTCAGTCCTTTCCCAAAAAATAACCTACCTCCTTTTCAGAGACGCACGTTGGTTACTGATCAGCCAGAGATTCCCACTTTTGGCCCGCCTCCACCTGGAATTGGCATCTTCACTGGCTTTGCGTACAGTTCATTTATATGTTTGTTCTACGTTAATTAGATACCGACTTCGAGTCATTAAAATATAATATTATTAAATATTTGTTAGAAAATTTTTGATACTTTTCAAAATTTCTACTTTAACTCATACTTGAATTAGTCGTCAATATCTAATAAAGTGGTATAAACCAAAAAAAAATTTATGCTTATTTTTTTATTAGATTTTAAAGTCCTGTTATAATTGGATCTAGACCGGCCAACCAGATATAATATAAATATATATTTATATGTTGTCAATTTTTTAAAAAAAAAGACCATTCATCCGTCTCCATTTTTCTGGCTGTAGTAAATTAAGCACTTGATGTCTGCCACGTTAGACAGAGGATCTCTTACTCCTCTTCTAGTTTCCCAAAAGCTGATTTAGTTGGCGTCGCCTAATTGACATGACATTTTAGATTTTTTAAAATAAATATAGTCATTGTTGGATTATATACAGATAAGGATATATTTGATCCTTGCTCGCAATAATTATTTTAAAAGTGAATGATTGGAGTTGAGACTATGTATAATAATCACATCACAACTGTTGCCAAACTTTTTTTTGAGAAAAACTGTTGCCAAACTTGGTCCCTATAAGTTTAAAACCAAAAAAATCTTCTCATTATTTTTTGTCAATTAATTGGATGAGACTGGTTAGAGAGGGAATGTATGCGAAGATTTGGTTCATTCTATTCGGCATGATTACGTGCGGTTATGGCTTCATAAGAAACACGTAACTTTTTAAGGCGAAAAGAGAAATTACGAGCTTCACAATCATTTGATTCTCTCCCACGTTTGAGAATAGTTGATTTGGTCAAATCAACAAGGAGTTGGGATGCCAAAGCTTGCTTTTGTACGTCGAGTATGATTCAAGTGATAAAAAATTTGGATTCACTTAACGTAGTTTTGAGTTCAAATCTCACGAACATAAAAATATGGTAAATTACTGTCAGGTCCCTCGTGTATGACTAAGTCTACGATTTAGCCCTGTTTCAAAAAAGATTTTTATGTGTCTCGTGTTTGATTTTATTATACTCTCGGATCCCTAGCTGACGTCAGGTGTCAGCAGTCAATTTTTTTATTTTTGTCATTGAAATGATAAAATTATCCTTCAAAAACACAAGTTCATCCCCTTCCTCTCGATCCTTTCTTTCCCGGCCAGCCCGACTAAGGTTTCGTGCAACGACGATAACAAAAATGACAAAAAAAAAAGAAGAAAGGGGATGAACTTTTTTTTTCTACGAGTATTTTTGTCATTTCAATGACAAAAATAAAAAAGAGTTGACTACGTCAGCCAAAAACCCTAGAGTATAATAAAATCAAACACGGGGGACGGAAAAATCAGTTTTGAAACACGGGGGACTAAATCGTCAATTTAGTCATTCCAGAGGGATCTGATAGTAATTTACCCTAAAAAATCATTGGGAGAGCCAATCCCAAATTGGGTCCGACAATGTTTAACTCTGAATATCATATCTTACACCAAAAACTTGAATTTAACACTTAGAAACTATTGAGTTCATCATTGGGAGAGTCGTCTCTGAATAGGACTTGATGATATTCAACTTTAAATACCAGAGATTTACCGAAAAAGTCTCAACACATCACATGGCGAGTTAAGTGTAACTGTTGAATGACTTAGATTAAATTCAAGTCTTCCGAATAAAAAAAATTCACAATATCAAGAACCACCCATTGAATATAGTCTGGTGTGCTGGACTCTAATATATGACAGTGAAATGGAGTAGAAAAAAAATCCCGTCATATCATAAACCCATACAAAGTTGTAAAAGAAAGAAGGCAACTTTAACTAACTCCACCTCATGTTCAGGGTGGAAATGGAAACAGTGCGTCAAACGGGCATTAAAAATAATTGGAACCCAACTGTTTTTTTTTGGGTGATAATTGGAACCCAACTGTTTTTTTTTTGGGTGGTAATTGGAACCCAACTGTTGATGATAGGACAAGCTTTTCTTGCTTCTATTGCCACCTTAAAGTCTCAAGTTGGTTGCTTGTTTCATGGGACCTGTTTTGAAAATTAATCTCATCATGTCCCCTCCTTTATAGTTTTTAATATTCCACATTCAACAACTTGTGTCTTTTTATAACCCTTAAAAAAAAAACAACTTCTGTCTTTTTTCTTTAAAAAAAGGAAAGAAAAGGGAACAGCTTGTGTCTTGTTGTGTTCCAAACTGATCTAAGATGATTATTTGTTGTTCACTTAGGATTCCTGATGAGCTGCTCTCTCACTTGCTCTCCTCCTCCTCCTCCCAAAGTATAATTTTTTAGTACTAACCTTGTACTTCATCTCCTAGGCCCTCCTCTTAGTCATGTTTTTGAGCTCACTTTTTGTTTCTGCTTATGATAAAAACTTTCCTCAAGTAGCTTGCTTGGCTTGGTGTGAACTAACTTGCTCTACCTCCAGGCTTGTAGAATAAAGGTGATAGATAGCTTCAGTTGTACTTTGCTTCCACTTGGTGGAAGTCACTTTACACCATATATAAAGAAAGAAGCCTCCTTTTGGGTCAATTATTGCTGCTCACTCAAAAGGGTGTCTGGTTTTAGACTTGTTTAGTTCAAAGAATGTTGATTTCTTGTCCAAAGGAACAGGCTTCCCTGTATCTTGATGGTGGAAAAAGTGAGTTGGATCAGCCATTTTCAGCACCAAGCTCTGCTGTTTTCACCGATGTCTCGGTTGTTCCTGAGCACGAAAGGAATGAGCTCGAGCAGTCGATTCGGAATCTTGAAGGTGAGATTTTTAGACCTACTTTTTGCTTAAGCTGTAAAGTGATGAACTTGAATGAATTATGGAATTCTACTGGTGTCAAAGATTATGTCAGATCATGTTCGTTTCTTGGACTAATGGACTTGCCCTGTTCAATCTCATTCTCTAGGAGAAATTGCATTCTTTAGGGATAAGGAGAGGCAATTGGACAAGAAGCGGAGGGAAGCTTTGAACAAGTTATTAGATGTCAAAGGTACAAACTTGCATCGTTTTGCTTGGAACCCCGCGGACTTCTGTTGTTGATCTTCTAGCTGTTAAAAAGCTGCATCCAATTTCAGGCAGCATCAGAGTAATGTGTCGGGTAAGACCATTCTTGCCAACGGAGAAGAGACGATTCCAAGAACCCGTCTCAACCGAGTTGGAGAAGGTTGTGGTTAAGACTATAGCAAGCAGGAAAGAGTTCAGGTTCGATAAGATTTTCGATCAGGCATCAAGTCAAGGTTGGCCTCCACCTCAAATGATCTAATATTGTCTTAAGACTGATATAACATTCTTGTCAATAGTCTGACTTGTGTGGATCTACTGTTGTGTTGAAGAGGATATATATGTGGAGGTTGAACCTATCCTCAGATCTGCACTGGATGGTCACAATGTATCCATATTGGCTTATGGTCAAACGGGGACCGGGAAGACATTTACAATGGTAGGTCTCAGATGACAAGTATCTATTATTGTGCAATGCTGAACTTCTTTGATGGATTATGATGGATTGGATCTGATTTCCAGGATGGCACCAGCAACCAGCCCGGATTGATTCCTCGAGCTCTTGAACAGCTATATCGTCAAAGCTCTTCACACAGCTCTTCAGTGAAATTCTCAATGAGCATGTTGGAAGTCTACATGGGTAGTCTAAGGGACCTTCTGGCTCCAAAAGTGGCGGCTAGAACAACATATGATAATGTGGCAAGATGGTAAATAGAATGCTCCTGGTTTTGGACAGCTATGGATTTGAGATCCTTTTGTTAATTGTTTGCTTGGAATATGTTCGCTTACTCCGCTACAGCAATCTCAACATTCAAACAGATCCGAAGGGAATGGTCGAAGTTGAAGGCCTGACAGAGGTTGAAATTCCGTTCTTGGCAAAAGCAAAATGGTGGTAAGGGAAGAAGGGCTAGATCTACCTCGTGGACTAATGTAAACGAGACGTCTAGCAGATCGCACTGGTAGGTTCGGAGTTGTTTCGCAGATATTGTATGTTTTGTTAGTCAACTTGTTGAGATCGTTACGTTATCTGTCTAGTTCCGTTGTCTAGCTTGATGCGAATCACGATATCTCGCCACATGGATGATCCGAAAGCCAAAACTCAAGTCAGCAAACTGTGGTTGGTCGATCTCGGAGGAAGCGAGCGACTGCTGAAAACAGGAGCTGCGGGACAGACATTGGACGAAGGAAGAGCCATTAATCTATCTCTTTCAGCCCTGGGTGATGTTGTTGCTGCTCTAAGAAGGAAAAGAGCTCACATACCTTACAGGCAAGTTGTTGGTTGAACTTCCTACTTTGTGTTAGTTAAGTTAAAATCGGCTCGAGGCAGAAGTTACACATGAGTTCGACCCGACTTCTACTTTCCCTGATTGCAGAAATAGCAAGCTAACTCAAATCCTCAAAGATTCCTTAGGTAATCCATTGCTATTTTTTTCATTACACCGATCGACCGAGAATAGCCTCATTACATAGTCATATTCATGGTTATCTGCAGGGTTCGGCTCTAAGGTTTTAATGCTGGTACACATTAGCCCATGCGAGGAGGACGTCGCAGAGACGATATGTTCTTTAAGCTTAGCGAATAGAGCAAGAGCAATCGAGATCAATGGAGATGCGTCAGAGGTATACCCTTCTGAGATAACACTTTTAGTGCAAAAAACATGGTTGAAAGTTTAAAAACTGAACCATATCTATTGCACGTTGCCAGGACATCAGCAACCAAAAACAAAAGAGGATTTTGGAACTTGAGGGAAACATGAGAGAAGCTGAAGAAGACTGCCAAAAAGTTAGGAACCAAATAAACAAGGCTGAGATCCTATTGAGCGAAACCACACGGATTTTATCAACCCCCAACAAAATCCCAGGTGCCAAATCAGTGACTCCTGGAAGTCCGACAGCAGCTAATGAATCCGCTGAAACTCCTCCCGCGGCTGAAAAATCTATCAGGAGAATCGTAGCTGGTTCTCTCCCACGGTTTATGACTTCTACAGTGGCTAGTCGACAGAGGCAAAGTGCAGCGGAGAGAGATGTTGTCGGACGTGCAAAAAGTTTGAAATCAGTAGCTAGAATATCAGTGCACCTTTCAGCTTCTCAGTCAATCAGTTACTCAGACATTCGTCTGAAAGGAATCCTACGCGAGTCTAACAGAGGGTCACCGCGTGGAGAGGCGAAAGCTGTCCTGACAGAAGCACCTAAATGCAATGGCTTCGATCACAAGGCAGCTTCATTGCCAAGACACAAGTTGGTCACAGCATCAGATCCTAACTTCAAGAACACTCTTGGTCGTCACAGAAGAAGAATGTCCAATCTAATCTAATCTAATCGGAAGGCCAGAGAGGCCTAGTAGTGTGCATAAAGTTTTTGCTTTGGCTGGCAAATGCTTTGAGTGTGGTGTGGTACTTCTTGGTTTGATCTGCAGGAGAATCTTTCCAGGGCAGTTCTTTGTGAACAAAAATAAATTAGCTTTTTGATGTGCTTTGGCTTGGAGGGATCTGTGTATGGTTTTTTTCTGGTTACATGATCCCTGTCATTAGTTTTCTTAATCAGGCTTCTGGCACTAGTTAATGACTCATTAACACGTTCTGTATGGATTTTTATGTCATACCAATATTTATTTTCTGCATTGAGATCTGTGAATGCAATTTCTAAATTAGTCTCTCTCTCTCTCTGTATTATATGTAAGATTCCATTAGACAATCTAGAGTGCACATGTAATAAAATCTTCTAACTAGTGACAGTTTGGCATGACCCACCTCATCTCTCTCAGAAACATTACAGATCAATTATCCCATGAGAACTTTGGATATCAGCAAGAAAATAAACTTTGATGGGCCACTTGAAAAATGAGAACATGTATTATCTTCTACCCCACAAACATTTTTAACAGTAAAGGATTGGTCATAGTATTATCTTCTAACCCAAGTTGCTGCACTTTAAGAACTTACAACCAGTAAGTCTATGGGTAATGGCTTCCAGAGCCTAAGGAGACGACTGGTCGTCTTCGGGGGTTTCCCCTAGAAAGACTCGGAGGAACGAAATGTTAAGACCTGATCCGAGTACTCTAGAATGGAAATGTAGCACAGGATACGAGCAATTCCAGTCATTGTTCAAATTGAGAAAGTGCAGAAGATTGTTAGCATGAAAAAGTAGTGAACTTTCAGGTTCCTCTTCTGAAATATACAAGGGTTTCACATAAGATTGAGCTAGAGATTAAACATCCTCCGGAGCTAGTTTGGGCCAACCATTACATGAAAGACAAAAACATTTCCTCACAGATTTGTTGTCAATCTGAACCACCTGAAGAAAAATTGTGGCCTCTAGAACATACAGAAGAATGAC
This sequence comes from Hypericum androsaemum, assembly GCA_963995505.1. Classification (NCBI taxonomy): domain Eukaryota; kingdom Viridiplantae; phylum Streptophyta; class Magnoliopsida; order Malpighiales; family Hypericaceae; genus Hypericum; species Hypericum androsaemum. Next base: position 12,992,350 of record OZ023182.1, read on the forward strand.
CCCAGCCTCCATCCTTGATTTGATGATACACCCTGATCAAAAGCAGCAGATCCCAAAGCCTCTGTTCCTCGCTATTTATGCTGAAGCAGTAAAATGCCAGGGGAGCAATAATTGACCAACACAACAGCCACAAGAACTTTGTGTCCATGGGTGGGCCTGCCAGAGCTTTCCTTGTACCCGAATCATAGAGAATCGATATCCTTGAAGTATGACTTTTCTCTTGTTTTTAAGCTTTAGACCGCTTAAACTCGAACCAAATCTCATAATGATTAAAAAGCAGGCTGTCGTGTGTATGCTTACTAACATACTCTAACCCCAAACTGTTTAGCCTCTTGTTGCATTCCTCACTTCCTAACCTTGAACAAAACTTTACATTATGCGACACAAAGATTCGGCCATCATACGGTCTCAACTTCCTGACCAGCCGTTCCATTCCAACCCATACAAGCTTGTCTGGCATGTGTAGGAACACCGCGCTGGCATATATTAAATCATACATAACATCTGAACCAAACTTCGTAAATTCCATATCATCCCCACGAACTATCATAGGACGCTTGTGCAGAAGACCCTGAGAAGGAAGCTCGTACCTAAACGCAGCCATCAGAGAGAGCTCGTCCTTCTCAAGACAGTGGAAGTGTTCAGACTCCAGGTACCGGATGAAATGCAAGCCCACACGAAGCGTGCCACAACCAATCTCAAGCACGCGAGCAGTAGGTGCCAAACGTGTCGACCCTGCAAGAAACTCAAAGACATCCCTCCCACCAGCCCAGGGCTCCCCGTAGTTGCTATGGTGCTCCTCGACAAGGAGCTCGCCGGGGCAGGGCAATGCAGTGTGATTGCTCGGCTCCGGACCTTCGTAGTGAGATATTCCCTTGTAACTGATCACAAAAAGGACAACCCGATCAGAAGACCACTCCCCAAACACATAAAGATCGCAACTTTATCACCCAAAACACATAAAGATCGCGACTTTATCACCCAAAACACAATTTACCAATCAAAGATAGAAACTTTGCAACACCAAGAAAAAAACCCAACAAGCTAAAAACAGAGGGAGAGGTTACCTGATGAGATCCTGGAGCTGCTGGGCGCGGGTGCGGGGGTTAATCCCCTTCCTCAGGACATTATCAGCCATGTGCAACCCATTGGCCCGGATCTGATCCCTGACCCACCGGATGTCCTCCGCGCTTGGGGCCGCCCTCTCTCCGTAACCCGGGAAGGTGGCGCGTGGGAATGATGGGCAGTCGCAGGAGGAGAGGGAGGAGAGAAGGAAGAAGAGCATTATGGCCGCCACCGACACCCACAGGACCAGCACCGGGAACGTTATTACGATGCTCTTCTGGGTCCACGGTGGGTACCCTGCTGACCCAGAGATTGGCATCTTTCTTCAACTTCTTCTTCCTCCTCTTCTGGTGGCCGGGTGTAGCTTAATCGGTAGGGAACTGGGTACCCTTTAACTCCGTCGTCTTCTCTAATTCGCGCAGAGACAGAAATTTTCAATTTTTTCTACGCCGGAAATATCTGCTGTTCGTTTTTTTATGACATGTGATACGACGGTGGCAAAGATAATAGCGCTATTTTATAAAAGTACTATTAATTCAGATTCGAATACCAAAATAATTAGGATCATTTCAAAAGTTTTTTATAGGTAACAGCGAGCATGATTTCGAAATATCATTTTGATCCATTTTGATTTTAGGTTAAATTTATCAATTCACTATACTTTTTTCGAATATAACATCTATTATATTTATTAATTTGAAATTGAGTATAAAAAATTTGCATACTAGATTGATGTGTCCTTGATTTGCACTATATTTTATGTCATCTTGTGTTACAGTAAATATAGTAAGATGAAGCCAAATAATTTTACCAAATATTATAAGAAATAAAATTGTAAATATAGTTTTCATCTTTCAAGTTCCGACTCTTAGAAAGAGAAATTAAATGATTCTGTAAAAACAGAATTCAAAGGATTAGGGATTTGAAGCTTCGAAGAGACGCAAAACGACCAAACTTGCGGTTATATGGTCGAGACTACTTCCATTTTAAAATATTAACCTTCCTACAAAATCTTTCTTTGTTATAAATATATCTAATATAGTATATGTGGCCTCGGATTCAGTGCAGACACTAATAGGTGGGTCTCGTATGGTATGAGAATCAACCTGGTCCATTGATCTTCATGATTAGGAGCGCGTCAGAGATGGTAGTAATTTGTCAGGGATATTTTTGTCTTTTACCTCCCTCTCTCCTCCCTTTTCCCCTTCCTTCACTTTCCTCCCTCGCTCTCTTTTCTTTTTTCTTTCATCTTTCATGCTCACTCTCTTTTTCTCTTTCTCTTTCTCTTTCATCTTTCCTTTCCTTACCTTTCCTCCCACTTTTCTTCCTCTCCCTCTCTCTCTTTTCCAACCCTAAATACAATTGACACCGACGAGGAGCGACGTCGGCGAGGGAAGCGATTTTTCTTCTCTCTCCTCTTTCCTTCCTCTCCCTCAATCTCTCTTTCTCTCTCTCCTCTTTAAAATAATTTTTTCAAGTGTGTAAAGTTGGATTCAGTGTATAATTAAATAGTTTGTTCTTATTTTTAATTTTGTTCATGATGTATGTCAAAAGTGATATGCCCGGTTATGACCAAATGGCAATCTCGGTGATGATAAATTAACATGCTTGATTATGATCAAATGGCAGGCCCGGTTATGTTCAAATGGCAGCCTCGGTTCTGATAAAATGACATACTCGGTTATGACCAAATGACAGGCCATGTTATGATAAAATAGCACGTCCGATTACAATTAAATAACATGTTCGGTTATGAACAAAAGGCAGGCCCAATTACTATAAAAATAGCATATTCGATTACGATAAATGGCATGTCCGGCTATGACTAATTGGCATGCTCGTCTATGTCTAATGACATGCCCAGCTATGACTAATGACATGTTCAACTATGACTAATGATATGTCCGGGTATGGTAAATGACATGTCCGGTTATGATAAAATGGCATGTCAAGTTAATATTTAATAATACCGACATAAAAATTAAATATTTAATTAATGCCTATTAAAAAAAGAGTACATTTAAAGCCTGCCATGCCAGCCTTTATTGCCTTAAAAAAGGCACGTATGGGGACGCGCGTACATTTAATGTCTGCCAACCTTTATTTCCTTTTTCGAGTCACGCCCTATTCCGGATGGGTTTGAAATATGCTTTCCCAGACCCAATCTGGGCCCAGTATATGTTATCTGTCAACACACCATTGATCTTTGATAATCAATGCGTACACCAAATATTTTTAGCGTACATAAGTAGAAGTTTAGCACATCTTCCACCGTTCCAAATTGTACTTATTTTCACCATTATTGATTTTTTATTTGTTCCAACATCGCCCTTCACCAATAAAAAATGAAGGTTTGTGACCTCGCTAGCAAAGTGATAATGGTATGCATGCAAAGTGATAATGGCTTGTCAAGTCAAGTGATAATGATATGTTTGATAAAGTGACAATGGTATGTCTGGTTAAGTGATACTGATATGCCTGGTCGAGTGATAATGGTATGTCTGGTCGAGTGATAATAATATAACTGGGCTAGTGATAATGGTATGTCTCGTAAAGTGATAATGGTATGCATGGTCGAGTGATAATGGTATGTCTGGTTGAGTGATAATGATATGTCAGGTTAAGTGATAATAGTATGCCACGTTAAGTGATAATGAAATATCTGTTATAACTATATTATCATGTTAATTCAAACATATATTTGGCAAAATGCAAAGTTATACTGGTATACAAAAATAGGATACACGCTATAAATATCTTTAGGGAGTTCCATAATCAATGTATTTTCATAGTCTTCAATCATAATGGGTATATCTAGCATTCTCTGATTTGAATATATATTTAACTTTTTTAAGATTTTCGGAAAAATTTGTTAAAAAATGGAGAGAAACGAAGATCCATATATTGAGGGAGTATATAGAGATTAACTAATATTGTAGTAGTCTCGTATCACTTTGATCATCCATAGTCTTCGTTCAAGCTTTGCGTTCTTCTGCTTTTGTGTTTCAAACGCACATGCCATAGTTGGTTGTTCTGATCATTGAAATCTAAACGTGAGGGATGCAGTTTCAAGATTTGGTAGCACAATCTGATCTTTTTGAATTGGAAATGTTAAAAGGAATGATGGTTTCAGTATTTTTCTCTTTCTATAACTGCCCGATTTCCTGATTTGTAGCTAGATTAGTAAAAAAAATCATGTTTATCAATATTGCCCCTGTCTATTATCCAATTTACAAATTTGCCACCGTGGACTTCCTTGTTTCGTACAGTCTAAAGGGCTAGTGATCTGGATCCAATTCGGGCCTTAAAAAAGCAGTAAGATAACCCGATCCTTGTTTTAAGGAACCCGATCTACTTGCAATAATTTAGAGTCTGGTTAATGGAACAAATATAGTTAACTAAAGGTTCTTACCATGTCATTAATTTTATCTGTGCGTCATGTCACCTAACTAATTTTTTTGTCTGTGACACATCACTTCAATATTTTGAGGGAAAATGAAATAACTTCGATAGCATTCAGATTCAATCCTGAACCTGTATAAGTTAGATAATGTTAGATCGGTGGCCATCAATATGGCACATAGATCAAATTAGTGATGTGACAAAAAATGCGGATAAAATCAATGATGTGACAAGAGACATGGATAAAACTAAGGGCAAAGTACAATATTAGTACCTGCGATTTTGCATATTTTATGCTATGATCCTGAATTCTATAAATGATTATTTGAGTCATGTGGTTGACACTTTTTTTTTGCGCCAAAAGCTCGAGTAAGGTAAAGACCCAAATAGTGCCCCGAATCTAGAAACATCGCCATTTCTGAGCTGATTTGACATGCCACATTTGATAAGTTTACCTGGATGGTAAGCTGACATAGCTCAAAATAAAATATCTATTTTAATTACTTATTTTTTTTATTTTTTTCAAAAACCCCTCCTTTAAATAACCAAAAATACCCAATTTCTAATCCTGATCTCACTTTCAACACTCCTCCATCCTCTTTCTCTCCCTCTTGAATCCTCTCTAAGAAAAGGGAGAGGCACATCCACCCCTTAGCCCCTCTCTTTGTTGACCTCTCCTCAACCTCTTAACCCAAAGCTAGCTCAACCTCTCCCAAGCTCGTGCGTGCATAGTCCAGGTAAAGGTTTAGTCTTTGGTTCAAAGCTAGCTCAGCCTCAGTTCACCTCTCCCAAGCGCGTGCGTGGTCCAGCTCAACCTCGATTCACCTCTCCCAAGTGGGTAACCTCTTTGACACGTAATCATCTCCATAATCTTAGTGTCATTTGGGATCTTTACTAAATCGATGTCTCCATCCACACCACCCTTCCTAAACCCAAGATGCACATCCTCCATCCCTAACATATTTTTGTAAAACCCATGGATATTCCAAAATCCCAGACGATCAACATCGTAACCAATACCCATCTCAAATAATTTTCTCCCAACATGTCTCCTTCCACAATCGTCCACCCATGTTCCATCATAATGATAAACAACCCTAAGCCACTCCTCATTAGTAATATTAATACAACAAAATCCTATTAAAACCAGAATAACCACTAAAACCTATTGGAACCAGTACGAAACCCTAAAATTACGGGACATGCACAAATCATAAGGAGCATAATGAAACCCTAAAATTATGGGACATGCACAAATCGCAAGGAACAACAACGAAACCCTTAATTGCAAGGAGCAAACCGATATACCTGTGAGATTGACTCGATGTTGTTGCTTTATGAGTGCTAGCGAGGGGAAGAGAACGAGAGCGCGGGAACGACAAGGAGGCAAGGAGTCGAGGTGGAGAGGACGAAGGGAAAAGTCGGGGGAGAGAAGGAAGGGAAAAGTTGGGAGGAGAGGTGTTAGGGTTAGAAATTGGGTATTTAGGATTATTTAAAGGAGGAATTTTTGAAAAAAAATAAAGAAATAAGTAATTGAAATGAATATTTTATTTCAAACCACGTCAGCTTACCAACCAGGCAAACTTATCCGATATGGCATGCCAAATCAGCTGAGAAATGACGTTGTTTCTAGGTTCGGAGCACTATTTGGGTCTCGGCCCTTCCCGAGCCTCTGGCCCAAAAAAATTATCAACCAGAGGACTCAAAAAATTATTTACAGAGTTCAGGTTCACAAAAAAAAGTGAAACTACAATATCATAATTTTCCCTAAAACTAATGACATGACGAGATAGCTCAAAAATTAGGGTTAATAATTGTCAGGGTTGTTAGTGAGTTAAAATCTATGTGAACTGATCAGAGAACTTAAAGACACATGATAATAGTATGTCAAAACGCGAAACCACATAAACTTAATTAAAAGATATTCTTTCATAGAAAATCAAATCAAACAGTGTTCAGACTCGACTTCGAATTGCAGGGACAAAAGTGGATGGATATCCAAAAGTGGAGCACTTAATTGCCAACCTCAAAAGTTAAAGGATGAAGTTGAAAAGTGCAATTGTTATCCCGTTAATCCCCAAACAACTCTTTCCTAAAACCCTACTCGCTCGCTCGCAAGCTCACCCCAATAATAACTAGCAAATGCAGAGGTTAGTGATCCCAAGACGGAACCTTTTCCGGTGGCCGTCCGTCTACCCTCCGTCCCGGTCCATCTCCTCCACGGCGGTCGTCGGGTCATGGATGGAGAAAGTCAAAGGCGTCTTCACCGGCAACAAGGACCCCAACCCCCAAGAATCCTTCACCCTCCTCAGTGACCACCTCTCCCCTTCTCTTGAAATATTTTAGTTTATAGCTATAAGTTCGTTGACAAATTTTAACCACCATTTGTGAAGAAACCAATGGAATTTAAAGCACGGGATTTATATACGAGTTCTATGGTGATTTGGAGATGAATTACTCTTTTTTATTGGTTTGATGTTGATACGATTGCGAAATGACTTCTTTACCTAACCAAACACACACTCGTATCTGATTTGATTGTTTCGGGTTAATTTGGTGCTGTAAGGTTTCGCCGATCAGTTGAGCAAGGCAAGGAAGGTGGGGTCCTTCAAGAATTACATTGTGGGGCGCAGCAGCACTGCCACTTTCTCGGATGCTTTCGAGAAGATGGAATCCATTATGCGCCATCTTGGCCGCATTGACCCTTCCGGGGAGGTTGTTGTTTCTCTTTTCTGGGTTCATTTAGGAAGATTTATGTTTGCTGTGATTTGGCTTAGTGGTGAAAGTTCGATATTTTAGGGTTCGTTTTCATTTTGTTTTTCTCTGGTTCTTAGGCTTGAGAATACAAAATAGTGATTTGAGCATTGTGGCAGTTGCTTGCTAGTTTCCTTTCCATTAGATGGCTGCAATGACCAAGTTGTTTTTGAATATTATTTTGGTAATGTAATCATAAACGTCTTGATCAATAAGGTGTTCTACAACAAGCATGTCAAATCAATCATCTTGTTTTTTTGTCAATCATATTCTTGCTGGCTAAGGTTCTCTTGGTATACATACTGATTATGGTATTAGATTTCTGCATTTGTAGAACCTGCAAGCCAGCCAAAAACAAGAAGTAGCAAAGCAGTGTAACTGCACAGTTGCTGAAGTTGAGAGTGCGCTCGCGAAATTCACATGGGCCAAAGAAGCAGAGATGAAGGTACATAAATTGAAGGAAGAAGGGAAACCAATACCAAAGAGCATGGAGGAGGTACTAATGCTTTTAGTTTTATTTGTCTTTCCCGGAAACCAGTTTCTCGCTTCCACTGTGCTATAAAATTTGTTTTGTAGACTTCTGGTTGTTTAAGGCATTAAGCGCATTGACTCAATTAGCCATCTCTGATTCTTAAGCATATGGCTTATGGGCTGTAGTCCATTTAATATACTGTCTTGACTCAAAGCAGACTAGGACAAATCTACTTCCATTGCATTCAAAATGTCTAGAATTAGAATCTCATATTTATCTGTGGATTTTGTTTCCCAGGTGCAGAAACTGATGGGTTCGACACCAATGGATGTTGCAAGGTCTAATTTGGCAAAGAGTGGACAGATCAGCAGAAATGCCTTTTGTCCCTGCGGTTCCAAGAAGAGATATAAAAGGTTAGCGTTGTTCTCTTACTCAATTTCGGGTTAGATCACACAATGAGCTACTAGCTTTGGTTTTTTGCCGTTCAAAAATCGACAATGATGTACACAGTAACTGGCATAGTTCTTACTACAACTATGTCACTTGAATTGTATGTCTGCATCTGAACTGGAATGAACTTGTCAGTGCCTATGTCACTATTTTTTTATGAACTTAGATCGTTAGCACTGTTTAATCTTGTGGAAGTTACTCTTTCTTCTGTTGACTGTCGCATGTTCTTTCTGACAAGGTGTTGAGGGGGCGAACGAACTTGAGGGTGCCTTTTGTTATCGCCGTGTGTTCTATCAAAAGTTGGGCTTTTTCTTGATTCTGATGCTTGATTGTCTTCATGTTCTTGTCAAAAGGTGCTGCGGACAGGATAAAGTACCATAAAAGATGCACCAACTTTTAAGCCAATGTCGACTTAAGGGATCACTTAAAATCGAAGGGGCAACTCGCATCCTGTCAGTCTTCAATTAATTTTCACTCGGACTGCTCATGGGCGGGAGCATAATTTGAATAGAAGAGAAGACTTGCTCAGCAAACACATTTGTTTGAGTCCAGTACGCATATTTTGTTCTGTCCTGATTAGTGCAAAAGTTTAGCAGACGTGTTTTAGATCATCATCTTCCTATACTGGCTGGTCTTTTGAATAATTATTTCCTCTGATAACCCCCACGGTTGAATTAGCAAAATCTACTAGACTAGGCTCCAATCTTGATGATGTTGTAGCTGATCCTCCTCATAAAAAGAGCTTATTTCCGTATGACTTATGACTCAGTAAAAATTCTAACTAATCTTAAAAAAAAGCAAGGGCAAATTAAACTCAAGTTCTTGTTCCACGCATAAATTATTATTGCGGTCTCTGCTATTTCAAATATTATTCTGTTGTCCTCGTTCTAACATTCTTTGGTTAAATGTTGGTTTCGGGTCCCTCGCTAACGTTATCATTTAATTTATTATTATTATTATTATCTTTAAAAGACTATTATACCCTTGCAATCAAATATAAAAAAATACCACATGTTGTCTTCTCTGTCATTCCCGTCATCTTCTCCGCCCTTTGAGAAGGCCAAGCAAGGTGACGCCGTCGTTGCAAAATGACCACCCATATCCGGAAAGAGATCCCTGTAAGCATCGAGTACCATGGTTGCATTCTTCTGTGCTTCGTGCTGCATTTGTGAGTCTCGGCAAAGACAAAAGTAATAATTGAGATGATTGGTACACAAAGGTAAGACAATGGCACGCACTCGGCCTGGGCATCTTTAAGGGAGCAGAGAAGGAAAGCATGTTTCTTTGTCAATAGACGTCAAGAGCTAGGCAAGCAAAACAAAGATCTAGAAGCAAATCGAGTTTGACCACCTGGATCTCCCGGTAGCGTATGGCATCCTCTTATCCCACCTGGATCTTGAAGTCCTCCGACCAGCTCATCTTCTTCAAGAACTACCTCCATCATGTTCCACCACTTCTTGGATATGTCGATGCTCTTTCTGAGCATGGACTTGGAGTTTATGCATAGCCATTGTCTGAAGCAATCCACTCTTCCATCATCCACTCGTTACCATCTCACAGGCACATTTCGTTCGCTGGTTGTTCTGGACATCTCACATGTGTTGTATAATGTGGGTAATGGAGATAAAGAAATTATAAGCTACGTATACCGAAAAATATTACTTTTTTAAAAAGTATTAATTCCTCTTACTATGGCATAAATGGTCTCAAAGAATTAACCTACTATGGTATAAATGGTCTCAATGAATTAACCTTTCTGGTTACAAAACCTATGCATCTCAAAAATTTGTATGTTACACTCTCACAAATTTCATAAAGCAAGAAATCACAAGTTTGGACAAGGTAGACAATAAAGAAGAAAGAAGTCTCGGGAGAAAGATTTCAACTCTGTGTGTTGCCCTGAAACTCATCTGAGTATTTATAGACACTCTTGAGTTACAACGAAAAGTTGCAGCAACCTATTTGAAGAGAGCCGTTGCACCGAAAGGTTGCAACACTTCCTAGGAGAGTGTCGTTGCAACGAAAAGTTGCGACATTTTCTTGGTGTTGGCCTAACCTTAAAAGGTGTCATTATAGCCAAAGACAGCAACTCACAAAAAAGTACCTTCCGCTTGAAAAATTGATTGTTTTGAAGGGGCGGGTTTGGTTCTCATCCGATCTTCTCACCCTTTCTCTCCCTCTATTATTATATTTATTTATTTTTTTTCTTTTACATATATATATATATATATAAGAAATACTTGAACTTAAATAGGTTCCTCTACATAATGGATGGGAGACCCATTGGGCTTTACCAACATACTAAACCCACTGACATAGTATCTCAAGCAAACTCCAAGACCTACTATTTTCAATGTGGTACCAAATCCAAGACCTATTTTTTCAATATGATACCAAGCTAAATGACTAAATGATAAAATAGATAAAATATAATTTGTAATTTTCTTTATTATTTAAATACCCTCTAAATATAATAGCATGTAAGCGCTCCATGTTGCTCCGGAGGTCAGCATCCTGGGTTATAGCTTCATCGCCAGTGGGGTCGGCATCATTCTTCTTCATGTCCCGAAACTCCACATAAGTAGAGACAAGCCTTGTAATGTCAATCAATGCATTCACCTCCATTGTCATTTGAGAGCAAAAAAAATTTATTTCCAAACTCATTCATCTCATTACTCGTCTTTTTAAAATCATAGTGTAAAACTGTAAGAAAAAGCGTATAGGATGTAGAAAACACATTTTGATGCAACCATAGTCTCTAACAAAATTCTTTTCATGCCCCGAAACTCCACATAAGCAGACACAAGCCTTGTAATATCAATCAATGCATTCACCTCCATTGCCATTTGAGAGCAAAAATATTTATTTCCAAACTCATTCATCTCATTACTCGTCTTTTTAAAATCATAATGTAAAACTGTAAGAAAAAGCGTATAGGATGTAGAAAATATATTTTGATGTAACCATAGTCTCTAACAAAATATCCAAGTATTCAATTATATAAGCAACATTAATATCTTCATAAACCAATCTTTAAAATCTTATGCTTGATGTAAAAATAGGAACGTCGACAAATTTCTTATCCTATATAAGTTCTTATATATAATTTCAATAACAAAGTATCGTTGTGTTTTGTTATGTGACCAATACTATTATCTTATACTAAAAAAATTTCTATGCTATTATGATTGATGTCAAAATTATGAAACCAGTGTGTTTATGATTCTAATCTCCTACATAATTATATTAACAAAATATTGTTATATTATGTTAAATTAACAACACCAATACTTTCCATTAGTGATACACTATCACACTTGATTTCAAAAGTCCAAAAAGTAAATATGTTTATGATTATGATCTAATATTTAAATGAATTAACTAACGACTTCTTACAATATTATACTTGATGTCAAAAGTCCAAAGTTAATTTATTTATGATTTTAGTCTTGTATATAAATGCATTCACAAAATCTTGTTGAGTTTCCTTACAGAAGCAACACCAATATATACAACAAATGCCTCGTATACTAATATTGTTAATGTCAAAAAATTGAAAGTCAATATGTTTATGATCACAGTCTCCTTTATAAATGAATTCACAAAATACTATTGCATTCTCTTATATGAACAACGATAATACATTCCACTAATCACTACTATTATTATATGTTTGACATCAAAAGTTCAATAGTCAACAAATTGATTATCCTAATCTCCTATATAAATGTGTTAACAACATATTGTTGCATTTGGTTACACGAACAAAGTCAATACCAATACCTTTGAGTGATGACTTCCCGTACTATTATACTTAATGTCAAAAGCTTAAAAGCTAATGTAATATCCTCCTGTATAAATTAATAATAACTTCCACTAATGACATCCTCTACTATCATACTTGATGTCAAAAGTTCAAAAGTCAATTAATGTATGAGTCTATCTTCTCCTTGATAAATTCTTAACAAAATATCGTTGTATTCAGTTACATGAACAGTGTCAATAATTTCACTAATGATTTCATATTTACTATGCTTAATGTCAAGAGCTCGAAGCTGTTGTATTGATTATTATTATAATATATTCTATAAATGTATTAAAAAATGTTGCATTTCATTTCATGAGCAACGTCAATACATTTCATTAAAGATTTTTTATACTACTATACTTGATGTTAAAAGTTGAAAAGTTAACAAACTGATGATTTAAAATCTCCTGTATAAATGCGTTAACAAAAAATCATTGTCTTATGCTTCATGAGCAACAACAATATCTTTCATCAACGACATTCTATACTATTATATTTTGTTTTAAAAGTTCAATATATTGATGATTATAGTCTCCTACATAAATGCATTAACAAAATATCATTTCATTCTGTTAGATAAGAAATGCCAATAATTTCTGCTAACGACTTCTTATACTATTATGTTTGATGTCAAAAGTTCAAAGTCAATACGAGCAAAATCAATACATTTCAATAACGACTTTCTATATATTTATACACAATGCCAAATTTTCAAAAGTCAATATATTAATGATTCTAATCTCGCGTACTAACAAAGTACCATTGCATTATGTTACATGAGAAACATCAATATCTTCTATTAACGACGACCTATCATATTATACTTGATGAAAAAAGTCATTCATGATTCTAATATTCTTTCAAAAAATATTAACGAAATAACTTTGCATTATATTACATGAGCAACATTGATATCTTCCATTAACAACTTCATATATTATTATGATTGATGTCAAAAGTCCATAACTCAATATATTTATAATAGTAATCACTTATAAATGCATTAACAAAATATTGATGAATTGTGTTATTTGAGAGCAACACATATACATTCCACTTATGACTTTTTATACGAATATACTTGATTTGAAAAATAAAAAAAGACAACAGGTTCATGAATATACTTCATTTTATTGTCCAACACTAATTATGAATATGACCCTAGGCCTAGCACCACAAACGTTTGAAAAATAAAAAAGTCAACAGATTCATGAGCATATCTTCAACTGCTCCAACACATTTTTATCCAATACACTGTTACCTTCCTCCATACTCCACCCAATCTCTTGATGTGTGTCATAGAAATATATCTGTAGGTATCGTGGTCGAGGTGATCTATCTGTAGGTAAAAGACTGCCTATCCTATGGTAAAGTTGGCATTGAATACGAAAGGTACACACTCCTTCTTTACCATCAGCGAGTTCCTTGTCAAAATAAACCCCCATCGAAATAAATGAAAAAAATCGGTTGTAAGATCTGCTATGGTTCCGAAAATGTTTCCCCCTTTCTCCCTGATCATCGTGCATCTCCAAAAGTTATGCAGGCGGTACTACAAACGATAAAGATATCTTTCCATTACCACAACATAAATCCTTTGATTCACGATGGAAAAGCTTTGCTTAACATTTTGGACATGTATTCGCCAGTGACAAATGAAACTTTATAAATCCAACTTTGTAAATAAATCCTCTTGCACAATTATGGAATGAAGATCTTCATACAACACTTATACGTTGACGGCCTCTACGTGTTCTGGCTTGATTTTATTGAGCAGTTCTATACATAAGTCAAAAAAAAAAAACTCAACTCATTTATCATGGCTAACCAAATACCATAAATGGAGTCAGATTCCCATTTTGGACACACATTTAAGAAAAGGACAGAATCTTACGGATTGCATTTTGCACAATTACTTGTTATTAGACTTACTCAATAATTTTTGGGCTTCTACGGAGTATCAAAAATTATGCAAGCTCCCTAAGTCGAGGACTTCTACAGAGGTTAAAATTAGCAGCTTTAGCGCTCTCCCTTGCTGCAATAATTTGAGCTATAAATTTTAATATTCGGCCATTAGTTCATATGCAATAATGCAATTACACAAATTAGAGATCTATAGAAAAGATACAAACAATCTACAAATATTCAGTAACCTGAAATTAATCCACCAATACTCATTTTTACTGCCTGCACATTATTGCTCGCATTCCCAACTCTTGTTTTCCTTGCACAATGAGCAATACAACATTTATCACGGAGCTGTTCACTTTCAGTTAATGCCATTGAACTTTGTTCCGGCTTCACTTCATGTTGGAGCTTCTGATTTCTTTCACTATTTGTACCCGTCATTTAAAGATGCTGGACTTGTTCAATAGTCATGAGAATCCGAGTTAGGCTCGACATTAGCGTGGAAAATAGTGATACAACACTTGGATTCTCGTATACAACTTCAGTTGAAGAAGGAAATTGATCAAGTGCAAGTTTGAGCATACCAAAAATAGTAAACCATAATTTTTTTTACAGATTTTTGTAATGGGTCAACATGCTTAGCAGTGACAATCTAAAGTCACTGATCTATCATGAATATTCATCAAAACTAAATGTAGTTTACAGAAAAAAGTTTGATTTTCTCAATTTCTGAGTGCTGTTTACAATTTCGTTATCACTTTTATAAAACTGTAAACTATATAAGTTCTAGTCATTCTGGATAGAGTATCGCATAAACTATCATCATTATATTTCTCCCTTGTCATGCCTTACAATCACCGTAAGTATTTTATGGTGTAAATTTCGTAAGGCCATTAACATCAGATTCATATATATTATACGGTTATTAGATAATGGCTTTAGTGCTGCACAAATTTTATAATTCTACCTAGATACATACGAAGGTCAAGACTAAATTATTATGTTTTACAAATTTTTAGTACATGTGAGAAACTGTAATTATATTGATCTCAGAGTGAGAGATCTCAGATTGAGAAGCTGTATTTGATTAAGACCATTTAAAATATCAGATTCATCTAAGTGAATTTTTCTAACTCATAATCTCAATAAACATTATTATTGACCTACGGCCTAACCATCTTTCCTGATTTTGGGGCTGCTTTAAAATCGGGAGTTGATTATATTCTATTGCTACAGAAACTGAAGATAAAAAATTAGTTCCTTAGTCATTTAACATAAGCAACAATGTTGTTGCACAACACCAAATATAATTCCGAAGAAGTATGTGAAACAACATTCATCTAAACAGATATTTACTTATTTTCTCTTACCCGAACTTGTTCCACATCAACATTATTGCTTTGATAATGATTACCCTCCATTGCTGCAGAAATAAGAGATAAAAAATTTATTTTTTTAATAATAAAATATTATTGGTAACTTAGAGGTTATATTTCTCTTCAAAAGTGGTTAGCTATAAAGTGCAGTTGTGATAGTTGGTGCAAGATGGTATAAGGCAAAATTACATCAAGTCATATTTGGTTAAAAATAGGGGAAAATTACTCTCAAGTCCCTCGAATTTTCTTAAATATACTCAAAAGTCCCTCCCGTTCACAAAATACATTCTGGCGTCCCTCTAGTTTACTTTTATTATACTTTCGGGTCCCTGACACACGTTAGCAGCTCTTTTTTCATTTTTGTTAATGAAATGACCAAAATACCCTTAAAAAATATATAAATGCTGACATCATCAAACAAAAATACTCTTCTTCTACCTTCAACTTCTCTCCACCAGTCTGTCCACCACTATCAACCTTCCATGTCCTCATCATCAACAAACACCTCCACAAGAACCTTAAATCCCCAATTTTAATCCGGTTGATGACGAACCTCGACGAACCTCGACTGCCTTCAGTTCCAGTTGTACTTCTTCATTTTTGATAAGCAATACCTTTGTTTTCATGGACTTTTTCCTTTTTTCAATTTCAGTTAATGAACTTCTTCTCGCGTTGTACCTGATATGACATATATGTAATTGAAAATTTCTCTTTATTTTGTGTCCATTTCAAGTTTCTTATTTGCTTTATTGTCAGCACCAACCGCTTCCAGTTGCCAATTTTAGTCAATAAATCTAGGGCTTCGGCGAGGAATGAACTGATTTGCAGTAGGATTAATTCATTTGTTGCATAAAAACATCAACCTTCTATGTTAGTTGAATACATAAAAGCGTGTGCAACATAAGCATGAAAAAATACAGTCGCCTCACCACTACTTGTTTCTGCTTTATCTCCATCTTTATTGCTCTCTCTATCCTTAAGTGTTCACATCCGATAAGTGTTCCTCTGTTTTATTAGCAAACTCCTATATTATTATGCTTGATGTAAAAAGTTCAAAAGTCAATATATTCATGATTCTAATATTCTTTAAAAAATATATTAACAAAATAACATTGTATTCTGTTACATTAGCAACATTCATATCTTCCATTAGCAACTTAATATACTATTATGCTTGATGTCAATAGTCCAAAACTCAATATAATCATGATTGTAATCACCTATAAAAGTATTAACAAAATATTGATGAATTGTGTTATTTGAAAGTAACCCATATACATTCCACTAATGCATTTTTATACAAATATATTTGATTTGACAACATATTCATGAGCATATCTTCATTTTACTGTCCAAAATTAATTATGAATATGACCCTAGTCCTAGCACCACATACGTTTGATGACTTAGATTTATCAGCTAAATTCAATTTTGATAAATCTTAATAGACATCACAAAAGATAAAAAAAAATGTCCAATTGTTGACTAGTACCTCAACCAATACATTCCGGTAACGACTTTATATATTCATATACTCATTGCTAAAAGTTCAAAAGTCAATATATTAATGATTCTAATCTCCCGTACAAATGAACTAACAAAATATAGTTGTATTATGTTACATGAGAAAGATCAATATATTTTATTAATGACTTGCTATACTATTATGCTTGATGTAAAAACTTCAAAAGTCGATGAAGGGATTCCAAAATGTGAAAAAATTCTTTGATGCTTGCCGCCCGTCATCTTCGCGGTGGGCAGACCCCCGCTCCTCCTACTTCAATTGTGACGAACTCAGCCACTTCTCCAATTGTGGCCGCTCCTCCTACTTTGATTGTGACTGACTCATCCACCTCACTAATTGTGGCGGCTCCTCCTGCTCCAATCGTAAAGGACTCAGCCACCTCTCTAATCGTGGCCGCTCCTCCTGCTCCGATCATGATGAACTCAGTCACCGCTCCGATGGAGTCCCAGGCCAAGGCAGCGGCTCACCCTAAGAAGAAGCACTCTGCCACCGCTCTGATCGAGTCCCAGACCAAGGCGGTGGCTCGCCCTATGGAGAAGGACTCTGCCACCGCTTCTAAGTTCGTCAAGACCAAGAAGACCACTGCTTGTGAGAGGTCGCACTCACTCTACTCACTACCCCTGGCCAGCCAGGCCATCCCCCTTCGTCGTAGCCACTCGACACCAGACCTGAAATATTATCTTAAAAATTTGTCCGAGCCTCATGAAGTTGCCATCGCGGCCTCCCGGGGTGTTGTGCTGGGTCGGGGGCGTGTCCAGGGTGGTGGCACAGTCAAAGGTAACGTGAAAAGGTCACAGGAAGGATATACGGCACGGTCACACGAATTGTGTTATTTGAGAGCAACGAATATGCATTCCAGTAATGATTTTTATACGAATATACTTGATTTGAAAAATAAAAAAAGTCACAAATTCATGATCATACTCTTCGTTTTATTGTCCAAAACTAATTATGAATATGACCATAGTTTGATTACTTAGATTCATCAACCAAATTCAATTTTGATAAATCTTAATAGACATCACAAAATATAAAGAGATGTCCTAAATTGTTGAAGAGCACCTATAATCTCCTCCTCTATAAATGCATTAACAAATACCAAGAAATTCCAATAACTTTTCCTATAAAAAGAAACTCCAATAACTTCCTGTTGGAGTTATCCAGGACGAACTAGGGATCAAGACAACGAGGAGAGATCGGCATCCACAACCATGGCCACATGTTTGGATGGGTCGGATGGTGACTGGCTTTCTGTCTCATCAAGTCCAATGCATTCTGGTAATCTCTTTTCGTTAGGGACCTTGAATTATAACAGTGATAGTTATAAAAGTAGGCTAATAAAGGCGGAGAAGGATGTTATGGTAGGGACGAAGGGTGAAAGAGAATACATATAGATTAATGAGGCATATTGTTATAGGTGGAGTCATATCAATAGGTCTGAAGGAGTTGGCAAAAGCTCAGGTCATATGAGGCTAGTTCGTATGAGGGAGCAAAAGGCTTGACATGAATGGTTTGAGTGAGATATCCGATCTGTGCATGGTGTTAACAACAGCTTCGCATTCCCCATGCAAAACCTACCCAACACCTTTGACGTGCACTTCCCTTTAGACAACCATAGCGGGGCCTAGCTAACAATGCTTCTCCGAGATAACCATGGCTCCTTGCCAACCATGCCTCCACGAAACAACCATAGCTCACTATCCACGTCTTCACGAATCCCAACTCTACTCAAACCATTCATGTCAAGCCTTTGCTCCCTCATACGAACCAGCCTCATATGACCTGAGCTTTTGCCAACTCCTTCAGACCCATTGATATGACTCTACCTACAATAATGTGCCTCACTAATCTGTAGGTATTCTCTTTTACCCTTCATCCCTACCATAGCATCCTTCTCCACCTTTATTAGCCTACCTTTATAACTATCACTTTTATAATCCAAGGTCCCTAATGAAAAGAGATTACCAGGATGCATTGGACTTGATGAGACAGAAAGCCACTCACCATCCGACCCGTCTAAACATGTGGCCATAGTTGTGGATGCCGATCCCTCCTCGTTGTCTTGATCCCTAGTTCATCCTGGATAGTCCCCTTCATGTGTCCTTCTCCGTACTTAAAACCACTTCCATTGAACTTCTTTGACTCCGACCTGGATCCTGTTCCACAACCCAGCTGGTGGCTCCTCATCATCCGCCAAGCACAAGCGAATCTTCGCTACTGCCGTAGCCTCCAACTCTTCCCACTCTTACTCTTCCATCTTCTCGGACTTCTTCTCCGAGAGTACGATAACCATCCCTGGCTGCACGAGGAGATCCCTGACACGCCTTTGCCATAACCCAAAATTTAATGAACCATCGAACTTCACAAGAGCAAACTTCGCACCGTGATTCGACATCCTCCAAACTTAGCTCTTGATACCACTTGTTAGGAATTCACTTGTTAGGAATTCAGCAACTAGAGAACAAAATACGCAAAGAACACGGATGCAAGAGTTTACGTAGTTCGGCCTAATGCCTACGTCCACGGAGAGAAAGGAGAACTTTTATTGATGAGTTTCTGAGCCATAAAGCCATACGAAAAATCTAGGGTAACATATCTTTATATAGATACAAACCCTTGGTGTACAAGTAACCTATCTAGGTCAGATTAGGAGTCCAAAACCTAGTCATGTCGAGGCATGTCGAGGGTTCTACTTGGTGGAACAAAAGGTTTTCCTTTGTATGCTATGACATGTAGCATTGGTTTGAGGCAAGAAGGTCCAACGGAAAAGCAGTTCGAGGTTGCGGAGCATGGGGCTGACCGAAAAATAGAGGGCGTGTCTATTGGTCGCAAGGTTGCTTCAGCAGGTGGACTTGCTAGTTGGGGTTCAATAGAGATTGGAGGAAATAGGCCAAGCAAGCTCAGAAGCTCGAGTTTGGGGGCTGGCTCCAAGTGATTGAACAAAAGGTGAAGAGAAAGTTGAGATGGTCTTATTGATGCAGTTATCTATGGTCCGAGATGGAGTCGGTGGAGTCGGATTGGTTTTGCAAGATCTCATGGTTCTTCATGGGGCAGTGTTTTGTCAAGGTGGAGTTTGTTGAAGTTCGGGTGAAGTTTCATGGTTCTTCCACGAGATGATTTTTCGCCAAGGTGGAGATTGTTGGGATGGCGAGAAATAGGAAAGATTTATTTCCTATTCCTATTCCTATTCTGACTAGGTTTTGGACTCCTAATTTGACCTAGATAGGTTACTTGTATACCAAGGATTTGTATCTATATAAAGACATGTTACCCTAGATTTTTCGTACGACTTTGTGGCTCAGAAACTCATCAATAAAAGTTCTCCTTTCTCTCCGTAGACGTAAGCATTAGGCCGAACCACGTAAACTCTTGCATCCGTGTTCTTTACGCATTTTGTTCTCTAGTTGCTGAATTCCTAACAAGTGAATTCATAACACTTCCACTAATGACTTCCTTTACTATTCTTGTCAAAAGTTTAAAAGTCAATTTATTTATGAGTCTAATCTTCTCCTGTACGAATGGTTAACAAAATACTGTTGTATTCAGTTACATGAATAATTGATAATAATAGCGACCTCGTATACTATTATACTTGATGTAAAAAGTTCAAAAGTGAATATATTCATGATTCTAATCTACTATTAAAAAAATGCATAAACAAAATAACGTTGCATTCGCTGCATGAGCAACATTCATATCTTCCATTAGCAACTTTATATACTATTATGATTGATGTCAAAAGTCGAAATCAATATATTTATGATTGTAATCACCTATAATGGATTTTTATTTATGTGTTATTTGAGCAAGATATATACATTCCATTAATGACTTTTTATACGAATATATTTGATTTTAAAAATAAAAAAGTCAACACATTCATGATCATACTCTTCGTCTTATTGTCCAAAACTAATTATGAATATGAGCCTCATTCTAGCACCACATACACTTGATTACTTAGATTTATCAATCGAATTCAATTTTTGACAAATCTCAATAGACGTCACAAAATATAAAGAGATGTCCAAAAATTGTTGGCTAGCACCTCAGCCATTAAAAAAATAGAAAATATATATTTTTAATTTTAATATGAGTTGTGAAATGAGTTATGAACTTTCCATTATTTGTTGCTCTTTTTTTGTAATGGCAGCGTGATAGGTGTGAAAAATTATGACTAACCAACCACATTAAAATAAATTTGGAAATATGTACAGGCATTAAATGAAGTGACAAAACAGTTGACAATTTATTTCATAAATAAGAAAATAATATATAATAGACAGAACAACTTCACCTTTCTCTTTGGTCTCTACATCCTTTAGAAGTTGATTTCTATTATACTGTAAAAGATTGACTTATCCACGTTCTCATCTTTCAGGTAAATTTTAATCGAAGAGCCCAAAGGTTAGAATCTTCGGGCATCTAATTCTTTTGTTGTGAATCTATGTGGCCACTTTATTTCAATTCTTTTTTAATTATCTGAACTCGCTAAGATTTCTTCTAAAAAAACTCGCTAAGATTTAATTTTACTTTCAAGTGCACGGCTTTTGTGTGTTTTTGAATTTTGTTCTTTGTTTGGAATGAAAAGGTTTAACGTTTGTTTGTGAGACTAGTGTAAAAGAAAATTGTGCTATTATCTTGGTTTTTTTTGTCCGGAAAGAGGGGCTAAGCCCCTCTATTATCCTGGTTTAACTCTTAAGTGGACGCAAAATAATGGTATAAATGCATTAATAAAGTACTGTAATGCATATAAAAGTCCATACATTACTAGATTCGTGATCCTAGTCTTTTATATAAATGAATTAACAAAGTATCGTTACATTAGCAACGAAAAAAAACTTCAACTAACGACTTTCCGTAGTAATATGATCGATGTCAAAAGTTTCTAGTCGTTAGATTTATGATACAAGTCTCCTATATAAATGCACAAACAAAAAACCATTACATTTGGTTACACTAGCAACGAAAATACCTTCCACTAACGACATCCTATACTTGTATGCTTTATGTTAAAAATCCAAAAGTCAACAGATTTATCGTCCTAGTCTTCAATATAAACTGTTTAACAAAATGCCGTTATATGAGCAACGACAATACATTCCACTAACGAATTTCTATATTATAATGCTCGATCTAAAAATTTTCAAAATTTGATAAATTTGTAATCCCAGTCTCCTATTTTGTTGTATAAATTTATTATCCCAGTCTGCAACAAATTTTAAAGGGATAAGTTTATTTTAGTACCATGTAGTTTTACCCTTTTCGCCTAGGGTACCATGTAGTTTCAAATTGGTATTTTAGTACCCTGTGGTTGACCACCAATTTTTCGGGCAGGTCCAGGGTAGCTACCCGTCTAAACCAACCCGAAACGACGTCGTTTTGAGACGACGTGGAAGACACGTGGCGAAAGACTTTTTTAAGTTAAAGCTGACATGGACCGTGGTAAATTACTTATTCAGTTTCCGCCATCGTGAAAACTTAATTCAATTCATTCAATTAAACCAAAAAAAATAATCAAACCCGATGACGGGGAAAGCTTTTTGGGGACAAAGTTGATGAAATGGCGGTGAGCTCAATTAAACCCGTCGTCTTCGGTTTAATGAGATGAGTTTTATTGAATTAAACCCACCAGAGATGAAACAATCAAACCCGCCGGCTCAATTAAACCCTTCAGATCTCCGACAGGGAAGCTCGCTGGAGACGAAAGAAGAAGCAACGCCGCCGCCTGGATCTACCGATCGGGAAGCTCCATAAGCCCTTAAATTACCTATCAACATTAACACCGCCAGGATCTGCCGACCGGGAAGCTCCAGAAGCAATGCCGCTGCCTGGATCTGCATGGATCCGTCGTCCTCCCTCTCTCTCTCTCTCTCTCTCACTCTCAAATCCTAATTCAAGGCCCTGCTGCCGCAAATCAGAGGATCCTCCTTGAGATGGACCTGGGTTCGTTGACTCAGGAGCAAGCCATATCCGTGGTGGCCTCCCTGGCCGCAAAATCCAGATCCATGGTGGTAACTGCAACTTGGAAAGGGCCCGTGAGGTTGTTGCTCGTATGGTGAGGTATTTCGTGGAGGTGGGGTCGGGATGGTCTTCGAGCTCAGGAATCATGGGTCGGTGTCTTTCTGCCATGACAGGAGCTTGACGGCAGGGCCTTGGATTGGGATTTGAGAGAGGGGGGGGGGGGGGGGGGGGGGGAGTAAGAGGGAACAATAAATGAGATGAGTTATGGGGTTTTTTAAAAATTACAAAAAATTAAGGTACTTAACAGGTAATTTACCACGGTCCACATCAGCTTTAACTTAAGAAAGTCTTTCGCCACGTGTCTTCCACGTCGTCTCAAAACGACATCGTTTCGGGCGGGTTTAGACGGGTAGCTGCCCTGGACCTGCCCGAAAAATTGGTGGTCAACCATAGGGTACTAAAATACCAATTTGAAACCACATGGTACCCTAGGCGAAAAGGGTAAAACTACAGGGTACTAAAATGAACTTATCCCAATTTTAAAACCAGATTAGATTTATCAACGACATTCAATTTCAGGAGTCTTTAATACAAAGCTCAATCACAGCGAAGTGTGCATTTAGGATGTTGCCCAACACGTGAGGCCTTGGGCATTAAAAAAAATAGACAATACATATTGTGTTGTTTACTTCTTGTTTTAATGTGAAAAGAGTTTAAGAAGTTTCAGTTGTTTGTCTCTTCATTGGTACTGGTACAAACTCAGAGTGGATTAAAAAAAAGGCAAACCAACCAATTTAAAATTGATTTTTTTCAACTGTCACAAACTGTTATGGATTTGAAACCGTGTACAAACACAAGGTATGGAAGATGTTAAGAGGTTCTAGTTTTTCAGGATTCGGTGGTTCAATTCTTGTACTTTTTTAAAATAGCAAAATTTTGTTTGGGAGGGGAAGAAAACTTAAAATTGTCTAGAACCCCGGAGAACCCGTCGATTTAGATCGACCCACCTAAATTTTAAACTTTACCAAAAAAAAGTCTAGTAGTATTGAGTCTTTTTCTTGAGTGGGGTCAAAATTTAGGACAATTTCGCAAATGCAAAATTGTGTTTTCATTTGCAAGAAAACACACAAAATGTAGCGTCTTTATCCATGAAACGCTATGTATTACGCGCTTTTTCGCAGAGAGTCTTCTCGCATCGGGCTCCAACCGGCTTCGAAATTGGCTTCTGGCTCAGCTTGAAAGGCCGTTTTCTTGTTATCGCGGGCCAACTGTGAATTATTAAATAGGCGGT
The DNA here is from genome assembly GCA_963995505.1 of Hypericum androsaemum. NCBI lineage: Eukaryota > Viridiplantae > Streptophyta > Magnoliopsida > Malpighiales > Hypericaceae > Hypericum > Hypericum androsaemum. Next base: position 13,016,362 of record OZ023182.1, read on the forward strand.
CACCGACAAGTTTTAAGGCATTGAAAGCTCACCTGTCAATTGCATGCTGTGAATTTAATTACAGGAAAAAGTTAACGACGGGATAGTATTACACCGTTATTTCAAGTAGTAGTACATTTCATGAAATGATTTATTTAAATAATATCTAATTTAAATTTAGATTAGTTAGTTATTTTAAAAAATTAAATTAAGAAAATGACATGAGAATTTAATTCTAAATAATTAAATTAAGATCCTAACTTACTTAAAGATAAGATATAACTAATGGACTTAAATATTTGTATTGAATATATACAAATATATATTTATAATCAAGTATTATGATGATACACGGCAAGCTCCCATTTCCCCTTTGGTCCAACACGTATATTCTTTAATGTTTTATTTAGATATTATCCAATTTAAAATTTGGATTAGTTAGTTATTCCATATAGTAACTAATTATTGGAATAACTAATTAACAAGGGTAAAACATTAAAGATTATCTGACTTAATCATTATCCAGAGGGTAAAGCAACTAACGATTGGTAGCGGAGCCAGATGGAAGCCAATTTCGAAGTCGGTGACCCTGCCAATTTTGTGAATAAAAACGCTACATTTTGTGCATTTCTTTCAAATGAAATCGCATAAAGGTAATATTTTTTCTAACAACTTCGTTCGAAATTGTCAAAAATTCTGACCCCACTCAAGAAAAAGACTCCGTAGTATCCAATATCCACTGACAAGCATCTGGCTGTTGTACTCGCTGTCCGTACCAAGGAAAGCACTCAATATTCGAGAGCAGATTTGGTTTTGGAAGGTCAAATTCAACCAGGATCGTTCTGGACGATTCAATGGTTAATTTAGTTATGATTCAATAATTCATTTAATTATGATTCAATGGTCTACCTAGTTATGATTCAATGGTCCATTTTTTCCCGTCCCGGATAAATCGGGGTCTGTCCCAGTTACAATTCAATAGTTTACTCAGTTACGATTCAATAGTTTACCCAGTTATGATTTAATGGTTGTGGGTTTTTTTATTTTGTACCCCCGTATTTTTGTATTTTTACAAAATAGTCCCCGCGTGTCCTTCAATAAAAATCCTCCAGCACCGTGCTGGATTTGGCCTCCAGGACCAAATCCGGTCCCCTCATATTCCACCAAAAACAAAAGGAAAGACCCTTCGGAAAAAACAAAAGGAAAGCACTTATATTCTACCCAAAAAAGAAAAGGAAAGCACTTATATAATAGAGAAAAAGACTTTATTTTTTTGGGCAAATTATCCTCACGTCTCTGTACTTTGGTCACCTTCTCCCTAGAGTCCTTGAATTTTGGAAAATAATTTTTCCGTCCCTAAGTTTTAATGATAATAGACTATCGGGTCCCTAGAGCCAGAATATTTATTTTTCTCTGGTGAACCCCCACTTGAAATGACCAAAATACCCTCCCACTAAAAAAAGAAAAAAAAACTATCTTCCTTTCTCCTTCTTCTTCCTCCCACTTCATCTTCCTCCTCACACCTTCAATGTCAAAACTAAAAAATACCTGAATCTTAACACGAAATCAATACATAATCGTATCCTCGAGCTTCGGAAACACCCGAATTTTGCACGACACCGGAACCCTAAAATTACCGACCAGCCATAGTCCTCCCGACCTCCTCCCCTTCTAAACAAATCTAAACATATTATAATTAAAAGTCGAACTCCCTTGCTCTTCCTCCCGACCTCCTCCTTGTACTGACCGAATCACAGAAATGGAGGAGTACCAATGAAAACCCATAAAGCACGCGACTTCAAGGACGGATTCCTACGATGAGGACTACCAAGAGCAGAAGCACACCACAGGAAGAGGAGACCACCACCACCAGCCGGCGTCGTCGAAGCTGATGTCAGAGGCAAAGTACCTGGCGCAGGCAGCGCAATAGGCGCTCTGGGGAAAGAGCGGGAGCATAGACAAGTCCAAGTTGGCGGGGGCCGCTGAGGACGTGCTCGAGGTGGCATCTCGCTACGGCAAGCTCGACCAAAACACCGGCATCGACACTGGCATCGCTACCCCAATTTTTTTAGAATTAGGGTTCATCCCCTTTCTCAAGTTGGGGATTTCGGGATTCAAATTTCGGCACCATCTTCTCGTTAATTTCTCCTCTCCTTTTGATGTTTTGAGAAATTAGGGCTTGGGCAATTGAATTAGGGCTTGGGAATTTGCAACCAATGGATTGAAGCCTACGAGGAACATAGGAGATCTATGTTTTCTGGATATATGAGTTGGGTTTACTATATGTTGCGAGTTTTTTTAGTTAAAGTCGAAGTATGGTGTTTAATTAATTGGGTGTTGTTGGTGTTTAGTTAATTGGGTGTTCTTGATTTTTAGTTGGGGTGTTCTTGAGGATGTTCATAGTGTTCTTTGATGTTTCTAATTTGGTAGAAGGAGAGAGAATTTTTTTGGTTGAAGATGAAGGAGGGGGAGAGAGAAGAGGGGAGGAAGGGCGGGGAGAGAGAAGGGTAGAAAATTAATTTTTTTTAAGTAGAAGGGGCATTTTGATTATTTTAAGTGGGAATTTGCTGGAGAATATGGAATATTCCAGCTCCAAGGACCCGATAGTCTATTATCATCAAAACTTAGGGACGGAAAAATCATTTTCCAAAATACAGGGACCTTAGGGGCAGAGTGACCAAAGTACAGGGATGTTAAGGTAATTTGCCCTTTTTTTTTTGGGAGAAAAAGACTTCATCTTGACCCTCTCTCTCATCTCTACTTCTCCTGGAAGTTATCACCCAGAAAAAAAATTCCCCTGGAAGTTGATTTCTGCTGCTGTATAAAAGGATCGACTCATCTGGGTTCCCATCTTTCATGTCAATTTCGGTCAAGGAGCCCCAAGGTTGGAAATTTGTAAGCATCTAAACCTCTTTTTGTGAGACTTTAAATTGCTATATATGTTTAGTGTTTGCTTATGTGACTACTTTCACGGAATTATGCTAATCATCTTGGTTTATCTCTTAAACTTGCCACAATTTAATGATTTTCCCAATACCCAGTTTGCAATTTCCATTGGTTGGGATGATCAGATGATTCTTGTTAGTTAGCTGTTTTAAGTTGGTGCTTAAAATGTGTGGTTGGTTTGGACTGTTGGAGGTGTGTCTTAGCTTCTTTTGTCACCAACCAAAAATGGTAAAAAAAAGGGTAAATCCTGGAATCACTTGTTTTTTTTTCCTTCCATTTCGAGTCGGATCTTCTATGTGTTTTGGCTATGGCGGATTGGTCATATACGGATATACTTTTCGTGTTCAAAGAGTTTGATCATGCTACACACAATTGCAGGTACCAGTTTGCTTTGCCATTAAGGGATGAGCTCGGTTAAGAATGACTGGGAAGAGTGTTCTGTCATCGGGGACAAGGGTGAAATCGGTTTCATCGATTTTGCGGATGATGAATCTGTTTGTAATTACGACCTTGAGATGGACGGGCCAGTTGTTATCTCTGCTCCATTTCCTTTTCGAAGAAGGAAGCCTCAATCCATTGTCGCAGGTGAGATTTCTAAATGTCCAGTTACCTTAGAGAACACTACTGCTGAGGCTGTGGAACTCTGGGGGGTTAAGATATACTGCTCGGTTCCTGCCGATTCGTTCACTTTGTCTCTGATGGAACCTCCATCTGTTGATTCAAAGGATGAGAAGCGTCGAGGCTTCATGGAGGGTTACTTCCTTGAGGACCGTGTACTTCAGCCGCATGAAAAGCTAACCATTTGGTTATCTTGCAAACCAAAGGAAATGGGATTGCACACATCTGTGGTGCATTTTGATGTAGGAAATGAGAGGATCGAACGGGTCGTCTTTCTGTTGGCCGAAGACGATATCTCCCAATCACTAGCTTCTAGCAGACCATATTCAAGGGCCCCAAGGCGAAAGCAGTTTGTTGTTAACGACTATGTTGTATCCTCGCGTCCTGCCGGACCAAGCAATGCAGTATATAAGAAGAATAGGCTTCCTCAATTTCTTATCCCAAAGAATGTTAGAGAGTTTCTGGAGAGTAAGCAGATCCCTGATGTTCTTAATGAGGGTTTGAAGAGGGACAACTACGATCTTTTCTTCACTACATTGCTCCAAATGGAAGAGCTTAATCTGGAGGTAAGCTATCAATGGTTCATCAGTCATATTATAAGTCGATTTTCTGCTGATTTAACAACGGTTCGTTTTGTGTTTCAGAAAGAAATGAGGTTGCATACCATGGAAGGGGTTTGCATGAAAAAGAAAGGGACTCAGTTACTGGCTCTTGAGGTCCCTGGTCTAGCCGAGAAACGCCCTTCACTTGTACATGGAGACTATGTTTTTGCCAGGGTTGCTTTCAATAATTCACCGGGAAACATCGTTTATCAGGTTAGTTTACTATATTTCTTGGACATTTCAACAAGGAAGTGGCGCGTAAAGGGTAGGGCCTCATTTCTTTTTTCCATTTATCAGGGTTATATATTTCGTGTTGAGGCTGATGAAGTTCTTCTGAGATTTGCCAAGGAATTCCATGATAGTTACAGGAACGGGAACCTGTATGATGTTCGATTTGAATGTAACAGAGTAAATATGAGAAGGTTGTATCAGGCTGTAGAAGTGGCTGAGAGAATCGACCGGGACATTATTTTCCCATCCCATTCTGCTGCAAAAAGATCAGTTGAGAGTGCAGGATTTGAGCCTTTCACTAGTAGTCTAAATGAGGAGCAGAGGCATTCGGTTGACATGATCCTTGGTTGCAAAGGTGGTCATCCTTATGTGATTTATGGGCCTCCTGGTACTGGTAAAACGGTGACATTGGTGGAGGCGATGTTGCAACTATATGCTAATAGGAAGAATGATCGGACTCTCATCTGTGCTGCATCCAACAGTGCTGCCGATCACATCCTAGAGAAACTCATTACCAATGAGCTTGTTCATGTTAAAGAAAATGAACTCTTCAGGCTAAATGCTACGAGCCGTTCCTATGACGATGTTCAGCCTGCGCATGTTCCGTTTTGCTACTTCGAGGAGTCGGTTTTCAAATGCCCTCCGCTCATGGCATTGTCCAAATACAGGATCATCATTTCAACCTATATGAGTGTTTCGCTTCTTCATGCAGAAGGCATCAATCGTGGTCATTTCTCTCATATTTTCTTGGATGAATCTGGGCAGGCATCAGAGCCAGAATGCATGATCCCAATAGCTAATCTTTGCGAGACAGAAACTGTTGTTGTCTTGGCCGGGGACCCGCAGCAGCTAGGGCCGGTTGTGTATTGTCATGATGCTGAAGCCTTCGGACTGGGGAAGTCCTTCCTTGAAAGGCTCTTTGAGTGTGAATTCTATAGCAATGAAGATAAAAACTATGTGACAAAGCTTGTGAGGAATTATCGATGTCACCCAGCAATCTTAGATCTGCCCTCAAAGCTTTTTTACAAAGGGGAGCTGCTGGGTTGCAAGGAAGATACCTCTCCCGTTGTCTGTTCAGGTGCAAACTTTATCACCAACAAAGATTTTCCTGTTGTGTTCATCGGCATCCAAGGATGCGATGAGCGAGAAGGAAATAATCCATCGTGGTTTAACCGAATAGAGGCGAGTAAAGTCGTTGAAGTTATTAGGAAACTCACGGCAAACGGAGATGTTGACGAGAAAGATATCGGGGTGATAGCACCTTATAGGCAGCAGGTACTGAAGATAAAGAAGGCTTTAGAGAGTTGGGATATGCCAGACATCAGGGTTGGAAGTGTTGAGCAGTTCCAGGGGCAGGAGAAGAAAGTAATTATTGTTTCAACAGTGAGGTCTACTGTCAAACACAATGACTTCGACAGAACTTACTGCCTCGGCTTTCTCAGCAACCCGAAGAGGTTTAATGTGGCAATCACCCGTGCAAAGTCCTTGCTTATCATTATCGGGAACCCGCACATTGTCTGTAAGGTACTTCTGTTTCTATTCCGCCTTGTCTCCGATACGCGTGATGATTAAGCAGTAATTTGAACAGTATGTACAATCACCTTGTTGAATATGCTGATACTTGCATTTCGACATTTGTAATCCTGATTTCCGTTATTCGCGCAAGGTTTGCGTGGTGAATATTGCATATGCTAACTTGCATTTCGTAGTGTAATCTTTGTTTTTTTTTTCCTTCGAATTCCCGTTTGTTACTTCTCTCGCAGTCTTAGTCCCCGTATCTTACTGGATTAATGAGCAGAACTTATGCATCTCTGTTTAACAGGATCGGTACTGGAACAAGCTTCTATGGTATTGTGTTGACAATAATTCCTACAATGGCTGCGCTCTCCCCGAAAGGCAGTCTACTGGACTTGAAGAGCCTGCTCCATCGGAGAAGGCTCAAGTCGTGGTATAAAGGGCTGCCGCGGCAGAAACCAGCGACGTGATCTCCGCTCGACTTGTCGCCTGCGAGCTGAGAATGTTTCCTGTTATTTTGTGCTTACTGGTCCAGAACTGATATGTTTAGGTTTGATTTTGTATCATAGAAAGCCTCCTTACGACTTGGGGCCTTAATATGAAGTTGATTTCATTAAAAAAAACTACATTTGCTAGTCGTTTTTCATGCAAAACACTGCAACATGACAATAACTGTATCCTATAAGCAGAAAACGTACATGGAATGGTTTGAGACAAATGGATCACAGCTCTGTTCTGTTAACTTTATTGGGATGGTTTGGCGGGTAGGAAATATAAGCATGAGCTACTGAAATGTTGCATTAGTTGTTTACACTTGAACAAGAAATAAGGAGACAACATTGTCTAATGACACAAGACGTATAAGAATGGCTAGTCTCTCGGCTGCGATTTTACATCAAGCCTTGGTTTTGTGGGTTGCCCAACTTCGGTCAGGAGTCTTGTAGTGGTTACCGGTTTTGACTCGGTGTTGTAACTGTGGGTTTGTTTAGGTTTTTATCTGGGTGTATCATGGGGCTCTGGGTAGGCTCATTTTAATGCACCTTAATAACGTGTGGGGTTAACCTATGTTACTCTTTTTCTCGATCGTGAGTTTTTTCTGGGGGTTTTTCACGACCGAGTTTTGACAAGACTTACGGCTGCAACCTTAGAGTATAAGGGTGGGATAGTATCTTTGGAGAGGGTGATGTAATCTGTGACCTGTGATTGCTTTCTTTGCAACCTGGGTTCGAGGTTGTTATACTTTGTACTGTACCTTTTTCATGGAATGGATTTACCTTTACCAAAAAAAATTGACTGAAGTTCAATCTACAAGTTTAACTCTCGGTGTTAACATTTACTTAAAAAAAAATAGGGATAAGTTCATTTTCATACCCTGTGGTTTCACCCATTTCGCACGGAGCACCATGTGGTTTCAAATTGGTATTTTAGTACCCCGTTGTTGACCACCAATTTTTCGGGCAGATCTAGGGCAGTTTTCCATTCAAACACGCCCAAAACGACGTGGAAAACACGTGGCAAAAAACTTTCTTCAGTTGAAGCTGACGTGGACCATGATAAATTACCTATTCAGTCCTATCGGTTCTCACCAATCCAAAAATAGCTTTCTCCTTCCTTTCTTCCTTCTTCAATCAATCAACCAAAAACAACTCCTAAAAATTAGTACTAAGCTCACACCCATAATCAAACCATTGATGAACAAATCCTAAAAATCCTCCAACCATTGAACTAGAGAGAGAGAGAAAGAGAGGTTCTCTATTAAAAAAACCCTGAAAAATCAAACGACACCAATAGTCCAAGGGTTGATTGTTTCTATCTCCGCCATTGACGGCGTTGTTGTTGTTGTTGTCGGCTTTTTGGAGGACGGTGGTGGACTGGCCGTCGGTGCTACTGTTAGGCCGGTGAACCTAAATAGAGGAGACGCGCCGCCGAGCTCACCAACATCTTCACCCACCACGATCTCCACGATTTCAAAGCGGGAGGTGGAGGTATTCTCTTTGCTCTCCGCCGCCGTCGTCGTCCGAGAAGCTTCTTCTCCAGTCGTCTGACGTCTTCTCCGTCGTCGATTCGGTTTCCATTTGTGCATCAATTGAGTTGATTTTTTTTTTGGCCGGAGGAGGCAGAGGTAATTTTTACTTAGGAATTTTGAAATAATATAAATAAATTAGGGACTGAATATGTAATTTATCACGATCCACGTCAGCTTTAACTTAAGAAAGTCTTTTGCCATGTGTCTTCCACGTCGTCTCAAAACGACATCGTTTTGGGCAGATTTGGACGAGTAGCTGCCTTGGAGCTGCCCGAAAAATTGGTGGTCAACCACGGGGTACTAAAATACCAATTTGAAACCACATGGTACTCTGTGCAAAATGGATGAAACTACAAGGTACTAAAATGAACTTATTCCAAAAAAAAGAGACACCATTAGGGGTGTGCAAACGGTATTCGGTATTACAAAATTTTTTTCGGTATTCGAAAATTCGGGATCGGAAGTTAATTCAGCAGGGTTGTTGTGAAAATTTTGGTATTCAGGATTGGTTCGGTATATACTGGTATTATTTCGATAATACCGAAAATTTCGAATTACTAAAGTATAAGTTTACCGACCTGTATATATGGAAAAAAAAAACCACTCCCCTAATCCCACTCCCAGAGAACGCCCCACCTCTCTTTCCTTTCTCTCTCTCTCTCCCTCTCTCTCCTCCCCTCTCTCTCCTCCCCTCTCTCTCTCTCGCCCCCGCCACCCCACGACGTAGAAGGGGAAGGGGAAAGGCAGCGGCTGTGGTGGTAGCGATGGAGGGGAAATGCTCTAATCGTGTTTGCTCTCTCTACTTGCCTTTTTTTTGTCCGAACGGTGCTCGTAATTTTATGTTGTCAGCAATCAATCTGATTTTAATTTTTATATAAGTAAATTGTATTTATCAACGAAAAAAAAAACTCGCCAAAATAAGAAGTAGTTACACCTTGTACATATTGACTTGTCTTTTTGTTTGAAACCACCTTATTACACTAATCTAGGACTTAATTGTGGAAAGATTTTTTCATAATAAATTTTAACACTTGCTAAATGATAAGTTTCTAGGGTTTCAATATTTAAGAGAGGGAAAAGTACAATTATAGTACCTGTAATTTTAGGAATTTTGCATTATGATCCTGAACTTCGTAAAGTCAAATGGTAATCCTGTGGTTGACACATTTTTTTGCGACAGAGGCTCGGGAAGAGACAAGGGCAAATTATCACTCCGAACCTAGAAACGACGTCGTTTTGGCACACCACGTAGAACAAGTTCGTCCAATTGATTAGCTGACGTGGCTCGAAAAAAATATCAATTTCAATCACTTATTTCTTTATAATTTTTTAAAAAATCCCTCCTTTAACCCCAACTTAATCCATCACAATCTAACCCAACCAATCTCCTTCAACCCAGAACACAACCCAATCCATCTTCTTCAACCTTCATATCCAATAATGAATAAATCAAAATCCCTATAAACCAAAATCCCACCATTTCTCCCATAAACCAAAATCCCACAATTTCTTCCAATTCCGTACCACGAAGAAGAAGCTCGCTGACTCCACACACACACACTCTCTCTATAGGATGAAAATATCTTAATTTTAATCTGAAAATATTTCTTTATCCATTTCCTTTTCCCCTTTCCAATTTACAATAAAACAAATTAAAAGATAAATGCAAGGCGCGTGTCGTGCGACGTCGTCGCGGCGGCTCCTCCTCCTCAACCGCCAGGCCCGCTCCTCTACCTTCGCCCCTCTCTCTTCCCTCTCCTCCGACCACCACTCCCAAACGCCGGTCGTCGACTTCGCCACGACGACAAGAGCTCCTATTATTACACGGCGCCACCGCCGGCCCCGACCAGGAGACTCTGTCTCCGTCTCTAACCGTCGATGACTCGCTGCCTTCTTGCAGTAGTCGGCCCCCCTCGAGGCAAACCGGTCTGCCACCACCATCTTGGTGGTGCTTGGAGTGTCCTTTCCGATTGGAGCATCCTCCTGCCTTGCGCCCTAAACTCTCGCCAATTTCAGGAAACCCTAATCGAGGAGGACTCTTGGTATGGAGGGGAGAGAGAATCAAGGAACAAGCTCTACACCGAATCGAGGGGAGACAGAATCAAGGAGGAGGCCTTCTCCTTGCCAAATCACAGGTACTATAATTGTACTTTTCCCTTTAAGAAAACTTCATTGTTTGCAAACGAATACAATGCCAAAAATCCATAATATAGGTTGAAATGTCCACTTCGTACACTGAATCATGATTCATTAAATAGTAAATTTTTTTAAGATATCAAAATCAGGACTTGTTTATAAATATGCAAATTTTATATATCTACTGTTATAAAGTTTTGAGAT